>JAGIQG010000036.1:15871929-16492762 GCA_024679065.1 Sphyrna mokarran
GGGGCAGGGCGGGAGAGAGAGAGGGGGAGGGGGCAGGGCGGGACAGAGAGAAGTAGGTTGGAGAGGTGAGAGAGATGGAGAGAGATATTTGGATGGACAGTATGGTTAAGAGTGCAGAAATATGTTTACCATTACTAAATATTAGTTATATTAAAGCGTTAACTGTTCACTTTAAGCAGTTACATTCAAACAGTTAAACATCCAGCACACTGCATGTGGCAATGGGAAAGCAGGCTGGCCTCTCACTGCCATGCAAGAGTTCTCTTCCATCCACCTCGCCCTACTGCTCTGTGCAGGCTATTCTGCTATTCCTCCTTGAGAAAGTACAGCACTGATGAGGCTGGGCACTCACAGGGAGTTGCAGGGTAAAGCTCTTATGCACACCCCTCCGTGACACATCGCCTGTATACTGACCCCATCACGAAAGCACCTGGTTCCAGGTTTTAGCTCTCGAGACCACTCACTCAACATCCCAACCTTATTGTACATCATTTCCTTCAACAACTGTGGCCCTCGCTCCAATAATTAGTCAGGTTGTAGTTGCTGTCTGTGGTCCTGTAAGCTGGATATTAAACCCAAACATAACATTGAAGCAGTTAGTTTGGGACAAAAATCATTGCCACTTCTCTTAATTAGAACAAAGGTAGGACATGCACAGATGTGAAAGAAGTCAGCAAAGAGAGAAACGTACTTGCATGTTTGTCTGCCAGTCCGATGAGGGTGCTTGGTATATCTCGTCTTCTATAGAAGCAAACCACTTTTGCTTCAACATTGCCATTCGCAGTCTGTAATTGGTGCAAACACACAAGACATCTATTAATCAAAGCGTACTTACGATGTATGGAACCAGCAGACAGCACGGAGACACCAACCTCAACAATACACAGCAGATTTATTTATTAGTGTCACAAGGAGCTGACATTAACACTGCAACAAAGTTACTGTGAAAACCCTCTCATCACCAAACTCCTGTGTCTGAGGGACAATTTAGCATGGCCAATGCACCTAACCGGCACGTGTTTCAGAACACCTAGAGGAAACCCATGCAGACATGAGGAGAATGGACAGACTCTACACAGAGAGTAACCTGGCTCCTGGCACTGTGAAGCAGCAGTGCTAACCACGGTGTCACCCATGGTCATAAAGTCTGAATAATTCACACATATAATTCAAAACTCAAGCACCTGTCATTAAATCACACTAACTTACGGGTGGCATGGTAGCACAGTGGTTAGCACTGCTGCTTCACAGCTCCAGGGATCTGGATTCAACCCAGCTCAGGTCACTGTCTGTGTGGAGTTTGCACATGCTCCTTGTGTCTGCTTAGGTTTCCTCCCATAGTCCAAAGATGTGTGGGTCAGTTTGATTGGCCATGCTAAAATTGCCCCTTAATGTCCTGATATGCTTAGGTTAGAGACATTAGCGGGTAAGATTTATGGAGATAGGGTCTGGATGGGATTGTGGTCGGTGCAGACTTGATGGGCCAAAGGGCCTCTTTCTGCACTGTAGGATTCTCTGATTCTATCACTTCTTTAATCTTCTCATTCATCTAGTCCATCTTTACACATTAGTGCTGGCATTGTTGTCACTGGACTTCTGAGAGTGTTGGCACCAAGAGATGGAATCATTCTTAGCCAAATGCCAGCAACCCATCGCTCCAAATCTTTGCCACTAATGGCAGACTTGCACACATCACTGTTACATTCTGCGCTACAGATCCAGTCACATCCAGGCTGGACAGAACGGGGCTTGGTGCTGCTTACTGTTCAAGCACAGTCAGCGTTGTTCCGCCACTGAAATCTCACTGGCACCAGGGAGGAAAGGGTGGAACTACCCAATTATTCTTCAACAACTGAAGTATCATGAAGTATAAAAGTGAAGATATTCGAGGCGAGCATGAAGATTTGGGAAAAACAGGCTCAAATTCTCAGCATCAGAAATCCAACAAAACATGACTCAAGAGACTGGAAAAACTTCTTCACCGAGAAGGTGGTGAACGTGTGGAATTCACTACCACAGGATATATTTGAGGCTAAATATTATGTGATTTGAAGAAGAAATTAGATATATCTCTTGGTGCCAAAGAAATCAAGGAATATGGAGGGATGGGGTGGTGGAATAAGAATAACGAATTTGATGATCAGCCATGATCAAAAGGAATGGCGGAACAGGCTTGAAAGGCTGAAAGGCCTCCTCCTGCTTCTAGGTTCTACGTTTAATGTTCATCCATCTCCATCAGTACCAGGGATAGAGGCATTGCATATCCCACTGGAATGATACAATATCCAAATGCATCAGAAAATTTGAAGCAGTTCTATTGCAGTGTTGTAGGACTGGTAGATACAACCCTACCACTGGTGGCAGCAATTTGAAGCGATAAGTTGCTAACGTTCGGGTAAAGAATGGTTTCATTTGAAAGAACAAAGAAAATTCCACCACAGGAACAGCCCTCCAACCCTCTAAGCCTGCACCAACCATGCTGCCCAACTGAACTAAAACCCCCTATCCTTTGAAAGAACAAAGAAAGACCTGCAATCTTTTGCTATCATCGACATGTTCACCAAAGTCAGACCTCTCAGTGTGCAATTTCTTACACGTTGGTGCCAACATTTTCAATGATCCAGCTGTGGTGTCCTATTTGTACCCAAGCTGAGTTCCCTGGTCCAAATTCTGTCCAGCACAAGGGCTGCCAATCTCTATTATTTTCAGAACATCACCCACCACCACCTTCACGGGTACCTGGAATGCAGAATGTGGCAGGTGCGATGAGGCTGTGCTGAAAAATCACCTCAAAGAACCAAGGAAGAACTACATAGGTGAACTCCTTCGGCCTACAAGCCTGCACTGATTCTAGTCCACTGCCCATACGCAGTTTCTATCCCTCTGTTCGCCTCCTCTTCATGGGTCTATCAAGAAAAGCCTTAAATGTAGACGATGTCTCCATCTCAAATCTCTCCGGCTCAGAGAGCGAGAAGAGACTTTGGCATAAAAAGGATTGGGAGTTATTTCTGGACAGTTTCATCCAGGAAAAACACAGGTTCAGGAAAAGGAGGATGCAGATTATAGGGAATCAGGAACGGGAATCGAGGAGAGGTCAAGGGGGAACAAAGTGAAGTTTATTTATTAATGTCACAAGTAGGCTTA
Organism: Sphyrna mokarran; assembly: GCA_024679065.1. Classification (NCBI taxonomy): domain Eukaryota; kingdom Metazoa; phylum Chordata; class Chondrichthyes; order Carcharhiniformes; family Carcharhinidae; genus Sphyrna; species Sphyrna mokarran. The sequence goes on from JAGIQG010000036.1 coordinate 15,875,074, forward strand.
CATTTACACTGCAATGAGTTACTGTGAAAATCTCCCAGTCATCCATTCCGGCACTTGTTTGGGTACACCGAGGGAGAATTTGGCAGTGCACAGTCAGTGCACCTAACCAGCACATCTTTCGGACTGTGGGAGAAAATCTACACAAACAGGGGGAGGAACGTGCAGATTGCGCACAGACAGCGATCCAATCTGGTCACTTGTGGGGAAGCAGTGCTCACCACTGCACCATCATGCCACGGAGGTCTTACAGACACTGGTCATGTCCAACAGCTACGATGTACACTAACTGTGAGGACAAGGGGAAAGGCTGTAAGGAGGATCGTCACAAAGCAGACTACAGCACCATTGCACAGCAGATTGCAGAGTTGGGAACAGCTCAATAGAGTTGTGATGATAAAAGGGGATTCAATAATTAGGGAGTTAGATAGCATCCTCTGCAGCCAAGAATGACAGCCCTGAAGAGTCCACTGTCTTTCCAGTGGCAGGGTAAGGGAATTCTCACAGCAACTGGAAAGGAAGTTGGAAAGAGAGGAGAGTAAATCCAGTTGCCGTGGTCTATGTTGAAACAAGTGACATACCTGGAAAACGATGGGAGACTTTGCTCAGAGAATAACGCGTTTACATTCTAACTTTTAAAAGCAGAACATCAAAAATTGCTGGATTTTGCCTGAATTGTGTGCAAATTGGCATTAAAAGCAGGAAAAAAAAATCAGTCAAATGAAGATGCGGTTAAAAGGTTGGCATTGGGAAGTGAGAGTTTCTTTGTATAGCACCAGCTTGGGGACAGGAGTGGCAATAGGGCAGAGTCCACCTGAACCAGAATGGGACCCAGTGTCCTCACAGAAAGCGTAAATAAGGAGATAGAAATAGGCTTTAAATTAGTAGACAGGAATCAACAAGAAACACCAGGAACCTATAAGGAAGCAGAACACAGAAAAGAATGAATTAAGATGCAAATTGAAGACAAGAGAATAAATAGATAAATAGAATCTAAAAGAATGGTTAACCATAAAGAGAGAGGAAATCCTATTAAAAATGAGTTATAATATCTGTACACGGTGTCTTTAAAAAAATAGGAGGGCTGAGGCAATCAGACGAGGGGAGGAACCAGACATAATAGGGATCACTGAGACATAGCTACAGAAAAATCAGCACCAAAAATTAAACGTTGCAGGGTGTAAGGTATTTAGGAAAGACAGGAAAGAAAAAAAATGCAGACGAGGAATATCTGCATTCTCAGGGATAATATAATGACAGTGGGAGGGAAAAAAAATGCAGCTATGAACAAGACAAAAACACAATCTATACGGATAGAGACAAAAGATAAAAGAATCAATCACATTAGTTGGTGCAGTCCAAAGATCATCTAATAGTGGAAGGGAGGTGGAATACACAGATAAATTGGAAAATCCAGTACAACGCAGAATAACTACCATGACAGATTCTACCCTGATATTATTTTCACAGTAACTTCATTGCAGCGTTAATGTAAGTCTACTAAAATAAATAAACTTTAAACTAACTGATCAGAAGCAGTGGGTAAAGGGGATAAAGGAATTGAGTCCTTACAACGTGAACAAGACTTCTTTTTAACCTAGAATGTTAAAAAGCCCGACAAGGGAAATAAAGAGAGAAACGTAGAAAATAGGTTCAGGATTAGTCCATTCGGCCCTCGATCCTGCACTACCATTCAATATGTAGTCTCACAACACCAAGATAAAGGGCAATAGGATTTATTTGGTATCACCAGTTTTCAGAGCTCTGCTCCTTCATCAGCTGCGTGGAGAGTTAGCTTCACAAACGCGCCACATATGGACAAGATTCAGTTGCAACATAATGGTTGCAATGCCAGTCTTTACCAACACAGACAGTGCGAGTGGAGGGAGGAATAATCACAGGTTAAAAACATGTCAATTGTCTCACACCAGGACAGTTCATAGAGTTTTGCAAGCCCAGGCCAAATGGTGGGGGGCAGTTACACGTAGCGTGACGTGAACCCAAAATCCTGCTTGAGGCTGTCCTTGTGTGTGCGGAACTTGCCTATCAGTCTCTGCTCAGCAATTCTGCATGGTCGTCTGTCTGGAACACCGCCTTGGAGAACGCTTACCCAAAGGTCAGGGACTGCATTCCCTTGGGAACACTCTTGCATGGTGATTGTCGCACGGTGTCCGTTCATCCATTGTCATAATGTCTGCACGGTCTCCACAATGTACCATGCCTCGGGATGTTCTTCCCTGCAGTGTATTAGGTAGACAATATTGGCCGAATCACACGAGTATGTACCATGTACCTGGTGGGTGGTGTTCTCACACGTAAAGGTGGTATCCATGTTGATGATTTGCCACATCATAGAGTTGCTGTGGCAGGATTGTGTGGTGTCTCCATATCATGTCTTTGCTGATCATGCATTTACAGTGTCCCACTCCCCGTTTTCTCTCCATACTCCTTGAGTGTTCTCCAAGGCGGCTTTCACATGACACGCAGAGTCACTGAGCAGAGACTGATAGCCAAGTTCTGCCCGCACAAGGACGGGATCTTGGGTTCATGTCACATTATCTGTAAACCCCATGATTTGCCTGGGCTTTCAAAATCTCACTTACTGTCCTGTCTGGAGACAATACACATCTATGCTGAACTCCCTCTCTACTCACATTGCTTATACCTTTAAGATTGATTACCTGTAAAGATTTGCATTCCAAATATTATTTTGTAAATTGAGTTTATGTCTTTATATGCCCTGATTGTGAACAGAACTTCCACTTACCTGACGAAGGAGCAGCACTCCGAAAGCTAATGGCTTTTGCTACCAAGTGAACCTTCTCTTTCCCAGTGAGAACATGGGCAATTTACATAGCCATTCCACAAACAGCCAACACAGACACACAGAAACTAGAAGCAGGAGGAGGCCATTCAGCCCTTCAAGCCTGCTTCACCATTCATTTTGGTCGTGGCTGATTACTGAATTCAAAATTCAGATCCCCCTTCTCCGCATATCTCTTTAGCCCAACAGCTATATCTAATTTTTTCTTGAAATCACACATTTTGGCCTCAATTACATTCTGTGGGAGTGAATTCCACACATTCACCATCCTCTGGGTGAAGAAATTTCTCCTCACTTCAGTTCTAAAAGGTTTACCCCTTATCCTCAAACTATGAACCCTATTCTGGGCTCCCCCACCTTTGGGAACATTCTCTCTGAATCTACCCTGTCTAACTGTGTGACTTTAAAGATTCCTATGACACAACAGGCCAAAGGGCCTCTTTCTGCGGTGCAGGTTTCTCTGACAAAAATACTGCGATTATGTTAATAGGTCATTTGCATATGTGATAATGAGAGAGAGAGAGAAAGTGCACCTTCCAAGCCTCAGGGCACAAAGTCCATCTACAGGATCACCTCCATAACCTGCAAAAGCTCTGTATTCCAGGCAAATACCGAGTGAGCCAATACTAGGCAAGCAGACAATAATTTAACTGTTTTCTGTAAGGCACGATGCCAGTTCCCCGATATCAATACCAAGGTCTACTGCTGAAGCCGACATTAGCCAAAGGTGATTGTAGAACTGAGACCAGCTACACAGGAAGAAGGGATGTGTGATTAACGTCAGGGAAACTGTACAATCATAGCTAATGTCTTTTTCCACTCAGGGAATGCTGCCCCACACCGATGGGATCACGGTCTGTAGTTACAGTCCCACACAATGACTTCAATCTCGCCAGTGTGGACATGTGCCAAGTGGAGGGCAGGCACTTCCCGCAATTATCAGGCTGTCTAAGCCATTTTTAGCATTTTAACCGAACCCACATGCAATCCATTGCCATCCAGCCGAAAAGCGCTCTGATATAGCTTTCCATACGAATGCCTTGGCCTGGATGTACCACTTCCCCGATTCAACAACAACACCAGCAGGAATAAAGGCCCCAGGAGCGCACTGCCCTCAGGAGAGCCACAAAGATCAGATGCTGAATCCCAGAGCTACACAGTTCAGCTCCTTCACACAGACATCGCACTAATAATGACAATACAGCCAGAGTAACAGTCTCATCTACACAGCAGCCAAATGCATCTAAACTGCTCTCACTGTTAGAAATGCAAATGATGCACAAACGCTAAAGGGAGGATCCTGTACAACACACCAGCAGCTATTTGGACAATGTTTCCTCATAAACTATAAAGCATCCTTCAAATATTGTCTTTGGTGGATGGAGGAAATGGGGGGGGGTGCGAGAGGAACGGGATGGGGCAAGGGGGGGGTGGCATGAGACAGAGGGTTGGGGAGGCGGGAGGGGGAGGGAGGGAAAAGGAAAGAAATAAAAGTAGGGGGCAGGGGGCAGAGAGGCAGGGGGAGCAGGGTGGAGAGAAAGTGGGGGAGAGGGGAGGTAATAGGGTGGGGGAGAAAGTGGAGAAAGGAGGTAGGTGACAGGACAGGGAGAGGGGAGACGGGAGGGGGGGGAGACGGGGAGGGGGGAGACAGGGAGGGGGGAGGGGGGAGACGCGGGGAGACGGGAAGGGGGAGACGGGGGGAAGAGAAGGGAGGGGGGAGGACGGAGGGGGGGAGGGGGAGGGGAGAGGGCAGGACGGGGGAGGGGGGAGGGAGAGGGGAGGGGGGAACAAAGCACAAAGCCGACTAGAGAGAGGGCGATACTGGATCTTGTTCTGGGGAATGAGCCAGGGCAGGTGGTTGACATTGTAGTAGGACAGCATGTGTCTAATAGTGACCACAACTCTGTCTGCTTTAGGGTATTAATGGAAAAAGATGAAGCCTGCCCTAAGGGGAGGGTGTTAAACTGGGGGAGGGCTAGATATAGCCAGATTAGTCAGGATCTTAGGGATACCGACTGGGATAAGCTGTTCGAGGGTAGGTCGATGCTGCACACGTGGGAGTCTTTCAAGAGAAAACTAAAATTTTTGCAGGAAAGACACGTGCCGGTAAGGAGGAAGGATGGGAAGGGTAGGATTAGAGAACCGTGGGTTACTAGGGATGTTGAGGACTTGGTCAGGAAGAAGCGGGAGGCGTACGTTAGATCCAGGCAATTGGGGACAGAGGCAGCGCTGGAAAAATATAGAGAGTGTAGACGGGATCTTAAAAGGGGTGTCAGAAAGGCAAAAAGGGGCCACGAAATGGCTTTGGCAGGTAGGATTAAGGAAAATCCTAAGGCATTTTACTCCTATGTAAGGAGCAAAAGGATGGTTAGAGGGAAGATTGGACCTCTCAGGGACAGAGGAGGGGAACTATGCTTAGAGCCTGAGGGAATGGGGGAGATCCTGAATGAATACTTTGCGTCAGTATTCACGCAGGAGAGGGGCCTGAAGTCTGATGCTGGCTTTGAGGATTTTGAGGACCCGTTAAAGGAAATAATCATTACGAGGGACGAAGTGTTGGGGCTTTTAGGTAGCATAAAGACTTATAAAGCTCCGGGGCCTGATGGTATTTATCCCAGGCTGCTAAGGGAGGTGAGAGATGACATTGCTGGGCCTCTGACGCAAATCTTTGTCTCTTCTTTGGACACAGGTGAGGTCCCAGAGGACTGGAGGATTGCAAATGTAGTACCGTTGTTTAAAAAGGGTCAGAGGGATAACCCAGGGAACTATAGGCCGGTGAGCTTGACTTCAGTTATAGGTAAGCTAATGGAGAGGATTCTCAGGGACAGGATGTATGAGCATCTGGAGCGCTGCGATCTGATCAGGGATACGCAGCATGGCTTCGTTAAGGGGAGGTCGTGCCTTACGAATCTAGTGGAATTTTTTGAAGAGGTGACAAAAACGGTTGATGAAGGACAAGCCGTTGATGTCGTCTACTTGGATTTCAGTAAGGCGTTTGACAAGGTTCCCCATGGTAGGCTGATAAAAAGGTGAAGGCGCATGGGATACAGGGCCAGGTATGTAGATGGGTTGAGAACTGGCTTGGGAGGAGGAGACAGCGGGTAGTAGTGGAAGGCTCTTTTTCCAACTGGAGGTCTGTCACTAGTGGTGTGCCACAGGGCTCAGTACTAGGACCTCTTCTATTTGTGATTTATATAAATGACTTGGAAGAGGGGGTAGGTGGTGTGATCAGCAAATTTGCTGATGACACTAAGATGCTTGGATTGGCGGGTACTGAGGAGCAGTGCCAGGCAATACAACATGACATAGATAGGCTGGTAGATTGGGCAGATAGATGGCAAATGGAATTTAATCCGGATAAATGCGAGGTGATGCATTTTGGCCGGAATAATGTAGAGGGGAGTTATAGGATAAAAGGTAAAACTATCCGGAGTATAGAGACGCAGAGAGACCTGGGGGTGCAAGTTCACAAGTCTCTGAAGGTGTCAGTACAGGTGGAGAATGTGGTAAAAAAAGCGTATGGTATGTTAGCCTTCATAGGAAGGGGTATAGAATACAAGAGTAGGAGTCTGATGTTGCAAGTGTATAGAACAGTTGGTTAGGCCTCACTTGGAGTACTGCGTCCAGTTCTGGTCGCCGTACTACCGGAAGGATGTGGAGGCCCTGGAGAGAGTGCAGAGGAGATTTACCAGGATGCTGCCTGGTATGGAAGGGCTGTCTTACGAGGAAAGATTGAACACACTGGGGTTGTTTTCCCTTGAAAGACGTCGGCTGAGAGGGGATCTATTAGAGGTATATAAGATTATGAGGGGTATAGATAGAGTAAATGGTGGTAAGCTTTTTCCACCATTAGAAAAGGATAGAACGAGGGGTCACGGCCTTAGGGTGAGGGGGGCTATGTATAAGACGAATATTAGAGGGCAGTTTTTCACACAAAGGGTAGTGGGGGTGTGGAATGCACTACCGAGTAAGGTGGTGGGAGCAGGCACGCTAGGGTTGTTTAAGGGTCTCTTGGACAGCCACATGAGCGGTCTGCAGATAGAGGGATATAGGAGTACTGTTTAAGTACTTTATTTGTTTCCACAGGATATTCGGTCCACCTTGTTGACCAACAAGGCGCATGCATTCGGCAGTCGTGCGAGGGCTGCTCTTGGATTTTACTTCAGGAGTGGCCTAGTGCTTCAAGTCGTTAGTGTATGCTTAAACTGGACCATCAGATGGGCAACATGACAGCTCAGAGACTATCGCTGTTGCTGTGCAGACACATGGATTTGGGCCTGTGTCTGCGGGAGTTTGCGCGTTCTCCCGTGGTTGCGTGGGTTTTCTCCGGGTGCTCCGGTTTCCTCCCACATCCCAAAAATGTGCTCTTAGGCTGATTGGGTAACAAATTGTCCCTTATTGGTCTCTATATGTCATTAAGACGTAGGACGGGGCGCAGGCTCGTTGGGCGAAGGGCCTGTTCCCGTGCTGTTGTTCTTGTTCTCTTTGTCTTTGAGACGGGAGGGGGGGAGGGGGGGAGACGGGAGGGGGGGAGGGGGAGACTGGAGGGGGAGACAGGAGGGGAGACGGGAGGGGAGAGCGGGGGAGACGGGACGGGACGGGGAGACGGGACCAGGAGACGGGACGGGGGAAACGGGACGGGGAAACGGGACGGGCAGAGGGGGAGACGGGACGGGCAGAGGGGGGGACGGACGGGGAGAGGGGGGAGACGGGACGGGAGAGGGGGAGACGGGACGGGGGAGGGGGGAGACGGGAAGGGGGGAGACGGGAGGGGGAGAGGCGGGAGGGGGGATGATGGGGAGGGGGGAGAGGAGGGGAGAGAGCCGGGAGGGGGAGAGGGGGGAGACGGGAGGGGGAGAGGGGGGAGACGGGAGGGGGAGAGGGGGGAGACGGGAGGGGGAGAGGGGGGAGACGGGAGGGGGAGAGGGGGGAGACGGGAGGGGAGAGGGGGGAGACGGGAGGGGGGAGAGGGGGGGGGACGGGAGGGGGAGAGGGGGGAGGGGAGGGGAGAGGGGGAGACCGGGAGGGGGAGAGGGGGGGAGACGGGGGGAGAACGGGAAGGGGAGAGAGGGGAGACGGGAGGGGGGAGGGGAGAGGGGGAGGGGAGGGGGGAGAGGGGGGAGACGGGAGGGGAGGAAGGGGGAGACGGGGGGGGAGAAGGGGGAGCCGGGAGGGGAGAGGGGGCAGCGGGAGGGGAGAAGGGGGAGACGGGAGGGGGAGAAGGGGGAGGACGGGGGGGAGAAGGGGGCGACGGGGTGAGGGAGAAGGGGCGGGAGAGGGTGGAGAAGGGGGAGACGGGACGGGGAGGGGGGAGACGGGAGGGGGAGACGGGGGAGACGGGAGGGGGGAGAAGGGGGAGATGGGACGGAGACGGGGGGAGACGGGACGGGGAGAGAGGGGGGAGACGGGACGGGGAGAGGGGGAGAGACGGACGGGGAAGAGGGAGGGGGGGAGACAGGGCAGGGGAGGGGGGAGACACAGGGGAGGGGGAGAGGGGAGGGGGGAGACAGGAGGGGGAGGGAGGGAGGGGGAGAGGAGGGAGAGAGAGGAGTGAGGAGTGGAGAGGGGTAAATGTGTACCCATGTTGTACAAAATAATGCATGCAACTTTCTTTGAATGGGTGCCACCCCGCCCCCAGGTCAGAAGAAAGGGTCACCCGGCGACAGTGTTGGCTGTTGCCCGTCTGTGTGCGCACGTGGCACAGGCATCCAGCTCCCCTCGCCAGCAGCAAGGAATGCCATCTGCGACAGCCGTTAGCCGGGGGATTACACTGCACTTCAATCAGCATTGAAAAGCCCGTAGGAATATTTACAGCTGCTTTAACACAGACCAGCGTACAGCCAGAGCCTGCTCTCGGTTTCCAGATCAATCAGGCACCAGTCAAGACGCCCCAAGACTGACTAGAAAATGGAAACGAGAATCCGCTGAAATGGCAGGGCTGGTTTCAGCTTGTGAACTGACTTGCACACACGTGTTTTCAAAGAATTAAAGTTACTGAAAGTCCAACATCGAAGTTTGGACTCTACCCAGTTTAAAATAGAAACAGTTCCAGCACCAGGTTACAATCTCATTAGCGTTTATTAACAGGGGGTTTGAATTTAAGAGTCGTGGGGTTATGCTGCAACTATACAGGACATTGGTGAGACCACATTTGGAATATTGTGTTCGGTTCTGGTCACCTCACTATAAGAAGGATGTGGAAGCATTGGAGAAAGAGCAGAGGAGATTTACCAGGATGCTGCCTGGTTTGGAGGGTAGGTCTTATGAGGAAAGGTTGAGGGAGCTGGGGCTTTTCTCTTTAGAGCGGAGGAGGATGAGAGGCAACTTAATAGAGGTTTATAATTGGCGAGAGGGATTGATAGAACGGACGGGCAGAGACTATTTCCTTGGGTGCATGTAGCTGTTACTAGGGGCAAAACTATAAGATTCAGGGTGGGAGATATAGGAGGGATGTCCAAAGTAGATTCTTCACTCAGACAGCGGAACGGACTGCCTGCTGCAATAGTGGAATCGGACACTTTAGGAACTTTCAAGCGGTTATTGGATAAGCACATGGAGCACACTAGAATGATAGGGAATGGGATAGTTTGATCTTGGAATTGGACATAGCTCGGCACAATATTGAGGGCCGAAGGGTCTGTACTGTGCTGTACTGTTCTATGTTCTATCCTTCTCCCGAAGGTGTGACTCCTGCCACGAGAATCGTCTTGTTTATCTCACCCAAACGGTCAAAGCTTCATATCTGACTTCACAGAATCCCTACAGTGCAGAAGGAGGCCATTCGATCCATTGAACCTGCACTAACAAGAATTCCATCCAGGTTTTATCCTTGTTACCCTACATATTTACCCTGCTAATCCCCGACACAAAGGAGAATTTAGCATGCCCAATCCACCTACCCTGCACATCTCTGGACATAAAAAGAAACCCAGTAAGAAGTCTCACAACACCAGGTTAATGGAACATAGAACATTACAGCGCAGTACAGGCCCTTCGGCCCTCGATGTTGCGCCGAACAGTGGAACCATCTAATGACCCTCTAACCTAAACTATTCCAATGTTATCCATATGCCCTATCCACTGACCATTTAAATGCCCTTAAAGTTAGCAAACGCCATTAGCTACCAAATAAACCTGTTGGACTTTAACCTGGTGCTGAGAGACTTCTTACTGTATTTACCCCAGTCTAACGCCGGCATCTCCATATCATAACTACTAAGGAAACCCACAGAAACATGGGGAGAACATGCACATTAGCACACACAGTGACCCAAGGCCTGAATTGAACCTGGGTCCTTGGCAGCAATGTTAACTAATGTGCTACTGTATTTGTGCAGTCTGTATCCTTAGCACCTCACCTCAGGGGGATAGCAAAGCCAAGTGGATGCTTGTTCCCAGCTCCTGTGCGGATTACACCAGGTAGGAATCAGGAAGAGGTGCAGGAAACCTGACGAGGGGAATAGCACAAAATCTACCGTCTGCTCCAGGTCAGTTAGCTGGAATGGAAACCCTTCACATTCTGTGTGGCTCAAAGCCAGGCCTGCAAGGGAGCTGGAATTTCAAGTTAAATACACAGCACCATCGTGCCCATACTGCAAAACCCCTCCCACACACACACACTGACTCAACAGATACAACATCTGCACTGAAATGTGTGTTGCATTTCTCAGGCAAAGTTCCCAGCAAAGTTCCACCTGGGATGAGACAGTACGAAGTTAAGTGGAAAAGGCAGCAAATTTTAGGAGCAGTTTGACAGACTCATAGCATGAAGCGTTTTCCAGCTGCTGACTCAAACTCACTGGCTGCTCAGTCAATGTAGGCTGCTTCATTTAAAAAGAAAGGATTTGTACATTTGCCTACCTTGTTTAGTTCCTCAATTCTTCTGATTAGGAAAGGGTTGCTTGATGAATTCTCAAAGTAGACGTAATCTGGAAAAGAAACAACAAACTTGTATTATCGCCAGCACACACAAACTCCTCAATCTCCTCATCCTCTATCCTTAGTGCAATGTCACAGGAATCACCTGACAAAGAGCAGGCTATCACAGCTTAGAACAAACACATGCATCAGGCAGCGAGAGGAAGGACAGTACAAAAAGCTTCAGAGCAGCACTTACACTGACAATCTCAGAATTACAACAAATTGCTCCCACCATCACGAGCAGTATTTCACCCTCATTTTACACAGTTCAGGACACTCTGGAGCATCAAGTAAACTAAAACCTATAATTCTTTTTGAGCCTGCTCTGCCTTCATTTTGATCATGGCTGATCATCAAATTCAATATCCTGACTCCCCCTCCCTCCTAGCCTGATCCCTTTAGCCCCAAGAGCTATATCTATTTTCTACTTGGTCTCAGCTTCATTCTGTGGGACTGAATTCCACACATTCACCACTCTCTGGGTGAAGAAGTTTCTTCTCACCTTTGTCCTTCTCATCTAGAGTACAAGAGCTGGCTTTTAATGTTGTAGTTGTATAAAACATTGGTTAGACCCCATTTGGAATACTGCGTCCAATTCTGGTCGCCTTACTACGGAAGTCGTGGAGACTCTGGAGAGAGTGCAGAGGAGGTTTACCAGGATGCTGCTTGGTATGGAAGGTCTGAGTTACAAGGAGAGGTTAGGCAAATTGGGCCTGTTTTCCTTAGAAAGACATAGATTTAGAGGAGATCTAATAGAGGTGTACAAGATTATGAGGGGTATAGATAGAGTAAACAGGGTTAAGCTTTTTCCTAGGATGGACTCAAACAGCACGAGAGGTCACGGGCTTAGGGTAAGGGGGGTAAGGTATAATTTGGATGCTAGAGGGAGTTTTTTCACACAGAGGGCGGTGAGGGTATGGAACGCGCTGCCAAGTAAAGTGGTGGAGGCAGGCACTCTGGAGTTATTTAAGAAATACTTAGATGGGCACATGAACAGAATGGGAATGGAGGGGTATACAAAACTGATTTAAAATAGGGATCATGGGCCTTGGGAGTCCCTGGGAAGTGTGTAAATAGTCTATGATATTGATGTACTTGTTTGATCCTACAAGTACTTCGGTCCACCTTGTTGTCTAACAAGGGGCATACACGCAATGGGTCGTGAGAGGGCTGCTCTTGGATTCGGAGTGTATCCTAGTGCTTCACGTCATTAGTGTACACTTGACTGGACCATTTGATGGGCAACACGACAGCTCAGTGACTATCACTGTGCTGTGCAGATACATGGATTTGGGCCTGTGTCTGTGGGAGTTTGCACATTCTCCCCGTGCTTGCGTGGGTTTTCTCCGGGTGCTCCGGTTTCCTCCCACATCCCAAAGATGTGCTCTTAGGCTAATTGGCAGAACAAATCTCCCTAAATTGTCTCAAATTTGGTTCCAATGCTTAAATCTATAAACATAGACAGAGATCATGGGTAGAAGTGGGAACATTGAGGTGGTGGCGTGAGCTTGTTGGGCCGAAGGGTCTGTTTCCCCTGCTGTTTTGTTCTTTGTTGTTTATCCCTTCTCCCCAAATGAGCCCTAGTTTTGGACTCCTCCACCATCGGGAACATCCTTTCTGAATCTACTCCATCTAATCCTGTTAGAATTTTCTAAATCCCAGCTCACAAATTTCACAGCTCAAAAGGACACAGATTTCACACAGACATGGTTACCTCGCATTAAACTGTGACAAGCAGCAAAGGGATGAATTATTAGGGAGAACCAGGATTCTTGGGGAGAGGGTGAGCAAGAGAGTTGGGCTTCTATAGAGATAGTACGTGCTACCTCGAGCAAGGAGGCATCAGCTGGCAGGGCTGAAGACAGAACAACTCATTCACAGAGTGAGCAAGTACAGGATAGAAGGCAAAATGTATGTATGACCCACGGTGAAGATTTGTCTTTGATGCTTGAAACAGGAAAGGATGACTCACCTCCAACATCTTGCCTGCCCCATGAAAACTTGCTCTGAACTTGGGCTAATAATCTCCCAATAAAAGGTCATAGGTACATCAAGAAACAGTCTGGCCCTGCCCACTGACTGTGCTACTGCACCTCACTCAGGGCCACTGTGAACAGGACACAACTTTGAAACAACATCACCAAGATTCAATGCTAGCACCTTCCAACCCACAACCTCTTACCACCTTGAAGGACATGGCAATAAACACATGGGAACATGAGAACACATGTGTACTTGCGCTGCAAAGTACACACCATTCTGATTTGGAACTATATCACTGTTCCTTCACTGTCACATGGAGCAGCTGGAAAAGGTGATTCACCATTACCTTCTTAAGGGGCAATGAGAGGATGGGGAATAATTTCTGGTCTGACTAGTGAATCCCACATTCCATTAAAGGATTAAGAAATTTACATCTTAAATTTAACACACTGTTTAGCCCATAATGCAGACAGGGAGAAGAAAGAGTACAGAAGAGAGATGGTGTTGAACGCCTGATAATTAGGATCAAGCTCCTTTGAGGCCAGGTACAAGGTAAAGCTCCTACATTGTTCCAGTTCCACTTTGGTAGTGTAGTGGTTATATTCACACAATCATAGAATCCCCACAGTGCAGGAGGAGGCCATCGAGCCCATCGAGTCTGCACCAACAACAGTCCTACCCAGGTCCAATCCTTGTAACTCCAAACCTATTGCCCGTAACTCCAAGTATTCACCCTGCTAACACCCCTAACCTACACATCTTGGGACACCAAAGGGTAATTTAGCATGGCCAACCCACCTAACCCATATGTCTTTGGAGTGTAGAGGAAACCCAAGCAGCCTGGAACTAGAATGAAAAATGTGACTTTAAACCTGCACAAACACCACCACTACCACACTCCACACCCCCTAAAGTTTTTCATTTGAAACAAAAGTAGTTAGTGAGCTGCTTAGATTGCCGCCACAACCTAACCGGCTCAGTGATGTCCAATAGGAAAGCAGACCTGCCTTCCTAGCCTGAATCTCATCCACCACACAAACCAGTCTCTCATCCACTGACTCTGTCTACACTTCCCACTGCCTTGGAAAAGCAGCCAGCACAATCAATGACTCCATACACCCTGGATATTTTCTCTCTCACCTTCTTCTATTGGGAAAAAGATGCAAAAGTCTGAGGTTGCTTATCAACTGACTCAAGAATAGATTCGTCCCTGCTGCTGTCAGACTCTTGAATGAACTTACCTCGCATTAAGTTGATCTTTCTCTATACCCTAGCTATGACTGTAAACACTACATTTTGCACTATCTCCTTTCCTTCTATATGAATGGTATGTTTTGTCTGTATAGCGCGCAAGAAACAATACTTTTCACGATATGCTAATGAAACAATTGGGGGAGGGCAAGTCAGGGAGGGAGAGAGTTTCAAAGAGAAAATTCCAGCGACAACAGCCCAGACCATCACACAAACCAGTACCCCCCATCCATTGGCTCTGTCTACACTTCCCGTGCCTCGGGAAAGCAGCCAGCATAATCAAGGACCCCACGCACCCCGGATATTCTCTCTTCCACCATCTCCTGTCGGGAGAAAGATACAGAAGTCTGAGGTCACATACCAACCAACTCAAGAACAACTTCTTCCCTGCTGCTGTCAGACTATTGAATGGACCTGCCATATATTAAGTTGATCTTACTTCACACCCTAGTTTTGGCTGTAACATTGCATTCTTCACCCTCTCCTTTCCTTCTACCCATGTACTCTATGAACGGTATGTTTTGTCTGTATTGCGCAAAAAAACAACACTTTTCATTGTACCCCAATACATGTGACAATAATAAATCAAAATCAAATCAGGCAGAACTCATGTTCGCCAGAAGATTAAAAACCTGGATTCGTAAGATGCTAGGATTTGGAAAACATGCCAAATTTAGGAGATTGAAAGGTTGGCCCAACCTCACTTTTAACACAAGCTGTACCAACACAGCAGAGCTGAACCATCATTTCGCCCCAGTCTCACACAGGGCAACCCGCGCCCAGTCTCACACAGGGCAACCCGCGCCCAGTCTCACACAGGGCAACCCGCGCCCAGTCTCACACAGGGCAACCCGCGCCCAGTCTCACACAGGGCAACCCGCGCCCAGTCTCACACAGGGCAACCCGCGCCCAGTCTCACACAGTGACACTGCCAATCATAGCAGTGAGGGGGAAACATATCGCAGAGGGCACTGTGATTGTTGATTGGAGGCTGCCAATATGTCACACTTTCAAACTCCCTTTTCCCTCATGTCAACCTTCTGTTACAAATTGCACACTGCACTTCCCTTCGCTGGCTTTCTGAACAAACATGCAATTACAACAGTGAGGACGGAGAGTTTATCAGTTCAGAAACAAGAATGGTGCACGGAATTGGTTAACACGCGGGGAACCTAAGTCCACACTCTGAGCCAGAGCAACTGGGGTGAGTCATGCTGCCTCTGCACACTGCCAGGAACCTTCTCCAAGTGACGTTAGGCGCTCAACTCCAGCTCTCAACCCTGGCAGACTGTAAACACAAAACACTCTTCACAGGGGGAGATCAAGAATATACGACAACATAGAATCATAGAATCCCTACAGAACAGAAGGAGGCCATTCGACCCATCGAGTCTGCACCAACTCTCTGACTGAAGCCTGCCCTTACTCCATAGTCCCACACATTTACCATGGCTGATATATCTTTGGACATTAAGGGGCAATTTAGCATGGCCAATCCATCTAACCTACACTTTTTGGATTGTGGGAGTAAACTGGAGTACTCAGAGGAAACACAGGCAGACACCTCACAGTGAGAACTCCTCACAGACAGTCATCCGAGGCCAGAATTGAACCTGGGCCTCTGGTGCTGTGAGGCAACAGCACTAACCACTCTGCCACCCACACTTTTCAATATAATGAAATGTGTCACAGCAGCATGATCCAACAAAACCGTCACTCTATAGAAGCAAAAACTTGCTCAGAGATGGGTTTTAATGGGGTAGTATAAAAGCAGGAAAAAAGAAGAGCAACCACAGAGAGGTTGCCAAAATCTGAAGCCAAGGCAACTGAAAGAGCAGCCATAAGTAGCGGAATGTTGCAACAAACCAAAAAATTAAAGCAGAAGGAAAATCTGAAGAGGGAGCTTACAGATAAGGTGATGGAAATCAAACAATCGCACCCATTATCATGGACTTTGGCAAGACCTTGAGTCTTCCCTATAGGATGCATCAATCGAAGGTAGGTCTGTTTGCGTTTATGCTACGCCTGGCCTCAAACTGCTGCTGGCAACTAAAGTTTATTTATTCCTGTCACAAGTAACTTACATTAACACTGCAATGAAGTTACTGAGAAAATCCCCTAGTTGCCACACTCCAGCGCCTGTCCGGGTACACAGAAGGAGAATTTAGCACGGCCAATGCACTCTAACCAGCACATCTTTTGAACTGTGGGAAGAAACCAGAGCACCTGGAGGAAACCCACGCAGACACGGGGAGAACATGCAGACTCTGCACAGACAGTGACCCAAGCTGGGAATTGAACCCAGATCCATGGTACTCTGAGGCAACTAGTTTAAAAAAAATCAAACTGTATGTCTACAAAATGCGGATGCACACAAGAAGCACGAGGTTATTTAATCCCGAGGCTCATGTGGATTAACATAAACCACTAATCCTGATGCGTGCTTCAAAGCCACCTGAAACCCAACCACAGAGTCTCCAATATCCTCACAACACTCAGAATGTTACAGATAGGAAGTGTGTTGGGGAACACACTCAACGGCAGGACCCAGTACCATGGCCAGAAATCTACCACCGCGCCCGCCTTGGAATCAGCACGGCTGAGGGTCCGACAACAGAAATCACTATTGGCCTCAGGTGGGAATTTCCAGTCTCTCCCGAGGGAGGCCGTAAAATCCCGTCCTGTGTCTGCCAAAGTCTAACCAGGTTTAACAAGTTTGCGTTTAGACACAAAGAGGACATATTGCCTTCTCTCCTTGCTTTGCCTCTTCTCATTCCGCTCACATCTAGCCCTTGTTGCCCCACTCCCCCTCCCCGATGCCTTGCCTGCATATTGTGGTTTGCTGTCTTCTTGTCTTTTGGGCTTTTCCTTTTTTTTAAATATTAGTAATATTAGTTTTTCTGGTGTGTGTGTGGGTGGGTGGGGGGGGGGGGGGGGGGGGAGGGTAGGTAGGGATCCTGGAGGAGGAGGGTAACGGATGGGCATTCTGGCATATTTACATGGTTGATGAGATAGTGTGTGTTAGAGGAAGGGGGCTGATAGGTTATGGGGGGGGGGTGGGGGGTGGGGGGGGGGTGGGGGGGGGGGTGATTTCCGGGGGTTGGGGTGGATGTCAAGGTCGTGTGCGTGTGAACACGTTGGAGAGTTTTTGGGGAACTTCTGTGCATCTGTTGCTGAGTATGTCTCCAGATTGGGTAGGGGCTTTTTCTGGGGGTACAGCAGGTAGGTGTCCAGGGGATGGTCAGATGATGGTTGGGTTACTGGAGTTCCCTGATAGATGTGTTGATGGGTAGTGGGTTGAAGTGTGGGTTGATGTTTTCCTGTATCCTGGTCTTTAGCTTCTCGCGTATGTGGAGGTTACCAGAGCTAGTGGGATGGAGTGACATTTTGTCTGCAAGTATTCTGTGTTGTGGTGGACAGGATGGGGGGGTGTGGATCAGGGTCATATGTATCAGGCCAGTGTGGAGGCATTAGTTGGCACAGCACAGGAATGTAGGAACATATTTGTTTAGTAGAGAGATTTATAGGTTTGGCATGAGACAAGAACCTTTGTTCTCTGACAAATTATTTATTATTTATTAGTGTCCCAAATAGGCTGGAAGGATACACAGAAATTGGGGATAGACAGGGTGGGATTGTTGTCAGTGCAGGCTTGATGGGCCAAATGGCTTCCTTCTGCACTGGAGGGATTCTAAGTAAGTCTTGTCAGAGTCATAGCGGGCTGGTAATTTATAATCTCGAAGCTTGAAAAATTCCATCGCTGGGAGAAGAAGGTGATTTCACTTTCGCTAGTTTCAGTAGTGAAATGACTAGATCATCATCAAAACCCATCTAGTTCGTCAGTTCCCAGAGTGAGAGATCTGCCATCCTTACCGGGTCTGGTCTACATGTTACTGTACAACCACAGCAATGTGGTTGACTCTTACCTGATGCAGCAGAGTGCTTTGCTGGGTCATTGCAAACAGCTTTAGAAAAATTGAAAAGGAATAAAACTGCATGCACCACCTCGCAATGACTCAAGACATCAGATATGATAAAGACACAGCCAGCCCTGTCAACTTACTGTCCTCCATCCGGGGACTTCACAGAGCTGTCCCACACACTCGTCAAACAACACTTGATGAATGATACCTTCAAGCCAGTACCCCAGTTCTCATCACCATCTCTGGATGTATCTTGCCCATTGACATAGACAACTTAGATGGCACTGTGGGGGCCTTGAGACTCCTCAGTGTAGGTTCTGGACCCAATGATGTCTTGGGGAATCAAATCAAACTGGGTAAGGAGACCCCACACTATCCTCCTCCAGCTACTGAGTCAGTACTTCTCTGACGTTACATATCAGTTGGACAAAGTACTGACAGTGGTCAGGGCACAGAAAATACCTTGGGCACAGGCTTCAAGACCCACCATCAACAGTGGCTCGGTAGCACCATTACTGACTAACCAGGTCAAGTCCTGAAAAACCTCTGTCTGAGGCAGATGGAGAAGGAAGCAAGAGGGAACAAACCCACTTGACCTCGTTCTCACAAAGCCACTTTTTGCAAATGCCCATGTCTGTGTTAATAGATGCGACTGCTACACAGTCCCTGAGGAGATGAGTTCTGTCTTCACAACAATCCAGAATCAAAAGAGCTTCTTAAGATTATAACTGGCACATCTACTCTCTCTGCAGTCACATCTGGGCAGCACACTGGTTATCACTGCTGCCTCAGAGCACCATGGACCCAGGTTTAATTCTGACCTTGGGTCACTATCTGCGGGGTGTCTGCGCATTCTCCCTGTGTCTGTGTGGGTTGTCTCCAGGTGCCCTGGTTTCCTCCAACAATCCAAAAATCTGTACGTTAGGTGGATTGGCCGTGCTAAATTGCCCCTTAGTTGCATAGGTTAAGTGTATTGACCACAGTAATTGCAATGGGGTTATGAGAATAGGATGGGCGTGGGTAGCAGTTGGGTAAGATGCTCTTCTGAAGAGTCAGTGCAGATTCGATGGGCCAAATGGCCTCCTTCTGCACTGTCAGGATTCTATGGTTCCATGATGCAGGTCAATGAAATTTAATGTCTTGCAAAAAAACGAAAGTTCATTGAATTTTACAAAGAAAAGCAGCTCCAGGTGCTTCAGTTGACTTTTCTTCCAACATAGAGTTACAAGTGAGGATATTCATTGCTGATTGCAATGTTTTTATCACAATCACAACATCCCAGGTAATGAGGCAATCTACTCATGCATGCAATAAGGCCTAGGCACCATTCAGTAGCAAGCTGGCACTGTGCTTAGCACAGAAACATAAAAGATAGGGAAGGCCATTTGGCCCTTTGCGCCTGTTCCTCCATTCATTACAATCATGGCTGATCACCCAACTCAATAGCTCAATCCTGCTTTCTCCCCATTTGATCCCATTCACATCAAGTGCTATATCCAGCTGTCTCTTGAATATATTTAACGTTTTGGCATCAACTACTTCCTGTGGTAATGAATTCCACAGGCTCATCACTCCCTGGGTGAAGAAATGTCTCCTCATCTCTGTTCTAAATGGTTTACCCTGAATCCTCAGATGGTGACCTCTGGTTCTGGACTCCCTCAACACTGGGAACATCGTCCTTGCAGCTACTCTGTCTAGTCCTGTTAGAATTTTACAAAGTTTCTATGAGATGCCTCCCCCCTTCACTCATCTGAGCTCCAGCAAAAATAATCCTAACCTAGTCAATCTCTCCTCATACATCATTCCTGCCATCCTCGGAATCAGCCTGGTAAACCTTCATCGCCCTCCCTCGAGAGCAAAAACATCCTTCCTCAGGAAAGGAAACCAGAACAGCACACAATACTCTCGATGTGGTCTCACCAAGTTTCTATATAATTGTAACAACACATCCCGCTCCTGTACTCGAAACCTCTCTCAATGAA
This sequence comes from Sphyrna mokarran, assembly GCA_024679065.1. NCBI lineage: Eukaryota > Metazoa > Chordata > Chondrichthyes > Carcharhiniformes > Carcharhinidae > Sphyrna > Sphyrna mokarran. The sequence goes on from JAGIQG010000036.1 coordinate 15,894,954, forward strand.
GGTCAACATACCATTTGCCTTCTTTACTGCCTGCTATACCTGCATGCTTACCTTCAGTGACTGGTGCACAAGGACACCCAGATCCTGTTGCGCACTCCCCTCTCCCAATTTACAGCCATTCAGATGCTTCCATTGCGCATTCTTGTTTTTACTTCCGAAGTGACATTTATCCAAATTATACTGCATCTGCCTTTGATTTGCCCACTCATCCAACCTGTCCAGATGATGCTGAAAGATCTCTGCATCCCTGCCACAATTCACCCTAACACCCAAGTTGGTATCACTACAAACTTTGAGATGTTATATTCCCCTCTGTTTCTCTCAGTGCAGCCCTAACAACACATGAGGAGCTTGACACCATCTCAGAAAATCAGTCTGCATGTTTGGCATCCCATCCGACACCAGTACACAATAAGAGCAGATAAGATGAAGTGTAGCAATTGATTGAAGTCCCTCCTACAGAATCTTTCAAACTGCAACCTCAGAAGGGCAACAACAGCAGGGGACATCTTTGGATGTCACATCACCATCCGCAAGCTCCCCTCCAAATGATGAAAAGGGAATGGTTTAGGTTAGAGGGTCATTGCTTTTTCTTAATTGGTTGGCGCAACATCGAGGGCCGAAGGACCTGTTCTGCGCTGTAATGTTCTAAATCATATACCCTGGAACTCTCTACCTAACAGCACTGTGGGTGTACCTACATCACACGGACTGCAGTTGTTCCGGAAGGCGGTTCAACACTACCCAATTAGGGATGGGCAGTAACTGCTGACCTTGCCTTCACTTAAACAATTTGAACCATAAAACCGAGATCATTCAAGAGGAGAAAAGATACCTGTTTGCAGAGTCAATGCCTTCAGTAACTATCCCTCCCAAACATACTGTCAGCACAGTCAGAATGAACCAAACTATGTATGTCCTTCTGTGCTGAGGGATACAATGAATGGTCCACAGATCAGCAGCATGACCTAGTCTAAATCCATCATCACCACCCACCCAGACAAGCTGTTTCACAACTCATTGCACAAAAACCTCACATTGGGGACGAGGATCGCTGTAATGTTTAGCAGGTAGCACCTCATGGCGAATTCCAAAGCTGTTCCAGAGACCTGAGCACAAAGTTTAGACAGGACTGAAGGAGTAGCTGCTGTGTCACAGATCAGATGTTAAATTGAGATCCTTTAAGGTAGACACAAAAGCTCCCTGGGTGAATGGGAACAAGGGGTCTGGCAATCCACTCACCACTGTATTCTGTCAATAGTTAGTTCTGAGCCAAAGAGCAAACAGACAACAAATAAAATTATAACACAGGAACATGCCCTTCAGTCCTCCAAGCCCGCACTGACCATGCTGACTGTCTGAACTAAAACCCGCTACCCTTCTGGGGACTACATCTCTCTATTCCCATCCTATTCACGCATTTGTCCAGACACGCCTTAAAGGTCACTATCATACCCACTTCCATTACCTCCTCTGGCAGAGAGTTCCAGGCACCCACACACTGCATGAATAAAAGATTTTGAAGTGTTCAGATCACCAACCACCTGTCCTGATCCCTCCATGTCGATGCTATAGTTAAGAAAGCCCAACAACACCTCCACTCTCAAGAGGCTAACAAATTCGGTATGTCAACTACGGCTCTCACCAATATTTACAAATGCATCATAGAAAGCATTCTTTCCGGGGTGTATCACAGCATGGCATTGTTCCTGCTCTGACCAAGACCACAAGTAACTACAAAGAGTTGTGAACGAAGCTCTGTCCATCATGCAAACCAGCCTCCCATCCACTGACACTGTCCACACTTCTCACCACCTCGCAAAAGCAGCCAGCATATTCTAGGGCCCCACACATCCCAGACATTCTCTCTTCAGCTTTCTTCCATTGGGAAAAGGGCACAAAATTCTGAGATAGTGAAACAACCAACTCAAGAATAGCTTCTTCTCTGCTGCTGTCAGATTTTTGATTGGACCTACTTCACATTAAGCTGATCTTTCTCTACACCCTAACTATGATTGTAACATTACATTCTGCACTTTCTCCTTTCCGTCTTTATGAACGGTGTGCTTTGTCTGTGTAGCACACAAGAAACAATACTTTTCACTGTATTCCAATACATGTGACAGTAATAAATCAGTAAGAATCTCACAACACCAGGTTAAAGTCCAACAGGTTTATTTGGAAGCATGAGCTTTCAGAGTGCTGCTCCTTCATCAGATGAGTTGAGTCACCTGATGAAGGGGCAGTGCTCTGAAAACTCGTGATTCCAAAATAAACCTATTGGACTTTAACCTAGTGTTGTGAGACTTTTACTGTGTTTACCCCAGTCCAACACCAACATCTCCCCCTCAATAATAAATCAAATTAAATTATCCAGTCATTTGCCAAGTTGTTGTTCCTTGCTGCACCCAATTTGGTTGCTGCACTTAGTGACTCTCTTTCCAAAGTGCTGCACTGACTGCATCAGTTCCTGAGATGGTGAAGTTCTTGATGATAGTAATGATTGCAACCCATTGCTACCATCACTAATCCCAGTCAGGGTAACAATTTTAGTTCGTTGTTGCCTTGTCCATTTTCAACACTGAGGTTATCTTGGATTTCGCAACTACATTTTCAAATCCTTCCAGGGCCTCACCTTCCTGAGCTTCGTAATCACCGCCAGTCCACGACCTTCTGAGACGCGTACGTTCATCTAATTCCGATCTCATACATATCCCCCGATTTTAATTACTCCACCTTACTGGCCTTACCTTTAGTTGCCTGGGTCCCAGGGAATATCCTTCCTCAGCCTCTCTGCCTCACTTTCCTCCTTTCACAAACCCTTCAAAATCCCTCTCTTTGAAGCCAACTTCCTAATGGCGGATCTCTCACCCAGTCAGCATTTAAGAGGTGCGTCACAGGACACAGAACATAGAACACAGAACATTACAGCACAAACAGGCCCTTCGGCCCACAAGTTGTGCTGATCATATCAGTACCTACCAGGCTATAGAACTATCTGTAACTCCCAATCCCATTACATCCCATGTACTCATCCAGAAGTCTCTTAAAAGACCCAGCAAATTCGCCTCTACCACCACTGACGGCAGCCGATTCCATTCACTCACCACCCTCTGAATGAAAAACTTACCCCTAACTGTACAAAACTCTGGTGTGGCCGCACTTGGAGTATTGTGTACAGTTTTGGTCGCCACATTATAAAAAAGATGTGGAGGCATTGGAAAGGGTGCAGAGGAGGTTTACCAGGATGTTGCCTGGTATGACGGGTAGGTCTTATGAGGAAAGGCTAAGGGACTTGAAGTTATTTTCATTAGAGAGAAGGAGGCTAAGAGGTGACTTAATTGAGACATATAAGATGATCAGAGAGTTAGATAGGGTGGATAGTGAAAGTCTTTTTCCTCAGATGGAGATGGATAACACGAGGGGACATAGCTTTAAATTAAGGGGTGGCAGTTATAGGACAGATGCTAGAGGTGGGTTCTTTACTCAGAGGGTAGGAAGGGCGTGGAATGACCTGCCTACAGCAGTTGCGGACTCACCAAGTTTAAGGGTGTTCAAATGGTCAGTGATAGACATATGGATAGCATTGGAATAGTTTAGGATAGAGGGTCATAAAATTGATTCCATTGGTTGGCACAACATCGAGGGTCAAAGGGTCTGTGCTGCGCTGTAATGTTCTATGTTCTAACATCTCCTCTGTACTTGCCCCCTAGCACCTTAAACCTGTGTCCTCACGTAGCGACCGTTTCAGCCCTGGGAAATAGCCTCCGAGAATCCAACCTATCTATTCCTCTCAATATCTTATAAACCTCTATCAGGTCGCCTCTCAACCTTCGTCTCTCCAGGGAGAAGAGACCTAGCTCTCTCTACCTATCTTAATAAGGCATGCCTCCCAATCCAGGCAACATCCTTGTAAATCTCCTCTGCATCCTCTCAATAACTTCCACATCCTTCCAATAGTGAAGCAACCAGAACTGCACACAGTACTCCAAGTGGGGTCTGACAAGGGTCTAATAAAGTTGCAGCATTACCTCCTGACTCCTAAACTCAATCTCTTGATTAATGAAGTCCAGTACACCATATGCCTTCTTGACCACATCCTCCACTTGCGGGACCAATTTAAGAGTCCTATGGACCCGGACCCAAGATCCTTCTGCTCCTCAACACTGCCAAGACTTCTACCCTTGATATTATACTCCTTCATCCCACTGGTCCTGCCAAAATGGACCACCACACATTTATCCGCGTTGAAGTCTATCTGCCACTTCTCCGCCCAGTCTTGTATCCTATCTATGTCTTGCTGCAACTTCTGACATCCCTCAGACTATCCACAACACCACCAAACTTCATATCGTTGGTGAACTTACTAACCCATCCCTTCACTTCCTTATCCAGGTCATTTATGAAAATGACAAAGAGCAAGGGTCCTAGAGCAGATCCCTGGGCCACTCCACTGATACTGACCTCCATGCAGAAAAAGACCCATCCACAACCACTCTCTGCCTTCTGCAGGCAAGCCAGTTCTGGATCCACAAGGCCAAAGCCCCTTGGATCCCATGTCCTTTCACCTTCTCAAGAAATCTTGCATGGGGGACTTTATCAAACGCCTTGCTGAAATCCATGTGAACCACATCCACTGTTCTTCCTTCATCAATGTGTTCAGTCACATTTTCGAAGAACTCTGTACGCTGTACATGTAGGAAAACTAAAATCCTTGCAGGAAAGACACATGCCGGTAAGGAGGAAGGATGGGAAAGGTAGGATTAGAGAACCGTGGGTTACTAGGGATGTTGAGGATTTGGTCAGGAAGAAGCGGGAGGTGTACGTTAGATCTAGGCAACTGGGGACAGAGACAGCGCTGGAAGAATATAGAGAGTGTAGACGGGATCTTAAAAGGGATGTCAGAAAGGCAAAAAGGGGCCACGAAATGGATTTGGCAAGTAGGATTAAGGAAAATCCTAAGGCATTTTACTCCTATGTAAGGAGCAAAAGGATGGTTAGAGGGAAGATTGGACCTCTCAGGGACAGAGGAGGGGAACTATGTTTAGAGCCTGAGGGAATGGGGGAGATCCTGAATGAATACTTTGCGTCGGTATTCACGCGGGAGAGGGGCCTGATGTCTGGTGCCGGCTTTGAGGAATTTGAGGACCCATTAAAGGAAATAACCATTACAAGGGAAGAGGTGTTGGGGCTTTTAGGCAGCATAAAGCCTTATAAAGCTCCGGGGCCTGATGGCATTTACCCAGACTGCTAAGGGAGGTGAGAGATGACATTGCTGATCCTCTGAAGCAAATCTTTGTCTCTTCTTTGGACACAGGTGTGGTCCCAGAGGATTGGAGGATAGCAAATGTAGTACCATTGTTTAAAAAGGGTCAGAGGAATAACCCAGGGAACTATAGGCCAGTGAGCTTGACTTCAGTTATAGGTAAGCTAATGGAGACGATCCTCAGGGACAGGATGTATGAGCATCTGGAGCGCTGCGATCTGATCAGGGATATGCAGCATGGCTTCGTTAAGGGGAGGTCGTGCCTTACGAATCTAATGGAATTTTTTGAAGAGGTGACAAAAACGGTTGATGAAGGACAAGCTGTTGATGTCGTCTATATGGATTTCAGTAAGGCGTTTGATAAGGTCCCTCATGGTAGGCTGATAGAAAAAGTGAAGGCGCATGGGATACAGGGCCAGGTATGTAGATGGGTTGAGAACTGGCTTGGGAGGAGGAGACAGCGGATAGTAGTGGAAGGCTCTTTTTCCAACTGGAGGTCTGTCACTAGTGGTGTGCCACAGGGCTCAGTACTAGGACCCCTTCTATTTGTGGTATATATAAATGACTTGGAAGAGGGGGTCGGTGGTGTGATCAGCAAATTTGCTGATGACACTAAGATGATTGGATTGGCGGGTACTGAGGAGCAGTGCCTGGCAATACAACATGACATAGGCTGGTAGATTGGCAGATAGATGGCAAATGGAATTTAATCCAGATAAATGCGAGGTGATGCATTTTGGCCGGAATAATGTAGAGGGGAGTTATAGGATAAAAGGTAAACCTATCCGGAGTATAGAGACGCAGAGAGACCTGGGGGTGCAGGTTCACAAGTCTCTGAAGGTGTCAGTACAGGTGGAGAATGTGATAAAGAAAGCGTATGGTATGTTAGCCTTCATAGGAAGGGATATAGAATACAAGAGTAGGAGTCTGATGTTGCAGGTGTATAGAACGTTGGTTAGGCCTCACTTGGAGTACTGCGTTCAGTTCTGGTCGCCATACTACCGGAAGGATGTGGAGGCCCTGGAGAGAGTGCAGAGGAGATTTACCAGGATGCTGCCTGGTATGAAAGAGCTGTCTTACGAGGAAAGATTAAACACACTGGGGTTGTTTTCCCTTGAAAGATGTCGGCTGAGAGGGGATCTATTAGAGGTATATAAGATTAAGAGGGGTATAGATAGAGTAAATGGTGGTAAGCTTTTTCCATGCTTAGAAATGGATAGAACAAGGGGTCATGGGCTTAGGGTGAGGGGGGGCTATGTATAAGACGAATATTAGAGGGCAGTTTTTCACACAAAGGGTAGTGGGGGTGTGGAATGGACTGCCGAGTAAGGTGGTGGGAGCAGGCACGCTAGTGTTGTTTAAGGTCTCTTGGACAGCCACATGAGCGGTCTGCAGATAGAGGGATATAGTAGGACTGTCTAAATATCGGGAGCTTTGGGACGACCAAATAGTATTAGAATATCTTTTAGTTTGTCTCAGGGATGTCTATCCCTGAGTTTTTCGCATGTTTAATACTGTTTTATTTGTTATCCACAGGCAATTCGGTCCACCTTGACCAACAAGGTGCATGCACTCGGCAGGTCGTGCGAGGGCTGCTCTTGGACGTTGCTTCAGGAGTTGCCTAGTGCTTCACGTCGTTAGTGTATGCTTAAATTGGACCATCTGATGGGCAACATGACAGCTCAGAGACTATCGCTGGTGCTGTGCAGACACATGGATTTGGGCCTGTGTCTGCGGGAGTTTGCGCGTTCTCCCCGTGGTTGCGTGGGTTTTCTCCGGGTGCTCCGGTTTTCTCCCACATCCCAAAAATGTGCTCTTAGGCTGATTGGGTAATAAATTGTCCCTATATTGGTCCCTATATGGGAATCTTCCACAATAGGCATAGCCTAACGTCATGGTTATATCATTAAGACGTTAGGACGGCAGCATGGGCTCGTCGGGCCTGTTTCCCGTGCTGTGTTGCTCTTTGTTCTTTGCTCTTTGTAACTCAACTAGGCTCATAAGGCTACTGGATGTAATAGTACCAGATGTGTGAACCATGCCAGATGCCTTCAACACATCTTGAAATCAATTACTACTCTGTGGAATCCTTGCTATGGCACAGCAGCAGAGGTAAGCAGTATGCAGAGGAGCTGACCCCTGCCCTCTGTGATTTTCCACAACACAACCCAAGTCTCATTAGCTGCAAACCCTTCCCATTCAACAAGAGTAAAATTATCCCCAAACTTAAGAAGTTAACAAAAACAACCCAAACTTTTTACTGTGGCGAAGCGTCAATAAGTCAGGGGAAGGAAATTAAAAATGAAATCTGAACGGAGGAAAATGTAAGGGGGCCTTTCTCTAAGACAGGGGACGACAGTCGAGCAAGTTCCCAGGAAAGACAGTCAAGGTGCAACTAAGTGCTTGTGGTCCTGGAAAGAACAGCTTGGTATGGCTCCAGCCCTGACCAAAACCACAAGAAACTACACAGGTTTGTGAACATAGCCCAGTTCATCACTCAAACCAGCTTCCCATCCATTGACTCTGTCTACACTTCCTGCTGCCTCAGGAAAGCAGCCAGCATAATACAGAACCTCACATACCCCGGACATTCTTTCTTCCACCTTCTCCCGTCGGGAAAAAGATACAAAACTCTGAGGTCATGTACCAACCGGCTCAAGAACAGCTTCTTCCCTACTGCTGTCAGACTTTTGAATGAACTTACCTCATGTTAAGTTGATCTTTGTCTACACCCTAGCTACGACTGTAATGGTACATTCTGCACTCTCTCCTTTCCACCTCTATGAACAGTATGCTTTGTCTGTATAGCACGCAAGAAACAATACTTTTCACTGTATCCCAATACGCATGACAATAATAAATTTAATCAAACAGTTCCACTGTGGTGCCAAGTAGCAGGAGAAATATGGAAAAATCAGAGAGAGAGAGAGAGAGAGATGGTTACTCCAGTCTGTCTGCCCATAGTTTTCTCCCCTCTGGCTAAAGGAACAGTAGTGGTGAGGTTCACCTCTCAGCAATGGCCTGCTTCCTGCGGGAGATACACAAACAGGTCACGGTGAGCCCCACTCCACCTCCCAGTCAGCAGCTAGGCCTCCCTGAGGGGGTGGAAATTCGTAAAAACTCCTCACACACCAGAGAATGCTTGACATGAAATCTAAATGTTAATTGCAAATCTAACCTAAGTAAATATAGTGAGGTACTTCATGTCATGAAAGTTTAAGTTTATTTATTAGTGTCACAAGTAGGCTTATATTAACACTGCAATGAAGGTACTGTGAGAATCCCTAATCGCCACACTCCAGCGCTTGTTCAGGTACGCTGAGGGAGAATTTAGCACGGCCCATGCATCAAGCCAGCACATCTTTCAGACTGGGAGGAAATCAGAGCACCCAGAGGAAACCCACGCAGACACAGGGGGAACATGTAAACTCCACCCAAGCCGAGAATCGAACCCGGGTCTCTGATGCTGTGAGGCAGTAATACTAACCATTGTGCCACTGTGAAAGGATATGATCTGAAATTCACTTCTGTAATGTAAAATTTTGAACTACGTAATGCACGCACAAAAATGTTGTGAAAAAGTTTTTCGGGGGCGGGGGGGGAATTAAGCCAGCAGGTTTTCTACTTCTGTCATCTTGACTGAAGCTGAACTTGCACCACCTCCTCTCCTCCCACCTGACCAAGTGCCAAAAGACTGAAACATGATCACTATCTTCAACTCGGGAACCTTTGTACTAGTTGTCACCAGGCTGCCCTGGGAGTTATTTCTGATACATTTAAGTAAGAGAGAAATGTCGACTGCAGTGCGATTTACGCAGCACATTGTCACAACATCACAAAGACACAGATATGAGCCTGAAGTCTACAGCAATATAAAGTGATAAAAGACTGGGTCTGCTTGCACAGAATGTATGTTGATTAAAATAAGTTTAATTATTAGTCACAAGTAGGCTTACATTAACACTGCAATGAAGTTACTGTGAAAATCCCCTAGTCATCACATTTTGGCACCTGTTCGGGTACATGAGGTAGAATTTAGCACGGCCAACGCACCGAACCAGCGCATCTTTCAGACCATGGGAGGAAACTGGACGAAACCTGTTTTTGCTACCACATTCTCGACACAAGTGACCATGACACTTACACACCCAACATCCAGCTGCCAACAGCAAAAATTCAAGCACGTTACCATGGACCAAAAGTAACTTTGGACCATTCTAATTTTCTGTCAGAATATTAGTAGCATCAACACCAGACTGGCGCAGAATTACCAAGACATCTGCTCCCAAGATTAAAGCAAGAAGTGACATCAGGAAACTCTGACTTCATGAACTAACAATCACTGTATCCTTCGAGCCCCCTGCTCCCCAACCCTATTCCTCAACCCCCTGCCTGCTCCTCATACTCCTCTTATTAATCTCCTCACCACAACACACAATCTCACCTATCCCTCACTTTTTCCATCTCAAAAAGGGGTTTTCACTTAACCCGTGCCCCCATCTGTCCCCATACACTGATTATTTCAATACCTCTCCCTGCACCTTTTGTCCATGATTTTTTTTTGAGTGGAAAAGCTACCCCAAGCTTAGAATTATAGAGGTTTACAGCATGGAAACAGTCCCTTTGGCCCAACTTGTCCACTTGTCCACCTGCAAGGCCGATTTAAGAGTCCTATTGACCCGGACCCCAAGGTTCTTCTGCTCCTCAACACTGCTAAGACTCCTACCCTTGATATTGTACTCCTTCATGCCATTGATCCTACCAAAATGGAGCACTACACATTTATCCATGTTGAAGTCCATCTGCCACTTCTCCGCCCAGTTTCTTGTCAATGCTAACCCCGAAGATACTGGTAATCGGAGATTCAGAAATGTTAATATCATTGAATGTCAATGGGCAAAGATTAGATTCTCTCTTGTTGAAGATGGTCATTGCCTGGCACTTGTGCGACACAAACTTGCCAGCAGGCAACAGCATTCATTCACTGGCATTACATCTTTGAAGTCTGCTGCTGCTCCTCAATTCTCGAGCAAAGGGAATTGTGCAAATACAGGAGCACCAACTGGAATACGCCAAAGAATACACTGAACCCTCCAACACCCACCAGGCTGGGCAGGAAAGCAAATAGATCAACTTCCAAACTTCTCAGGCCATCAATTCCATCCATACAGGAACAAAGGCAAATCTAATACAGGCCCTTCTGCCCACAAGTTGCATCGATCTTATCCCTACTTACTAGGCTTACCTATAACCCTCAATCCTATTAAATCCCATGTACTCATCCAGAAGTCTCTTAAAAGACCCCCAACGAATTTGCCTCCACCATCACCAACAGCAGTCGATTCCACTCACGCACCACCCTCTGAGTGAAAAAATTACCCTTGACATCTCCTCTATACTCACTCCCTAGCACCTTAAACCTATATCGTCTTGCGGCAGCCATTTTAGTCCTTGGAAAAAGCATCCGGGAGTTCACCTGATCAATACCTCTCATCATCTTATACACCTCTATCAGGTCACCTCTCATCCTTCATCTCTCCGAGGAGAAAAGATCACACTCTCATAACCTATTCTCATAAGGCATGCCACCCAATCCAGGTAAACATCCTTGTAAATTTCCTCTGCACCCTTTCAATAGCTTCCACATCTCTCCTGTAATGAGGTGACCAGAACTGAGCACAATACTCCAAGTCGGGTCTGACCAGGGTCTTATACAGGTCCTGTTCATATTCTAGCAGACAGCAAAGGTTCTACTGTTATAAACAAAATCATAGCATTTAGTTTTACATTCACACCATAAACACTATTAAACACACATTCAGATCCCAAGTACAAAACAGAATTATAGTTACACACAGGACATTGGAAATATAAAATACAAAAGACTGAGTGAAACTAAGCACTGACCACAAGACCACAACAAAGGTCATGAATGTAGCCCAATCCATCAGGCAAATCAGCCTCCCATCCATCCAGAGTCAAGTCTAAACTTCCCACTGCCATGGAAAAGCAACCAGCATAATTAAGGACCCATGCACCCTGGATATTCTCTCTTCTACCTTCTTCCGTCGGGAAAAAGATATAAAAGTCTGAGGTCACGTACCTACCGACTCCCTGCTTCTGTCAGACTTTTGAATGAACTTACCCTGCATTAAGTTGATCTTTCTCTACACCCTAGCTATGACTGTGACACTACATTCTGTACTCTCTCATTTCCTTCTTTATGAACAGTATGCTTTCTCTGTATGGCGAGCAAGAAATAATACTTTTCACTGTGTGCTAATACATGTGACAATAGTACATCAAATCAAAAACAACTGCAGCTGTGAACTGCCAAGCAGTATGTCCAAAAACGCTGCCATTAAGGGAGCAAAACTAGTGACTAAAGGAAGGTTTAACATGTTGGTGGGGGAGAAAGAACAACTTCAGTTGCTGCTGATCACTGCTGGAGTGTGTGCAGGCGAGTATAAGACAGCGACAAGAATGGCTTCAGCTGTGATGTCAGTCAGTAAATGACCTGTCTTGAATCCAGTGGAGCTTACATGGAAAACAGCCACTTGGATAAGTTACCCGAGGACAGGCTCCGCAGCTGGTGCTGGAGCCTTCCTGAAGGCGAGAAAACTTGGCCAAAAATGACAATATATTTATAGTGTCAGCTCAACAGAGCTTGCAACTGAGACTCCATTCAATGCTTGTGACAGGTACATCAAATGGGACTGTGTGTGTGTGTGAAAGGCATGAATACGTATCTGCCAATTACACACTGTACTGTGCAATCACAGGCTTGGATAGCATCAAGTTACACACTCAAAACCTGAGCAATTTATACAGTTCATCCAAGTGTCACCTTAGCAGCCAAGTAGCCCAGCCAACATTACTCCCTTTGCCACCACAAAAAAAAGCAGCTTAACTGGCCATTGCCACTTGTGACTTCATTCAAGTGACCACAGCTCACAAGACAGTTTATTGGCTGGCAAATACTTCAAGTTATTCTGGAGGATAAAAAAGGTGAGACACAAGTGTTACTCTCGCTATCTGACCACCTAAGATCCGATTCCAGCTGTACAAAATGGCAATTTACCTAACACCTTCGACTCAAAACATCCTCCAAAGCGACTGCTCCGCTATGGGAAAGGGATGACAGCATCATAACAGCGCAAAATACTGCAGATGCTGGAATCTGAAACTAAAACAAAAAATCTCAGCAGGTCTAGACAATGTTTGTGAAGAGAGAACAGAGCCAACACATTGGGGGTCATCCCAACTCAAAAACATTAGCTCTATTCTCTCTCCATAGATGCTGTCAGACCTGCTGAGATTTTCCGGAGATGACAGTGTGCTGGTTTGGGCGCCAGTGCATCTTAACGCAAGAGTCAGCCAGTGTGCATGGATCTTTCCATGCCAAAGGCACAATATTATTTTATTATTTACTCATTCATGAGATGTGGGTATTGCTGGCCACCACTTGTTGCTCATGTCTAATTGCCCTTGCTGGGGCCATTTAACAGCCAACCATGTATCTGTGGGTCTGGAGTCATGTACAAACCAATCGGGTAAGGATGACAGATTTCCATTAGTGCACCAGGTGGGATTTTAAAAGCTTATTAGCATTGGCTGTAGGCTTACATTAACACTGCAGTGAAGTTACTGTAAAAATCTCCTACTCACCACACTCTGGTGCCTGTTCAGGTATACTGAGGGAGAATTTAGCACAGTCAATGCACCTAATCAGCATGCGTTTCAGGGTGAGAGGGGAAACTGAAGTGCCCGGAGGAGACATAGACATATGGAGAACATGCAGACCCTGCACAGAAAGTGCCAGCCTTTACAACAATCATTCATTCATAGCCACCATGGATTAACTTTCATTTCCAAATTTTTTATGAATTGAATTCAAATTCCATCAGCTGCTGTGATAGGATTTGAATTTGCGACCCCAGAATATTAGCCTGGATACCCAGGTTGTCAGCAATGTGACAATATCCTACTTTGAGGTAGACCTAGTGACCAAATAAGTTAAATCAAATAAACTGAGAGACACGTTAAAGGAACAATCCCTTAGAGGGGCAATGCCTTGCCACTATTTCCCCAATGTTCAACAATATCATCAATAAATTATCATGCAATAAGACAAGACTTTTTAAAACTGGTTTAAGCACAATAGTTGTTTTTAGAGATCATTCTCTCTACCCCATCATATCCTTCATTTTAAGTAATAGTTGTATCTCTGGTAACAGAGGGTGGCAGAGTGATTAGCACTGCTGCCTCAAACTGCCAGAGACCTTGGTTCAATTCCGGCCTCCGGTGACTGACTGTGTGTGAGGTCTGCACATTGTCCCCCTGTCTGTATGGGTTTCCTCCGGATGCTCCAGTTTCCTCCCACAGTCCAAAGATGTGCGGATTAGGTGGATTGTCCATGCTAAATTGTCCCTTAGTGTCAGGGGATTAGGGAGGTAAATATGTAGGGTTACAGGGATGGAGCCTGGATGGAATTGTGATTGGTGCATACTCGATGGGTCAAATGGCCTCTTTCTACTGTAGAGATTCTATGATTCTATTTGCCATAAGCTTTTGCTACAGAAATTAATCTTACTTCCCTTCTCACTTGGAATTTTTTTAAATTCCTCCTCTCTCCACCCCAGTTAGCTACACCAATAATTAAACTGCATCAATTCTTCGTAGTCCTGAAAAATCAATTAGATCACCTGAAAGTTATGCCCTTCTCAAAGATGGAAAGAGTTTCATGAAGTAGAGTCATGGAGTGTTTGCCGCAGCAAACTTTCAAGGTCTGTATCTCGATTTAAATACCCAAACATTCTCAATATATTGTCACAACTCCCTATTGTGCAGTTTCACACGGCAGTGCCCACATCAGTGGTGAAGTGGAAATATTCAAGAAATATTTGAGAAGTGGCAGATGGACTTCAACCCGGATAAATGTGTAGTGGCACATTTTTGGCAAGTCAAATGGGATGAAGGCATATAATATCAAGGGTAAGACTCTTAGCAGTATTGAGGACCAGAAGGACATTGGGATCTGGGTCCATAGGACTCTTAAATCGGCCTGGCAGGTAGAGAATGTGGTTAAGAAAGAATACGGTTTACTGGCCTTCATCAACAGAGGGATTAAGTTTAGGAGTCGAGAGATAATGCTGCAGCTTTATAAGACCCTAGTCAGACCCCACTTAGAGTACTGTGCTCAGTTCTGGTCACCTCATTAAAGGAGGAATGTGGAAGCTATTGAAAGGGTGCAGAGGAGATTTACAAGGATGTTGCCTGGATTGGGTGGGGTGCCTTATGAGGACAGGTTGAGGGAGCTCGGTCTTTTCTCCTTGGAGAGACGAAGGTTGAGAGGCGACCTGATCATGGTTTATAAAATGTTGAGAGGAATAGATAGAGTGGTTTCTCAGAGACTATTTCCCAGAGCTGAAATAGTCATTACGAGAGGACACACATTTAAAGTGCTGGGCAGGAGATGTTAGGGCTAAGTTTTTCACTCAGAGGGTGGTGAATGAGTGGAATCGGCTGCTGTTGGTGGCTGTGGTGAACTCGCTGGGGTCTTTTAAAAGACTTCTGGATGAATACATGGGATTTAATGGGATTGGGAGTTACAGATAGTTCTGTGGCCTGGTAGGTATGCGTATGGTCGGTGCAACTTGTGGGCCGAAGGGCCTGTTTGTGCTGTAGTGTTCTATGAAATTTGGCATGTCTGCTACAACTCTCACCAACTTTACAGATACACCATAGAAAGCATCCTTTCTGGATGGTATGGCTCCTGCTCTGACCAAGACCACAAAAAACTACAAAGGATTGTGAACGTTGCCCAGTCCATCACACAAACCAGCCTTCCGTCCACTGACACTATCTATACTTCCTGCTGCCTCAACAAAGCAGCCAAAATAATCTAGGACCCCACACACCCCGGATATTTTCTCTTCCACCTTCTTCCATTGGGAAAAAGATACTAAAGTCCAAGGTCATGTACCAAATAATTCGAGAAAGCTCCTTTCCTGATGCCTTCAGATTTTTCAGTGGGTCTACTTTGTATCAAGTTGATCTTTCTCTACACCCTAGCTTTAACTGTAACATTACATTCTGCACTCTCTCGTTTCCTTCTTCCCTTTGTACTCTCTGAACAGTATGCTTTGTGCGTACAGTGTACAAGAAACAATACTTTTCACCATATCCCAATGCATGCGGCAACAGTAAATCAATTCAAATCAGAGAGAGGTGTGGGCAGGATATTCTCCAGGTTTAGGCCAGAGAAGCTATAAGCACAGTGGAGGAGTGATATTGGATCAGAGATGTCAATTGTCAGAATTGGAGGAATGCAGATACATCCAAATTGTGGGTTGGAGAAGCCTACAGTGATAGAGAGGGGAAAAGCAGAGGCATTTTAAAGCAAGGACGGGATTAGAATCAACAAATGGTCACACTCACTTCCACCAGGAAGTGATGTAGGATACGTGAGCAGAAGGTCTGGTGTGAATGAGGACACAGGCAGTGGGTGACCTCAAGTTTACACAGCATAGACTGTTGGAGGGCTGCATTTAAATAGCAGCAAAGGCAAAAAAGAAAGCAGCAACCCAACATCAGCATACATTCACTGCACGCATCCCACATAGCCTTTTCCAAAATGTTGCCAATCTCCTTATTTGCTGTAATTATTTTAGTCGACACCTACTCTGGGGAAAGAGTGGCATGTGATAACGACAACGAACCAAAGGTGGCTGGGAACCCCATCTGGTTCATTAATGCCCCTCTGGGAAGGAAATCTGCCAAACCTTACCCGGTCTGGCCTACGTGACTCCAGAGCCACAGCAATGTGGTTGGGTCTGAACAGTCCCCTGAAATAGTTGAACAAGACATTCAGTTCAAGGGGTCAATTAGGAATGGGCATCAAATGTTGGCCTTGTCGTGACCCCCAATATCCCATGGATTGATTTTAAAAAGTAAAGTTGAGTGTGTCCTATTTCAAATACTTCAGCAAGTCTGAATTATGGGGACCTCCAGCTAAAGTGCTTCTGTTGGTTTTTGAGAAAGAAAAGTATTTTCACCGCTAGTTCGACTGAACTACCGTCAGTCTAATTGTTCCAGCTGGAGGTGATGTGCTCACCTCTCACTAACTAGCTGGGCAGATATTTGAGGACCATATTGCAGGAGTACTTGTCTGCAATTGGAAAGTTGATCACTGGCCATGGTGAGGGGCCTGGATTACGGAGAGTTTGGCAATGTCATGACAACGGCCCATATAAACACCTTGCAATGGCCACAACTTCCACAGCAGCCTTCATGGGACAAAACGTCTGTAGGCTCTTCATCAGAGCAGAACCCAACAAAATTTGATATAGATGCTAGGATGGAGTGACAGTTTTCCGTCGGGAAAAGGTCACAGAAGTCTGAGGTCACGTACCAACCAACTCAAGAACAGCTTCTTACCTGCAGCCATCAGACTTCTGAATGGACCTATCTTGCACTAAGTTAATCTATCTCTACACCCTAGCTATGACTGTAACACTGCATTCTGAGGGATATAGAAAACTGATTTAAAATAAGGATCATGAGTCTTGGGAGTCGCTGGGAAGTGTGTAAATAGATGATGATATTGATGTACTTGTTTTTATCCTACGGGTGCTTTGGTCCACCTTGTTGTCTAACAAGGGACATACACGCGGTGGGTCGTGAGAGGGCTGCTCTTGGATTTTTTTCGAGAGTATCCTAGTGCTTCACGTCGTTAGTGTACGCTTGACCTGGACCATTTGATGGCAACACGACAGCTCAGTGACTATCGCTGTGCTGTGCAGATACATGGATTTGGGCCTGTGTCTGTGGGAATTTGCGCATTCTCCCCGTGCTTGCGTGGGTTTTTCTCCGGGTGCTCCGGTTTCCTCCCACATCCCAAAGATGTGCTCTTAGGCTGATTGGCAAAACAATTTCTCCCTAAATTGTCTCAAATTTGGTTTTAATCCATGGATCTATAAACATAGACAGGGATCACAGGTAGAGGTGGGAACATTGGGGTGGCGGCGCGGGCTCATTGGGCCGAAGGGCCTGTTTCCCGTGCTGTTTTGTTCTCTGTTCTTTGTTTCTGCACTGTCTCCTTTCCTTCTCTATGAACAGTTTGCTTCACCTGTGTAAAAGCGGCCAGCATAATTAAGGACCCCACACACTCTGAACGTAGTCGCTTGCACTTGCTTACATTGGGAAAAAGGTACAAAACTCTGAGGTCATGTACCAACTGACTTAAGAATAGCTTCTTCCCTGCTGCTGTCAGACTTTTGAATGGACCTGCGTCACATTAAGTTGATCTTTCTCTACATCCTAGCTATGACTGTAACACTATATTCTGCACCCTCACCTTTCCTTCACCAGCAACATTGTGCTTTGTCTGTATAGAAGCAATACTTTTCACTGTAAAATAAATGTGACAATAATAAAATCAAATATCAATGCTGGATTATATTGGCAGAAAAGCAGATGATAAGGATTGGAGAATCTGATACACACAGTGCAGTGACCAAGATTGTGGTAATTATCAAAATCCTGTACGTGCTATGACGGGAGTGGAAAGAAGCATCAAGGCAGATTCCACCTGTGAAGGGGGTACACTGGAGATAGTGCAGGAAAAGACAGAACTCTCAGGCTCAAAAAGTACTGAACAAGGTACATCCAGAATCACACCTCAAATTAACTCACAAAATTCCTTCAATCCTTAATTCCCCAAGACTGCTAAATGTCACAGCAGAGTAATGAGATAGAGTTGGGAGCAATCAAAACTGAACAGGACAACGTAACAGGCAAGTTAAACTGCCAAAGCATGAAGTATAAAGCATCAATGGGAGAGTCAGGATGCAAAAGAGATGGACTTTAATGGGATATGTGGATTATCACCCTTGTCTTTATGAAATCTTCCAGGGTCAAACAATTCTCTGTGCAACTTGGGCAAGAGACAGCCCGCCCACTGTAGGTCAGAGGCTGGGAATCCTGTGATGAGTAACTCACCTCCTGACTTCCCAAAGCCTGTCCAACATCTACAATGTAAAAGTCGGGAGTGTGATGGATGAATTCAGTTCCAACAACACTGAAGAAGCTTGACACCATCCAGGGCAAAGCAGCCTGCTTGTTCAATACCCCTTCCATTACCTTCTAAATCCACTCTCCAACTACCATCATGGGTGTGCAGCACCAACAAATTGAGCAGTTCAGATCCTTTGACAGCATCTTTCAAACCAACAACCTCTATCATTTTCACAGAGATTTTCATAGTAATTTCATTGCAGTGTTAATGTAAGCCTACTAGTAACATTAATAAATAAACTTTATCTAAAAGGATAAGGGTAGCAGACACATGGGAACACCACCACATGCACGTTCCTCTCCAAGCCCTACACTGCTCCTTCCTCAGGTGAGATTCATCACATGAATTGCATTGGGTCAATGTCAATTATTGCCTTCTCAAGGTCAACCAGTTGTATAATAAATTCCTACTTTGCTCACAACGCTCACACCCCAAGAAAGAATACTAAACAAGTACCGCACTATCCTTGGAATCAATCCTCACATGGATCAGTATCTTCCGTGGAAGGTGGAAAACTCAGAGAAGGTGGATTAGGGTAAAAGGTTGTGAAATGGTGTAAAATGAAATCAATGATGCGATGGATCTTGGGGTCAGTGGCAGCATTTATGAGCAAAACATACATGAAGAGAAGAGGGCACAGTACATGGCATGCCTTTAAACTGGGCCACTGGCAGCATCAGATCCACTGAAAGACGGTGAAGCAGCCAGCTGAAAGCCAGTGTTAATATCACAATGCCAACCACACTATCCTCTTCAAGCTCCAAAATAAGTATCTGATTTTTACTGGTACCCTGAACCTAGACTTCAATTATATATCTTCATCTATTACCCAAAGTCCTGTTAATGTTAAAAATGTTACAACCCAAAATAGATCCATGCATTTATTACCAACAAGTTCAGCTAGCCCAACTTTAACAAACACAGTACTGACGCAGGAACAGAGGAATCTGGTGCAGAAATAGGCAAGTTCAGCCCTTCGAGTCTGCTCTGCCATTCAATCAGATCATGGCTGATCTCTCCCTGGTCTCAAATCCACCTTCCCACCTATTCCCCATGTCCTCTTATCCCTTTTGTTTCATTAGAAATATATCTATCTCCTTCTTGAAATCAATGATACGGACTCAATCGTGTGACAGTAAAGAGAATTCCACTATTTCACCATTCTCTGCAAGAAATAGTTCCTCTCATCTCAGTTTTAAATCTACTGCCTCTGAATTTATACCAGAGGCCTCTTGTTCTAGATTGTCCCGTACAAGGAAGCAATCGGTCCACAGTTGCTTCATCAATTCCTTTTAAAGATTCACATACCTCGATCAGATCCCCTCTCATCCTTCTAAACTTCAGCGAGTATAAACCCAAACTGTTCAATTTCTCCTCATTCACCAACCCTTTCAACCCCAGAGTCAATCTGGTGAACTTCCTCTGAGAGACTCCAATCCTTCCTGAAATAAGGAGACCAAAATTGGCACAATACTCCAGGTGTGGTCTCGCCAACACTCTATACAATTGCAACAACACTTCTCTACTTTTATACTGCAGTCCTTTTTGCAATAAATGCCAACATCCCCATTTGCCTTTTTTATTACCCTGCTGCACCTGTATATCGCTTTTCTGCAATTCATGATACCCAGATCCCTCTGCCCAAACACATTTTGAATTTGCTTTCCATTTAGGCAAATTATTACCTTTCTCTCTTTTTCTGCCAAAATGAATAACCTCACACTTCTCCACACCTTTGCATTCCCAGTTCTTGCCCTCCCTCTATGCATACAGTCAGACACCTTGAACACCAAATGGAGAAGCACTGAGGTTAGTGAGGACAGGATGGAGGACTTCATTGCCCATTGTGTGGCTTGGCAGTTCAAACACAGAGCCGGCTGGCCTGGAAGAAGCAGGCAATAGGAATAACACTGCCCTCGACAAAGAGCCCTGGAAAACTGAAGTCAGTGGGAATCAGGAGAAACCAGTTCCGATCTCAAAGGAAGATGTGGCTGTTAGACTAAAATCATCTCAATCTCAGGACATCACTGCAGGAGTTCCTCAATCCTGGGCTTAATCCACCCCAGTTCTTCACTCTCTCATTAGGAGATCTGAGTTAGGGCTGCTTGGACATGATTACAGCTCAGAGCTCCATTTCTCAGATCGAAACAGTCCATGCCCAGGGGCAGCAGGGTCTTGAGACCAGCCAGGAAAGTGAGCTGGAATACGGATGTATGAGAGTGCAGCTGGACAATACTGCACTGATGCCAAGGTGCAGGTGACAAGAGCAGAAGGTGTTTCTGAACAGCTTAACCACATGGACATAGGGATCTCCCATCCTCCGCTCAAAGGCAACTCGGGACAACAAATTTAGGAGAGTGCTTTAAGGATATTAGAAGCAGGGTGGTTCAGGGGAACCAGCAGATGTGGCACATTTAGATTTAGAAAGCTGTTCAATAAATGCCATATGAAACATTACTGCAGGAGGTAAGGTGGGTAATACATTAGCATTTACAGAGAAGACTGGCTAACCAACAGGGTGAGGATAAATAGATCCTATTCAGGTTGGTAAACTGACTAGTGGAGTGTCTCAGGGCGGCACAGTGATACAGCGGTTAGCAGTAATGACTCACAGTGCCAGACACAGGGTTTGATTCCAGATTAGGGTGACTATCTCTGTGGAGTCTACACAGTCTCCCCGTCTCTGCATGGGTTTCCTCCCACTGTCCAAAGATGTGTATATCTGGGGGGGGGGAATTGGCTATACTAAATGGAAGAGAAGGGAATGGTTTAGTTTGGAGGGGCATTGCTTTTTATTTTGGTCGGCACAACATCGAAGGCCGAAGGGCCTGTTCTGTGCTGTATTGTTCTATGTTCTATGTTCTAAATTGCCCCTTAGTGTCCAAAGATGTGTGTATTAGGGGGATTTGCCATGCCAAATTGCCCCTTAGCGTCCAAAGATGTGTATGTTAGGAGGATTGGCCTCTTTGCTCTTTAGCATCCCAAAATATCTAGGTTTGGGGGATTTAGTGGGGTGAATGCATGGGGTTATGGGGATAAGGGTTTAATCTGAGAGCCGGTGCAGACTCAATGGGCTGAATGGCCTTCTCCTGCACTGTAGGGATCCCATGAATCAGTGAAGGAACGTCAACTATTTACAATCTACATCGATGGCCAGGTGGAGAGACAGACGGCACTGAAGCCAAATCTGCTGCTGATAGTGAGATAAGCAAGTTGTGGTACAGAATCTGGAAAGGGATACCGCTCCTTCACTGATTCACTGTAAAGAGGATGGAGTACAAAAGTAGGGAAGACTTCTTCCAATTGTATAGACATTAATTACTCCAATTGTATAGGGCATTAGTGAGGTCATAGCAAGACGACCGTGTACAGTTTTGATTCTTCACTTCTTGCTTTGGAAGTAGTGCTAAGATTGACCTGGCAGATTCCTGGGATGAAGGGATTGTCTTATGACGAAAGGTTGAGCCTTTACTCACTGGTATTTAGATTATCTTGTGAAGCATGTAAGATTCTGAGGAGGCTTGAGAGGGTAGGTGCTGAGAGAATTATTTTCCATTGGTGAAGGGGGAATTTAGAATTAAGGGACACAGTTTAAAAACAAAGGGCTTCCCAATTAAAAAAGAGATGATGCGATATTTCTTCAGAGAGGCATTAGTTTTCGGAATTTTCTCCCTCAGAGCGTAGGTTAGGATTAGTAAATTTGCAGATGACACTAAAGTCGGTGGAGTGGTAGATAGTGAAGAGGGGAGTTATAGTTTGCAGAGGGATTTGGACAAGTTGCAGAGCTGGGCCGAGAGGTGGCAAATGGAGTTTAATGTGGAAAAGTGTGAGGTAATGCACTATGGCAGAAATAATAAATGTGTAGAGTATAGGCAAATGGTAGGATTCTTAGTAGTCTAGATGAACAGAGGGATCTTGGTGTGTATGTGCATAGATCCCTGAAAGTAGGCAGTCAGGTCGAGAAGGTTGTTAGGAAGGCATATGGAGTCTTGGCTTTTATTGGTAGAGGGATTGAATTTCGGAGCCGCAACGTCATGTTGCAACTGTACAAAACTCTAGTGCGGCCGCACTTGGAGTATTGTGTGCAGTTCTGGTCCCCACATTATAAGAAAGATGTGGAGGCATTGGAGAGGGTACAGAGGAGGTTTACCAGGATGTTGCCTGGTATGGAGGGCAGGTCTTATGAAGAGAGGCTGAGGGATTTGAGGTTGTTTTCGTTAGAAAGGAGGCGGCTAAGAGGGGACCTTATCGAAACATATAAGATGATTAGAGGTTTAGATAGGGTGGACAGTGATAGCCTTTTTCCTAGGATGGAGAAAGCTAGCACGAGGGGACACAGCTTTAAATTAAGGGGTGATAGTTATAGGACGGATATCAGAGGTAGGTTCTTTACCCAAAGGGTGGTTCGGGAGTGGAATGCCCTGCCTGCAGCAGTTGTAGATGCGCCAAGTTTGGTGGCGTTTAAGAGCTTAGTTGATAAGTATATGGAAGAGA
This sequence comes from Sphyrna mokarran, assembly GCA_024679065.1. Classification (NCBI taxonomy): domain Eukaryota; kingdom Metazoa; phylum Chordata; class Chondrichthyes; order Carcharhiniformes; family Carcharhinidae; genus Sphyrna; species Sphyrna mokarran. The sequence goes on from JAGIQG010000036.1 coordinate 15,917,792, forward strand.
AGGGAATGGTTTAGTTTGGAGGGGCATTGCTTTTTATATTGGTCGGCGCAACATCGAGGGCCGAAGGGCCTGTTCTGTGCTGTAATGTTCTATGTTCTATGTTAGGTCAATGAATACAGCGGTTAGCATTGCTGCCTCTCAGTTCGATTCTTGGCTTGGGCCACTGTCCGTGTCTGCATATTCTCCTCGTGTCTGCATGGGTTTCCTCTGGGTGCTCCAGTTTCCTACCACAGTCTGAAAGACGTGCTGGTTAGGTGAATTGGCCATGCTAAATTCTCCCTCAATTTAGCATGGGGGTGGGGGAGGGAACTCAGCTATGGTTTTGGTAAACGAGTCTCCAGGGGATGAATGATTTACAATCTCTAGATCTTAACAATCTCAACAACACCACCCACACACAGAATCCCTTTTTTTAATAAAAAGCAAGCTAATCCAGCCTCCAATCATATCTGTTTGCAAACTCCACAATAAGTGACCACCAGAACCAAATCAGTGATTGTTTGGAAGAAAGCATAGCCAGGAGCTAGTACTGACAGGGCTGGGTTAAAGATGACCTGTGGATAAGACACTGTCAATTTCTTTCATTGAAAGATGGCCTTCAGAGCAACAGTAGGCCATTCAGCCCATCCAGCCTGAATTAAATCATGGTTGATCTGATTGTGGTCTCAACTGCACCTTCCTGTCTGACCTCGATAACCCTGAACTCCCTGTCCACCCAAAATCTGTCCAACTCCACTTTAAACAGGTCCAAAGACCCAGCCTGCACTGCTCTTTGGCAAAGAGGGATGCACAGCTTAACAAAATTCTCCTCATCTCCATCTAATTCACAAACTGTGTTCCCTAGTTTGAGTCTTACCCACAATGGGAAACATCCTTCCAATACCTGGGGAGCAGCACAGTGGTTAGCACTGCTGCCTCACAGCTCCAGAGACCCAGGTTCAATTCCAACCTCAGGTCACTGTCTATGTGGAGTTTGCATGTCCTCCCCATGTCTGCATGGGTTTCCTCCCACTGTCCAAAAGACATGCTGTTGGGTGTATTGACCCAAAAAGGCAATGAAGTGCAGCAACTAGGGGAATTTCACAGTAACATCATTGCAGTGTTAATATCAGCCTCACTTGTGACTAATAAATAAATAAATTTGATGTGCTTTTAACACCCAAAGATCCACTGCTTCAAGAGTAAGCAGGACGCAGCAATTTAAACTGAAATTGCCAGTCCTGCCCTGATACTTCAGCGGTTGTGAAGTGGTGTTTATAAAAATTTCAATTGGTGCATACAGAGTACACAGACTGAAACATTGTACAGGGAGCCAAGGCAGTACCTGCCTCAATACTGCTGTCTGCCATCAATTTAAATTAGACACTTGAATAACAGTAGCCTATTAGATCTAAATTTGATGTTTTGGTAACCTTAGAACCAATCGTACTGAGAGAATGTCACTACGTCATCAGAGGTATACGGTACAGCAAACAGCTTTCTGAACAGAGAAAGTACCAAGAGAACCAGAATTCCAAACAGAAGAAAAGTAAAGGGTGGCACAGTAGCTAGCACTGCTGCCTCATGGCGCCAGAGATCCGGGTTTGATTTCGGGCTTGGGTCACCGTCTGTGTGGAGGCTGCATGTTCTCCCCATGTCTGCATGGGTTTCCTTGGGTTTTCTCCCACAGTCTGAAAGATGTACTGATTAGGTGCATTTGGCCATGCTAAGGTCTCCCTCAGTGTACCTGTACAGGCGCCAGAGTGTGGCCACTAGAGAATTTTCACAGTAACTTCATTACAGTATTAATGTAAGCCGACTTGTGACTAATGAATAAACTTTAACCTTACTTTAAACTTCACGGTTGGTTAGATAGATGAAGTGTTGTTACTTTTACAGAGTCTCAGATAGTTATTCTGATTTAACCCCAAAGTTGTTGAAGAGTCAACTGTGCTGTTTCTCACACACTTTATCCCAGGTTATAAAGTGAGGAACTCTCAGTGGTTAAGTGTTAGCTCTCAAAGGGAATGAACCTCTCCTTTAAAACACAGCAAACAAACAGTGGGCGACAGGCACAGTTTGCACAGTTCCTCTAGGCCAATCTCTCACCATCAAAACTGCCTCCAGCCCACCCATACACCAACCACATTTGCAGAGTGTAAAGACCATTTCATAGAACCATAGAATCCCTACAGTGCATAAGGAGACCATTTAGCCCATCGAGTCTACACCAATCCCATGCAGGCCCCTTCTCTGTAATCCCCTGTATTTGTTCTGCTAATCCCCTGACACTAACAGGCAATTTAGCGTGACCAATCAAGCTAACCCACGCAGGCACAGGAAGAGCGTGCAGACTCCACACAGTCACCCGAGGCTGGAATCAAATTCGGGTCTCTGGCACTGTGAGGCAACAACGCTAACCACTGTGCCACCACCTGTTTCAATGTTTAGTAGGCAATAGTAAAGCTGTGATTGTTGAATATTCCCTTTCGAGCTGAACAGAATACTTATTGAATCCACATTCAAAAGGGCTGCAAAACTGCAGGCAGGTTTTCCACCATATTCTGGTGGCTTTCTGTTGTAATATATTCATGACAGTGTCACAAATATGACAGCAAGGAGCATTAAGATATCGCTACCCTGTCTCACATTGTGACATGAAAGTACCCAGCACTGTGTCCAATCCCTAACAGTACAGCAATAAACCTGACCAGCTCCTCAGAAAGCTACATGAGTCCCAGCAACACCACTGTATGTAGCCACACATTCATACCAACTTTCTATACTAAACCATGATGCAAAATCAGCTCATTCACACACACTCTGTCTGAGGGCCATAGCCCAGAGATAGCTACAGCACATCATCAAAATCACAGTTGAGGATGAGAGAGAGAGGCTGGGGAGGCGGGGAGGGGACGGGTCAGGACGGAGCAGGGCTTGGGCGGGGGCAGGCAGGGAAGGAGCGGGGCGAGGAGGTGCACGGGGAAGGAGCGGGACAGTGGGGTGCACGGGGAAGGAACGGGACGGGGGGGTGCATGGGGAAGGAGCAGGGGCGGCATGGATACAGAGCGGGGCAGGGCACCTGGGACAGAGCGGGCAAGTGGGAGGACACAGGGACGGAGAGGAGCAGGCGGGCAGAGACAGGGTGAAGGGCACATCGAGTGGGGAGGGCGGGACGATGGAGGGCATCAGGGACAGGGGTGTCAGGGATGAGAGGGTGTTGGGGACAGGGGTGTCAGGGACAAGAGGAGCTGGACATGGGGAGGGGTTGGGGACGAGAGGTGGCTGCACACGGTGACGGACACAGGGATGGAGCGGGTGGGGGGAGGGTACGGACACGGTAAGAAATGACAGTATGGGGCAGAGATGTACAGGATGGAACAGAGACGGATGAGGGGAATGGGATGGGGAGACGGAACAGACAATGAGAGGAGGCGGTCAGTGGGGAGGGGCAGGAGGAGACGGTACAGGGAGAGGGGTGGGGGTGATCGGGGGAAGGGGGACGAATGGGGGGATGGGGACAGGAGAGGCCGGACGCGGGGGGGGGGGACTGGAAGTGGTGGGGAAGCCGGGATGGGGAAGCCGGGGGGGGTGTGGGACTGGATTCAGGGCAGTGGATGCGGCTGTCGGGCAGGGGCGCGAAATACGAGTGCGATGGGATGGGGTGGGATGGAGGGGTTGGACTGGATGGGGACAAAAGGGGGAATGGAACGACACCGGACAGGGTGAGGGGAGACAAACAGAACGGGACGAGGGTGAACTACTGAACAGGACCGGGAGACCAAATAGAACGGGCACAGACGGGTGGAAAGAATGACACAGTGACACTCAGGATGGGGGGGTTGTGGAGGATGGAACAGGACACAGCGGACTGAACAGGATATGGAAAGACATGGGGGATGGGACGGGACGGGACAGGATGGTGGGACAGCAAGCTGGTAGGGGGTTGGGAACAGAACGGGACAGGTACAGATGGGGAGCGGAACAGGACAAGATTGGGGGGTGAAGAACAGGACAGGGTCAGACAGGGGGATAGAAGTGGACCTAGAGATGTGGAAGGACAAGACAGACAAGGGATTGAATTAGACAGAGACAGACAGGGGAGAATGGAAAGGGACAGGGACAGATGAAAAGGGACGGAAGGATACAGGAGTGGTCGGAGAGATGTGCGGGAACAAAGTAGACAGGAGGAACAACAGGGAAAGCAACTGGGGGGGTGGCGTGGGGCAGAGTGATTGGTGGGGCGGTGGCAGGGAGGGCTGGGATAATGAGGGGAGGCAGAAGGGAACAAGGCCAGACTGGCGGCATGGAAGCGGGGTAGGGACAGGGAGTGTGGGAGAAAAGAAAGAGGGGAGGGCAGGGGGATGGAACGAGACATGGAGAAATGGGGAGATGAGCGGGGCTGAACCGAATAGGGTCAGATAGGGGAACGGAACAGGTCAGGTACAAACAGAACAGGACTGGGACAGATAGAGGGATAAAATGAGACAGGATCGGGGAGAGCAAATGGACAGGACAGGCTCAGACGGGGAGAACAGAAGTGGATGGAGAATATGGGGGAATGAGGTAAAGAGGGGATTGAACAGAGCAGAGACAGACAGGGTGGGGGTTGGGATTGAACAGGGCAGGGACAGACAGGGGTGGGGGGGATTAAACAGGGCAGGGACAGACGGGGGGGGGGGGGGGGGAATTGAACAGGGGGACAGACGGGGGGGGGGGGGAATTGAACAGGGCAGGGACAGACAGGGAGGGGGGGGGGATTAAACAGGGCAGGGACAGACGGGAGTACAAAACCAAGCAGGGAGAGGGTACAAAACCAAGCAGGACAGATGAGGGATGGGGGGGGCGGGGGAAACGAAACGGGATAGGGACAGACCGGGGGAGGGGGAGGGGATGGGTCAGATACCAACAGGGGAAATGGAACAGGACTAAAACAAATGGGGGACAGAAGTAACCAGAAAGATGTGTGGGAACGAGGTAACGGGAAGAACGAAAAGGAACAGGTGAGGCAAAAGTGCACGGGGGCAGATGGGCTCGCGGAAGGGGGCAGGGGCAGGCGGATGTGCAGACTGGGACAGAAGTGGGATGGGGGAATGGGACTGACAGGGAGGACGGAACCAGACAGGGACAAACAGGGGGGGACAGCTGGGGCGGTCGGAACGGGACGGCACAGGCTGGGGCGGTCGGAACGGGACGGGCACAGGCTGGGGCGGTCGGAACGGGACGGCACAGGCTGGGGCGGTCGGAACGGGACGGGCACAGGCTGGGGCGTCGGAACGGGACGGGCACAGGCTGGGGCGGTCGGAACGGGACGGGCACAGGCTGGGGCGGTCGGAACGGGACGGGCACAGGCTGGGGCGGTCGGAAGGACGGGCACAGGCTGCGGGACGGGCACAGGCTGGGGCGGTCGGGCGGGCACAGGCTGGGGCGGTCGGAACGGGACGGGCACAGGCTGGGGCGGTCGGAACGGGACGGGCACAGGCTGGGGCGGTCGGAACGGGACGGGCACAGGCTGGGGCGGGCGGAACGGGACGGGCACAGGCTGGGGGGGGGGAAACAGGACGGGGGGGGGGGGGGAGGAACAGGACGGGACGGGGGGGGAGGAACAGGACGGGACGGGGGGGGTGGGAACAGGACGGGACGGGGGAAACGGGACGGGGGGGGAAACGGGACGGGGGGGGGAAACGGGACGGGGGGGGGAAACGGGACGGGGGGGGAAACGGGACGGGGGGGGGGGGGGGGGGAAACGGGACGGGGGGGGGGGGAAACGGGACGGGGGGGAAACGGGACGGGGGGGGAAACGGGACGGGGGGGGAAACGGGACGGGGGGGGGAAAGGCGGGGGGGGGGGGGACGGGCGGGACGGGGGGGGAAACGGGAAACGGGACGGGGGGGGGAAAGGACGGCGGGGGGGGAACGGGCGGGGGGGGAAACGGGACGGGGGGGGAAAACGGGACGGGACGGGGGGGGGAAACGGGACGGGGGGGGAAACGGGACGGGGGGGGGAAACGGGACGGGGGGGGGAAACGGGACGGGGGGGGGGGGGAAACGGGACGGGGGGGGAAACGGGACGGGGGGGGGAAACGGGACGGGGGGGGGAAACGGGACGGGACGGGGGGGGGGGAAACGGGACGGGGGGGGGGAAACGGGACGGGGGGGGGGAAACGGGAAACGGGGGGGGGACGGGGGGGGGGGAAACGGGACGGGGGGGGAAACGGGGGGGGGGGGAAAACGGGACGGGGGCGGGAAACGGGACGGGGGGGAAAACGGGACGGGGGCGGGAAACGGGACGGGGGGGGGAAAACGGGAGGGGGGGGAAACGGGACGGGGGGGGGAAACGGGACGGGGGGGGGGGGGGAAACGGGACGGGGGGGGGGAAACGGGACGGGGAGGGGGGACGGGGGAAACGCGGGGGGGAGCGGAATGGGACGGGGGGGAAACGGGACGGGGTGGGGGTGGGAAACGGACAAGGGGAAGGGAACAAGGGACAGATGGGGGTACGAAACAGGACAGGGACAGACAGAGGCAGAGACAAGTGGGGGTGGGGAATAGTGCTGGGGGAAGGGGAGGGGGTGTATGGGTCAGGCTGGTGGGGTGTGGGTCAGGTTAGGGTGGGGGTAACAGTGCCTGTCCCTCCCCAGGCCTTTGCTCCAGGCCGGGCCTGCGGCCTGCGGCTGCAGCGGGGCCTCCCCCGCGCTGGAGCGGCTCCCCGGCCCCGGGTCACTCTCTCCCTCCCCGGGGGCTAACCCCGCGCTCTCTCTCTCTGCCCGCGGTTACCCACCTCCGACCCGGTACATGTTGGCTGCCATCCCGGCTCTCTTCCCCGCCCCCCCCGCCGCCGCGGCTCCCCGGCAATGTCCGCCGGGCCTCGGCCTCCGGGCTCGGGGGAAATCCCCGCCAGAAACTCCGCCTCTCTCCCAAATTCCTCCCCTCCGCCGGGGGCCTAGACGCAGACACCAAGCCTCGGCCTCGCCTAGCCGCCGCGCCCGGCCCGCTACACGCCGCCCGCCGCCTGCCTATCGGCGTGATGCCCCGGCTCAGGCTGCGGCCTAGCGGTGCTGTCGGAGCCTCGGCCACCTCCTCGCTCTCTCCTCAGCCGCCGCCGCCTCTCCCGCTTCCCGTCTCCATGGAGACCCCGCCTGGCGGCAGCCGGCCGCCGCCTTAAAGCCGCGATGTCACCTCCACCATTAACGGTTGTACAACCATAATTCAGACGTCCCACAGAGTGAGCTTAGCTCCCCTTAAGCAACAGAGAATTACTGGCTTTCACTTTAACCCCCCTCCCACCAAAAAATGGGGGAACTGCATTAAAAATTCAATTTTTTCTTTATTCTTTGACTGTCTATGGGATGCAATTTTTTTTAATCCATCCCTCATTGACCCTTGAGAAGATGGAAAGAGAATAGGATTAACATTGAGTCCAATGTGACTTTTCTTTGCAAGAATGAGTTAGGCTTTGGAGCACAGGGGGAATGTCACAAGGTGATTTTTCCAGTCAGACAATCCCAACAGTGGAGGAAGAAGCCATTTGGCCATCAATTCTGTACCTGTAACTACACCTTCACCTGCTAATTCCAGCACCCTTCCCCCCACCCCCACCCCCACCCCGCAACTACTCTACACATCCCTGGATGTGTAGATTTACTAAGGGTAAATTTATCATGGCCTTTAACATCTTACTTTTCCCCTTCAAATATTAATTCATCTCCCCTATGACCTTACCTCCAACTCTACTCCAAGATCTCCCTGTTAAATCTTCAGACTTCCATAATCAGATTGGAATACAGTATGGAGTTTGATCTAAAATCTCAATTTCCCTATTACATCTGGTGGAATCATAGAATGGCTACAGCACTGAGGAAGGGTGAAATAACTCATCAGAGGCTAGTGTCCCTTCAACAGAATTCCTTTATTCACAGAGCACTTCAAGTACACATTCAGAATCCAGAGTACCAGCAGCACTCACACTCCCAATATATACACATGGGAGACTCCCTGATTGGGCAGGCAATCATTACCAATCCTTTCGGCCAACCAACTAAACTGAACTAAATTAATGAGGGGATAAATTAGAAGGAGCAGCTCCCAAAAAGGAAGGGAACCACCCGAAACAAAGGACAAAATGGAAAAGGGAATTTAAAACATCAGACCAAAATGTGATTAAAGGAGTTGATGATACACCCCAGTCTCTGCAGTGCCCAACAGGCACAGAAGGCATTAATAGTGCCCTCGGACCCTGCATGCTTCCTGTCCAGAGACACCCGCGAATACAGCCACAGTAGAGGGGCAGTTGGGTCATACAATCTCCTTGGTCACCCACTGCCTGGACTTGTAGAGTCATAGGGGTTTACGGCCCAACTTGTCCATGTTGTCCCATTTTTTAACCACTAAGCTAGTCCCAATTGCTCACATTTGGCCCATATCCCTCAATCGCTCATCTTCCTCACTTAACTATCTAAATGCTTTTTAAAAGACCAAAAATTGTACCTGCCTCCACTACTACCTCTTTTTTAAAGTTTATTTATTAGTTACGAGTAAGGCTTACATTGACACTGCAATGAACTTACTGTGAAATTCCCCTAATTGCCATAATTTGGTACCAATTTGGGTCAATGAACCTAACCAGCACGCCTTTCAAAGTGTGGGAGGAAATCAAGCACCCAGAGGAGCCCCACACAGACACGGGACCTTAATGCAATTACTGTCTCTAGAGAGGTAGGGTTTGATAGTCTAACGGGACTGAAGATAGACAAGTCCCGGCACTGGATGGAATGCATCCCAGGGTTCTGAAAGAAATGGCAGAGGTGATAGCAGATGCTCAGTAATTATTTATAAAAATTTGCTGGGCTCCGGGGAAGTGCTGGAAGACTGGAAAACAGCTAATGTTACGCCGCTATTTAAAAAAGGTAGCAGACCAAGGGCAGGGAATTATAGGCTGGTTAGTTTAATGTCCGTGGTTGGAAAAATGCTAGAATCCATCATCAAAGAAGAAATAGCAAGACACCTTGAAGAAAACAGTTTTATCAAGCAGTCGCAGCGCATATTCATGAAGTGGAAGTTATGTTTTACGAATTTATTGGATTTCTATGAGGATATAACTAGTGCAGTAGACAGAGGGGAACTGATGGATGTGGTGTTTTTAGATTTCCAGAAGGCATTCAATAAGGTGCCTCACAAAAGGTTGCTGAAGAACAATTGGTTGTCTAACAGGGAGCAAAGAGTTGGAATCAATGGGTGATTTTCTGTTTGGTAGTTGGTGACTAGTGGAGTGCCGCAGGGATCAGTGCTGGGGCCTCAACTGTTTACCATTTACATAGACGATCTGGAGGAGGGGGCTGAGTGTAGGGTAACAAAATTTGCTGATGACACGAAGCAGAGTGGAGAAGCAAATTACGTGGAAGGTGCATAAAGTCTGCAGACAGATCTGGATAGGCTGAGTGAGTGAGTGAGGACCTGGCAGATGGAGTATAATGTTAGCAAATGTGAAGCTGTCCACTTTGGTAGAAATAATAGTAGGAGGGATTATTATTTAAAGGGTGAAAAGCTGCAGCATGCTACAGATGAGAGGGACCTGGGGATCTTTGTGCATGAATCGCAAAAACTCAGTCTGCAGGTGCAACAGGTGATCAAAAAGGTGAATGGGATGTTGGCCTTTGTAGCGAGGGGGATAGAATATAAAAGCAAGGAGATCTTGGTGCAACTGTACAGGGCACTGTGAGGCTGTAACAGGAGTACTGTGTGCAGTTTTGGTCCCCTTATTTGTGAAAGGAAATATTGGCTTTGGATGGAGAAGGTTCACCAGGCCGATACTGGAGATGAGGGGGTTAACTTATGAAGAGAGATTGTATAGACTGGGTTTGTACTCGTTAGAGTTTAGAAGGCTGAGGGGGATCTTGTAGAGACGTACAAGATAATGAAGGGGCTAGATAGGGTACAGGTAGAGAGATTCTTCTTGCTTAGAAAGGATAGCAGAACTAGAGGGCACAGCCTCAAAATAAGGGGGGGCGCAGTTTAGAATGGAGTTGAGGAGCAACTTCTTCACTCAAAGGGTGGTGAATCTTTGGAATTCTCTGCCCAATGAAGTGATGGAAGCTACCTCACTGAATATATTTAAATCACGGGTAGATAGATTTCTGATAGACAAGGGAATTAAGGGTTATGAGGAGAAAGCGGGAAAGTGGAACTGATTCACTTCAGATCAGCCATGATCTTATTGAATGGCAGGGCAGGCTCGAGGGGCTGGATGGTCTACTCCTGCTCCTATTTCTTACGTTCTTATGTGCAAACTCCACACAGACAATGACCCAAACCGGGAATCAAACTCGGTCCCTGGTGCTGTGAAGCAGCAGTGCTAACCACTGTGCTACCATGCCCCCTCCGGCAGCTTGTCCCAGATACTCACCACCGTTTTTGTGAAGAAATTGCCTTCTGTATCTCTCCCTCTCACCTTAAACTTATGTCTCTAGTTTGAGACTCCCCTACTTTGAAAAAAGATAATAACTAGCTAATCTACACGCCTCAATATTTTAAAGATCTGTATTAGATCACCCTTCAGCCTTCTACGCTCCAGAGAAAAGAGTCTCAGTCTAACCAGCTTCTCCTTATAACTCAAACCATCAAATCCCAGTAGCATCCAGTTAATCTTTTCTGCACTCTTTCTAGTTTAATAATATCCTTTCTATAATAGGGTGACCTGAACTGTACACAGTATTCCAAGTGTGGCCTTACTAAGTTCTTGTACAACTGTAGCAAGATGTCCCAATTCCTGTATTCAGTATCCTGACTGATGAAACCAAGCATGCCGAATGCCTTCTTCACCACTCTGTCAACCTGTGACTCCACTTTCAAGGAGTTATGAACCTGTACCTCAAGATCCTGTTGTTCTATAACTCTCCCCAGTGCCTCACCATTAACTGAGTAAGTCCTGCCCTGGTTCAATCTACCAAAATGCATCACCTCACATTTATCTAAATTAAACTCCATCTGCCATTCGTCAGCCCATGGCCCAATTGATCAAGATCCCACTGCAATCCTAGATAACTTTCTTCACTGTCCACTACGCCAGCAATCTTGGTCTCATATGCAAACTTACGAATCACGCCTCCTATATTCTTATCCAAATCATTAATATAAATGACAAATAGCAGTGGGCTCAGCAGTGATCTCTGAGGCACACCACTGGTCACGGGCCTGCAGCTTGAAAACAATCCTCTACAACCACCATCTATCTTCTGAATACAAGCCAATTTTGTATCCATTTAGATACTTCACCCTGGATCCCGTGAGATTTAACTTCATGCAACAACCTACCATACAGTACCTTGTCAAAGGCCTTATTAAAGTTCATGTAGGCAACATCAAATGCACTGCCCTTATCTATCTTTTTGGTTACCCCTTCAAAAAACTCAATCAAATTTGAGACATGATTTTCCACTCAAAACCATGCTAACTGTCTCTAATCAGTCCTTGCTTCTCTAAAATGGCTGTAGATCCTGTCTGTCAGAATACCTTCCAACAACTTACCCACCACAGATGTGAGGTTCACTGGCTGTCCAGACTTTTCCCTGCAGCCCTTTATAAACAAAGGCACAACATTTGCCACCCTCCAATCTTCAGGTACTTTACTTGTGGCTGTCAATGATTCAAATATCTCTGCTAGGGGATCTGCAATTTCCTCCCTAGCTTAGAACATAGAACATAAAACACTACAGCACAAACAGACCCTTCGGCCCACAAGTTGCGCCGATCATATCCCTACCTACTAGGCCTATCTATAACCCTCAATCCCATTAAATCCCATGTACTCATCCAGAAGTCTCTTAAAAGACTTCAATGAGTTTGCCTCCACCACTGCAGCCGATTCCACTCACCCACTACCCTCTTAGTGAAAAACTTACCCCTAATATCTCCTCTGTACCTACTCCCCAGCACCTTAAATCTGTGTCCTCTCTTACCAACCATTTCAGCCCTGGGAAATAGCCTCCGAGAATCCACCCTATCCATACCTCTCAACCTTGATGCAGGATGGTCACCTCAGCATCTCACTATACCGCAAGCACACAGACAACCTTACGATGCTCCACTTCTCCAGCTTCCACCCTAAACATGTTAAAGAAGCCATCTCCTATGGACAAGCCCTTCATATACACAGGATTTGCTGAGATGAGAAGAATCGTGACACCTCCAGACACGGAAGGAAGCCCTCATAAGAACAGGATATGGCGCTTGACTCATTGATCAACAGTTCCAATGCGCCACAGCGATAAACCGCACCGACCTCCTCAGAAAACAAACACGGGACATGGTGGACAGAGTATCCTTTGTCATCCAGTACTTCCCTGCAGCGGAGAAGCTATGACATCTTTGATGAAGACGAATATCTCGCCAGAGCCATCCCCACACCCCCACTCCTTGCCTTCAAACAACTGCATAACCTCAAACAGACCATTGTCCGCAGCAAACTACCCAGCCTTCAGGAGAACAGTGACCACAATACCACACAATCCTGTCACAGCAACCTCTGCAAGACATGTTGGATCATCGACATGGATGACATCATCACATGTAAGAATATAATCCACCAGGTACACGGTACATACTCTTGCAATTCGGCCAACATTGTCTACCTAATACGTTGCAAGAAAGGATGTCTTGAAGCATGGTACATTGGGGAGACCATGCAGACGCTACGACAGAGGATGAATGAACATTGCTCGACAATCACCAGGCAAGACTGTTCCCTTCCTGTTGGCGAACACTTCAGCAGTCACGTGCATTCGGCCTCCGACCTTCGGGTAAACGTTCTTCAAGGTGGCCTTCACAATGCATGACAGCGCAGAGTCGCTGAGCAGAGACTGACAGCTAAGTTCCACACACATGAGGATGGTCTCAACATGGATCTTGGGTTCATGTCGCACTATCTGTAACCTCCATGACTTGCCTGGGTTTGCAAAACCTCACTTAACTGTCTGGAGACAATACACATCTCTTTAACCTGTGCTCAGTTCTCTTTCCACTCACGTTGTTGGCATCTTTAAGACTTGAATAGCAGGTTAGGTGTAAAGATTTGCATTCTAGTCAGTGATCTGTAAACTGTGTGTGCTGTTATATGCTCTGTCTGAGACAAGAACTCTCCATTCACCTGACAAAGAGGGAAACCTCAAAAGCTTGTGGGTTTACTATCAAATAAATCGGTTGGACTTAATCCTGGTGTTGTCAGACTTCTTACGAAGGAAAACAACCCAGGCCTAAGCAGCATCCTTCTTAGCTGGAATACTCCATCCCAGGCAACATCCTGGTGAATCTCCTCTGCACTCTCTCCAATGCAACCACGTTCTTCCTATAGTGTGGTGACCAGAATTGCACACAGTACTCTAGCTGTGGCCTAACCAGGGTTTTAAACAGCTCTATCACAACCTCCCTCTATTCTACGTGTTGGCTAATAAAGGCAAGTATCCTTTATGTTTTCTTAAACACATTATCTATCTGTCCTGCTGCCTTCAGGGATCTTTGAATATGCATCCCAAGAGCTCTCTGATCCTCAAAACAGCCACTTGATTTGTATCCAAACCACCACTTTAATCACCTACTCCCTTCATCACTGACACACCTGTGGGCAGGCAATGGCCTAGTGATATTATCACTAAACTATTAACCCAGAAACTCAGCCAATGTCCTGGATCCCCAGGTTTGAATCTCACCACGGCAGATGTGGAATTTGCATTCAATAAAAATCTGGAATTAAGAATCCACTGATGACTATGAAACCATTGTCGATTGTCAGAAAAATCCATCTGGTTCACTGATGTCCTTTAGGGAAGGAAACCTGCCGTCCTTACCTGGTCTAGCCTACATGTGACTCCAGAGCCACAGTAATGTGGTTGACTCGCAACTGCCCTCGGGCAACTAGGATGGGCAATAAATGCTGGCCAGCCAGCAACACCTTTATCCCATGAAGGAATTAAAAAAACCTCAATGACTTTGTAATATCTGAAGGAATAATTGCAGCAACTCACCCAGTCTTCCCTGCAATATAAAGTACAATGACAAATGTTGTGATGCTTTTCAGCATTTTAATACCAAGTTTTGAATGAAATCTGCCTCATTCTGTATCCCATATATCTCCAATCGTTGGTTTTCAGAGCTGATTTTGTTATAATAATCTAAATCATTTATTCTTCTGTAAATCAATAAAAGTGACAACTTCCAGGAGTGTAGGATGAAGATGAGCCACCCCTCCCTCATTACCAAAATATAGATGGAAATGATCGGACTGATATGAAAGCTCACCCTTTGGCAGGATTTACTCAAGGGGCTGAAGAGCCAATTCCTTTTCACGTGTTCACATGTTTCACATGCAGCTATATAGGACCCTGGTCAGTCCCCACTTGGAGTACTGTGCTCAGTTCTGGTCGCCTCATTACAGGAAGGATGTTGAAGCCATAGAAAGGGTGCAGAGGAGATTTACAAGGATGTTGCCTGGATTGGGGAGCATGCCTTATGAGGATAGGTTGAGAGAGCTCGGCCTTTTTTCCTTGGAGAGACAAAGGGTGGGGGGGTGACCTGATAGAGGTGTATAAGATGTTGAGAGGTATTGATTGAATGGATAGTCAGAGGCTTTTTCCCAGGCTGAAATGGTTGCCATAAGAGGACACAGGTTTAGCGTGCTGGGGAGTGGGTACAGAGGACCCATTTTCACGCAAAGAGTGGTGGGTGCATGGGATGGGCTGCCAGCAACGATAGTAGAGGCGGGGTTGATAGGGTCTTTTAAGAGTCTTTTAGATAAGTACATGGAACTGAGTAAGATAGAAGGTTATAGGTAAGCCTAGTAACCTCTAAAGTAGGGACATTTTCGGCACAATATTTTGGGCCAAAGGGCCTGTATTGTGTTGCAGTTTTTCTATGTTTTTTTTCTATGTTCCTTAGTCCCTTTTTCCCACTAAAATAATCGCTCCAGTATCCTCGTTTACCCCCATCAGTGACCATCTCTCCGGTACTTGGAGCCACCCACTGAAGCTCCTAAACTCTCCCACTTTCAGCCCTCTCCAATTTTTACACATCGCGAGCATTGTGTGATGGACAAACCAAGCTGGAGCTGTGTATAGTGCCAGCTCGGAATGCCCTGGCAATTCTTCGCTTGAAATGATGTGCTTGTACATCCCAGGAATCCCAATATTCACAACCACTGTGCCCCCACACACTGTGACCCACGTACTGTGCCTCCACTCACACATTGTACCCCCAAACACTGTACCCCCCACACATTGTACCCCCACACTCACTGTGTCCTCAACACTGTGCCTCCACACACACACTGTATCCCCACACACTGTACCCCCACGCACACTGTACCCCCACACATGGTGCCCCCACACACTGTATCCCCAAACACTGTACCCCCACGTACACTGTGCCCCACACACAATGCCCCATACACTGTGCCCCTACACACAGTGCCCCACACACAGTGCCCCCACACACACTGTGCCCCCACACATGGTGCCCCCACACACAGTGCCCACACACAGTGCCCCCACACACACACACACTATACCTCCACATACTGTACCCCCCACACACGGTGTCCCACACACACAGTGCCCCCCACACCCACTGTGCCCCCACACATACTGTGCCCCCCACACACTGTGCCCTCATACACTGTACTCCCACACACTGTGCCCCACACACACTGTGCCCCCAAAACCTGTGCCCCCACACATGTAGTCCCACACACTGTACCCCCCCCACACACTATACCCCCACACATGGTGCCCCCACACACACTGTACCCCCCCTCCCCCACACACACACTCTGTACCTCCACACATTCTACATCCGTTTTGAGCAAGAGGTCAGCGAGAGCATGTCCTTCATCCTGGAAGCCCTGGATGAACCTGTATCTGGGCTCACCATTGCAGATGTCAGAGCAGCTTTCTTGAAGGTCAACCCATGGAAAGGCGGATGGAATACCTGGACATGCACTCAGATCCTGTGCGGATCAGCTGGTGGGGCTATTCACACCCGGTCTGAGGTCCCTATTTGCTTCAAGAATACGACCATCATTCCGTTACCTAAGAAAAGCCAAGCAGTGTACCTTAATGACTATCGGCCGGTGGCTCTGACATCCAATATTATGAAGTGCTTTGAAAGGTTAGTCATGGCACAAATCAATTCCATCCCCCTGGACTACCTAGATCCACTACAGTTTGCCAACCTCTGCACAAGTCCACAGCAGATGCCATTTCCCTGGCCCTGCACTCAACTTCATCTGACATGAGGATACCTACATCAGATTCCGATTTATTGACTACAGCTCAGCCTTCAACACTATTATTCCCCCGAAACTCATTACTAAACTCCATGACCTGGGCCTCGGCATCTCCCTTTGTGACTGGATGCTGAACTTCCTAACTCGCAGTCCACAATCAGTAAGGATAGACAACAACATCTCCTCCATGATCATCCTCAACACTGGTGCCCCACAAGGCCATGTTCTCAGCCTCCACTATACTTTTATACACCTCTGACTGTGTGGCCAAATTCCCCTCCAATTTTCAAGTTTGCTGACGACACCACTGTTGTGGGTCAGATCTCAAACAGCCACAGTACAGGAATGAGATAGAGAATCTGGTGAACTGGTGCGGCAACAATAATCTCTCCCTCAATGTCAACATAACGAAGGAGATTGTCATCGACTTCAAGAAGCATGAAGGAGAACATGTCCCTGTCTACATCAATGGGGATGAAGTAAAAAGAGTCAAGAGTTTCAAGTTTTTAGGTGTCCAACAAACTATCCTGGTTCCCCCATGTGATGCTATAGTTAAGAAAGCCCATCAACATCTCTACTTTCTCATAAGACTAAGGAAATATGGCATGTCAGCTATGACTCTCACCAACTTTCACAGATGCACTATAGAAAGCATTCTTTCTGGCTGTATCACAGCTTGGTGTGGATCCTGCTGTGCCCAAGACCGCAAGGAACTACAAAAGGTCTTGAATGTAGCCCAATCCATCACACAATCTATTTACTCTGTCTATACTTCCCACTGCCTCGGCAAAGCAGCCAGTATAATTAAGGACCCTATGCACTCCGCACATTCTCTTTTCCAACTTCTTCCTTTGAGAAAAAGTCTGAGGTCATGTACCAACCAACACAAGAACAGCTTCTTCCCTGCTGCTGTCAAACTTTTGAATGGAGTTATATTGCATTAAGTTGATCTTTCTCCACACCCTAGCTAAGACTATAATACTACATTCTGCACTCTCTTGTTTTCTTCTCTATGAACGGTATGTTTTGTTTGTATGGTGTGCAAGAAACAATATTTTCTCTGTATGTTAATACATGTGACAATAATAAATCAAATCAAATCAAATCAAATACCCCCACACATACACTTTATCTCCACGCACATTTGACCCCCACGCACACTGTAGCCCCTTGCACACTGTAGCCCCTCACATATTGTAGCCCCTTGCACACTGTAGCCCCTCACATATTGTAGCCCCTTGCACACTGTAGCCTCTCACACACTGTAGCCTCTTGCACACTGTAGCCCCTCACATACTGAACCCCCATGCACTGAACCCCCCCCACATTGCACTTCCATACACTTTATTATGTTTTCAACTTTTTTTTTGTGGCAACCCAAGGCCCTATTTTGGTATGCACCTTTGTGAGATGTTTTAACAAGAGGCCTCCAAGCTTTATCTAGCTTAGAGCCTCACCAGGTCTAACTGTTTGACGGTTAACTGCATTGCTGTGGCTCTGGAGTCACAGATAAGTCAGGCTGGGTAAAGATGGCAGATTTCCTTCCCTAAAGGACATTAGTGAATTAGATGGGTTTTTCCGATAATTGACAATTGTTTCACAGTCATATGGAGATTCTTAATTATGGACTTTAGTAATTGCTCAAAAAGGCGGGGTTAGTATTGTTAGTCTACAGATGCAGTATTGCTCAATAAGACAGGGTTAGTATTGCCAGTACTGCTAGTGTACTGGTCCAGTATTGCTCAATAAGGCAGGGTTAGTGTTGTTCATATTGCTAGTCTACGAGTCTAGTACTGCTCAATAAGGCAGGGTTAGTATTATAGAACATAGAACATAGAACACTACAGCACAGAACAGGCCCTTCGGCCTTCGATGTTGCGCCGACCAATATAAAAAGCAATGCCCCTCCAAACTAAACCATTCCCTTCTCTTCCATATACTTATCAACTAACCTCTTAAACGCCACCAAACTTGGCGCATCTACAACTGCTGCAGGCAGGGCATTCCACTCCCGAACCACCCTTTGGGTAAAGAACCTACCTCTGATATCCGTCCTATAACTATCACCCCTTAATTTAAAGCTGTGTCCCCTCGTGCTAGCTTTTTCCATCCTAGGAAAAAGGCTATCACTGTCCACCCTATCTAAACCTCTAATCATCTTATATGTTTCGATCAGGTCCCCTCTTAGCCTCCTCCTTTCTAACGAAAACAACCTCAAATCCCTCAGCCTCTCCTCATAAGACCTGCCCTCCATACCAGGCAACATCCTGGTAAACCTCCTCTGTACCCTCTCCAATGCCTCCACATCTTTCTTATAATGCGGGGACCAGAACTGCACACAATACTCCAAGTGCGGCCGCACTAGAGTTTTGTACAGTTGCAACATGACGTTGCTATTGTTAGTCTACAGTCTAGTATTGCTCAATAAGGCAGGGTTAGTATTGTTAGTATTG
This sequence comes from Sphyrna mokarran, assembly GCA_024679065.1. NCBI lineage: Eukaryota > Metazoa > Chordata > Chondrichthyes > Carcharhiniformes > Carcharhinidae > Sphyrna > Sphyrna mokarran. The sequence goes on from JAGIQG010000036.1 coordinate 15,936,493, forward strand.
CTAGTCTACTTGTCTAGTGTTGCTCATTAAGGCAGGGTTAGTATTGTTAGTATTGCTAGTCTACAAGTCTAGTATTGCTCAATAAGGCAAGGTTAGTATTGTTAGTATTGCTAGTCTACTTGTCTAGTATTGCTCAATAAGGCAGGGTTAGTATTGCTAGTCTACAGGTCTAGTATTGCTCAATAAGGCAGGGTTAGTATTGTTAGTCTGTAGGTCTAGTATTGTCAATAAGGCAGGGTTAGTATTGTTAGTCTACAGGTCTAGTATTCTCAATAAAGCAGGGTTAATTAATAAAATCACAGTAAATGAAAGGGTGGTAAAAGTCACCTTACAGGGTGACAGAGGGGTTAGCACTGCTGCCTCACAGGGTCCCAGGTTCAATTCTAACTTTGGCTCACTGTCTGTGAGGAGTCTGCACATACCCCCATGTCAGTATGGGCTTCCTCCGGTTTCTTCCCACAGTCCAGATATGGTTAGGCCGATTGACCATTACCCCTTAGGGTCAAGGGGATTAGCAAGTCAAGTATGTGGTGTTAGGGGAATAGGGCCTGAGTGGAATTGCTGTCAGTGCAGGCATGATGGGCCAAATGGCCTCCTTCTGCACTGTGAAGATTTAATGAGACAATTGAATTACATTGGAAAGTGACACACTCAAGTCCACAGCAAGAATCTTCAACGAGAAAGGCCAGTTACGTAGGTAGGAATGGATAGTTGGCTGTTTGGGGAAATAGGCTGAAAGATTTGGAGGTAAATTAAGACAAGAAATGATTCAAATTTTTCAGTCAAGAAATGGCCATTAAACAAAGCCAAAGAAGATTTAGAAGACAAGAGGTAACCTGGTGATTGGGAGAGTTTTAGAAATCAGGAAAAGGTTGGTTAAAAAGGAAAATTAGAACATTAAACTAGACAAATATGTAAAAGCACCAATTAGACCATAAGACATAGGAGCCAAATTAGGTCATTCGGCCCATCGAAACTGCTCTGCCATTCAGTCATGGCCGATAAATTTCTCAACCTCATTGTCCTGCCTCTGGGGTAGAGAATTCCAAAGATTTACAAGTCTCTGGGTGAAGAAACTTCTCCTTATCTCAGTCTGAAATGATTCCCACCTCCCCTCCTTATCTTGAGATGGTGCCTGAGTGTTGGGCATGATGTAGAGATGCCGGCATTAGACTGGAGTAAACACAGTAAGAAGTCCCACAACATCAGATTAGATTAGAATGCATTCTAATCAGTGTTCTGTAAACTGTGTGTGTCTTTATATGCCCTTCTCTGATCAGAATCTTCCACACACCTGACAAAGGAAGACCGATTCTGAAAGGTTGTGGGATTATTGTCAAATAAACTGGTTGGACTCTAACCTGGTGTTTTGAGACCTTGTACAGTGTTGGGCAGTCAGAGGAAGCAACCTCTCAGTGTCCACCTGTCAAGCCATTCTGGAGGTCCTCGGTCTGGGGCACAGGCAGGAACGTGGAGTAGAAGCTGTAAGTCTGCCAGGATGATACTGAGTGACAAAGCAGGCTGGATGCTCTACTCATAAACACAACTACATGGTCACACACTTTGAAATGTTAATACTGAAACATGTATTTAAACATAGAAATAGATGTGTTAGATATACATAAATATTTGTATGGGAAAATACACTTAAACACATGACCATATACATTGAGCGATGTACACATATATATATATCAGCGTAACCACTGATATAATTCCACATACATCTATACAAACCCAGATATGTACATAATAGTGAGATATGTACATGATAGTGAGAGCCTTTTTTCCTCGGTTGGAGATGGATAACACGAGGGGACATAGCTTTAAATTAAGGGGTGGTAGTTATAGGACAGATGCTAGAAGTGGGTTCTTTACTCAGAGGGTAGAAAGGGCATGGAATGCCCTGCCTACAGCAGTTGTGGACTCGTCAAGTTTAAGGGCATTCAAATGGGCAGTGGATAGGTATATGGATAGCATTGGAATAGTTTAGGATAGAGGGTCATAAAATTGGTTACATTGGTCAGCACAACATGGAGGGCCGAAGGGCCTGTACTGCGCTGTAATGTTCTATGTTCTATAAACACAGGTTTGTATACGTTGCATTGACTCTCTCACACGCTCTTTCTCTCTCTCACACACACACACACATACACACTCTCTCACAGACAAATACACACATATACAAACAAACACAGACATGTGTATAAATAAATATATATGCGTTAACATAATCTCGACTTTCTCAGTCTCCTGTCTTAGTCACTCTTCCTTTGGTATCTTCTACATGATTCTGCCCTTCAAATTTTACGTCTGAGTCTCAATCCATCGTCCAAAACTTTTCTTTCCCGCACCTCGCTTTTCCTCTCTCCTCTTTTCCTCTAAGGATCCTATTAGTCTCCACTCCCTCTCACTCCCCTTCTCCTCTCCTTTCCCACTTTCCTCTCCTCTTTGTTTTGCCTCAGTCTTCTCCTCTCTCCTTCAGTTTCTCTCTCTCTCTCTCTCTCTCCCACTCCCTCCCTTCGCTTTTCCTAACATTACGCCTTCCTGCCCTCAGGCACGAGCTCCCTTGGATTCCCTTTCCCTCATTTGCCCCCTCCTTCATTCTCTCCCTTCCACACTCTGCCTTCCCACGGCCCTCCTTCATCTTCCTTCTGTCAATCTCCCACTCCCTCACTGTCCCAATCCCTCAATCTGTCATCCCCCAGTAAAAGGTGTTGAAGAGACGATTGTGCTCTTTGTCAAACACAATATAACAGATTATAAAGTGAGGAACTCCTCTTTCAGTGGTTAGGTATTAGCTCTCAGAGAGGGATCAACCTCCCTTTTTTAACTATATGTTTACATATATACAAATATCTTGACAGACATGTATTTGACTGAAATTTCGGTCTTTGATTTACATTCCAATGCCTTGAAAACACAAAGCCAATGTGCATCATTGTACCTACTCCATTATGGAGCCAGTGCAATGAGGACACCTTGTCTGTAAAGTCTCACCAGGGACAATGGCCCTGAAACAAAATGAATGGGGCCATCTCCTGCTCCATGAGCAAAGCCCCCTGACAGTCACCTGGGAAAACACAGTAAGAAATCTGACAAAATCAGGTTTAAGTCCAACCGATTTATTTGATAGCAAACTCACAAGCTTTCAGGGTTTGCCCCTTCATCAGGTGAATGGAGAGTTCTGGCCTCAGACAGAGCATATAACAGCACAGAAGGTTTACAGATTACTGATTAGAATGCGAATCGTTACACTTAACCTGCTATTCAAATCTTAAAGATGCAGACAGTATCAGTGGAAAGAGCATTGAGCGCAGGTTAAAGAGATGTGTATTGTCTCCAGATGTATATTGTCTCCAGTGAGGATCTGGGGACTCAGCCGGCTGTGAACAAACCATCAGACAGAATTACTGTCAGAAACTGGTATTCTGATGATGAAAGCAGTGTGTCCAGGTGTAGCCTGATCTTGTTAGCCAGCCAACTGCAATCCACCAGGCATGACCATTCCCAGGGCAGTGAGTGAGGAAGAGTTTGTCAGCTTCTTTACTCTGCGTACATGCAATTAAATGAGATGGGGCAGAGGAAGCTGAGCTGGTCTTTTCAAAGAACTCAACCCAAATTCAAAAGAATCTTTAAAACTCTTCACCACTAAACTCAAACCGAGTACACTCCGCAACGCTGAACTCAAACTGAGTACACTCCCAAACTCTGAAGTCAAATCAAGTACACTCTGCAACACTGAACTCAAACCGAGTACACACCCCAACGCTGAACTCAAACTGAGTATACTCCCCAACGCTGAACTCAAACCGAGTACACTCTCCAACACTGAACTCAAACCGAGTACACTCTCCAATGCTGAACTCAAACCGAGTATACTCCCCAACTCGGAACCCAAACCAAGTACACTCCCCAACTCAGAACTCAAACCGAGTACACTCCCAAACTCTGAATTGAAACCGAGTACACTCCCAAACTCTGAAGTTAAATCAAGTACACTCTCTACGCCGAACTCAAACTGAGTACACTCCACAACTCTGAACTCTGAACTCATAGAACAGAATCATAGAATCAGAAAAACTATAGCACAAACAGGCCCTTCGGCCCACAAAATGCACCGATCTTATCTCTACCCGTTGTTCGTCTGTCGTCATCGATGAGGACCTCGACACTATTAGTCATTTTGGGGCTGGCTGCGGTGTGTCCAAAGATGACAAATCAGGCCAACTCAGGCACGGAATGTCCTGGCACATATTGGATAGACTTATATAGACACTGTAGTTGTGCTGGTGGCTCTGGACTTGTGCAGCTCGCGCTTAAGTTGTGCTTCAGCAATGCACCTTGCTTCGTGAGCTTGACAGCCTTTGTGGATGAGGCAGTGCCAGGTAGGGTGGTTTTGTGCCAGCGTTTCCCAGGTGATCGTGTCAATGTCAAGCGACTTCAGGGAGGCCTTGAGTGTGTCTTTGAAATGTTTCTTCTGCCCTCCACATGAGCGTTTTCCAGCAGAGCTGCTTGGGTATGCACTTGTCTGACATACGGATGACATGACCTGCCCACCAGGTCTGTGCTCTCTCAGCAGCATGTGGACTGATGGTAGACTTGCTCTAGAGAGAATTTCAGTGTCTGATACTTTGTCTTGCCATCGGATGCATAATATTCTGCAAAGACAAGTCATGTGGAAATGATTGAGCTGTCTTGCATGCCTTCGATACACAGTCCACGTTTCACAGGCATACAGGAGGGTAGTGAGTACCACGGCGCTGACGATCTTCAGTTTTGTTGCTGGGCTGATTCCTCGATGTTCCCATACAATGGAGCGCAGTTTACCGAAAGCAGAACTTGCCTTTGCTATTCTGCAATTAACTTTTCTATCAATAGTTACTGCTTGAGAGCGGGTACTGCCAACATGAGTGAACTGGTCCACTGCCTGTAGTGTCTGCCCTTTGATTGTGATTATGGGTTCTGTGTACGGTGCACGAGGAGCAGGCTGGTGCGTGATTTTGGTCTTTTTAATGTTGATGGTGAGTCCAAAGCTGTCACAAGCCGTGGAAAATTTGTCTATACTGACTTGCATCTCTGGCTCTGAGCCAGCATGATGTAAAGATGCCGGCGTTGGATTGGAGTGGTAAGAACTCAGTAAGAATTTAGCAACACCAATTATTAATCCAACCGATTTATTTGATAGTAAAATAGCGAGCTTTCAACACTCCCGTGTCTTAATCAGGCAAGTGCAGTGTTCTTGCACTTGCCTGATGAAGACACGGGAGTGTTGAAAGCTCGCTATTTTACTATCAAATAAATCGGTTGGATTAATAATTGGTGTTGCTAAATTCTTTCTGAGCCAGCATACAGGCGCAGTCATCGGCAAAGAGGAAATCTCTCAGAATAGTCTCTTTCACTTTGGTAATAGCTTGAAATCTCCTCAGGTTGAAAAGCTTCCGATCCACTCTGTACTTGAAGCTGATTCCAGCAACACTGTCCTGGAAGGCATCACTCAGCATGGCAGTAAACATCATGCTGAACAGTGTGGTTGCGAGCACACAGCCCTGTTTGACACCATTGGTGACTGGGAATGCCTCCGAGGATTCTCCGCCATCCAGTACTCTGACCATCGTGCCATCATGGAACTATCGAACCATCTGAATGAATTTGGGGGGACAGCCGAATTTTGACACGATCCTCCACAGGCCTTGTTCGCTTACAGTGTCGAAGGCTTTTGCGAGGTCAACAAAGGTTGTGAAGAGCTCATGATTTTGCTCCTGACACTTCTCCTAAAGTTGGCGCGCAGCAAAAGTCATGTCAGTAGTCCCACGAAGCCACACTATGACTCTGGGAGCAGGCCCAGCTCCAGATGAGTGACCCAGACGATTTAGCAGGACTCTTGCAAGGATTTTTCCCTTGGAGAGCAGTGAGATTCCTCAGTGGTTGTCGCAGACTTGCTGATTGCCCTTCCTCTTGTAGAGGTATACGATGGAAGCATCTTCAAATTCCTGAGGAATGGACTCTTGCTTCCAAAAGGACTGGAACAACTCGGCGAGCTGCTCGATAAGCGCAGGACCAGCAGCTTTGTAGATCTCTGCGAGTATGGCATCTGCTCCTGCAACTTTGCCACTGGATAGCTGGCTGACAGCTTTCGTGACTTAGGCTACTACCAGTGGGTCATCCATGGCGTTGTTGATATAAACCTGGGGAATCCAGTCTGTTGCCTCATCGTTAATAACTGATGGTCGGTTGGGGACAGCTTCAAAGTGTTCAGCCCATCTCTGCAGGATCTGAGCTTGTTGTACCATCTGTACTCAGGAGGGGGAGCTCCTGAGAGATTGAGGTCCGTGGAGAGTGTTGAGGGCTTCATCGAACTGTTACAAGTCGTTTCTGTCAGCGTATCCCTGTATTTCATCTGCCTTGGCGCTCAGCCAGGCTTCCTGCATTTTACACCGTTTATCCTGGACTGTCCTGCGAGCAATGGTAAAAGCATTTTTCTTGGCAGCTGAAGATGGGTCGTTCTGACAGGCCAAATGAAGACGGTGCTTTTCGACAAGTAGAGCCTGTATCTCCTCATCATTCCCGTGGAACCAATCATGCTGCTTGGGGGTAGATGGCCTGAGCATCTTCAGCGCAGATGTATGGATCGCATCTCGGAAGTGTTCCCAGTCGTCCTCAGCGGTGCCTGCGAGGTGTAGGTCAGCAAGTTTGGTTTCTAAATCTCCAGCCAGTGCTGAAGCTACGCTGGGTTTCTTTAGCTTGGCCACATTGATTCTTTTCATGACCTTACTTCCTTGTGGTCGCCTCTTGGATGTGATGTGAAGCCTCATTTTGGAGGCAATGAGCCGGTGATGTGTCCAGCAGTCAGCACCGCACACGGCCTTGGTCACTCTGACATCCTGCCTGTCTTTTCTCCTGGCAATGACATAGTCGATAAGATGCTAATGCTTAGAGCGGGGGTGCGTCCAGGCAGTCTTGTTATGGGTAGACAGACGGAAGGTTGTGTTGGTGATGAGGAGGTCGTGTGCTGCACAGGTCTTCATTAAGAGTAGGCTGTTACTGTTACACTTACCCAGTCCATGCCTCCCTGCCAGATTGCAGAGTCACACCCTACTCTTGCATTGAAATTGCTAAGCAAGATCAGGTTGTCGGTGCTGCTCACTGCTGATGTCTAGTGTCTAGTTCCTCATAGAACTTGTCTGTCATCTCGTCCAGCTTGTTCATTGTGGAAGCATAGGTGCTGATCAGGGTGACTTGACTTCTGTTCTGTAGCGGAAGCTGTAATATCATAAGCCGGTCATTCACACTGTTCCAAACAAGGTGACTCCTGACGGTCAATCTAACTCCACGACGCTCGTACCTGAAGAGGACTGCTCAGTCACCCAGGTAGATGCCGAGTTTCACTGCTGCTTCAGTCAGCGGAAAACGCCCATTAGACCTGAACTGCCTGCACGCAGGTCCATGACTAGAGTTCCCAGCATATCCACACCTACTGCTTCAGCGCTCGCCCATTGCCCACAGGACATCAAGGGTTGAACACGGCGCTGACGATGACGATGATGATGGTGTCAAGACTAGCGTTTGATTTGGATTAAAGTGAGGGAGAGTTGTGCAGCGTCAGCCTGACTCTTTCTTCCCAATTCCCATCTAGATCCAGTGACATGACCAGTCGAGCCGGCTGGAGGTGGGCCTAGGTGCAGTAGATGACCAGGACGTCTTCTGTGTCTTGTCCTGCTCTTTGCATTCCACGACGTTTGCAGAGAGCGCCTTCCTGATCGTTGGACCTTCCATTGGTCTCGTCCGCTCAACCGGCTGGACTCTCTCTTCACGTGGTGGGATAGACATCTCCCTATCTCACCGAAGGTTGAGACCCGTCGGCTACCCTCACCCGGTTTGCCCGGCTTGTCGAGGCCGTGGCCCGGGATGCGGCTGCTGTCGCACAAAAATAGCTACGGAGAGCGACAGGTGAGAACTGAGGTGGGGACAAAGGATGGACAAACTGCTCTGAAAGGATGCGACGTGTTCCACTGCCAAAGGTACTATCCCTCCCTGACATCCCATACACGGTCTACCTACTAAACTTACCTATAACCCTCAATCTATTAAATCCCATGTACTCATCCAGAAGTCTCTTAAAAGACCCAAACGAATTTGTCTCCACTCTCACCAACGACAGCCGATTCCACTCACCCACCATCCTCTGAGTGAAAAACTTACTCCTGACATCTCCTCTGTACCTACTCCCCAGCACCTTAAACTTGTGTCCTCTCGTAGCGACCATTGCAGTCCTGGGAAAAAGCCTCTGAAAATCCACCCAATCTATACCACTCTACATCTTATACACCTCTATCAGGTCATCTCTCATCCTTCATCTCTCTAAGGAGAAAAGACCGAGTTCTCTCAACTTATCCTCATAAGGCATGCCATCGAATCCAGGCAACATCCTTGTAAATCTCCTCTGCACTCCTTCTATGGCTTCCACATCCTTCCTGTAATGAGGTGACACAACTGTGTACAGTATTCCAAGTGGAGTCTGACCAGGGTCTTATACAGCTGCAGCATTATCTCCTGACTCCTAAACTCAATTCTTCGATTGATGAAGGCCAGTACACCATATGCTTTCTTAACCACATCCTCTACCTGCAAAGCCGATTTGAGAGTCCTATGGACCCGGACCCCAAGATCCTTCTGATCTTCTATATTGCTAATTGTCTTACCCTTAATACTATACTCCTCCATCCCATTGAGCTGCCAAAATGTACCATCAAAATTTATCCGGGTTGAAGTCCGTCTGCCACTTCTCCGCCCAGTCTTGCATCCTATCTATGAGACACTGCAACTTCTGACATCCCTCCACACTATTCACAACATCTTCAACTTTCATGTCATCGGCAAACTTACCAACCCATGCCTCCACTTCCTCATCCAGGTCATTTATAAAAATCACCAACAGTAATGGTCCCAATACAGATCCCTGGGATACTCTACTGATGACTGACATCCACGCAGAAAAAGACCCATCTATAACCACTCGTTGCCTTCTGTGGGCAAGTCAGTTCTGGATCCACAAAGCAATGTCCCCTTGGATCCCATGCCCCCTCACTTTCTCAATAAGCCTTGCAGGGGGAACCTTATTGAACACCTTCCTGAAGTCCATATAAACCATATCCACCGCTCTTCTTTTGTCAATGTGTTTAGTCACATTTTCAAAAACTCAACCAGGCTCATAAGGCATGGTCTGCCTTCAACAAAGCCATGCCAACTACTTTTGATCATACTATACTTCTCTAAATGTTCATAAATCCTGACTCTCAGGATCTTTTCCATCAACTTACCAACCACTGGAAGCAGGCACATTGGTAACATTTAAGAGACATCTGGATGGGGATATGAATAAGAAGGGAATAGAGGGATATGAGCTGAGTAAGGCAGAAGATTTTTTGTTAGTTTGGTTGGCTCATCATGATTGGCACAGCCTTGGAGGGCCAAAGCACCTGTTCCTGAGTTGTACTTTTCTTTGATCTTTGTTCCTTGTGAGGCAAGCCAGGAATCAAACCCAGGTCCCTGGCACTGTGAGGCTGCAGTGCTAACCAAATTTTCTGGGATAGAAAGTTCCCAAAGATTCACAACCCTTTGAGTGGAGTAAACTGCTCCCCTTCTCAGTCCTAAATCACCAGACCTCTTAACCTGAGACTGTGCACCCACCTCCGCCCCCTGTTTTAAATTCCCCAAGCAGCAGAAACAATCTCTGTGTCAACTCGATCACTTTTGAGAGAAGTCTGAGCTTCCACAGATATTGTCTCTCAGTCTTCTAAACTCCAGAGAACATAATCCCTGTTTATTCAACCTCCCATCATTGGACAACTCCCTCACCCCAGGGACCAATCTAGGCCAACCTTTGCTGTACTGCCTCCTAACAGGGATATCCTTTCCTCAGTATGAATCCCATTCTATTTTATTCATCCATGGGATAGGGGTGGCCTGGGCCAGCATTTATTACCCATCCCTAGTTGCCTTTGAACTGAGTGTCGCACTTGGCCATTTCAAAGAGTAGTTGAGAGTCAGTCACATTGTTGCGGGTCAGGGGTCACACGTAGGCCAGACTGGGTAAGGACGGCAGATTTCTTTCCCTAAATGACATGAGGAATGGTGATGGAGATGGGATTAATCCACAGGAAGTTAATCATGCTGTTTACTGCTTGCCCTGAGTATGGTCATACATATTTCTTGGGTGGCATGTTGAACATTGAGCGTTAAATAATTCCTGTGCCACCACCACCATTCCCCCCCACCCACCCAGAAAGAAAGGTTCCTCTTATGGGAAAAGGCATATAAGGAGAAGTTAGACAAACAATTGAGGGAGACAGGAACTGAGGAGTTACACTAGATTGAGATGAGAAAAGATGGGAAGGTGTTCCCAACAGTGCAACCTCACAGCGCCAGGAACCCAGGTTCCAACCTCGGGTCATTGTCTGCATGGAGCTTACACATTCTCCCCATATCTGCGTGTGTTTCTTCTGCGTGCCCTGGTTTCCTCCCACAGATGTGGAGATGCCGGCGTGGGACCGGAGTAAACACAGTAAGAAGTCTGACAACATCAGGTTAAAGTACAACCAGTTTTTTGATAGTAAACTCACAAGCTTTCAGGGTTTGCCCCTTCGTCAGGTGAATGGAGAGTTCTGGCCTCAGACATAATGTATAACAGCTCAGGCAGCTTACAGATTACTGATTAGAATTCGAGTCTATTATTAGAACGCAAGTCGTAAAGATTCGCATTCTAATCAGTAATCTGTAAACTGTCTGTGCTGTTATATGCTCTGTCTGAGGCCAGAACTCTCCATTCACCTGATGAAGGGGCAAACTCCGAAAGCTTGTGAGTTTACTATCAAATAAATTGGTTGGACTTAAACCTGGTGTTGTCAGACTTCTTACTATGTTCCTCCCACAGTCCAAAGATGTGTAGTTTAGGTGGATTGGTTGTGGTAAATTGCTCCTTAGTGTTCCAAGATGTGTAGGTCACATAGATTGGCCATGGTAAATGCATGGAGTTACAGGGATAGGGAGAGGTTGGGGAGTTGGTTGGCCTGGCTGGAATGCTGTTTTGGAGAGTTGGAGCAGACTTGATGGGCCAAATGGCCTCTTTCTGCACTTTGGGGATTCTATCTGTGGTTCTGTGGATGGTAGGAAGAGGCCAATACCTGAGAGTTTATGGAGAATTCATGGCAGAGATGAACAATGAGGGTATGGTCCTCGCTCAGAGGTTGAGTGGCGCAAGAACTTCAGTGATCTCATCAAGGTAGGAAAGGTGAGTGACATACTACATTCAAGTGCACAGCATGTCTCAAGTCAACACACCTTACAGCTGCAACTATTCCTCTCTTAAAAGGCACCTCCTCACATTCCCATAGGAAGAGCCACCATCTTCTTCAGGCTCACTCTTGCCCTCACCCTATCTTCTGGGAGATAGAACCACACGAGCGAGATTCTCCAGCCTCCAGTCCCATGTTTCCTGCTGGCAGGAGGTGGCGCGTTGTTTGATAGCAGTGGGATTCTCTGCTCCCATCACTGTCAATGGGAATTCTCATTGATGTAATCCCCCAGGCTTTGATGCGCTGCCAGCAGGACTGGAGAATCCCACTGGTGTAAATGGCTGGAGGATCCCAGCCCATAGTTCTAGCAGGACAAAAAGCAGCAGATGTCCGGGAACACCACCCACCTGGAGGTTCCCCTTCAAGTCACTCACCATCCTGACTTGGAAACGTATCAGTCATTCCTTCACTGTCGCTGGGTCACACCTTAACAGCACAATGGGTGTACCTACAGCAGATGGCACAAAGGTCAGCACTGCTGCCTCACAGCACCAGGGACCTGGATTCAATTCCTGGCTTAGGTCACTGTCTGTGCAGAATCTGCATGTTCACCCCATGTCTGCAAGGGTTTCCTCCAGGTGCTCCAGTTTTCTCCCACAATCTGAAAGATATGCTCATTCGGTGGATTGGCCATGCTAAATTCTCCCTCAGTGTACCCGAACAATGTCACGACTAGGGGATTTTCACAGTAACTTCATTGCAGTGTTAATATAAGTCTACTTGTGACACTAATAAATAAACTTTGAAACTTACATTGCATGGACTCCAGAGATTCAAGAAGGTGGCCCACCAACACCTTTTCTTGGGACAATTAGGGACAGGCAATAAATGTTGGTCTAACTGCGGTTAATAAATGAGAAAACACATGTTGATGTGATCTCACCAGTAAATGAATACTAGCATCTATACAGCAATGTCCCCATCTGTCTTCTTATCTGTTCAAACTCATGTCTTTGTGCATGATTGGGGAGCTGGAGTTGGAGAAGATGGAGGAAGCCTCACAGAAGGTTTTGCAATAAGGAGGCAATACTGCGCATCTCCCGCACACCCTCCACAGCTGGGGTCCACACCTCAGTCAGGCTTTCCCAGGAAGGTTGTTGGGTTGTCTCCACGGTGAGCAGGACATTGGCAGTGCTGATGAGTCACCATCAGCACAAGGATTCGTCAAGTTCTTCCTCGCAGGGTGTGAGCTCTGTGTCAATGGATGGCGAGCAACCTGCCAGCGTTTCAAGAGTCAACAAACATCCTTGGAGAGAAACTAGAGCATTCCATCCATAGTGAGGCTTCCAAAATGTCTCAGGCCTTTCCAATGATGCTTACCTCCGGGAAAGTCTGAGCTCAGGCTCACTCCAGACTCAGGCCAGTGACTGAAGGCCATCTCAAGCCAGTGAAGACCACACTTAGTGTGCCGGTTCAAACAGGATGGGGTAAGACTTTGTTGTGGCCATTCAGCCCCCCCCCCAGGTACTATCCAGCTTGAGGCAAGTCAGGAAGCAATGGTAATCTGTAGGAAGGAAGATAGTGGAGTGGCTGCAGGATCCTGGTCATATCGGATCCTGCCAAGGGTGTAGAATGCTCCTTGACTTCCTCCTCCTGTCACCCCAGTTCCATCTGCTGTGTTGTGCTAATCAAGGCATCTGGACCCCCTTGCTGTCCATGCTCAAATCACCTCAGAGCCTAAATCACATCTTCAGTTCCTCAATGTCATGCTCAGTGGCCACTCCCACGTAGCTTCCATTCTATATCAGGTGGGTGGTCTTCGTTATCGGCCAGGTCCTTTAAAGTCACATGACACCAGGTTATTGTCCAACAGGTTTATTTGTAATCATGAGCTTTTGGAGCACTGCTCCTTCAACTTTCAAGGCAGCAGCACACTGAAAACCCATGATTATAAATATACCTGTTGGACAATAACATGGTGATATATGACCTCTCATCTTACCCACCTTTGTTCAACACCGGCATCTCCAAGTCAGGTCCTTCAAAAGTAGACTTAGCTTCCATGAGTTGCTCTCTGCCGGCATGTGAAGATCTATATCAAGGTTGACTGACACAGAATGAAGGCTTCGCCGCAGCTTCCTCGGTATCTCGCAGTGCAATAGAACAGAATCAAAGATTGTTCACAGCACAGGAGATTGCTGTGACAATTGATTGTTCACAGCCATTCAGCCCATTGTGTCTGTACTAGCACTCTGCAAGAGCAACTCTATTCATCCCAAGCCCCTGTCATTTCCCCATAGCCCTGTGAGCTTTTATTCCAATTAGATTATCTAACTCCCTTCGCAAAGGCACCACTGGGCATGCAAAATATCTTCTGATGGTGACAACATTTGAACATTGATGGAGTGGAATCCATGGGTGGAATTTTCTTAACCCAACTGTCACGGGAATCGTAGCAGGTGGAACACAAACCATGCAAAGGTCTGTTGATCTCAGGAAGGATCTTCTGGCATTTGGGCAAGCACAACCAGAAAATGCCACTCCTTGTGCAGAGTTTGTACGTTCCTCCCATGTCTGCGTGGTTTCCTGTTTCCCATGTGCTCCCGTTTCATCCCAAAGTCTGAAAGACATGCTAATTAGATGCACTGTCCATGCCAAATTGCCCCTTAGTGACCAAAGATGTATATGTTAAATGGATTGGCCATGCTAAATTGTCCCTTAGCGTTCAAAGATATGTAGGTTGGATGGATTAGCAATGCTAAATTGCTCCTTAATGATCAAAGATGAATCATAGAACCCTACAGTGCAGAAGGAGGCCTTCTGGCCCATCAAGTCTGCATCGAACACAATCCCACCCAGGCCCCACCCCCATATCCCTACATATTATACCCATTAATATTTCTAATCTACACATCCCTATCCCTCCAGGGTCCTGAGTTCAATTTCCTAGCATGACCAATCAATCCACACATCTTTGCACTATGGGAGGGAACTGGAGTACCCGGAGGAAACCCATGCAGACACGAGGAGAATGTGCAAACTCCACACAGACAGTGACCCTAGCCAGAAATTGAACCCAGGACCCTGGAGCTGTGAAGCAGCAGTGCTAACCACTGTAGTACCATGCCACCCCAAAGATGTGTGGGTTAGGTTGATTGGCCATGCTAAATTGCCCCTTAGCGTCACAGGGATTAGCAAGGTAACTATGTGGAGTTAGGGGAAATGAGGCCTGGATGGGGTTGTTGTCAGTATAAAATTGATGGGCCGAATGGCCTCCCTCTGCTTTGGAGAGATTCTGCGATTCTACTGTGCCTCCAGAGACACATGCAGACCAGACCTGGTAAGGATGGCAGATTTACTTTCCTGAAGGACATTACTAAACCAGGTGGGGGAAAAAAATGAATGAATCTTAAAGGAATAGGAGTTTGACAAAGAGTGAATAGGGGGCATGTTTGGAACTGTTGCATCGCACCCAGGGAGGGGTTGGGGGAGTACAGCTTTAAATTTGGGGTGCAAAGGGTTAATCCCAATCCCTGCAGTTGTGAATGGAGACGTCACTGATAGAGGTGAGGTCAGATCTTTGGGACAATGGTTTAAGTTGAGGAATGCATCGTGAGAAACAGTTGCAAACACGGTGGGGTCGATGGCAGCCTCTGCAATGCACCTAGTGCAAACTCCCGGGGCGGCAGGCAGCTTCCCGGGACGCTTATTAGCAGCAAAAAGGCAATAAAACCGAACAAAGATAATCAGGGCATGAGGAGCGCTACACACTTAGAAACAAAGGTTGTTGGGTCCTCCTGCAAACGCAGAGTGAGAGTGGCTGATCACTCCGCCTTCAAAGTCAAGTCCCCCTTCTCCTGGCATCTTGCCAGCACCATCCAGGGAAAGAACTTGAGTGCACTCTCTGTGCCTGGACGGAGCTGCGGAGTGTGTGTGTTATCTCTCTCTTGTCAAGACAACACACGCGCACACACACACACCATCCCACAGCCAAATTCAAGACTCCCTTCCAAAGGGGGGAATTTTTTTTAAAAAGACATTATTGTGAAGATTATTTACATTATCATAAGGAACATCCACATCCTAGTATTCAGCTTGCAACTGGAACCAAAACTTTTCTCAAGCTGTTTCTCCAACCTTCGTCTTCCTGTAAGAAAGACCTGAACCCACTGGGATCCCAACATGTGCAAAGATTCTGACTCCTTTCATTCCTCTGGATTGTTTTGTAGGCTGTTGGGGTTCGTTTTCCAAAGTGTTGGTATTTATTTTTACCTGTTTCCCACGTGTTTAGTCGGTGTTTGATTTTTATCCCCCAGATTTTTCGTATTTGTTGCCTCCTCTCCCCATCCTCACACCTTCCCTGGACACCCCGCCACCGGAATTCAGTTTGAAGTTTTAGTGTTAATTTTTCCCTGGAATTTAATTTTTGTGTTCTGGTGTTAACTTTTCCAAGAGTCAGTGTTCACCTTCTCCCTGGATTTCAGTTTTCCTTTTCCCATGTAAGTCAAGGTGAAAAATTTATTAGTGTCACCAGTAAACTTACATTAACATTGCAATGAAGTCACTGGGAAAATCCCCTAGTCGCCACACTCCGGCGCCTGTTTGGGTACACTGACGGAGTGTGGGAGGAAACCGGGAGCACTCAGAGGAAAGCTGGGCAGACACGAGAAGAATGTGCAGACTCCACACAGACTGTGGCCCAAGCTGGGAATCAAACCTGGGTTCCTGGCACTAACCACTGTGCTACCGTGCTGCCCGCAATTAGCTTTGATGCAGAGAATCAATTTTCACTGGCTGGCGAGTCAAGGGTTAGAGGTATAGCCAAAATGTTAGCAAGAAATTAGGGAAGACTGCTTGACTGAAAGGGTGATAAAAACACTCATCTTCTGATGGCAAATGAAGCCAGAAATATTCAACTTTCAAAACTGATAGATTATCCAATTGGTATTTTTGTAAAGTGAAAAGTGAGCAAATGTATCCTGACTAACCTTGACTAGTTCACAATAATCCTTTTTGACTTAGGCACATTACACAGTGAGATAGTCAAAGGGGACAAGAATCAAACATAGACATTACACTGCCCTTCGGCCCTCGATACAAGATGATCAAAGGATTAGGTAGGGTGAACCTGTGAGAGCCTTTTTCTTCAGAAAAAGCTTTAAATTGAGGGGTGATAGATATAGAACAGATGACAGAGGTAGGTTCTTGACTCAGAGAGTGGTAAGAGCATAGAATGCTCTGCCTGCAACAGTAGTGGATTCAGTAGGGCATTTAAATGGTCATTGGATAAACATATGGATGATATTGGAATAGTATAGGTTAGATGGGCTATGAAGGTCCAACACCACTTTATTGAACACTTCATTAAGAAAAAAAATCAATCTCTTCACAGGATTCTGCAAAATACATTCTTAAATCTCTGAATAGACAGTGTTAGGGAGCAGAAACTCCAAGGTGTATTATGATGTAGCCTAGACCCGAACTTTTCTGACTTTGGCATTAGGGTGGCCATAAGGTATTTTCCTACAGGTGTGATTCAATTGACCCATTGGGAAGCTTTTATCAAAACAAACTTTATTTTTAACAACAGTTAAAATTTAACAAAAAGAAGTAGCATAACTTTTAACCAATTGGATACACTTAAACATGACACTGTATAATTCTTAACAGCTATCCACATCTGTTACAATGTAAGCAACATTCCCATAAACATAAATCCTACTTCAGAACCGATTCACATCAAAAACAGATTTGATCAAATGCTAGATTTCCACACTTTTAACTTCTCTGGATAGATACAGCAAGACACCTGCCTTCTGACTCCTATACAGCAGTTTTCAGAGAAGGAAATATCTTCAGACAGCAAAACTTCAGAAAATAAATCTAGTTTCCAGAAGATCCCAGTCTCCAGACTTCAGAGACTCAGAGCTATTTCTTCTTTCTACAGCTCCCACAAAATGGGTTTCTCTCTGTCAGCCTAGTCCCACTCAGTCATCTGTATTATTGTCAGTCATCCTAACCAAGCCCTACTCTGCAAAACCCCAGGGGAAGACATTAAAGTTACAACCCTGCACTACTTCAGATTAAAATATTGTAGCAATTAAGATCAATTATGCTGCTTCAGTAACAACAGACGCTACCAGTTACTATTCAAGTGGCACCGGTGTTAGACTGTTAAGAAAAGAAATCCTGCGCACGAAGCATGATGGGGTTGGCACAGTGGTTAGCACTGCTGCCTCATAGCATCAGGAACCCGGGTTCAATTCTGGCCTCAGATCACTGTTTGTGTAGAGTTTGCACATTCTCTCTGTGTCTACACGGGTTTCCTCCAGGTGCTCCGGTTTCCTCCCACAGATTGATTGACCATGCTAAATTTCTCCTTAGTGTCAGGGGAATTGGCAGGGTAAATACATGAGGTTACAGGAAAAGGGCCTGGGTGGAATTGAGGTCGATGTAGACTTGATGGGCTGAATGGCTTCCTACTGCACTGTAGGAATTCTGTAACTAAAATACAGTTCTTATAGGCACAGTATTATCTTAACAGTCTCAAATCTACACTACCTATTTATTTCTAACACGTTCTTCCAAGAATTCGCTACAACCTATCCACACCCTACCACTACATTTGAACTGTTTGTCTGAAGAAAGAATTTTTTTGTCTGAAAACCTATATTTGAACTGTTTGTCTGCAAAACTGGATTGGCCGAGCTAAAATTGTCCCTTAATGTCCTAAGATGCATAGGTTAGAGGGACTAGTGGGTAAATGTGTAGGGATATGAGGGTAGGGACTGGGTGGGATTATGGTCGGTGCATCCTCGATGGGCCGAATGGCCTCTTTCTGCACTGTAGGGTTTCTATGATTTCTATGACTGGTAATTCCTGTTCAATAAAGGCTGTTCCTCAGTCTTTGGATGTTGGCTGATGTTTCAGGATTTGCAGTTGTCCATCTGGGCTTTCCCTCTCATCTGGGGCAGGCTCTGGCCTCTGGGCAGTCACAAGATCTTCTGGGTCTGGTTAGTCTGAAGACACTCACCACAAGGAGCTAGAGGTGTTGTGCTGAAGGTGTTTTCTGGAGACGCTGTTTAAGAAGGTGTAAAAAGGCAGTGACCCAGTGGGTTAGCATGCTGCCTCACAGCACCTGGGACCTGGGTTTGATTCTGGCCTTGGGTCACTGTCTATGTGAAGTTTGCACGTTCGCCCTGCGTGCTTCGGTTTGTTTCCACACTCCAAAGATGTGTGGGTTAGTTGGATTGGCCATGCTAAATTGCCTCTTAGGGAAATTAGCAGGATAAATACGTGGGGCTATGAGAGTAAGGGCTGGATGGCATTGTGGTTGGTGCAGACTTGATGGGCTGAATGGTCTAGTTTTGCACTGAAGGGATTCTATGATTCTATAAGAGAGCTCCAGGTTACTATCTTAATCCCTTTCTCCAAGACTCTGCTGCCTGTGTCCAAACCTTGTCACACTATGCCTCTGGTCTCTTACTGAACTGGGTGCCACCAAGTCTGTGTAGCATTCTTCTAACAAAGCAGGTACACCAAAGGTGTAAACGGCAGTCTGTTCTGAAACAACGTGGCCATTAGCAGCTGGCCAGGCAGGTCTAGGCCTGTCAGGCTTCGATGAATTTGATTGTCCAAGGCTTGGCTGCATGAAGACAGTCCATTCCAGTTTGCAAATTGCAGAGTCTGGCTGGGTTTAAATTTGGTTGCCACATTTCGAGTTTGTATCAAAATGGAAAAAAAATCAATATTTCTGCAACAGTGCTGGAGGTTATGGGTCACCTGAGTTCAGTGTTAGAGATTTGAGGCAAAGCTGATATCTGGGATTTGCTCACAATCAGCCATGATCTCAATGAATGGTAAGACAAACTGAATGTCCACTCCTGCTCCCCAATGTTCCTATGGAAGTGGAGGTAAGCAATCTTGTGCAACAACAGATCAGACGTTGTCCCATAAAATTGTCCCGACCTGATAGAGGTTTCTAGGTTGTTGAGAGGTATAGATAGGGTGGATTCTCAGAGGTTATTTCCCAGGGCTGAAATGGTCGCTCCGAGAGGTCATAGGTTTAAGGTGCTAGGGAGCAGGTACGGAGAAGATATCAGGGGTAAGTTTTTCACTCAGTGAATGGAATCGGCTGCCGTCAGTGGTGGTAGAGGCGAATTTGCTAGTGTCTTTTAAGAGACTTCTAGATGAGTACATTTAATGGGATTGAGGGTTATAGATAGGCCAGGTGTGTAGGGATATGATCGGCACAACTTGTGGGCCGAAGGACCGGTTTGTGCTGTAGTGTTCTATGTTCTATGTTCTATAACACAGAGACATCAACAATGTCGAGTTTGATCCAGATAGGCATCATATGAACATACAAATTAGGAGCCAGAGTAAGCCCCTTAGCCAGCTCTGCCGTTCAATAAAATCATGGCTGATCTGATTGTAACCTCCACATCCCTGTCTACCCCGATAACCTTTCACCCATCCCCCGACTCTGCCTCAAACATATTCAAAGACTTCGATTTCACTGCCTTTTGAGAAAGAGAGTTCCAGAAATTCACCATCGAATCTCCCTTGCTGGAAAGTGTTTATGTGCAGAGACTGGATGTGGACAGGAATGACCTTGGTGGACTATTTACAAATAGTCTGATGATGACCAGATTTCATATTGGGACAAGAATTTAATTTGATTGATTATCACGTGTTGGGATACAGTAAAAACTTGTTTCTTGCACACTACACAGACAAAACATACCATTCATAGAGTACATCAGGGAGCAGGAAAGGAGAGAGTGCAGAATGTATTGTTACAATCATAGCTAGGGTGCAGAGAAAGGTCAGCTTTATATAAGGTAGATCCATTCAAAAGTCTGACAGCAGCAGGGAAGAAGCAGTTCTTGAGTTGGTTGTTACGTGATGTCAGACTTTGGTATTTTTTTCCCGATGGAAGAAAGTGGAAAAGAGAATATCGGGGTGCATAGGATTCTTGATTATGCTGGCTGCATTCCTGAGGCAGCAGGATGTCACTGGATGGGAGGTTAGTTTGTGTGATGGACTGAGCTACATTCACGACCCTTTGTAGGTTCTTGTGAAGGAGGAGAGTTACTCACCGCAAGATTCTCAGCCTCTGATCTGTTTATGTAGCCACAGTATTTATATGGCTAGTCCAGTGATGGTAATGCCATTGAATGTCAAGGAATGATGGTTAGATCCTGTCTTGTTAGTGATGGTTATTGCCTGGTACTTGTGTGATGCAAATGTTACTTGCCAATTGTCAGCCCAAGCCTCGATATTGTCCAGAGCTTGTTGCATTTGAACATTGTCTGCTTCAGTATCTAAGGAATTGCAAATGGTGCTAAACATTGTGCAATCATCGGCAAACATCCCCACGTCTGACCTTATGATGGAGGGAAGTAACTTCATTGATGAAGCAACTGAAGATGGTTGGGTCTAGGACACTAATCATGACAAACTCCTGCAGTGATGTCCTGGAGCTGAGATGACTGACCCTCCACAACCACAGCCATCTTCCTATGTACCATGTATGATCCAAGCAATGGAGGATTTTCCCTCTGATTCCAGTTGCGCTAGGGCCCCTTGATGCCACACTCAGTTGAATGCAGCCTCGGTATGAAGGGCTGTCACTCTTATCTCTAGAGTTCCGCTATTTTGTCAGTGTTTGAATCAAGGCTGTAATGGTGTCAGGATCTGAGTGACACTGGCAAAACCCAAACTGGGCATCACTGAGCAAGTTATTGCTGAGCAGGTACTGCCTGATACCGCTGTTGATGACCCTGTCCATCACCTTACAATGATCAAGGGTCAACTGATTGGGTAGTAATTGGCCAAGTTGGATTGTCCTGCTTTCTGCATAAAGGACATACCTGGGCAATTTTCCACATTGTTGGGTAGCTACCACTGCTGTCACTATACTGGATGTGCAAGGTGCTATATAAATGAAACTCTTCTTTTCTGGAAGTTGTTCACAGCTGCAGAAATGTGAGGGAGACTGTAGCAGCCTCCTTCTCTCTCAGGCAACAACTCACAGCTGAAGTTACACCAAATGTGCTGTGACTGGAAACTGGGAGCTGCTATGTCTTTATCCCTCATTATCACATATATAAATGAGAACACTGAGGATTTAATACTTTGGTATGGAGTTGCTGGCGTTGGACTGGATTAGGCACAGTAAGTAGTCTCACAACACCAGGTTAAAGTCCAACAGGTTTA
Organism: Sphyrna mokarran; assembly: GCA_024679065.1. Taxonomy (NCBI): domain Eukaryota; kingdom Metazoa; phylum Chordata; class Chondrichthyes; order Carcharhiniformes; family Carcharhinidae; genus Sphyrna; species Sphyrna mokarran. The sequence goes on from JAGIQG010000036.1 coordinate 15,958,008, forward strand.
TTTGGTAGCACGAGCTTTCGGAGCATTGCCCGTTCATCAGGTGAGTGAAGAGTTCTATTCACAAACAGGGCATATATAAACACAAACTCAATTACAAGGCAGTGGCTGGAATGCCAGTTTTTACAGGTAATCACGTCTTCAGGTGCAAACAATGTGAGTGGAGAAAGAGTTAAGCACAGGTTAAAGAGATGTGTATTGTCTCCCGGCAGGATAGTTAGTGAGATGTTGCAAGCCCAGGCAAGTCCTGGGGGTTACAAATAGTGTAACATGAACCCAAGATCACGGTTGAGTCCTCATGCATGCCAAACTTGGCTAACAGTTTCTGTTTTGAACAAGGCCTCTTCACCGCACAAGATCTTCAACCGATGCTATACAGTTTGGCCTCATGGTGAACAATCACAAACAACTATATGATGACATAACAAGTTCCATCCAACCATCAGTCTCACCATAGACTACTCTCCGGAATCGGTTGCATTCTTGGACACACACATCTCCATTAAGAATGGTCACCTGAGCACTTCACTATATTGCAAGTCCATGGATAACCTCACAATGCTCCACTTCTCCACCATCCATCCTAAACACGATAAAGAAGCCGAATACACAGAATCTGCTCAGATGAGGAGGATCGCAACAGACATCTCCAGATGCTGAAAGACGCCATCTCAAGAACAGGATATGGCGCTCGACTCACCGATCAATAATTCCAATGTGCCACAGTGAAACACTGCACTGACCTCCTCAGCAGACAAACACGGGACACAGTGGACAGAGTATCCTTCATCATCCATTACTTCCCAGAGTGAAGAAGCTACGACATCTTCTCCGGAATCTTCAACATGTCATCGATGAAGGTGAACATCTTGCCAAGGCCATCCCCACCCCCTCACTTCTTGCCTTCAAACAACCACACAACCTCAACCAGATCATTGTCCGCAGTAAACTACCCAGCCTTCTGAAAAACATGATCGTGACATCACACAATTCTGCCACAGCAGCCTTTGCAAGACGTGCTGGATCATCGACATGGATACCATCATCTCGCACGAGAACACCATCCACCAGGTACACGGTGCATGCTCTTGTAACTCGGCCAACGTTGTCTACTTGATACGCTGCAGGAAAGGATGCTCTGAGGCATGGTACATTGGGGAGACCATGCAGACGCCACGACCATGGAAGAATGGACATCGCTCAACAATAACCAGTGGGGAACACTTCAGCAGTCACAGGCATTCGGTCTCTGATCTCCGGGTAAGCGTTCTCCAAGGTGCATTCATGACACGCAACAATGATAGCCAAGTTCCACATACATGAGGATGGCCTCAACCAGAATCTTGGGTTCATGTCACACTATGTTGCCATGATTAGCTGTTAAGAGTTCCAACTAACCTTCCAATCTTGTAATTGAGTTTGTGTCTATATATGCCCTGTTCGTGAATAGAACTCTTCACCCATCTGATGAAGGGGCAATACGCTGAAAGCTTGTGATAGCAAATAAACCTGTTGGACTTTGAGACTTGTGAGACATCTTACTGTCAATAATCTGGGGAAGAGCTGGAAATGAGAAGGGATTTGGTGATGAATCATTGTTACATTAGGAATCTGTTCCCATCCCAGTTTTCCACAGCTGAAAGACGCCATCATAAGAAGAGGATATGGCGTTCGACTCATCGATCAATAATTCCGATGTGCCACAGTGAAACACTGCACTGACGTCCTCAGAAGACAAACACTGGACACGTGTTTGTCTTTACAGGTACAATGTAAGTGGAGAGACAATTAAGCAAAGGTTAAGAAGATGCGTATTGTCTCCAGACAGGACAGTTAGTGAGATTTTGCAAGTTCAGGTAAGTCATGGGGGTTACAGACAGTGTGTCATGGACTCAAGATCCCAAGTGTGGAACTTGGCTATTAATCTCTGCTCAGCGACTCTGCGCTGTCGTGTGTCGTGAAGGCCTGGCTCTGTTTTCCCCAACACTGGCCCTGTCCAACGCTGCCTGCTCCTGTCTGATTCACCAACCTAGTCTGTCCTTGTTTGGTCCTACCTGACCTGGTTTAGCCCTAGAGGAACTGGTTTGTACCGGACTGAGCCGGTTTGGATCTGGGTTGACCTGCTTGACCTGTTTTCCAGTCGGAGTGGGGAGTCAGCTCCACTGAACAGATTGAATTGTACATACAGTGCCCTCTGTTGATCAGTGACCCTGAGTGCAGAATTAGTTCTCCAATTCTGTCTCCATCAGTGCATTAAGTGACCATTCTTACTCTGACAGCAAAGATAAGGTGATGGGCTATTCAACCAAGACTTTTAATTTGATTTATTATTGCGATATAGTGAAAAGTTTTGTTTCTTGCACTCTATACAGACAAAGCATACTGTTCATAGAGAAGGAGAGAGTGCAGAATGTAGTGTTACAGTCGTAGCTAGGGTGTAGAGAAAGATCAACTTAATACAAGGCAAGTCCATTCAAAAGTCTGACAGCAGGAGGAATGAAGCTGTTCTTGAGTCACTTGGTACATGACCTCAGACTTCTATATCTTTTTCCTGATGGAAGAAGGTGGGAGAGAGAATGTGTAGGGTCCTTAATTATGCTGGCTGCTTTGCCGAGGCAGCGGGAAGTGTAGACAGTCAGTGGACTCTGGATGGGAGGCTGGTTTGCGTGATGAATTGGGCTACATTCATGGCTTTTTGTAGTTGCATGCAGTCTTGGTCAGAGCAGGAGCCCATACCAAGCTGTGATACAACCAGAAAGAATGCTTTCTATGGTGCATCTGTAAAAGTTGGTGAGAGTCATGGTGGACATGCCAACTTTCCTTAGTCTTCTGAGAAAGTAGAGGCTTTGGTGTGCTTTCTTACCTATAGTATCAGCATGGGGGGGTGCCTGGAAACCAGGACAGGCTGTTGGTAATCTGGACACTTAAAAACTTGAAGCTCTTGACCCTTTCTACTTTGTCCCCGTTGATGTAGACAAGGGCATGTCAGACAGAATCACAGTAAGAAGTCTGACAACACCAGATTTAAATCCAACCGATTTATTTGATAGTAAACTCGCAAGCTTTCGACTCTATGGCCTTCGTCAGGCGAATGAGGTTCTGGTCTCCAACAGCACACATACCGGCACAGACTGTTTACAGATTACTGATTAGAATGCAAGTCTTTAAACCTAACCTGCTGCTCAAGTCTTTAAGTGGCTAACAATGTGAGTGGAAGGAGCACTGAGCACAGGTTAAAGAGATGCGTATTGTCTCCAGACAGCACAGTTAGTGAATTTTTTGCTAACTCAGGCAAGTCATGGGGATTACAGATAGTGTGACATGAAGCCAAGATCCCTGTTAAGACCGTCCTCATGTGTGCGGAACTTGGCTGTCAGTCTCTGCTCAGCGGCTCTGCACTGTTGTGTAACTGAAGGCCGCCTTGAAGAACGTTTACCCCGAAGGTTGGAGCCAAATGCCCATAACCGCTGAAATGATCGCCAACAAGAAGGGAACAGTTTTGCCTGGTGATTGTTGAGTGATGTTCATTCATCCGCTGTCGTAGTGTCTGCATGGTCTCCCCAATGTACCATGCTTCGGGACATCCTTTCTTGCAACGTATTAGGTAGACAACGTTGGCCGAGTTGCAAGAGTATGTACCGTGTACCTGGTGAATGGTATTCTCACGTTTGATGATGTCGTCCATGTCTATGATCCGGCATGTCTTGCAGAGGTTGCTGTGGCAGGGTTGTGTGGTATTGTGGTCACTGTTCTCCTGAAGGTTGGGTAGTTTGCTGCGAACAATGATCTGTTTGAGGTTGCGCGGTTGTCTGAAGGCAAGAAGTGGGGGTGTGGGGATGGCCCTAGCGAGATGTTCATCATCATCAATGATATGTTGAAGACTCCGGAGAAGATGTCGTAGCTTCTCCGCTCCGGGGAAGTACTGGACAACAAAGGGTACTCTGTCCACCGTGTCCCATGTTCGTCTTCTGAGGAGGTCAATGCGGTTTATCGCTGTGGCACGTCGGAACTGTCGATCGATGAGTTGAACACCATATCCTCACTTACTGTGCTGTCTGGAGACAATACACATCTCTTTAACCTGTGCTCAGTGCTCCTTCCACTCACATTGTTAGCCACTTTAAGATTTGAATAGCAGGTTAGGTGCAAAGATTCGCATTCTAATCAGTAATCTGTAAACAGTCTGTGCTGGTAGGTGTGCTGTTGGAGACCAGAACCTCATTCGCCTGACGAAGGCCATAGAGTCGAAAGCTTGCGAGTTTACTATCAAATAAATCGGTTGGATTTAAACCTGGTGTTGTCAGACTTCTGACTGTGTTTACCCCATTCCAACACCAGCATCTCTACATCAAGACAGAACATAGCCAGCTCAATCCTGTACTCACCTGAAATCTGTTATTGAGGTGGATGTTTCCAATTTTGGCACAAACTCCTCTCCTTTGATTAGTAAAATGGGGATTTGTTGGCAGCAAGAGGCTGGAGGCAGCCCACTTTTTACCTCCTTCCCAAGTTCTCAAATAGGACTGCCCACTGGATCAGCCTGATCCTGCCCCACTGAACTCATTTCTTCCTATTGCAACTCCATCCTCATTCCCCTTATCCTGTCTCTTCCAACTACATTCATGATTCCCCTGATGTCCTACATCATATCAACAATTTCCAGTTTCCTGGCACTAGTTTCCTCCTCTTCATCCAATCTCTCTACACCTCCATCCCCAGCAGAAGGATCTGAGGGAGCTTTACCTCTTCCTGGAAGCTGAGGCCTGAACAATCTTCGTTCCCCCACCTGGCCCACATCATCACTCAACAATTTCACTTTTAACTTGTTTCACGTCCGGCAAATAAAAGATGTGGCCATGAGCACAACTCTTGCTGTGCGACATCGATAACTGTATCAATGCTGCTTCATACTCTCATCTGGGCTTGCAAATTTTACCGATTTTGTGTTCAATTTTCACTCTCTCTCATCTTCATCTGATCTCTGTCCAACATGTATCCTCCCTTTCTCGATTGCACAGTGTCCATTTTTGACAATACACTCAGCATCAACATTCATTACAAACCCGCAGACCTTCCCTCACGAACATCCCACAGACATTCCCACAGGAACATCCCGCAGCACCTTCCCGCAGCACATTCCCACAGCAAATTCCCACAGCACTTTCCCGCAGCACCTCCCCATGGCACCTTCCCACGGCAGATTCCCGCAGCAAATTCCCATGGCACCTTCCTGCAGCACCTTCCTGCCGCACTTTCTCACGGCATCTTCCCGTTGGATCTTTCTTCCGCACCTTCCCCCAGCATGTTCCCACTGCATCTTCCCACAGCAAATTCCACAGCACTTTCCCTGCACCTTCCTCCAACATCTTCCCATAGCACCTTCCCGCAGGAACATAACAATATAAGAAATAGGAGCAGGATTAGGCCATCTAGCCCCTCGAGCCTGCCCCACCATTCAGTAAGATCATGGCTGGTCTGAAGTGGATCAGTTCCACTTACCTGCTTTCTCCCCATAACCCTTAATTCCCTTGCCTCAGGAATCTATGTACCCGTGACTTAAATATATTCAGCGAGATAGCTTCCACCACTTCAATGGGCAGACAATTCCAAAGACTTACCACCCTTTGAGTGAAGAAGTTTCTCCTCAACTCCGATCTAAACACCCCCCACCCTTATTTTGAGGCTGTGCCCTCTAGTTCTGCTATCCTTTTTAAGTGGGAAGAATCTCTGTACTTCTACCCTATCCATCCCCCTCATTATCTCATACATCTCTATAAGATCCCCCCTCAACCTTCTAAACACCAACGAGTACAAATCTAGTCTATTCAATCTCTCCTCATAGGCTAACCCCCTCATCTCCGGTATCAGCCTAGTGAACCTTCTCTGCACTCCATCCAAGGCCAAATATCCTTCCGCAAGTACGGTGACCAAAACTGCAGACAGTACTCCAGCTGTGGCCTCACCAGCACCCTGTACAGTTGCAACAACACCTTCCTACTTTCGTATTCTATCCCCCTAGCTATAAAGGCCAACATCCCATTCACCTTTTTGATCACCTGTTGCACCTGCAGACTGAGTTTTTGCGATTCATGCACAAGGACCCCCAGGTCCCTCTGCATCGTAGCATGCTGCAGCTTTTCACCCTTTAAATAATAATCCCTCATAGTATTATTTTTACGAAAGTGCATAACCTCACACTTGCTAACATCATATTCCATCTGCCAGGTCCTCACCCATTCACTCAACCTATCCAGATCCCTCTGCAGACTTTCCCTCCACGTAATGTATTTTTCCACTCATCTTCGTGTCATCAGCAAATTTCATTACCCTACACTCAGTGCCTTCCTCCATATACTACACATATAGTATATAGTAAACAGTTGAGGCCCCAGCACCGATCCCTGGGGCACTCCACTAGTCACCAGCTGCCAACCAGAATAGTACCCATTGATTCCTACTCTTTGCTTCCTATTAGACAACCAATCCTCTATCCACGCTAACACCTTATCCCCAACTCCTTGCACCTTAACCTTTTGCAGCAACCTTTTGTGAGGCATCTTATCAAACGCCTTCTGAAATCTAAAAACTCCACATCCACTGGTTCCCCTCTACTGCACTAGTCACATCCTCAGAAATCCAATAAATTCATCAAACACGATTTCCTCGTAACGAATCCGTGCTGCATCTGCTTGATCAAACCATTCTTTTCTAGGTGCCTCGCTATTTCTTCTTTGATGACGGATTCAAGCATTTTTCCGACTACAGACATTAAACTAACTGGCCTATAATTCCCTGCCTTTAGCCTGCTACCTTTTTTAAACAGTGGCATAACATTAGCCATTTTCCAATCTTCCGGCACTTCCCCGAGTGCTGCGAATTTTGATAAATAATTACTCAGGCATCTGCTATCACCTCTGCCATTTCTTTCAGAACCATGGGATGCATTCCACCTGGTCCCGGGGACTTATTTACCTTCAGCCCTATTAGTCTATCAAGCACTACCTCTCTAGTGACTGTAATCATGAGATGAGAACTTCATTTCCTTCCATCCTTCTATCTATAACATCCGGCAAACTATTTGTGTCTATTAGTGTCCTCCTCCATGATATCCAGCAAACTATTTGTATCCTCCTCTGTGAATCCCGCAGTATCTTCCTTCAGCACCTTCCTATGGCCAATTTCCGCAACAACTTTCCACAGCAAAACTCCCATAGCAGATTCCCGCAGTGTCTTCCTATAGCACCTTTGTTCTTTCTTCATCCTGCATTTTATGTTTCTACTTACTAAGGATTCGTTCATGTTTTGATATACTCTCTCACTGGGGGACGGGTCCCACGCACACTGACTCACACTGGGGTCCCACACACAGTGACTCTCACTGGGGTCCCACACACACTGACTCTCACTGGGGTCCTACACACACTGACTCTCACTGGGGTACAGGTCCCACACACACTGACTCTCACTGGGGTCCCACACACACTGACTCTCACTGGGGTCCCACACACACTGACTCTCACTGGGGTCCCACACACACTGAATCTCACTGGGGTCCCACACACACTGACTCTCACTGGGGTCCCACACACACTAACTCTCACTGGGTCCACACACACTGACTCTCACTGGGGTACGGCTCCCACACACACTGACTCTCACTGGGGTTTGAGTCCCACACACACTGACTCTCACTGGGGTACAGGTCCCACACACACTGACTCTCACTGGGGTCCCACACACACTGACTCTCACTGGGGTCCCACACACACTGACTGACATGATTGACATGAGGGGTGGGATCAATGTGTGATTGACAGGAGGGGCGTGGTCAGTGTGTGACTGACAGGAGGGGTAGAGATCGATTGTCAAGGGGGACGGGGTTAGTGTGATTGAGAGGAGGGGCGGGTCAATGTACAAATTGACAAAAGAGGCGTGGTGAGTGTGTGATTGATAGGAGGGCGGGGTCAGTGAGTGAGTGACAGGAGGGCGGGGTCAGTGTGTGATTGACAGGAGGGCAGGGTCAGTGAGTGAGTGACAGGAGGGCGGGGTCAGTGTGTGATTGATAGGGCGGGGTCAGTGAGTGAGTGACAGGGGGGCGGGGTCAGTGTGTGATTGACAGGAAGGCGGGGTCAGTGAGTGAGTGAGTGACAGGAGGGCGGGGTCAGTGTGTGTTTGACAAGAGGGCGGGGTCACTGTATGAGTGACAAGAGGGCGGGGTCAGTGTGTGAGTGACAGGAAGGCGGAGTCAGTGTATGAGTGACAGGAGGGCGGGGTCAGTGTGTGAGTGACAGGAGGGCGGGGTCAGTGTGTGAGTGACAGGAGGGCGGGGTCAGTGTGTGAGTGACAGGAGGGCGGGGTCAGTGTGTGAGTGACAGGAGGCGCGAATCGGTGGGTGATGAGGGGAGAGCAAGGAAAGGTTGTGGAAGGAAGGAGCTATTTCAGGGCATTGGTGTCTGTGATGGTAGAAGAAGACATCTTTCCATCAATCAACATAAATCTGGCCCCTCATCTCCTGACAACCCTGTCACTTCCCTCATCAGTTTATACCTCAGGCAGCCCTCAGCCTCCTGTATCTGAGGAAAACAACCCCAATACTCCCCCCAAACTGCCCTTTTCCAGCCATGGAAAGCTCCCCTGAACTCACTTTCTTTCTTTTTTGTGTGGATTCCAGACGGATACACAGAGCTCCAGCCTCAGCGGCATTTTATACAATTCCAGCCTTTCACATCAAGTTGACTGAGAGCAAGAGATGACTAACAGTCAGGGGCGGGACTCAGGCTGAGTGATTGAAGGGTGGGGGCGTGGTTCTGTCCGATGATTGACATGTGGGGCGGGGCTCTGGACGGTGATTGACAGTTGGGGGCGGGGCTCGGATCTCTTATTGACACTTAGGTGAGGGCTCAGGCTTGTGATTGACATTTGGGGCGGGGCTCCGGACAGTGATTGACAGTTGGGGGCGGGACTCGGGGCTGTGATTGACAGTTGGGGGCGGGCTGGCGGGTGGTTGGGCCCGGGCCGCGCAGAGGCCGGGGTGTCCGCCTGAGGAGCCGCTCCGCTCGGGGCTAGCGATGCGAGGGCTGGTAATTTGATGAAGAGCCCGGAGAGTGCCAGAGGCTCGGTTCCGGCCGAGTGCGAGGCTTCGGGCCTCCGCAGGCCTATCCCGCAGCTGATTGTGACCCAGGACGAGTCGCTGCCGCCCGGCGCCGAGCCTCGGCAGGAACCGCTGCCGGACGAGGAGTCGCGCTCGTCGGACAGCGGCTGCGGCGGCTCCCCGGCGCCCTCACTGCTGCTCCGCAAGCTATCCGGCTCGTCCGTGTCCTCGGCCGGCCTCTCCTCCTCCTTCGAGGAGTCGGAGGATGACTGCAGCCCCGCCAGCGACGCCGAGATCCCGCAGCAGCGGCAGCTGGGCCCGGAGGACAGCCCGGGGGTGAGTGAGTGCCCGGGAGGAGAGGGAGCGAGAGAGGACTGGGGGGTGGGGGAACAGAGAGGGAGAGAGCCCGGGGGAGAGGGGGAGCCTGGAGGATGGGGGGAGAGGGAGAGACAGAGAGAGAGAGAGCGTGCCTGGGGGGGTAGGGGGAGAGAGAGAGAGAAGAGCCTGAGGGGCGAGGGGGAGCCTGGAAGGGGGGGGGGAGAGAGAGCCTGAGGGGCGAGGGGGAGCCTGGAGGGGGGGGGGAGAAGAGAGGAGCCTGAGGAGGTGAGGGGTTACCTGGGGAGGGGTGGGAGTGAGAGAAGAGCCTGGGGGGAGGATGAGGGGGAGCCTGAAGGGGTGGGGGAGAGAGAGAGAGAGAGAGAAGAGCCTGGGGATGGAGGGGGGAAAGGGAAAGGGGGGGAGAGAGAGAGAACATGCGCCTGGGGGTGGTAGAGAGGACAGAGAGAGAGCCTGGGGTAGGGGGCATGGAGAGAGAGAGAGAGCGCCTTGGGACCTTGTGGGGGGGGTGGTGTACAGAGAGAGAGAGCTTGGAGGGGGGAGAGATAGAGAGTGGGGGTGGGAGGGGGGTGGATGAGGAAGAAGGGTCTGGGGGAAAGAGAGAGAGAGACGGACGGACAGACAGACAGCCCTGGGGTGCTGTGAGGGAGAGACTCATTCTGGGTTATGGGCGGGGGTAATGTGGCATTTGCACCTAGTCCGACAGATGGGAGCAAAAGTGGTCAGAGTGTCCTGGCTGGGAGTAAAGAGGGTGATCTATTGGATAGGGTCCATCAGAGAGGGTGACGTAGCCATGCTACGAGCAGAGGGAGATACTATGCCTGGGAAAGGTGTGGGGAACGTTGGGTGGGTTTTGGAGTCAGGACGGGGACGTTCCTGGAGAGCAGAGGAATTGAGGGTTGCGGAGATGGTGAAAGTTTGGAATAGCAGCTTGTGTGGACAGCGAGCACTGCCAAACTGTTCGGATTGGTTCTGTGCTGGTTTCTTCATGTTTGATGTGTGGGTTGGAGTTTGAATGGTTCCATCTCTGTTCCAGTTCCTTGGTTTTTATTTCTGATTTGCAGCAGTTGTATTTGTGATTGGGATTATGAAGGATGAAGCAGAAGCATTTAAACACTCTGAGGCAAATGTATTCCAGTTTAATCAATGTCAATTGACTGAACCAGAAATATTGTGTATTGTGCCATGTTCTGTTGATTGATTGGTTGGTTGTTGCTTGGTCTACGTTCAGAGAACCTCAGAGTATGAGTAAGCCTTTCAGTCCTTTGCACTTGCTCCATCATTCAATTCAACCATGGCTAATCTGATTATGGTCTCCACTCTGCTTCCATACTATGGATAGCACAGTGGTTAGCGCTGCTGTCTCTCAGTGCCAGGGACTTGGGTTTGATTCCAGCCTTGGGTGTCTGTCTGTGTGGAGTTTGCACATTCTCTGTCTATGTCTGTGTACATTTCCTCCAGTTTCCACCCACAGTCCAAAGGTTAGGTTGATTGACCATTACCCCTTAGTATGAGGAACAGTAGGAAGGTAAATATGTGTGGTTATGGGGATGCGCCAGTGCATTGTGCTCATGCAGAAGGAGGCCATTTGGCCCATTGAGCCTTCACTGACCACAATCCAGCCCAGGTCCTATCCTTGTAATCCCACTTATTTACGCTGCAAATCTCCCTGACACTTAAGGAGCAATTTTAGCATGACCAATCAACCAAATCTGCATATCTTTCGGACCGTGGGAGGAAACCAGAGTGCCTGGTGGAAACCTGTGCAGACATGAGGAGAATGTGCAGACTCCGCACAGACAATGACACAATCTGGGAATCAAACCCAGGTCCCTGGAGCTATGAGGCAGCACTGCTAACCACTGTTCCACCCATTTGTGGCACAGACCAAATTCTCTGGGGAGAGGTTTGTGTTTGTCTTCTCCTTTTTCAGTGTTAATCAGCAAGAGCAGTACTTTCTTCAGCTCCAGCATGTTGCACAAATTGTTGTGATGATGTTTCTTGCCCTTTTTGTGGCCCTTGCTGCTGTCCAGGTTTGCTGATATTGGGGCCTTTGTGGGCTGCCTCCAGGCGAGCCATATTTGTGCAGGATGTTTTACCACTGGGTATGTCGGAACCAAACCCATTGCACACCTTTGCAGGGAGCCTTTAGGATTCACTGGTTAGTGAGCGCTGTCTGCTTCTCCCTAACTCAGGAACTGTTACCTGGGTGGTGTGCAGGTAACCAGGATGATTCAGAAAGTATACAGCATGCTTGCTTCATCAGCCAGCACTGAGTACAAGAGTTGGCAAACCATGTTGCAGCTCCATAAAACCTTAGTTAGGTCGTGTTTGGAGTATTGCATGCAGGACTTGCAAGCTTTGGGGAGCATGCAAAGAGACTGCACCAGGATGTTGCCCGGTATTGAGAGTGTTGGCTATGACGAGAGGTTGAAAAGTCTAGGATTGTTTTCACTGGAAAGTTGGAGGCTGAGGGGAGACCTGATAAAGATCCACAAAATTGAGACGTGTTGACAGGATGGATAGTCAGAGGCTTTTTCCAAGGGTGGAGGTGTCAATTGCAAGGGGGCACAAGTTCAAGGTGAGAGGGGAAAAGTTTAAGGGAGACGTATTGGAGAAGTTTTTCGCACAGAGAATGATAGGTGTCTGGAACGCGCTGCCAAAGGTGGTGGTGGAAGCAGACACATAGCAACATTTAAAAGGCTTCTGGAATGGTACATGAATAGGGAGCAAATAGAGGGATATGGATCGAGTAAGGACAGAAGGTTTTTTTAGTTTAGCTAGGGCACCGTGATCAGCACAGGCTTGGAGGGACAAAGGGCCTGTTCTTGAGTTGTACTGTTCTTTGTTCTTGAAACCATTTGGAGAACTCCAGCACAGGCTGTGCATTTTAATGGGCTCAGTGTTATACAGAGTGTCTTCAGGTGTTCCTCGATGGTCTGCACTTTGCATTCCTCATAATCCTGAATTCCTGCAAATCTCTGCTGCCCTTTAGCAAATTCTCAGCATGTCCTATTCATCCATCAACCCTGCACTCGCTGGCTTACAAGAGCCACCAGTGTGGAAATTTAATTAAATTTAAAATTCTTTTCCCTTCCACCACTGACCTCCCCACTTCCCTTTATTGCTAACCTCCTCCTACCCTCTTAAAACTCTGCTCTCCTCCATTTCTAGCCTCCGTGATAGTAATCGCACCCCAATTGGTGGCCATACCTTCAACTGCCTGGGTCCTCGGTTCTGAAGTTCCTTCCTTAAATCTCTGCTCCTCTCTCTCTCTTTGTCTCTCCCCCCACCCACAATTTATCTTGACCTAGCTTTTGGCTATTTGACATGTGATCTACCCTTGTGAGGCTCAGTGTTAAGTTCTCAGTTGGTAGCCAGTCAGACAGCACGGAGTTTGGATCTTGTTTATAGAGCATCCGATAATCGTGGCTGAGAGCCCATTGTTACATTGATGGCACGAGACATGAATCTGAGAATCACAGCAGACTGTTTGAGAGGGCAGAGGAGTTCTTCTAGGTCAGGGGTAATGTTCATCCTTAAAGTTTAAAGTTTATTCATTATTCCCTGGTCATCACACTTCAGCATCAGTTTGGGTGCACTGAAGGAGAATTTAGCATGGCCAATGCACTTAATCAATGTGTCTTTTGGACTTGGAAGGAAACTCACGCAGACATGGGAAGAACATGCAGACTTCGCACAGTGACCCAAGCTGGGAATTGAACCTGGGTCCCTGGTGCTGTGAGGCAGTAGCGCTAACCACTGTGCCACCATAAAACCAATATAACTTGCAAGAACACACATACTGTCTTCATTGTTGTGACATTGGTGTTTAAGGGTGATTTGTTTGCCTGATCCCTTTCCTGTATTACAGCAAAGACTGCACTTCATTAGCTGTAGACTGCTCTGGAATGTTCTAAGGATATGAAAGTCACCAGAGTGACTGGGTTGTGAGATTATAAAGATCTGGGTGTGTGTGAGTAATATCTTCCACATCGTATCAATGGCATTATCTCTGGATTTCTGCTTTGTGTAATTACTTGATATATAATGATGAGTTAGTTGGCTTAAGCTGTCACTGTAATGCCCCTTTAAAAAAAATCCTGGTGATTAAAAGCAAGAGAAGTGGCTGTTTGTATATTTTACACAGGGCAGCTGTGTTACTATGTTACTGGCGGCACAGTGACACAATGGTTAGCACTGCTGCCTCTCGGACCTGGATTCAATTCCCGGCTCAGGTCACTGTGGAATTTGCACGTTCTCCTCATGTCTGTGTGGGTTTCTTCTGGATGCCCCGGTTTCGTCCCACAGTCTGAAAGACGCGCTAGTTAGGTGTATTGACCCAACTGACGCTGGAGTGTGGTGACTACGGGAATTTCACAGTAACACAGTGATGTAAGCCTTGCTTGTGGCTAATAAATAGAACATAGAACAATACAGCACAGAACAGGCCCTTCGGCCTTCGATGTTGTGCCGACCAAAATAAAAAGCAATGCCCCTCCAAACTAAACCATTCCCTTCTCTTCCATATACTTATCAATTAACCTCTTAAACGCCACCAAACTTGGCGCATCTACAACAGCTGCAGGCAGGGCATTCCACTCCCTAATCACTCTTTGAGTAAAGAACCTACCTCTGATATCCGTCCTATAACTCATACCCCTTAATTTAAAGCTGTGTCCCCTCGTGCTAGCTTTCTCCATCCTAGGAAAAAGGCTATCACTGTCCACCCTATCTAAACCTCTAATCATCTTATATGCTTCAATAAGATCCCCTCTTAGCCGCCTCCTTTCTAACGAAAACAACCTCAAATCCTTCAACCTCTCTTCATAGGACCTGCCCTCCATACCAGGCAACATCCTGGTAAACCTCCTCTGTACCCTCTCCAATGCCTCCACATCTTTCTTATAATGTGGGGACCAGAACTGCACACAATACTCCAAGTGCGGCCGCACTAGAGTTTTGTACAGTTGCAACATGATGCTGCGGCTCCTAAATTCAATCCCCCTACCAATAAAAGCTAAGACTCCATATGCCTTCTTAACAACTTTATCCACTTGACTGCCTACTTTCAGGGATCTATTGACACATACACCAAGATCCTTCTGTTCCTCAACACTATTAAGAGCCCTACCATTAGCCCTATACTCTACACATTTATTGTTCCTGCCAAAGTGCATTACCTCACACTTTTCCACATTAAACTCCATTTGCCACCTCTCAGCCCAGCTCTGCAACTTGTCCAAGTCACTCTGTAAACTATAACACCCCTCTTCACTATCTAAATAAGCTTGACTGGGGAGTTTAGTGTCTTAGAATGTGGGACATCACTTGGTTGCAATCCTTATTGTCTGTAACTTGTAAACAGAAACTGCTGATCATGGTGTCTAGTGAGAGAGGGTGGAGGGAGAAGTTAAAGTTTCTGGTCAATAATTGTAACTGTGATTAGCTTGGGATCTGCAGACGAGTGTGTCACTGTGTGTGTGTATGTATACACGTGCATCTGTGTGCTGGTTAGTCAGATGTTTGTGTTGTGATGAGTTTGCTGTGAGTCACTTCCCCTCAATATGAGTATTGTAACTGATGAGCTGCTGATATTACTATTAATAAACAGTGTCCTGGAGGTGAGACTCCCAAAGGAATTTCAGGTATTTGAGTAACCACCAATTGTGTTTTCAGTAAGGAAGCCTCCCTCTTATCATGCGATGTCTGGGAGGAATGAAACATTCTTTAAAGGCTGAGTGATGTGTTGACTCCACTATACTCTCAGAATCCCTACAGAGCAGAGGAGGCTACTTGGCCCATCAAATCTGCATCGACTATCTTACCCAGGTCTTTCCCCTGCCCTATCCCCATACGTTTTGGTACACATTGGGGCAGTTTGGCATGGCTAATCTGCTGAACCTACACATCTTTTGAGTGTGGGAGGACACCAGAGCGCATGGAGACAACGTGAAAACTCCAAGGTGAAAACTCCAAGCAGACAGTCACCCAAGGCTGGATTTGAACTTTGGTCCTTGTCACTGTTAGGCAGCCATGCTAACTGTTGTGCCACCGTGCTGCCCTTTGGGTTGAGTGATTTAACACAGTTCCAGATGAATGATCACTTATTTGAGTGGTCACTGAGGTAATGGTGAAAGGTGGTTCACATACAGAATCATAGAATTCCTACATTGCAGAAGGAGATCATTTGGCCCATTGAGTCTGCACTGACCACAATCCCACCAGGCCTTATTCCTGTAACCTCACATATTTACCCTGCTGGTCCCCTAACATGAGGGGCAATTTAGCATGGCCAATCCACATAACCACACATCTTTGGACTGTGGGAGGAAATTGGAGCATTCAGAGGAAACCCACACAGACATGGGGAAAACACGCAGACTCTACACAGACAGTGACCCAAGCTGGGAATTGAACCCAGGTGTCTAGTGCTAAGAGAGCATTGCTAACCACTGTGCCACCGGGCGCCCACGTACACTGGACTTCATTGCTTCACACAGCCAGGTTTGTTTTGGGAGCAGTGACTAGTCTTTAGGTTCTGGGTAATTCTGTAGCCCCATTTACCCTAAGTCATTTCCACTCCGGCACAGGATGAATGGGGTACAAGTGGGAAATGCAGAGCCTGAGCTTCACTCCTCAGTAATGACTGACTTCAGCTATCAGTGACAGCAGGTAATTTATCAACCAGATAAATTAATCCAAGACTGGATATCCAACATATTTTTAAATCAGTTACAATTATTTTCACAATCAACACTGTAACTTAGTGACATTTTGAATTGATAAATATTCAAGCTCAGACTGATCCTAAACTTTTGTTGACTTGAGGAAATGGCTTTCAGGAGTTTTTATGGAATGTTTTGTTCTGAGCTGGCCGAGGGAAATCGCCAGTGCTCTACTGGATCAGGGCACCATTGGGAAGGGTTTGCCCCCACTGAGCACTGTCTCTCCCATGCTGAGCGCATCTCAAACCATTGTTCATATCTAGATAACTCACTACTCAAATCTTTCTCTCATTTATTTTAATTCACTTTGATCCAGTTCAGCATTTCCCTCTTCCCAAGCTCCTGTGTAAACACTAAGACAAAAGAGTTATTCCTGGACAAGTTCTGATTATCTTAGTGAACTCACTCACCCTTCTGCGTGGGGCCCCTGCCTCACTTCCAGCAGGTCTATTTTTGCCGATATATTTGTGCAATCATTTATCATTGTTAATACTTAAATACCTACAGCGCAGAAGGATGATTGGAACTATCGAGTCTGCAAACTCTTTAAAAGATCATCTCACCCAGTCCATGCCCTATCTCCATAACCCCACACAATCACCTTACTAATTTCCCAAATGCCCTACAGGTCTTTAGATACTATGAGGCAATTTAGCATGGTCAATCCACCCAACTTGCACAAATTTTACTTTAATTTCCCTTGTTTTCAATGTCTTTTTCTGAAACGCTATCTTTAATTGTTCATTCACTTCATGATTTTGCATCATCGCTACACCTCCTATGTACCCTATTAAGCTTTAATGTGGTAGCAGTGCCTTTGGAAAAAATGCCACCGTAGTCTCTGATTAGTATTGTCCCCAAGTGTCTGTACCCACCAGCACTGTAACCCAGTGCAATGCAGTGACAGATCTGTACCCACTAGCACTATAACCCTGTGCAATGCAGATACAGACCTGTCCCCACCAGCCACTATAACCCAGTGCAATGCAATGACAGACCTGTACTCACCAGCACTGTAACGCAGTACAATGCCACCGCATTTGTAAACTTGTATCCACCAGCCCTGTAATCCTATGCAAGCAGTGACAGACCTATCCCCACCAACACTGTAACCCAATATGATGCAATACAGACCTGTCTGCATCACGCTGTAACCCAATGTGATGCAGTGACAGATCTATCCTCACCAACACTGTGTCACAGTGTGGTGCAATGACAGGTCTGTTTCCACCAGCATTGTATCCCAGTCTAATGCAGTGACAGACCTGTCTCCACTAGCACTGTAACCCATTGTGATGCAGTGACAGACCTGTTCTCCACCAGCACTGTGGTACAGTGTGGTGCGCTGCCACCTGCACTTTCTGTGTGATGCAGTGACAGACCTGAATCTGCCAGTATTGGAAATATAGAATTTAGATCATACTCCCATTTAGAGTTCTGTTGTTCAGTTTGTCTGCATTAATACCTTTTCTTGTCTGTAGGAATGTAGAATTGGGCCAATACCCTCAGGTCTTCCTAGTGCTTTATGTGATTGCTAATTCGTAATCCATCACACCTTACCGCTCTGCCAGTCCTTTGTAGCTCCAGTTATATTTGCCACGCTCAGAAGCGTAGAAGATCAGGAGAACCTTGACAGTCCATTATGCTGGTACAATCATTGAGTCTTGATCCGTCCAACAGCTGCATTAGAAGGGCAGATAATATCAAGATTCACAGGTCAAGACCTGTGGAGATTAGGATCAAATCATAGAAACCCTACAGTGCAGACAGAGGCCATACGGTCCATTGAATCTGCATCGATCACAATCCCACCCAGGTACCGCTCCCACAGTCCTACATATTTACCTGCTAATTTCTCTAACTTACACATCTCACAATTCTAAGGGGCAATTTTTAGCATGGCCAATCAACCTAACCTGCATATTTTTGGACTGTTAGAGGAAACTGGAGCACCCAGAGGTAGGGGAAGAATGTGCAAACTCCACACAGACAGTGACCCAAGCAAGGAATCAAACCCAGGTCCCTGGTGCTGTAAAGCAGCAGTGCCAACCACTGTGGAAATTGGGCACAATCTAATCAGTGAGAACCTGGATGAGGGTATTGAAGGATGGATTAGTAAATTTGCAGATGACACTAAAGTCGGTGGAGTGGTAGATAGTGAAGAGGGGTGTTATAGTTTGCAGAGGGACTTGGACAAGTTGCAGAGCTGGGCCGAGAGGTGGCAAATGGAGTTTAATGTGGAAAAGTGTGAGGTAATGCACTATGGCAGAAATAATAAATGTGTAGAGTATAGGGCAAATGGTAGGATTCTTAGTAGTCTAGATGAACAGAGGGATCTTGGTGTGTATGTGCATAGATCCCTGAAAGTAGGCAGTCAGGTCGAGAAGATTGTTAGGAAGGCATATGGAGTCTTGGCTTTTATTGGTAGAGGGATTGAATTTCGGAGCCGCAACGTCATGTTGCAACTGTACAAAACTCTAGTGCGGCCGCACTTGGAGTATTGTGTGCAGTTCTGGTCCCCACATTATAAGAAAGATGTGGAGGCATTGGAGAGGGTACAGAGGAGGTTTACCAGGATGTTGCCTGGTATGGAGGGCAGGTCTTATGAAGAGAGGCTGAGGGATTTGAGGTTGTTTTCGTTAGAAAGGAGGCGGCTAAGAGGGGACCTTATTGAAACATATAAGATGATTAGAGGTTTAGATAGGGTGGACAGTGATAGCCTTTTTCCTAGGATGGAGAAAGCTAGCACGAGGGGACACAGCTTTAAATTAAGGGGTGATAGTTATAGGACGGATATCAGAGGTAGGTTCTTTACCCAAAGGGTGGTTCGGGAGTGGAATGCCCTGCCTGCAGCAGTTGTAGATGCGCCAAGTTTGGTGGCGTTTAAGAGGTTAGTTGATAAGTATATGGAAGAGAAGGGAATGGTTTAGTTTGGAGGGGCATTGCTTTTTATATTGGTCGGCGCAACATCGAAGGCCGAAGGGCCTGTTCTGTGCTGTAATGTTCTATGTTCTATAACCTGTGGAGATTGGGCACGATCTAGTCAGTGTGGGTTTGCAGTGAGATCATGCAGACCATTGTGTCAGGTTTACCCCTGAATCTGCTCTTCTCTCTGAATGGCTGTACATGAATTGTTAACTCTTTCCTGATTCTCTTCCAGCATTTTGACTTTTTTTGTTGGATTTTCAACAATTGAAGATGGTTGCCATTGTTTTAGGATATTTGACAAGGAATTGGGTATTCTCTACCCCTTAATTAGCTGCTCAGGCCTCTGGTGCGGAGACTTGAACCCACGACATTTGCATACTTGTATGACAGTGTTCCCTTTTCCATTTGAGCTTTAATTGATTTAATGTTTTCCCAAATTAAGACACATTATTAAAGGGAATTTTTAAGACTGTGGATAGAGAGAATTTAGAAGTTGGGGCGGGCAGTTGACAAAGTGATGATTAGTGGTAAAGAGATATGATCTGGAATGTTGCAGCAGTAATGAACTCCAGGAATCCGCCTCAGGCTCCTCATTACCAGTTTGTAGAAATTATTTGGGTGTAAGCCGGAAGTTATGGGTATGCAGAATGGGAAAGTACAGGAAAGTATGCAGTTAACATTAAATGTAAACTCAAGGAAGTGATGTGGCGTTTGTGCGAAACATTAATGAGACCTGAATTGGAGGACTGCTTATGGTTCTGGGTCCCATGTCGCAGGGAAGGGAGGAGAGTGGAGATTCACTCGGACAATCCCAGGGCCAGGAGATCCGTAGTTATGAAGGAAAGGCTTAGAAAATTAAGGATTTATTTTTTTCCCTCTCAGGAACCGACAAAGGGTGGCAAGATTGAAAAGAATTTCAGGAGGCAGCAATTGAGATGAAACGAGTTGTCACGTGGGAATAGGAAAAACTGTAGTGGCAAATTGAAATTCTCTGTCCTCCAGCGAAAATTTGCTTCTATTGGTTAGTGACGAGCACTTCCCTAAGTTGCTTCATAAGATTCTCAAACAGATACATGGAGTCACATGGCAATAGCTGGACAAAGAGAGGGGAATTATGAAGCATCTTTGACACAGGCTTGTAATGATTTGACACCAAGGATGAGAATTTAAAAATTGGGACAGGACAATATTCTGGGGGCTTGAGCTGAGAGTTCACACCAGTGCCTTAAACTCTCCTTGAGTTGTTTGGACAGGGAGTTTGAGACTCAGTCTTTTCAGCTAGCTGCAGAGTATTGGTGTAAGGAGCTGAAAGCACTAATCAGAGGTTTGCAGCGTAACATGGGCTCTGTTGGTGGACTAGTCATCTGGAAATCTGAACGAGTGACCTCAAGACATGAGTATAAATCTCACCACAGTGGTTGGGGAATTTAAACTTAGCATCAATATAATTACAGCATAGCAGGAGGTTATTCTGGCTGCTGTATCTGCATTGACTTTTTGAAGAAACAGTTCACCTAGTGCTGCTCCCCCTGCCTTCTCTCTGCAACCCTGCACATTCTTCCTTTCCAGTTAATACAATTCCCTTTTGAATGCCTCAATTGAACCTGCCTCCCCCACACTCCAAGACAGAGCATTCTGGATCCTAACCAATCGCTGTGTGAAGATGGGATTAGCGGAGAGCCTTGCTTTGTGCTGTCTGGAGGAAGTGCACAGTTCTCTGGCCGGTGCTCGGGATTCCCTTCACACACATTGTTGGCCACTTTGGCACTTGAAAGGCAGGTTGGATGTGGGGATTCACGTTCTAATCAGCCGTCTGTGTGGATGTGAGTGCCTCTGCGGATTGGGGCACTGCATTTGCCTGGCAGGGGCTGTAGAGTCGAGGGCTCGCGGATTTACTATCAAATAAATTGGTTGGATTTAAAATTGGTGTTGTAAAACTTTACTGAGTTTACCCCAGTCCAACGCCAGCATCTCTACCTCATTCCTCATTTTGCCATTGATACTTTTGCTAATTGCTTTAAGTCTGTACCCTCTGGTTCTCGATGCTTCCCACCAGTGGGAGCAGTTTCACCCTGTCTGCACTATCTAAACCTCACCTGATCTTAAATACCTTGATTAAATATCCTCTCTTCCTCAAGGAAAACAGTCCTTTGCCAATCTATCACGTAACTGATGATCTTCCCCCACCTTGTATATTGTTTTAAAAATATTAAGTCAGGTGTGGATCACAGTACATTATAAGAAGTCTCACAACACCAGGTTAAAATCCAACAGGTTTATTTGCTTTTATTAATGGGGGTTTGAGTCTAAAAGCCATAGGGTTATGCTGCAACTGTACAGGACCTTGGTGAGACCACATTTGGAATATTGTGTTCAGTTCTGGCCACCTCATTATAAGAAGGATGTGGAAGCACTGGAGAGTGCAGAGGAGATTTACCAGGGTGCTGCGTGGTTTGGAGGGTAGGTCTTATGAGGAAAGCTCGAGGGAGCTAGGACTTTCCTCTTTAGAGCAGAGGAGGATGAGAGGCATCTTAATAGAGGTTTATAAGACAATGAGGGGGACAGATAAGTGGATGTTCAGAAATTATTTCCTCAGGTGGATGTAGCTGTTATAAGGGGGCACAACTATAAGATTCATGGTGGGAGATATAGGAGGGATGTCTGAGGTAGGTTCTTTACTCAGAATAGTTGGGGTGTGGAATGGACTGCCTACTGTGATAGTGGAGTTGGATATTTTAGGGACTTTCAAGCGGTTATTGGATAGGCACGTGGAGCACACCAAAATGATAGGGAGTGGGATAGCTTGATCTTGGTTTCGGATAAAGCTTGGCACAACATCGAGGGCCAAAGGCCCCATACAGTGCTGTACCATTCTATGTTCTATTTGGTAGCAAATCCATAAGCTTTTGGAGCGCTGCACCTTTGTCAGGTAAATGGGAGTTCTGTCTACGAACAAGACATATAAAGACACAAACTCAATTTACAAAATAATAGTTGGAATGTGAATCTTAAAGGTACAGATAGTGTGAATGGAGAGAGCATAAAGCACAGATTAAAGAGATGTGTATTTGTCTCCAGATAGGATAGTTAGTAAAATCGTGGGGGTTACACATAGTGTGACATGAACCTAAGATCCTGGTTGAGGTCGTCCTCGTGCGAAACTTGACTATCAGTCTCTACTCAGTGACTTTGCGTTGACTTGTGTCGTGAAGGTCATCTTTGAGAAAGCTCACCTGAAGATCAGAGGCTGAATGCCTGTGACCGCTGAAGTGTTCCCCAATAGGAAGAGAATAGTCTTGCCTGGTGATTGTCCAGTGGTGTTCATTCATCTGTTGTCACAGGATCTGCATGGTCTCCCCAGTGTACCACCCTTTCCTGCAGCGTATCAGGTAGATGATGTTGGCCAAGTTGCAAGAGTATGTACCGTGTACCTGGTGGATGGTGTTCTTATGTGAAGTGATGTCATCCGTGTCGATAATCTGGCATGTCTTGCAGAGATTGCTATGGCAGGTTTGTGTACTGTCGTGGTCACTGTTCTCCTGAAGGCTGAGTACTTTGCTGTAGACAATGGTCTGTTTGAAGTTGTGCGGTTGTTTGAAGGCAAGAAGTGGGGGTGTGGGGAAGGCCTTGGCAAGATACTTGTCTTCATCAATGACATGTTAAAGGCTCCGGAGAAGATATCATAGCTTCTCCACTCTGGGGGAAGTACTGGATAATGAAGGGTATTCTATCTGTTATGTCCCGTGTTTGACTTCTGAGGAGGTTGGTGCAGTTTTCGGTTGTGGTGCGTCGGAACTGTCGATCGATGAGTCGAGCATCATATCCTGTTCTTATGAGAGCATCTTTCGGGTCTGGAGGTTTTGTTATGATCCTCATCTGAGCAGATTCTGTGTATAGGGAGGACTTGTCTGTAGGGGATGACTTTTTTTAATGTGTTTAGGGTGGAAGCTGGAGAAGTGGAGCATCATGAGGCTTTCTGTGGGTTTGCAGTACAGTGAGGTGACCGTCTTTGGAGATGCCTGTGTCCAAAAATGCAACCGATTCCAGAGGGTAGTCCATGGTGAGTGGGATGGAACTTATTGATGTCGTAATGTAGTTGTTTCAGTGATTGTTCATCGTGAGTCCAAATGAAGAAGATGTCATCGATGTATCTAGTGTATAGCATCGTTTGAAGGTCCTGTGTAGTGAAGAGGTCTTCTTCGAACCTGCGCAGTCATTCTTCACTATTGCAAGCCCATGAGTAACCTCACGATTCTCCACTTCTCCAGCTTCCACTCTAAACACGTTAAGTAAGCCATCCCCTATGCCAAGCCCTCCGTTATAGACAGGATCTGCTCAGATGAGGAGGATTGTAACAGACTCTGAAAGATGCCCTCATAAGAACAGGATATGGCGCTCGACTCATCGATTGAAAGTTCCAATGTGCCACAACAAAAAACTGCACCAACCTCCTCAGAAGACAAACATGGGGACATGGCAGACAGAATACCCTTTGTCGTCCAGTACTTCCCGGGAGCTGCGAAGCTATGATATTTTCTCCAGAGCCTTCAACATGTCATTGATGAAGGTGAACATCATGCCAAGGCCATCCTCACATTCCCACTTCTTGCCTTCAAACTGGAGAACCTCAGACCATTGTCTGGGGGTGGAAGGGAGCAAAGGTTTGAACTGGAATAGAAAGTGTTAATTTGGGCAGTTAACCATTGATTGGAATTAAAATTCAGACCGCATTGTGCCAAGCTCTGTTCATCAAGAACAGACATTCAGACGGGGGAGAGAGGGTGGGGCAAGAGACTTGATGAGAAATCATTGGGGGAAATTTCACAAGAGGGAGAAAAGCAATGTGAAATTTAGATTCAAACATTGAATTGTGTGTCAGACACATGTTTGAATGTATAACAGTTAAATTTCTTAGAATTTCCCTTTTTTTCAGATTACTAATTTAGCAACGTAATCACCATCTCCCATTTTTTAATATTCGTTCATGGGATGTGTAGTCGCTGGCTGAGACAGCATTTTTCACCCATCCCTGAGGGTATATAAGAATTAACCACATTGCTCAATGCTTATGGGTGGCATAGTGCTTTTCACAGTATCTTTATCGCACTGTTAATATCAGCCTACTTGTGACAATAAATGAACTTAAATTTTTAAACTTTGCTCTCTCCCTGCTTGTTCTGTTTCATTTCACTGACCCCCCCCCCCCCCCCCGCCTCGTTGACTCATTCTGTGTGCCCCACCCATATTTACACCCAGCATGTGTGTGAGAGATACTTCTATTTTGGTCATTCACTTGGATGATTAAACAGGACGAGGGTAGAAATATCTGCTGGAAGTGCTGATTCAAGAATTGGAAGGAAATACTTTATCTCATGTTCTTCCAGTCATTTCCTGTCTGAATAAGGCGCTGTACTTAGAATGGTGATAAGTGGCAGGGCAGCAATGTTCTCCTTCAAATGCGTACCTTCTGGACTAGCTGTTGTTTACCTGTTCAGTTAGTACTGCCATTCTAGACTGTGTGTTGAGGATGTTCTGTGGTTAGGGTGGGAACACAGCCCTGTTTTCATCTTTACCTTCCATGTGAAGCCCCAGGAAGGTGGGAAAAAAATGGACAGCTAATTCAGGGAACAGTGAGAAAACTTCCTGTTAAATCCCAGAAGCCTCTGAACCCTTTGATCATTGTTTTGCTGCCACATTCTGGAAAGTCCATAATGAGTCAGTTTTTTTTTTCCCTATCTCTGGGAAGCTTGTCTAGTAGGTCATCTCCCATTGGAGAAAAATCATCATCCAGACATCCATGTTCACGTCATCCCCACTTCCCGAATTTCCTAGAGTGGCACTTCGTTTCACTTGGATCCATTGCCTCAAAGAAATTCTGGGGGAGAAAAAGACAAACCTGCATTTATGTAGCACCTTGTGTGACCTCAGGGCATCCTGTAGCATTTTACAGTCAATAAAATACCTTAGAAGTGTAATATAGGAAAGGTTTGAGCTAACTTGAGCACAGCAAGCTTTCACAGTCACCACTCTGTCCAGGTAGGGTTTTTATAGCCATGTTGGTTGAGAAAGAGATTTTGGACACCAGGGAGAACTCTCCTCTTCATATAGTGCCATGGGATCTTTAAAAACTACCTCAGAGGGGTGTGAGCCTCTGTTTATTGTCGTACCTGAAAGCAGACATCTCTTGATGCTGGGAATGTTGATTGAGAATGGAACTGAACAAACAACTCAGTGAGCTTTTGTTGATGCCATCTATCCACCCGCATGTTATTAATCACCCAAATGATTTGAATTCCTCCTTGAGTGTAAATCTGGGCAGCAAATCCAAAATATGGCAGGTGTCTCTAACTCCATGAACCAAAGTTGTGTTTTGTTTAATAGTTACAAAGATGTAGCCACACGAAAGCTGCAGAAACAGCTTATCTTTATATAGCACCTTTAATGCAATGAAACCCCACAGCACTAATTGAGGGGAACATTATGAAGCAGCGTGACATATAAGGAGATAATAGATCAGATAGAAGGCACAGTGGTTAGCACTGCAGCCTCACAGTGCCAGGACCCAACTTGGGTCACTGTCTGGGTGGAGTGTGCACATTTTTCTCCTGTCTGTGTGGGTTTCCTCCCACAGTCCGAAAAACGCGCTGATTTAGTTACATTGGCCGTGTTAAATTGTACCTCAGTGTACCAAACTGGTGCTGGAGCGTGGCCACTAGGGGATTTTCATAGTAAGTGTTAATGTGGCCTACTTGTGACACTAACAAATAAATGTAAACTTAAACTAGATGACCAAAAGGAGGAAAGTGAGAGTAGAGAGGGAATTCCAGACTTGGGGCTCAGGCATTAGAAGATACGGTCACCAACAGTGGTGTGATTCTGATGACCAGAATAGCCTGACCTTAGTTTCAGACCCAGTAGTCAAGACAATCTCGGACCTTACTTATTTGACTCCATTTGAGCACCGTATCGGTAGTTGCCACTACTACAAACAAAGAACAAAACGGTATGGGAAACAGGCCCTTCAGCCCAACGAGCCCGCGCCGCCACCTCGATGTTCCCACCTCTACCCGTGATCCCTGTGTATGTTTATAGGTCTATGGATTGACACCAAATTTGAGACAATTTAGGGAGAATTTGTTTTGCCAATTAGCCTAAGAGCACATCTTTGGGATGTGGGAGGAAACCGGAGCACCCGGAGAAAACCCACACAAGCATGGGGAGAATGCGCAAACTCCCACAGACACAGGCCCAAATCCATGTACCTGTACTGCACAGCGATAGTCACTGAGCTGTCGTGTTGCCCATCAAATGGTCCAGGTCAAGCGTACACTAACAATGTGAAGCACTAGGATACTCTCGAAAAAGATCCAAGAGCAGCCCTCCCATGACACATCGCGTGTACGCCCCTTGTTAGACAACAAAGTGGACCATAGTACCTGTAGGATAAAAACAAATGCATCAATATCATCGTCTATTTACACACTTCCCAGGGACCTCCAAGGCTCATGATCCTTATTTTAAATCAGTTTTCTATATCCCTCCCTTCCCATTCTGTTCATGTGTCTATCTAAGTATCTCTTAAGTAACTCGAGTGCCTGCCTCCACCACTTTACTTGGCAGTGCATTTCCATACCCCCACCACAATCTGTGTGAAAAAAAACTCCCTCTAGCATCCAAATTAAGCCTGTGACCCCTCATGTTATTTGAGTCCACCCTAAGAAAAAGCTTAACCCTGTTTACTCTATCTATACCTCTCATAATCTTGTGCACCTCTATTAGATCTCTTCTAAGTCTACGTCTCTCTAAGGAAAACAGCCCCAATTTGCCTAACCTCTCCTCGTAACTCAGACCTTCCATACCAAGCAGCATCCTGGTAAACCTCCTCTGCGCTCTCTCCAGAGTCTCCACGTCCTTCCGGTAGTAAGGCGACCAGAACTAGACGCAGTATTCCAAATGAAGTCTAACTAACGTTTTATACAACTGCAACATTAAATTCTTGTACTCTATATCCCTTCCTATAAAGGCTAGCATACCATATGCTTTCTTCACAACCTTCTGCATCTGCTCTGCCATCTTCAGAGACTTGTGCATCTGCACGCCCAGGTCCCTCTGTATTTCTATACTCTTAATAGGTCTACCCTTTATCATATACCTCCCCCCGAAATGCATCACCTCGCATTTATCAGGATTGAATTCCATCTGCCATCTATCTGCCCAAGCTACCAGCCTATCTATGTCCTGTTGCATCACCTGACAATGCTCCTCACTATCCGCAAGTCCAGCCATCTTTGTATCGTCTGCAAACTTGCTGATCACTCCACTTACTCCCTCTTCCAAGTCATTTATATAAATTACAAATAGAAGAGGTCCCAATACCGAGCCCTGCGGCACACCACTAGTGACCGACCTCCAGCTAGAAAAACACCCTTCCACTATTACTCTCTGTCTCCTATTACCAAGCCAGTTACTTATCCATCTAGCTACCTGTCCGTGTATCCCATGAGCCTTGACCTTTTTAACTAACCTTCCATGAGAGACTTTGTCAAACGCCTTACTGAAATCCATATAGACAACATCAACAGCTCGTCCTTCGTCGACCGTTTTCGTTACCACCTCAAAAAATTCTACCAGATTTGTAAGGCACGATCTCCCTTTAACAAAGCCATGCTGCGTATCCCTAATCAGATTGCAACGCCCTAAGTGCCTATACATCCTATTTCTAAGAATCCCCTCCAACAGCTTCCCTACCACTGACGT
Source organism: Sphyrna mokarran (assembly GCA_024679065.1). Classification (NCBI taxonomy): domain Eukaryota; kingdom Metazoa; phylum Chordata; class Chondrichthyes; order Carcharhiniformes; family Carcharhinidae; genus Sphyrna; species Sphyrna mokarran. The sequence goes on from JAGIQG010000036.1 coordinate 15,985,845, forward strand.
CAAACTCACTGGCCTATAATTTCCAGGGTTATCCCTACTACCCTTTTTAAATAACGGTACGATATTAGCTATTCTCCAGTCCTCTAGGACCTCACCTGTGTCCAAAGAAGAGACAAAAATTTGCATCAGAAGCCCAGCAGTTTCACCTCGTGCCTCCCTAAGCAGCCTGGGATAAATGCCATCAGGCCCTGGAGATTTATCAGTTTTAATGCTACCTAGAAGCTCTAACACTTCCTCCCTCGGTATAGATATTTCCCTCAACTGGTCCACAGTTCCCTCAGAGAGGGGACCGGTCAACAAGCCCCTCTCCTTCGTGAATACTGACGCAAAGTATTCATTCAGGATCTCCCCCATTCTCGTGGGCTCTAAGCACAGTACTGTCTGAGGAAATCCATGCAGACACAGGGAGAACATGCAGTTTCTGCACCGACAGTGACCCAAGCCGGGAATCGAACACAAGTCCCTGGCACTGTGAGGCAGCAGTGTTAACCATTATGCCACCATGCAGCATCTAATTTAAATAACTGATATTGGAGGGCATGAGGAAATTTACCAAAATATTAGGGGGATTCTTCTGACCTGTAAGCCCCAATCGTGATTTGCGACAGCTCAGGGAGTTGGGAGTCGGCAGGAAAGCGGGTTTTGCATTGGTCTCCAAACCTGCTGCAACCCTCCCAGCTGCTGGTCCCAATCTGGTTCATAGCCATAGTCGGCAGGAGCCTGATGGTAGAGGCTTCAGTGCTTAAGGTTAGTGGGCAAATCCCAGGAGGCCCCAAATCTGTTGCGCTACCCTCCATGCTGACACTTAATCTTGGATTACCCAAGATGATGTCCTAGGGCAGCCTGTTGAACTGTATCCTGTAGGTCTTTATGGGTTACGCATCCACGATGGGGTGGGAATGGCATATTGCCACCAGTGTCTGCTTTATCTCTACAGACTGCCACTACCTAACGTGTAAAAGAAACGTTGTGTTGCCTGGCCTTGGGTCAATGCTTTTCTGATGGAGTTTTTCATAATCGTTCTTGGAGTGTGTGTTGTGCTGGATAGGGCAGCATTTATTCCCATCCCTCATTGCCTCTTGAGAAGATGGTGGTGAGTTGTCTCCTTGAACTGCTGCAGTCTACGCGGTGTCGCAACACCCACAGTGCTGTTTGAGAGGGAGTCCTAGGATTTTAACCCAGTGACACTGAAGGAATAGTAAAGGAATGGTGATGTAATTCCAAGTCAGGGTGGCAAGGACTCAAAGGGGGAATTTGCAGATGGTAGTGTTCTCATATATCTATTCCTCTTGTCTTTCTAGATGTTAGTGGTCATAGATTTGCTAAATGCTGTCTTGGTGAGTTGCTGCAATGCACCTTGTAGGTGGTGCACTCTGGCACTGCGCATCGATGATGGAGGAAGTAATGTTTGTGGATGGGGTGCCAATCAAGCGAGCTGCTTTGTCCTGGGCGGTGTCGAGCTTTTTGGGTGTTAATAGAACATAGAACACTACAGCACAAACAGGCCCTTCGGCCCACAAGTTGTGCCGAACACATCAAAACCTACCCAGCCATAGACCTATCTATAACCCCCAATCCCATTGGATCCCATATACTCATCCAGAAGTCTTTTAAAAGACCCCAGCGAGTTCACCTCGACCACCACCGACGGCAGCCGATTCCATTCACTCACCACCCTCTGAGTGAAAAACTTTCCCCTAGCATCCCCTCTGTACTTGCTTCCCTGCACCTTAAATCTGTGCCCTCTCGTCGCGACCATTTCAGCCCTGGGAAATAGTCTCTGAGAGTCTATTGTTGTTGTTATATATATATAATATATTATATATATTATTAATTATTATAGTCTGTTGTTGAAGCTGTAGCCATCCAGGCAAATGGAGAGTATTGCATCATATTCCTGACTTGTGCCTTGTAAGAAGGCAGACAGGCTTTGGGGTGTTAAGAGGTGAGTTACTCTCCACGGCTGAGTGAAACTTTGCAGAAGCTGTCCTTCCACAGTTGGTGTATTTTCAGGCATGTGCTGTTGCTTAGAATTATTACAGACCTTTAATCCAGCTTGTCAACAGCTGCACTGATCCATTGGCCTCAGATCAACTCATTGGCAGTCTAAAGATGTGCAGGTTAGGTGGATTGGCCATGTTAAATTGCCCCTTAATATCCAAAATTGTGCAGGTTAGGTGGATTGGCCATGCTAAATTATCCCTTAGTGTCCAAAGATGTGCAGGTTACCCATTGTTTGCCTGTAGGGCATGCTGTTTTGGACAGTCAGTATGGACATGGTGGTCCAAATGGCTTCCATCTGCATTGTGGGATTCTATAGGATTTACGGCAGTGTATCACTGTCTGAATTTCACCTTACAGTCATGGAGCCTGGGCTGTCTGTCCGTTCCCCCTCACAGTGAAGGGATCAAGCTGTCCATCCTTTCCCACTCATCACATTTTCCCACAGAATTAGTTGCAGTTCTGTGTCTGTGCCCTCATGCAGAGTTGTAGTCAGGTACTTTCTTGCTAGGAGTGAGAGCCTGTTGTAAATGGGCTCTCTGATTAGAAGTTGGGGCAACCATGTTACCTAATTCCAATCTCTTTTCATTATAAGAGCAGTGGGAAAGAAGCTGGAGAGATGAATGAAGCAGGATGGTTGCTGATGACTGTCATTTGCCTTCATTGATGGTGAATGTTTTTTTTTAAAACTACGTTGGTTAATATTCTGAGATGTTTATCTGGTGCTACCTTATGAGCTGAGTTGTGCAAATTGTTGGCTATTGCTGATGGTGGTGCTTTCATAATCTTGATATTGTATACGTTCTCTTTTTATCGTATGATCTTCCGGGGTACTTTGTGATTGTGCTGTTGCTGTCTGTAGTTTTGGAGAATGTTTTGCTGGTGACCGTATTCTCGTTGATGTATGTGGTTGGCCTGTTTCTGTGTCCAAATATATCAAATAGCCAGATGTATGTACAAAACAGTAAAGGATCAGATCCTTCTGAAACACTACTCTCATGTTTTCTGACTCTTATTTGTGGATCATATTTACCTTTTATCACTGGCTTTCCCACCTGCCCTCAATAGATTGTACTGAAGCAAATGTATCGTCCAAGTGAACAATACATGTTTCCTTTCAGTAATGAAGGATAGAACTGGAGCCATTGTTTACACACTTTCACAGAGATTCCTATAACAAACCTGTATCTCTGAACTCAACAGCCCCACTTTCACTACTGTCCATATTCATCCCCATTTAATGCCCCCCCAACTTGTATTCAGCTAATCACAATTAATGTACAAATGTCAGCATTTACTCTTAATCATTTCTAATCATTTCACTTCCATGGTTGTGTTGCCCATCTGAACTTGGGCCAATTCATCCTAAATACAAGTAATTAAGCTGATATATTACATGCTAATCAAAGACATGGCTGAAAGACTTATATTAAGTCACTCACTGTATCTGCAATAGCTTTGCCTTACGCCCCCTTACACCTAGCAGAAAGTCTGTCTTAACTCATTGGGAGCTGGCCCTGCAGTTTGCCCAGGGCATTGACATTCTCTAATAGTGTGGTGTATCATTGCTACGTGTGATCAGAACGATTGGTGCTTGTGATTTCAGACAGGGGCTGAAAGCATGACTGGAGGTTAGGCTCGGGTTGTGAGTTGGATGGAGGAGCCCGTTGTTGGGTCTTGTTCACTGGTTTCTCTAGAGCTGATGATTAAAACTCAATCTAATTGAAACGTGTAATAAATATTTATGTGCATGATGTATATGTGTGTCTGAAGGGGTGTGTGATTGTGGGTCCGTCTGAGTGTCATTGTGTGAGGGAAAGCATGATTACGCGTGTGTGATTTTATCCTTTGAATCGAAATTCAATCCCTTGATACTCTGGCTGGTTCAAGATTCCTGTATTCCACCTTGGCAGTGCCTTCCCCCTCCCCCTCCTGGAACACTGAAGAGAGAAAAAAAATCTTCTGTTACAGACTAAAAAAAGTTGGTGTTGTAGCTTCACAGGTCAAAACCGTCAGAATGACCTTGGGAAAAGGCTGGATAATGTTTAGTTGGTTGTGGAGGGGTTTAGCTCTGGGTGTTGAGCAGTGCTGGGTTGAAATGTCTTCGCTCTGTTGATGGTTGGGTGGTTGCGAAGTGCTGTAAACCTCATAGTTGGTGATAGAAAGTATGGCACAGTTGGATTTTGTGAGATTATTTCCCATCCAGCCCACACCATACTCCAGCAATGGCTAGTGTGGGCATAAAGCTGTGTTAAACATTCCGTTAGAGCTCGTGGAGCCAATCAGGTCCATGTCTGTCCCATCCTTGACCGGGACAGGGGCTGGAGAGTTGTCTGCTTGTAAGTCAAGAATGGTGTCAAGGAATGAGGAGAATGAAGAGGTGGTAGCTAAATTTGCAGATGACACAAAGATAAGTGGCAAATTTGTGAAGAGGATATAAGGAAGTTGCAGATTGATATAGGTGGATCGAGTGAGTAGGCTAACATTTGGCTGCTGGAATATAACTTGGGAAAACGTGAGGTTGTTCACTTTGGCAGGAAGAATGAAAAAAGGAGCGTTGGCCACGCTAAATTCTCCCTCTGTGTACCCAAACAGGCACCAAAGTGTGGCAAATAGGGGATTTTCACAGTAGGTTCATTACATGTTAATGTAAGCCTACTTGTAACATTAATAAATAAATTTAAATTACTTAACGTGAATAACAGCAGAATTCTGAGCTGCAGGGAGACTAGGTGTTCCCGAACATTAATCACAAAAAGTTTGCATTTCCAGCACAGCAAATAGTTAAAAGTTAACAATGTTATCTTTTATTAAGAGAGAAATTGAACATAGAAGTAAGTATGTTATGCTTCAGTTGCACAGGGCATTGGTGAGACCACAAGTCAAATACTCAGTGCAGTTTTGGTCTCCCTATTTAAGGATGGATGTAAATGCATTAGAGGTGGTTCAGAGGAGATTTGTTCGATGGAGTGAAGTGGGCTGTCCTAGGAGGAAAGATTAGTCATTGTTTCTTTGGAATTTAGAAGAATGAGGGGTGATTTGATCGATGTGTAGAAAATCCTGAATGATCGCGACAAGGTGGATAGGGATATATCCTCTTGAGGGTGAGTCCAGAACTAAGGGGCACCATTTTAAAATTAGATGTCGCCTTTTTAGGGCAAAAGAAATTTTTTGAGGTTGTGCAAGTTTGGAACTCTGCCTCAGAAGGCAAAGAAGACAGGGTCACTGAAGATTTTTAAGGCAGAGGCAGCTAGATTCTTGTTGGGCAAGGGTGAAGAGATCAAATCTTAAGCTCAGTGCACTAACCGGGTTGAATTTTTATCGGTATGGTTATTTCTCAGCTTGTGGTGGAAAAGTCTTTCCTAGGTCACATGTAGAAGTTGCTGCAGAGAAATAGGCCATTTGGTCTATGCTGGCAGATATAGGTGGAGCCCTGCAGCAGCACACCAGGTTCCAGTTAGCTGTGAATACTCAAGCAGGCTGATGGTACAGACCAGCCAGCCTGCACTGTGGCCATTGTTTTGAAAATAATCCGTCCGTGCACAGACACTTGGAGATCCTGTCAGGGGAAGACATCACAGTGCAAGGACTAGAAAACAATGGTCTCCGTTATAATCGAGCCAAACATCATTGCTGAACGTACCAATACTCTGTTATCTGTACAGATAACAATGTGCTCAGGATAGCGGTTATAGGAGTGGAATTGCAGCTTCAGGGTCATGAATTCAAACCCCATTAATTTAAAGTTAAATTTAATAAACTTACCATCTCTTTTGGAGCTGTGAATTTTTGCTTTCCTCAGATTGTCCATGTCCTGGGAATAAATTTTTTAAAAGCCCTTTAGTAAGGGGAAAGCTTCCCTGTGTTTGCTTGCAGTTTCTCTTCCTGAGACTACTGTCTGTGGCTCCATTAACCATCTCTGTGTTGTCAGACCGCTTGTGACACTGGAAAAGGTATAGCTATCTCATTTAGCTCCCACCAAAATCCCTCCCATCCCCCAGTTCCACCAGATCAAATCTGCTTCATCCTGATCTTTTTACCTGCCCCCCCCCCATCCCTTCCATTTCCTGTAAACTCCACTCATCAACCCCTTGATCTTCCTTTTCAGTTCTTTGATATCTCCACCTTGTCTATTGTTTCCCACTTTTGCCTTCACCAAGGAAAGTGATGCTTCCAAAGTCACAGTGGAAGAGGAGGTAACTGTGACACAGTGGGTTTAAAAATGGAAAAATGTGTGGGCATTAAAAATGCCAGGTGTACTTACCAAGCTGATAAGCCATCAGGACTGGGTGAGGTCACCCAAGAATGCAAAGTAAAATCAGGCTGGAAATTGCAGAGGTGTTGGCTGTAATCTTCAAGGATGGTGCCAGAGGACTGGAAAATTGCAAATGTTACACACTTGTCCAAAAAAAGAGCGTAAGGTTAAATGCAGCAACAAGAGACAGTTTAACTTTTGCAGTGGGATAACTTGATGATAATCTGGGACAAAATTAGTTTGGGCAAGTGTGGCTTAATTAAAGAAAACCAGCACATGTTTGATTTGATTTATTCTTGTCACATGTATTAGTGTGCAGTAAAAGGTATTGTTTCACTGCATACTACAGACGAAGCATACCATTCGTAGAGAAGAAAATGAGACAGTGCAGAATGTGGTGTTACAATTATAGCTAAGTGTTCAATGCAAGGTGATGCTTAGCTGACTTCATTGAAGTTTTTTGATGGAGGAAGTGTGTTTGAGGACTTCCAAAAAACATTTGATAAGAGTGATGTAAGAGGCTTGCCAGCAAAGTTGAAGGCTAAAAAAGGACAGTGCAGCCTGGTTTGCAGTTGAAGACATCATTGCTACTCCTGGCTTGAGAAAGGTAGCCATGATGTGGAGATGCCAGCGTTACACTGAGGTGGGAACAGTAAGAAATCTCAACACCAGATTAAAATCCAACAAGTTTATTTGGTAGCACAAGCTTTCGAGCCTTTCTGGAGGAAAGTGTATGGTGAGATTCCCAGTGAGTCAGTATGAGGACCAATATTTTTCTTGATATATGGGCATACATGGTGCAATTTCAATATTTGGAGATGGCTCAAAACTTGGAACTATTGTGAACCTGAGGGAATTGTTGATACATTTCAAGAAGATCTGGTGGAATGGGTGGACGCATGGCATGAAATTTAATAAGTAAAGTTTGAAGTGATATATTTTGGTAGGAAGAACAAGGGGAAGTAGTATAAAATTTAGGATATAATTCTAAAGGGATGCAGAGGGGACGAGCAATAATATGTGCATAAGTCACTGAAGGTAAGAGGGCAGGTTTTAAAAAGTGTGGGGAGGGGTAAAGTAGGTACATTGAGTACAAAAGCAAGGCGATTATGGTAAACCCTTTGTGAAATGCAGGATTGGCCTCAACTGGCATGTTCTCATTCCGAGCAACACACTTTCGGAAAGATGTGAAGGCAGGTGTATAAAAGATTCATGAGAATGGTCCAGGGATGCAGGCCTTTAGTTATGTGGAGAGATTTGAGATGCTGCATCTATTTTCCCAGAAAAGGTTAAGGAGATTTGCTCAGTGTTCAAAATCTCTACGCTGCAAGTGGTTAGGGTCTGGAATGCACTCCCTATGAGTGGTGAAGACAGATTCAACTAGTTTTCCAAACAAAATTGGACAATCATCTGAACGGTTTTTTAAAAAAATTGTGGGGATCTGGGACTAGGTGAGTTGCTCTTGCAGAAGGCTAGAACAGACATGACAGGCCAAATGACCTCCGGTGCTATAGCCATTTTTATTCTGTAACATGAGGTGGTGCGGGCATAAGGGGCATAGATCAGCTAAATAGTTAAAAGCTTTTTCAAAAGGCAGGGGAGTTTAAAACTAGAGGGTTTGAGAGGGAGAGATACCAAAGGGTCCAGATGGGCAATTGTTTCAGTTGAGCAGGCAATGAGTGTCTAGAACAAGCTGCCAAAGGTGGTAGTAGTAGAGGTTGGTACAATTTTGTCTTTTAAAAGCATTTAGGTTAAATGGCTATAGAGGGATATGGGCCAAATGCAGGCAATTGGGACTAGCTTAATGGTTTAAAAAAAGGGATGGCATAGACAAGTTGGGCCGAAAGGCCTGTTTCCATGCTGTAAACTTCTGTGACTCTAGTAAGGAGCCCTTTATTGCTGATAATGTTGTTGCTGGCGATGGATTAAATCTGCCGCTCTGAACGGGATTGTTGCCTGCAAGAGGAGCTGTTTGTAGCTGATGATTTAGTTATTCCTCACAGTCCTTTGTGTATTTTGATCAATCTGTCACAGCAATCACAACATTGCTGGCGTGTAATGGAAACTTTTTTTTTGTACAGGTAACTAGTTGCCAAGCAACCAGGTTACGTCACCTTTTTGTGGTGGGCAGGACTAGTTGAGGAGGGTGTTGCAGGAAATTGCCAGTGGAGGAGAGCAGACAGTGAACTGTGCTTTGCTGAGGCATTCTGAGTGGGGACCTTTGGGTTGAATGGGGCAGCAAAAGTCTGCCTGGATCAGAGAAATCTCTCGATGCTGCAGGCAGGTCACTGTCCATCGCCTACGTCTCCGTATCTCTCAGACACCGTTAAGGTGAGCTGTACTTTCCTGATATTACAAAATCCACATTTTCCTGACACCGCTTCATGTTTAGTTTAGGCTAGACCATTGCTTCTAGTTTTTAATTTATTTCTAGGCCTCATCAAGGATTGTAAATGTAGGGAGACTTGATGTTTGAGTTGTATTGTAACCCTCCATTACCTGTTTTTGGAAGATGTATGGAGAGGCTATTCTCCAATTGGCCATGTTAAGTTATGCACCTCTTCCTTAGTGATCAGACTACAGACAATATGATTATCTCAGGCAGGGGTGCAGTAAAAATTCTGTTATGAGTACCTACTATTCACATGACTGAAAGAATGAGCTGAACTGGACGAGGGGCAATTCAGTTTGTTGTATAATTGCCAATCAGTTGTTTTATATGGGCTGGATGCGTGCGTGCTTGTGTGAGGAGAGGGGAAGAGAAGAGAGAGTATGTCATTTGGTGCTCCTGGTTTGCCTTCCCCACTCACAGGTGTACGAAGCATTGATCCTGAATGCTATGGTTCATTGTTGTGCTGCAGAGTGCTATCACACTACATTGATGTCAAAATACAAGTGAAAGTGTTAGTCACTGCCTAATTCAACTGTATTCCTGTTATTGAACGGGCTAGTAATTACTCACATTACTGTACAGAATTCCTATTTACTGGTAGGGTAAAGATTAATCACTGTATAACTGTAGTCACTGTTTATTCAACAGGGTAAGGATTACTCTATATAACTAATCACTGTTCAGCAGGGTAAGGGTTACTCTGTGTGTAACTGTAGTTACTGTTTATTCAGCAGAGTAAGGGTTATTCACTGTGTAATTAGTCATTGTTCAGCAGGGTAAGGGTTACTTGCTGTGTAACTAGTCACTGTTTATTCAGCAGGGTAAGGGTTACTCTGTATAACTGTAGTCGCTGTTCAGCTTGTTAAGAGTTACACACTAACTGTATATAATCTAACAATACAGAGTACTTATTTAGCAGAGTAAAATTGTTTTCCATTTTGCACATATAATATCCTCAAGAGAAGCTGCTGATTGTCTCTCTTAGTTTTGTTCATCAGATTATTTCCTGATTCCTTGGGGACCGTTGAAAGAATCTTTTGCCTAAGTTGTGGCTCAGACCAGTTCTTAGCCTATACATGGCCCACAGCTGATTCAGGATGAATGGACTTATTGCTGAAGTGATAATGGATCCTGTGCTTCGGAATAGAATGCCAGGAATCCAAAAACCGGGACTACTCAGTGGCTTCAGCAATATATTTTAAGGTGTGGTCTGATATAACACAGAAGAAGTCTCTCAACACCAGGTTAAAATCCAACAGGTTTATTTGGTAGCAAAAGCCACTAGCTTTCGGAGTGCTTGCTGTCCCTTTGTGAGATGAATGGGTGAACAGGCAGCAAATGCTCTGGAAGCTGGTTGCTTTTGTTACCAAATAAACCTAGAACATAGAACATTACAGCGCAGTACAGGCCCTTCGGCCCTCAATGTTGCGCCGGCCAGTGGACCCTCTAACCTAAACTACTCCAATATCATCCATATGCCTATCCACCAAACATTTGAATGTCCCCAAAGTAGGTGATAATAATAGTGTATAATAGGCGATAATAATAGTGTAACACGAGATCAAATGACAAAAAGGATGTTGGCACAAGACAGAGAGAGTGATAATGCAATAAGTAAAGAAACAAATGATGGGAACTATTAATGGCAACAGTCCTTTTAAAGAATGATTACGATCTGAAGTTGGTTGAAGTTGGTATTGATGGCTGTAAGGTTCCTGGATCTTCACTGGAACAGTGTACAAGGCTGAGTGGGATGGAGAATATAAATAATTCCTTGCGTGCAACGGGCAAGTTAAAATATAACACTTGTTAGCATCCTACAATCGCTTCCAAGCCCGTGAAGTGCTGAAACTCCACATGGCTCCATCTCGACAATCAAGTTCTTTATTTCCAACTCGTGCTATACTGTCAGCTGAGCGTCTGGGTGGACAGAGAGGATGGTTGTTTCTGAGAACAGTGGCCTTTGTCAGAAGGTTTAATCACACAGGAGGGCATTTAGAAATAGCTGCCTCTTGATATCCTGTTTCCTCGGCATTTTGTGAACACAGCCCTTGAGATTCTGTTGCCTACTTCAACTCTTGTTAAGTTTCTCCAGGAATTTGGGTGTGCAAGGACTGTGATTGCGTACCTAATCAAATTGAATGTTCAGCCTGAGGGGCTGGGAGTGTCACTCACTGTAATCTCCACTTTCTGGCTGGATTTACATTTCAAAGCTGACAGTGAGACAGTTGTGGGCTGGATTTGAACTCTTTCGCTGCATTTGGGAAGGTAACAACACAGGTCCATACAAGCTAAATAACGTGGGGTGGGGGGGAGTACTTATAAATGTGTGGCTCTGCCAGTGTGGGAGCTGGCATTTGTTTGCACTGATCATCCCTTTGAATGAGGACTTTGTGGGTAAAATTGCTGCAAGTGTACGTTTGCCCTATCAAGTATATTAGCTTTTCATTTGTGATTTATAATGTTTGGAACCTGTGAATGTTGTGACTAGCCTGTGTGCAGAGAGCAATCAACTACTGAGGGTCTCACCCAGACATGATAGTTAGCCTCAGTATCTCTTTTTATGCTCAGCGATCCTGCTGGAAAGCACGTGTATGCAAATGTGTAAATGGGTTGAAGCTTGGATCATGCAGCAAGGCTTTCCTTCCCCACCACCTGACCCTCATAGACCTGGAGCATCACTGGACTCCAGAGCTTTCAGAGAGAAAGAGAGAGCATTGATACCCAAAATGCTGAATGTTGAAGAATTCTTGTTTTTCAGCTTGATGTATCTGCTGCCAGTCACATGCGATATGGGAACTGATGAACAAACAAAGTAATTGCTGTCAGGGCCACGCACTAAGCACCAGCTCGACATGAATTCGATGACAGGGACAGTCATTTTACAATTTAAAATGTCTTCCGAGAAGAGGCATGTGTACTTATCCGTCTTTCAAATGACATGTTGAGATCTTGTCTTCCCCTCAGCTGAATTTTTCAAGTTTAGTTATTAGTGTCACAAATAGGCTTACATTAACACTGCAATGGAGTTACTGTGAAAATCCCCTTGTTGCTATACCCCAGTTTTTTATTTGGATACATTGGGGGAGGATTTAGCATGGCCAATGCACCTAACCAGCACGTCTTCCGGATTGAGAGGGAAAACCGGAGCTCCGAAAGAAACGCACACAGAAAGCATGCAAACTCCGCACAGACAGCGACCCAAGCTAGGAATCGCACCCGAGTTCCTGGTGCTGTGGGGCAGCAATGCTAACCACTGTGCCACCTTGCGGATGTGAAAAATGCCACGGCTATTTTGAAGACAATACATGGATTCTCCTCACTGGGCCAGAATCTATCCCTCGACTCACAGGACCAGAATATCTGCTGTCTGCTGGACACAAATTAATTGCTGTGTTTCCTACATAAAACAGCGACTGTCCTTCAAAATGTACTTCATTGGCCTGAGATAATGATGTGTGCTGTGGAAATGTAAGCCTTTCTTTCTGGGCAGGAGTCAGGATGCCATGATGAAAGGCGGGAACAGGTTGCAGTGGCGAAAGATGGGCTCAGGTTGCGTGTCTGACCAGTGTCTTTGCCCACTGCTGCACATCGCATCAATATCTTTTGCCTTTTTCAAATTGCAGAGCAAAAGCTTCCCACAAGTGTGTGGCAGGAAAGGTGCTGGTGACCATGTATGGTTTCCCCAACACGCTATGAGTTATCCTTCACTGAAATTAGCTGGACCATGAGTTTGTTGTGTTTTTTTTTGTGTGGATTTGTAGCAAATCAGGGGAATGGGATGAAGTGGATAAGGTGACTAAAGAGCAATCACAATGGGTAGAATATCCTCACCTGCTTCAACTGACGTCAGGAGAATTTGAGAGTAAATGTTCCAGAATTCAGCCTGTGACTGGAAAGTATATCTGATTTTTAGGTGGTGGGTTAGTTGAAATGTCAGTGACTCTGACTTTCAGGGTTGATCTGTAGGTGTGTGTGTGTGTGTCAACATGCATAGTAAGTCCCTGGCTACTGTTAATCTAGTACACTGTGAGTTATTTTCCTTCACCCCCTGCCCTGTTTAATGTCTTCAGAACCATGGAAACTTTCTCCAGGGTACTTCAGCCTGAGCTTTATTTCAGCTAGATTTTCTGCGTGGCTGGCTAGGAAACTATGTGAATCGAATGTTCCACAAGTGAAGGAGAGCTGTGTGCCTCTGATGTGTTACAGTAAATTCTGCCATGCCTCCCTCACAGGTGGAACAAAGGGCGTTTGTTTTGCTGTATTGTACCCTATTGATTTGCATAATTTTTTCCAAACGATTTTGTTTTTTTATATATAAATGCACCCAAGATCCCAACAGCCCGAGATCTTGGCGTTTTATTTTCTAGCATGGATTGCTAGATTGTTACGTAATCATAGAATCCCTATGGTGCAGAAGGAGGCCATTCGGCCCTCGAGCCTACACTAATGACAATTCCACCAGACTCTACCCTCATAACCCCACATATTTACCCTGCAAATCCCCCTTACACAAAGGGACAATTTAGCATGGACAATCCACCTAACCTGCACATCTTTTGGGCTGTGGAGGAACATCCAGAGGAAATCCACGCAGATGAGAGGAGAATGTACAAACTGCTCACAAACAATCAGCGACGGCCGGAATTGAACCCAGGTCCCTGATGCTGTGAGGCGGCTGTGCTAACCATTATTGGGTTTCAAAATTCTCAGCGGCTCTCACTGCACCTTGACAGTGGTAGCGAAATGGACTGTATATCGGAATGTGTGATATACATGGATATTGGCAATTGTATGTGTCTGTTAGTGCGTAAAAATAGTGCTGGAGTGTATGATCCAAAGAGTGTGGCTTAATTGGATTGGCCATGCTAAAAATTGTCCCTTAATGTCAGCGGGGGATTTGCAACATAAATTTATGAGGATAGGGCTTGGCTGGAATTGCCATCAGTGCATCTGCAATAGGCCGAATGGCCGCCGTCTGCACCTGTACGGATTCCATGATTGTGCATTGGAGGGAAGAGGCAACAGCAGAGCATGCTATTGTGCTCTACTTGCATTAGAAGCAATTCAGAGAAGGTTCACTGGACTGATTAGTAAGATGAAGGTGCTGTCTTAACATTAAAGGTTGATTCAGTTGGGCCTATACTCATTGGAGTTTAGAAGAATGAAAGGTGATCTTATTTAATCAATGAGATTCTGAGGGGTTGATATTGGGAGGATTCTTCCTCATGGGGCGTCTCAAAGTTGGGGATGTAGATAAGGGATGTTCCATTTAAGACAGATGAGAAGAAATTTCTTCTCACAGGTATGTTAGTCTTTTGAATTCACTTTCCCAGCGTGTAGGCTGGATCATTGAATATATTCAAGGCTGTTAGTTACATGTAAAAAAAATCATTCAAGGGATGTGGGCTTTGCTGGCTAAGAGTCATAGAGGTTTAGAGCATGGCTTGGCCAGCATTCATTGCCTTGAGAAGATGGTGGCTGAATTACCTTCTTAAACTGCTCAAGTATAAGTGCGTCCACAGTGTTGTTAGGAAGTTCCAGGATTTTGACCCAGCAACGATGAAGAAATGACAATATGTTTCCAAGCCAGGTTGGTGAGTGGCTTGGAGTGGAACTTTCAGGTGGTGGTATTCTCATGTGTCTGCTCCCCTTGTCCTTCTAGATGATGGTGGTCATGGGTTTGGAAGGTGTGGTCTGCTCTTTATTGTTAATTTTCGATATTTTATTTCTAATCAAAATGGCCAACTCAAATTAGGCCCAATCATGGTCTCCACACGAACGACTAAGCAGCTGCAAGCTGACAGGATGAGGCATTACATCCATCCCTGGACTCGATCTAACACTTCATCTTGGCTAAAAGGCTGAGGTGGCTTTGAAAAATTGCATTAGGTAAAGCTCAGTTTAACCTCATTGGCTACCCTGATCCTTTACTGTAGCGTAGCCTGAGCAAACCACCATTGCAGGCATCAGCACATCCCCAGTGTGTTGGGTTAATCTTGCCCCCTGCCTGATCATTGACTCTGTCCTGCCAAGCTGGGCAGGCAACAGAGTGGAGTTGAGGCCTCAGTAGACCTGTCTTGACCTTATTAAATGGCAGACAAGACTTGATGGGCTGATCCTATCTCTTAAGGTGGTGGGCATTAGCTGGGATTCACCCGTGTGCATATATACAGCTGCGGGCTGATACACAAGCGATTTGGATTGGAGGTGCAATTTTTTCTGCCTGTGTAGAAGTATGGCGAGAATAGGCTTCAGCTTGCTCCTTCATTGCCTAGCTATCTAAGTTGTAGAGTTTTTATTACAGTTCTGATTGTGAGAACTAGTTATCTGGAGTATGACTGCACGCGACTGAAGTTGGCATGTCATTAGGATATGGCAGGACAGCTTGTTCAAGTTCCCGGTGTTGTGATCACTGTGGCAGCTCTTGGTACAAAATTCAAAGTGCAACGCTTCATAAAATCAGAGAACATAACATGCTAGGAACAGGTTGTTCAGCCCATCAGTTCTGCTCTGCTGCCTTCAGTCTGAATCTGCACGTGAACCTCTTCATCCCCTTCAATTCTTATTTCTCTTCTTTCTCCAAGTAATTTATGCGCTTGAGCATAAAGAACAATTTGTGCCAGAGAGTTCGACAGTGTGAGAACCATTAGTGCAGTAAAGAAAACCATGGCATTCTTTCAAGAGTTGCCAGTGTTATTTTTCGTTTGGTCTCAGTAATGGCATATTTGCTTTAGCGCAAGAAAGTATCTTATTCAATATCTGTTTAGTGCTGAGTTAACTGACTTGAGCAGGAATAACCACAATCAGCCCAAGTGTCACTGGGCTCAGGGAATGGGAAAAGTGATGAAGAAAAAATGACCTGGAGTTATGGTGCTCGGGGTACGGTTTGAAAATTTACACATGATACGGAGATTGGAAGCATTGTCAACTGTGACAAAGATAGTCTTGAACTTCAAAAGAACATAGACGTTATTGGATTAGGCAGAGAAGTGGCAGATGAAGATTAATTTTGAAGTTTTTTGTATTTTATTAGTGTCACAAGTAGGCTTACATTAACTGCAATGCGGTTACTGTGAAAATCCCGTAGTTGCCACATGCAGGCACCTGTTCGGGTACATTGAGGGAGAATTTAGCATGGCCAATGCACCTAACCAGCACGTCTTTCGGAGTGTGGGAGAAAACTGGAGACCTGGAAGAAATCATGGAGGGAACGCACAGACTCCACACAAACAGTGACCCAAGCCAGGAATTGAACCTGGGTACCTGGCACTGTGAGGCAACAGTGCGAACCACTGTGCCACCGTGCTGTACCAGAAAACAAGATTCCACAGATCTATGAAGTTTGAGCTGGATTCAGAGTCCAGAGTGCTCATCTTTTGAAATGTTCATTCAAGGAATATGGGCTTCACTGGCCAGGCTAGTATTTATTGCCCACCCTAATTATCATTGAGAGGGTAATGGTGAGCCGCTGCCTTGAGCAATTGCAAAGTAGTGTGAGGTGATTCATTTCAATAGGAAGATATGGAGAGAGTACAAAATAAATAGAGAAACTTTAAAGGAGGTGCACAAACAGGGGGGATCTTGATATGTGTACATAAGTCATTGAATATGACTTATGTACACATATAAGGGCATGTTGAGAGAGCAGTAACTAAAGTCTATGGTATTTTGGGCTTTATTAATAGGGGTAGTGAGTACAAGGATAACAAGGTCATGTTAAACTTGTACAAGGCCCAATTTGGAGCACTGCATCTAGTTCTAAGCACCATACTTGATGAAGGACATGAAGCAATTGGAGAGAGTTCAGAGGAGATTCACAAGAATGATTCCGGGGATAAATGACTAACTATGAGGATAGATTGGAGAGATTGGGACTGTTTTCCTTGGAGAAAAGAAGGCTGAGAGGAGACTTGATAGAGGTATTAAATATCCTGAGGGGGACGGACAGGGTAAATAGTGTGAAACTCTTTCATCTCGAGCATCAAGAACTAGAGGGAACAGATGCAAAATATTTGGCACAAGAAGGAAAAGTGGTGCGAGGCTTTCATCCAGACAGTGGTTGGAGTCTGGAACAAACTCCATGTGAAGGTGGTGAAGGCCGGTTTGATCAAGGTATTCAAAAGGGAATTGGATTGTTACCTGAAAGAATATGCAAAATTTACAGGGATAAGGCAGGAGAGTGGGACTGGGTAGAATGCTCTTTCAGAGAACCAGTGCAGATGCGATGGGCCAAATGGCAGCCTCCTGCACTATATAGATTCTGAGAGTGACTTGCTGCTTTGAAAGAGCAATAGTTGAGAAATTTAGTTCAGTAGCATCAAATGAAACATATGGGTCAGGAAATGGCAAGGTGCAAATGGATCTATCTCAGACTGGTGTTCGATGGCTAATGGGCTACTCTGAGTAATGCATCAGTGATCCACACATCGACAGAAAGGGATGGCTTTCAGAATTTGCTGATTAGAGCAGCAGCATCCTGCCAGGGGAAAGCAAGATCACAGAAAGACCCAAATAGGCCGGGAGAGTGGGCGGACAAATGAAAGACAAAGTTTAATACACAAATGACGTTATCCATTGTGTTGTGTTGAAAGTATGACCTGGAGATGGGTAACTAGATGTATGAAGACAGAAGACAAGACGTCATCTTCAGCATCAGAATGTGAATTCTTTCTGCGATTGTTGCACTATTTAGAACTGAATGCTGGCAATTGCTGGAAAGGAAAATTGAGTCCAAGAGGTTCACAATACAGAAAGAGGCGCTTTCTGTATTACAATACAATACTGTATTCACAATACAGAAAGAGGTGCGTGCACTGGCTATTAAGCACCTATTTATTCCAATCCCATAGTACTAGCTTTGGTCTGTGACCTTCCCAGGGATCCAGTGCCTTTCCTGGCACTCTGATGCAGTGTGTATATAAATGAGGTAAGGAAAGGATTAAACTCCAGGCTGGATCAGTATAGTCTGAGTTGCTGTCAACACTCTATGTAGTAATGTCTCACAGTTCACTCTGAGTCTGAGTTGCTGTCGCAACATGCACTTTTCCATGCATATTACAGTCTGGAGCCATGGATAGTGAAGGGAGGGGTTCAACATTCTTTCCGTGACCAGGAATCTCTCCCACTCTTACTGCCTGGTACAGTGCTACCCAAGTGTCACCTGAGGTATTGTAGGAAGGTTGTTATGAGAATCCCTGCTGAGGTCCATTGTAGGGCTGTTTATAGCCAGTAGCCTAAGTAGTAAACTTTACAAACTGTGTGAGACATCCATCTCCCAGAAAATGGGCATTGCACATAATTTGCACTTGGATTTCAGTAGCATATAACTGTTCCCCTGTGAGTACCTAGAGGTGCCGTATGCTGATCCTGTTGCGTCAATAGTGAGCCCTTTGCTCTGTCACTCTGTGCTGAGACTAGTGAATCGAGATCTGATACAGGTGGTTGCTGTGGTTGGAGTATTTTGAGGTCGTGAACTGAGTATTGCACAAGAGGTTATATCACCCACAAGAAATGAACAAACTTTCTACTACATTGTAGTAGATGTAACATGTGCACTTTGAGTGGAGCCAGGACTTGCTGTATTTTGTAGTAAATGTGATTTGTTGACAAGTTATCAGTTAGAAGGGAGATCATAAAATTACAGAATCCCTACAGTGCCGAAAGAGACTATTCGTTCGATCGAGTCTGCACTGAAAAAATCCCATCCAGCCCCCATTCCTGTAACCCACATATTTGCCTTGCTAATTCCCTAACCTACACACTCTGGAATACTAAGGGACAGTTTAACACAGCTAATCCATCTAACCTACACATCTTTGGACTGTGGGAGAAACTGGAGCTCCCAGAAGAAACTCACGTGCAGATGAGGAGAATGGGGCAAGGCCAGAACTGAACCCAGGTCCTTGACGCTGTGAGGCAGCAGTGCTAACCATTGTGCCACAGGTGCATCCTTAGACCCAAGAGTGATGGAGTAGTGTTGCAAGTTTCCAATACCTTGGCTCAGCTGTGGTTCAGTGGGTAACACACTTATCTGAGTCAGAGATTGTGGGTTCAACGCTCACTCTGGAGAGGAGTACAAAATCAAAGTGACATTTGTGTAGTACTGAGGGAGAGCTGCATAATCTAGGGTGTTGTCTTTCAGCTGAGCTATGAAACTGAGGCCCAATTTGCTGCCTCAGGTGAATGTAAAAGATTCTGTAGCTCTATTTTGAAGAGCACTGGAGATTTTCCTCCTGGTCAAAGTTCTTCCTTCAGTCCACACTACTGAAAAATGAAATATCTGATCATTTATCACACTGTTGTTTGTGGAATTTTGCTGTTTGTAAATTGCTTGTTTCATCTTCTGTGTTTTATCAGCGACTGCCATTCATTGGGTGGTTGGGTCCAGTTTTGCATTGGCCCATTACTTTTCTTCATCCACTGCAGCAAAGGTAACTTAGCTCCCTGAAGCCCAGCCATTGGCTCCTCAATACCAGGTCTTCCCTTGCTGGGCTTTGTTTGTCTTTTTCTTTTTCCTATTCCCCCACTCTCCTCACTTCACACTCATCTTATCTTATCTTATGATTCTAGTTTTTCCAGTCACATCTATGACCCCAGATTTGGGTTTATATTTATTTACCTTCCAAATAGGTCTTCATAGAATCCCTGTGATGCAGAAGAGGCCATTCAGCCCACTGAGTCTTCACCGACTATGAGATAGTATCTTACCAATCCTCTCCCCATCCCTGTAATCCCACACATTTACCAGGGCTAATGTCCATCTAACCTGCATATTTTGGGATGCTAAGGGACAATTTAACATGGCTAACCCACCCAACTTGCACTTCTTTGGAGCATGGGGGTAAACTAGAGTACCTTGAGGAAATGCGCACAGATACGGGAGAATGAGCAAAGTCATCTGAAGCCAGAATTGAACCCAGGTCCCTGGCACTTTGAGGCAGTAGTGCAAAACACTGCGTCATTGTGCAGCTCGTTCTACTCCCTGAATAAAAATAAATTATTGCTGATACTGGAATCTGAAACCAAAAGTGAAAATGCTGGAAAATCTCAGCAGGTCTGGCAGCATTTGTAAGAATCACCCTAATCCCTCTTGGCAGATATCAATGGCTTCTCAGTACTTTGCCTGTATGAATCGTCATTGTTGGCACTCTATTCAACTACATGGGCATCACAAATTGGCTTGTAAATTGGCATTGTCCTTAGACTGGCCAGCAAGTGTCACTGGGCAGTGACAAGAGCTGAGGCCAATTTTGGATTTTTGACTGCTGCCTATCGTCTCTTTAAAAGTTATGTAAAACTTGCAGTAATGCACAATGTATATGTTGGTGCTTATGCTATGTACAAACCTCCTCTCACCTTGCTTCATAGAAATCTGATCAATTTTTTTCACCCTCTCCTTCTTTATCTAACTTCTTAAATGCATCTATGCTCTTCACACCAACCGCTATGTGTTAGAGAGTTTACCATTCTATCTACTCTGAGTAAAGTTGTTCCTCCTGAATTCCTTATTAAATTTATTAGTGGCTGTCTTATGCCTCTAGTTTAGTGGAGGCTTCTCCACGTCTATCCTAGAAAACCTCTTTATAATTTTAAAGATTTTCCTTTATCCGCTTTTTTTCTTTTTCTTAGAGAATTTGGCCCCAGCCTGATAGGCATAACCTCTCCATTCTGGTAAATATTTATTTATAATCCAAACTAAAGCAAGGTTGTATAGAGAATGGAATTTCTTTCTCTCTCCGGTTGTGTATCAAGGGGTTTAGCATTCTTGTGCACTGATTATGGTATGACATATTGATGTTATTGCTGCTCCTCTTTCAATAAGGGTGTGTGCGTGATTCCAGGAGTACTGCAGCTTCTGCCTCAGGGCTGATCCAAATTCTAGCTGAAGCGTTGACACATTGGTCGAGTTGTGGGTTTTGATGAAATGGCAGAAACCTCTTGAACGTGAAATGGGAAATTCTAGAGTCAATTCTGAAACTGAGCTCATCCACCTGGAATCTGTGCTTTGATTTTGTGAGATCAGTGTGAACAGCTTCAGAAAGTACAGGTGAAGAGGGATGTGTGAACCAGTGGACAGGGCTGCTGTCACATTCACAGTCAAACTGATGACAACACTCCAGAACGTGCATTTTGTGGTATGTTCTGTGGTTTTGCAATAGTATTTCTCACTCTTCTCATTCCGTCTCTCTCTACCAGCTCCCTTCCTCCTTCCTCCCCTCCCCGACTGTGTGAAGTTTGTATATTTTCCTCATGTCTGCATGGATTTCCCCCCATACTCCAAAGATGTATGAGTTAGGTGATTGTCATTGGCCCGTAATGTCAGGGGAATTAGCAGAGTAAATGTTGGATTAAAGGGATAGGACCTGGCTGGAATGTTGTCAGTGCAGACTCGATCGACTGAATGGTCTCCTGCACTGTAGGGATTCTATAATTCTATGATTTCCCCTTCCCCTCTCTCTATCCTCACTCTCGCACTTGGCCATTTTCAGCCTACCAGTTGCCAAATCTCTTGTCTGTTCTGGTTGCTGTAACTCCAATCGACGAACTCCTTTATGTTTGGAATGCCTTGCCCTGCAGCTCCAGGTTTTGAGAGCTTTTGTAATATCATTGCTGTAAATATGTGCTAATCACTGACAGGAAGCAGCATGGCTCATACATTAGGCCTTCTGCTCCAGTAACCAACAGTTGGGAATTTAAAACTTCTTTTAACTGGGATGTGGTTGTCACTGACAAACATTTCTTGCCCATCTCTAATTGCCCTTAAGAAGGTGGTGATGAACCACTGCCTTCAAACTGACTTCCTGTTAGGGCTTTGTATAACTGGCTTGCTATGCCATTTCAGTGGATATTGTTTTGGGTCTGGAGTCACAAATACGTCAGACTGGGTAAGAATGGCAAATTTCCTTCCGGTTAACCAAGGGGGTTTTTTAGGATGCTGTCTGGGAGTTTCATAGTTACTGTCACTGAGCCTAGCTTTCAATTCCAGATTTTAATTAACGGAATTCAAATTCCTCCAGCTGCTGTGGCAGGATTTGAACTTGTGGCCCAACGGCACTAGCCTGGGGGTCTGATGCCCATATCAGTGATCGTACCACTGAAATGAGCTTGGTATGAAGTGCAGCAAGTAGTCCTTCCCAGATAATAAATTGAATAGGGTAGCTTTGAACTTTGAGATCAAAGTGTCCCAAGTATAAGAACACTTTGGATCAGGGTTTCCCCAACAGCTTGGTGTTTGGACCCTGAGGTCCCTGGTTCAGTTCCTGTTAGTTGGGTGCTGGATTGACCTTAGTGGGTGGGGTTTGGTCACGGTGGATGAGCCAGAGTTTTGGTGTCTTGAATCTCACTGTGCTAAACTCTACCCTAAAAAAAACATTTTCATTAAACCTCTGTCCAACGATGAGCCATGTTGTCTTTTCTTGTTCTGTATCGGCCTTGAACAGCTGATAGGCCATTCAGCAATACTGTGCCAACCTGTGATGCCAGCTCAGTGGTAATATGAAATGAATATCAGAGCCTTCACCAGTGTCGTTTATTCTGATATCACTTTTTCAGTTGGCATGAGTAGCGGTTCACCCAGTATCCACGGAAATATCTCTGAAGGCTCAATTAAAGGATGTGAGTTGTTCCCTCTGAGACATGGTGGCAGTGTTGTTTACATAGCCAAAGCACCATTGAGTAGGTTGGCATATAGTAGTCCTCACTCTTTGTAACGCTTGTATATTTCGTTACCATTCACACTGGTGGTTCTACCACAACTTTAGTCACCCATGTACCCAGAGCTTGCACTGGGTGCCACGATTCCTTTGTTGCAGCATAGTGGCCAGAGATGGCTGAATTGGACTGAGTGTGCTTTGGGGTGCTTGGAGGTTGACTGGCCCACTTTATTTAACATACGGAACTGTTTATACTTGTATCTGTTCCCTTTCCTGACACTTCAATACAATAAGAAGTCTGACAACACCAGTTTTAAATCCAGCCGATTTATTTGATAGTAAACTCGCAAGCTTTCGGCTATCATAGCCTTCTTCAGGCGAATGAGGTGTTCTGGTCTGGATGAGATGTTCCAGACCGGAACACCTCATTCGCCTGAAGAAGGCTATAATAGCCGAAAGCTTGCGAGTTTACTATCAAATAAATCGGTTGGATTTAAAACTGGTGTTGTCAGACCTCTTACTGTGTTTACCCCAGTCCAACGCCAGCATCTCTACATCATGACTTCAATACAATACAGAAGGAGTGCTGAACTGTTGAAGGTGCTGAACCATTAAACTGAGGCCCCATCTGAGACTTCATTTGGAGGCAGAAAGATCGCATAATGTTATTTTGAACATGAGCAGGGAAGGTCCTGTCCACTCGACCCCTCAGCTCAGATTAAAACAGGTCATCATCTTATTGCAGTTTTTGGGACCTTGCTGTGTGCAAACTGGCTGTCACATTTTCTTTGTGGCCAGAAATGGCTCAGTTGAATTGTAAGTGCTTTCGGGTGCTCTGAGGTTGTGACAGGCACTACGTAAATGCTGTTGTGCCTATGTCTTTGGGGGTGGAAGCAGAGTTGAGCAATTAGTTTCAGGAAGTGGACCAGCTCATAATAGCTGACTAATTCAAAGCATCAAGTAATTAGGGACTGGAATAGCAGTATATTAAGTCACAAAGTTAGTATCAGTCCTGTGATTCAAATTGAGCATTTTGGAAAATATAATTGCACAAGTTCTGAGCCAAGAGAAGTTTAACTCTATTTTCCAATGCTGCGTGTGTATCATTCATATCTCTAAGACTGCCATATAGTCTCTTGGGTCGTGGGCTGGTGACTTGTATCTTAATGTAGTTCTATTCTGCACAAAAGTTTAATCTTCAGTACCATCATAGAAGTATCAAATGTTATGAAGTTGTGATTTTTCTGGGCAATCGCCTCAAAGCTGCTACACAGCAAATCTGGCCATTCCTGCTTCGTAGAAACTGGAAGTCCCGGGTGCTTTCCCTGGAGGGATGAAGTATGCAGCGAGATCTCTCTTTGAGGGGCATGGGTAGCTCGGACCACACAAGCCCTGGTCCCAGACAGGACATCTCAGATAAATTGGACTGAAACTCAATGCCCAGTGTGAAAAGAGAAGAGCGAGTTTTAAAAACAAACAGCCGAACCAAGGTCGCTTTTTGACATCATTATCAGTCATGAGCTGCTGCGAACGTCATTGTGCTGTCTCCCACGTACTGAGGGGAGTGTCTTATTCCCTGAGAGCTGGGATAAAGCCAGCACTCCAAGGCTGCCGCATTCACTGAGGAAGCAGTCCGAGTAGCTGCAGCTGTCTCTTTGTTTTTCACTGCAGTGATTATGATCTGATGATTTCCCCCACTCCTTCCCTACATTGCTTGTCTTGCCTCGGTATATTCTCCGTCTAAACATTCAACTCTTGTGGATAAGCCGTCAGGGATTTCTGATTGCTTGTAGTTGTTGAAACCATTTTTGCTGGAGCCTGTCAAAATCAGTGAGTATTGGGGCTTTACCACTGAATGGTTTTTAATTGGACTGTTTGGCACATGTGGCAGAGACGCTCAGTGAGCTTTGGGCAGCTGTCACCAATACTTTCATGGTCGAATTTTGGTTGGTGAAGTGCGTAATACTTTGTGCCTCTCATCCCTGTGTACATGTGTCTGAGAGCACCTTTCGTGTGTGTGTGTTGGGTGGGGTTGTTAGATTATTTGTTCTCGATTATTTGTCCTTCGATGTGGCCAGTCAGTACTGATGAAGTCAGTTTAATTGCTGTGTTCCCAGTAACACTCAGGAGATAATGAGTCTGTCTGAGCCGTGATTGTTGTACAACTGAATCATATTGCCAGACTTTTTTAATTACTTCATGGCATGTGGGCGTTACTGATTGGACCAGCATTTACTGCCCATCCGTGAGGGTATATGAGAGTCAACCACATTGCTGTTGCTATGGAATCAGATATAGGCTTGATCAGTTAAGGACAGCAGGTTGCTTTCCCTAAAGGACATTAGGGAACCAGATGGATTTTCCCAACAATAACAGTGGTTTCATGGTCATTAGTAGATTCTTGATTCCAGATTTTTTTTATTGAATTCATATCTCAACATCTGCCGTGGT
This sequence comes from Sphyrna mokarran, assembly GCA_024679065.1. Taxonomy (NCBI): domain Eukaryota; kingdom Metazoa; phylum Chordata; class Chondrichthyes; order Carcharhiniformes; family Carcharhinidae; genus Sphyrna; species Sphyrna mokarran. The sequence continues at coordinate 16,010,599 of JAGIQG010000036.1, forward strand.
GAGATTTGAACTGGGTTCCCAGAGCATTATACTGGGTCTCAAAATTACTAATCCAGCGACAATATGACTAGGCTACTGCCTCCCTTCACTGGTGTGAATCTTAATATATACCCGTGGGACTGGAGTCACTGGACAATGAGGATAGGATTCCTTCCATTGAAGGAAAATTTGAGTTTCTGTCAGTTTTTGTGGTCATTCACTTCTGGTATCAACCCTCGAGTTACCAGATCTTGATTCAATCTATCATTGTCATTGAACTAGTCATCCAGAGACCCAGGGTAAAGATCTGAGGCCTGGATTTCAACCCCACTGTAGATGGTGAAAAAACCTGGATTAAGTCTGATCATGAGACCATTGTCAACTGTCATAAAAACCCATCTGGTTCACTAATGTCCTTTAGGGAAGGAATTCCACCAGCCTTGCCCAGCATGGCCTACATGTGACTCCAGAGCGACAGCAATGTGGTTGACTCTGAACTGCCCTCTAAAATGGCCAAGCAAGACGTTCAGTTCAAAGGCAATTTGGGATGGGCAACAAATACTGACCCAGCCAGTGACACCCACATCTTAAATGAATTAAAAAAAGAATCATACTTATGGATTTTGAGCAAACAAATAAGGAAAAACTATTTCCATTGGCAGGAGGGGCAGTAACCAGAAGAACGCAGGTTTAACCCATTATCTAAAGATGAAGAGAATGACTTTGTGTAACAAGTTGCAATGATTTGGAAGGTACTTCCTAAGTATAGAACATAGAACACTAGAGCACAAACAGGCTCTGCGGCCCACGAGTTGTGCTGATCACATCTATACCTACCAATCCACAGACTTATCTATAACCCCCTATCCCTTTAGTTCCCATATACTCATCCAGAAGTCTTTTAAAAGACCCCAGCGAGTTCGCCTCTACACCTCCAACGGCAGCTGATTCCATTCACTCACCACCCTCTGAGTGAAAAACTTACCCCTAACATCCCCTCCTGTATTTGCTTCCCTGCACCTTAAATCTGTGTCCTCTCGTCATGACCATTTTAGCTCGGGGAAATAGCCTCTGAGAATCCACCCTATCTATTCCTCAACATTTTATAAACCTCTATCAGGTCGCTTCTCAACCTATGTCTCTCCAGGGAGAAGAGTCCCAGATCCTTCAACCTATCTTCATAAGGCCTGCCTCCCAATCCAGGCAGCATCCTTGTAAATCTCCTCTGCACTCTTTCACTAGCCTCTACATCCTTCCAATAGTGAGGCGGCCAGAACTGCGCACAGTACTCCAAGTGGGGTCTGACAAGGGTCTTATAAAGCTGCATCATTACCTCCTGACTCCTAAACTCTATTCCTCGATTAATGAAGGCCAGTACACCATACGCCTTCTTGACCACTTCCTCCACCTGCGAGGCCGATTTAAGCGTCCTATGGACCCGAACCCCAAGATCCTTCTGCTCTACAACACAGCTAAGACTCCTACCCATGAAGTATGGGGGAAATAGATTCAATCATAACTTTTAAAAAGGAATTGGATTAATACATGAAAGGGAGAAATTTGCAGGGCTTTGGCAAAAGAGCAAAGCTGTGGGATTGATTGGCTAGCCTTCTCAGAGACTAGCACAAGCTAAAATGGACTCAGTGGTCTCCTTCTGTTGTGTATTAATCTTATTCTGCTGACTTGAGTTTAACAATCTACCGTGGTGGAATTTGAACTCGTGACCTCAGAGTTTGGTATCCAATTCCATAAACGCAAACCTAATGTATTCTTTTTCAAATGGAAGGCAGGGTAGTGTACAGAAATATTGTGAATGCTGCAAATCTGAAATCTGGTGTATTCAGTATGGAGAGTTATACACTGCTGTTATACAGGGGCTCAGATCCTTATATGCTGGATGTAGGGCTTCCAAGAGTCAGCTGTACTCATGGTTAGTTCTAGCCATTTCTGCATGCAGGTTGACCCCTGTGCTGTAACAAAGCAAAACTTGAGGTCAGTGATGGTAGGGGGGAGGCGGGGAGGACGTGATGAAGAGGCAGCAAGGTCACACAAAATGGGCTCAACCTGTTGAAAGCTTAGTTTTGTGTTCTTGTCCTGTGTATTTGCATAGCAGCTTGTGTGGGGTGGGGGGTCCTTTTAAATATCCAGAGTGGGAGCCATCCTTGAGAGAAACCATGTATTCTGGTCTCTAGGCTATCACTGATAGTGGAGATTACATCTTGTGCTTGAGTCTTCTGCTCTCCATTTCCACTGAAGGCTTTGCCAAGTATCAGAGTTCTGTAACCTTCCCCAGCCCAACAACTGTCTTGTACATCTCTCATTTCCATGACTATGCCATTAACAGCCATGCCTACAGCTGCCTGACCCCAAGCTCTGAATTCACTCTCTAAACTCCCCTCTCTTCCTTTATAGAATAATATATCGCTACAGTGCAGAAGGCCTTTTAGCCCATCAAGTCTGCATCAACTCTCCGACAGAGCATTGTACTCAGGCCCTATGCACTACGTAAATACACAAAATGAGGGAGGCACAGTGGTCAGCACTGCTGCCTCACGGCTCCAGTGACCTGGGTTCGATTGTGGCTTAGGTCACTGTTTGTGCAGTCTGCACATTCTCCCTGTGTCTGCATGGGTTTCCTTCAGGTGCTCCAGTTTCCTCCCACATTCTGAAAGATACGCTGGTTAGGTGCATTGGCTGTGCTCAATTCTCCGTCAGTGTACCCGAACACTGAGTGTTCCAGAAGTGTGGCAACTAGACGATTTTCACATAACTTCATTACAGTGTTAATGTAAGTGTACTTATGACACTAATAAATAAACTTCAATAAACAACATAAATGCTCATTGTTGAAGTATGTTTATCTAAATGAAGAGATCGGTGGCTGTAAGTTTATAAATCCGAATGTAATGTTGTAAGTAGCTGGCTGGTCTAATAGGTTTTGGTGATGCTGTGTGAACTTATCGATCTGGCACTGAATGGGGCTTTATCAGCCTAGCAGTTAGCATTGCTCCCAGAGGCCTTTTAAATCCATGTTCCAGTTAACAGCTGTGTAGATTGAAAATGGAGCCTTTGCCGTGGGATGTGGTTTATGGCAGATTTGCTGCAACTTGTGCTACGTTTATTGTATTACAAAAAAAACGAGAAATCCGCAGAAACCACAAATGGGCTGTAATGGAAAAGATGTGTCATCACTGGTAACATGCAAGCTGCAACAGAGCTGAACCAGCACCCAGTCTGTGCATAGTGTGATGACAGTAGGGAGAGAACCATGGATTCAGGATCACAACAGATGGGGGCTGAAGCCCCCCTCCCCACCAACCAACACCACCCCACCCCCCCGCCCAATCCTCCAAGGAGCTTATCCTTATCATGGCTGATGGAATTGTGCTAACACGTTGTTTTGGAAGCAGGCTGCTGGGTTATATTCAGTCTTTTTATTTCCTCCTCCACATTTCAGAAAGCCAATCTCTGTTGATTAAATGTGACCTTGACCCCCTGGTGGCTGTTCTGTCTGAGTGTTGAGAGCGTGGCTGTGGTCTCAGAGCTTTACCCTGTCCAAATCCAATAACACAAGACAGACAGAGAAAGGGGACGGCAATTCCACCCTTGTTACCTCATCCTTTCGCCTGAGTGTTTCTCCCCCCTGCCTCAATTGTATCTGGATATTTCACTATTCTTATGATTCCAGCTGTCCGCCCCATTGCTGGACCTGTTTCATCAGGATACGGCGATGCCGAAGTTGCACAGACCATTGAGAATAAGTAATATAAAGTAATAGTCTGGGTTGATTTTTCTTTCTCTCCTTTATTTCCACCCTGTACCTTTCGGCCATGTCCTTTGCTCTCCCTTTTCTCTTGCTTGCTCTTTCCTCCTTGTCCTTGCTGAAGCTACACTACTCCTGGTTAAGCAACATCTCAATTTTAAAATTCTTGCCAATGTTTTCATATCCCTTCGTGGCCTCTCTTTCCCTATCTAATTTTCTCTAGTCCAAAAATGCTACCTGCACTCTTCTGATACTGGCACCTTGAGTATCATATGCCTTCATCTGCCAAGGATCCAACCTCCATAATTCCTCCCTAATTCTTTCTGACTCTCTTTCCTCCTCTAAGACTTGTCTTTAAAATCTACCTTGTAGACATGGTTCTGGGGGATCTGTCCTCCTATCTCCTTTTTGTTGACATCAAATATTCATAGAAATCATATAAATCCTACAGTGCAGAGGCCATCTGGCCCATGGAATCTGCACCGACCACAATCCCACCCAGGCCCTACTCCCAAATCCCTATTTACCCACTAATCCCTCTAACCTATGCATCTCAAGACACTAAGGGGCAATTTTAGCATGGCCAATCAACCTAACCCACACATCCTTGGACTGTGTGGTTTGACAAAACTCGAGGCATCTTAGGGGATTTTACTGTGTCAACGGTTGTTGGAATGATCTTGTGTGTATGTTGTGCACAGGGTCAGGGGGGCAATAGTAAGGCAATACTTCCGAGTCTTAGTGCTATCTTGGTACAAAGCTGAAAGTATGAGTGGTGTATTAGAGGAAGAAAATTGCTGCCTGAGATCAAGCAGCAGACCGCCTAGCGAAGGAATGCTGTGCTACCGGCATGTTCCAGTTCATTGCCCGTCTTCTCAACACAAGGAGTTGTCATGTCTGTGAGGTCCAGCCTTGCGTGCGTGAAACATTCCTTCTCTTGTGTAATGGCACCAATGGGTCTGCTACACTCTGTAGGCTTTTCACAGGATGACATAGTCCCAGTAGTAGAGGATATCATAAGGGTTGGTGTCTTGCCATGTATCAAGGTGTCTGTGTTAAATAGAACACAGAACATTACAGCGCAGTACAGGGCCTTTGGCCCTCCATGTTGCGCCGACCAATGGAACCAATCTTGTGATCCTGTAACCTAAACTATTCCAATGCTATCCGTATGCCTATCCACTGACCATTTGAACGCCCTTAAACTTGGCGAGTCCACAACTGCTGCAGGCAGGGCATTCCACGCCCTTACTACCCTCTGAGTAAATCTTTACTATTATTATTTTGTGTGAAGCACTTTTGGATGTTTTGCACTTGGGCGCAACATTAAGCGCACTGCTGTACCCTCTGAGTAAATCTTTACTCAGAGGGTACAGCAGTGCGCTTAATGTTGCACCCAAGTGCAAAACATCCAAAAGTGCTTCACACAAAATAATTGCTTGTGAAAAATGGCTGACTTATTCAACCAAGTGTGATTGTGTGGGTTTTCTCCGGGTGCTCCGGTTTCCTTCCTCACACCCCAAAAATATGCTGTTAGGCTGACTGGTTAACAAATTGTCCCTAAATTAGTCTACCCTCAATCTTCCCCAATAGACATAGACAAAGGTCATAGTAGAGGAGGGCGCTCACAATGTTAAAAAGGCGGTGTGGACTCGTTGCGATGAAGGGCCTGTTTCCCGTGCTGTGTTGTTCTTTGGTCACTTCACAGCTGTTTGAACAATGGGGCTGTTGTTTTAATAGTGTCAAACTGGTTGTTCACAGAGCGTGCTGTGTCTGCCCACTGCCAGGTATAGAGGGAGCAGTCTGATTGACCCCCTCAAAGAACAGCCTTCCACTCAACAACAGCTTTTACACATTTATATAGCTCCTTTATTGTAATGAAACGTTCTGAGGTGCTTCACAGGAGCATTATTGAATAAAATTTGACACAAAGTTGCTTAAAGCAATGATCAGACAGGTGACCAAAACCTGGTCAAAGGGAGAGATTTTAAAGAGCATCTTAATGAAGGTGACAGAGTTTGGGGAGAGAATTCCAGAACTCAGACACAGGCTGCTGGAGGCATGGCTGGTTACTGGTCAGATCTGGGTCAATTTTAAACTCTTTCCAGTTTCTTGGGAGAGGAGGAGAACAGTTTCAACATGGTGCAAAAAATATGTGATTATCTAGAGTGGGGAAATTAAATAATTGGACTTGATTGTTAGTAGGTTACACAGATATAATTTAATGCAATGTTTCTAAAGCTGTGTGTGCATGTGACAATACTGCTAAGTGAAGGATTGTCCATGTTGGGTGGGTGAATGCGGTCGCACCTGTTACTTAGGACACTTGCGTGTAGCAGATTAAGTCACTTTGAAGACACCATATTGTGTCCAGCATCTGTGCATGGCGGTGTTGGGATGATATGCATGGCAACTATTCAGACAGAACATGGTCACCGGAAATCAAATGTGGTTACATAACAAACATTTCCTCCTTGACATCTTATACTGAGCAGACCAGATCTGACTGTGTTTTGCTTTCCAGTACTGATCTTATACTCTAAGTAAGAGGCTGTGTAATTTGTGTGTTCATATCTGGGGTTAGAAGTAGCTGGCTAAGTTAGTTCAGGACTCATTGGGATGCATCAATTTCCAGTTGTGATGTTGGCTGTAACAGTCTTCAATAAAAACAAATCTTAAATACTCTCAGACAGCAAGTGCTGGATTTGACAGCACCCTGGGCTTGAGATCACTGTTGTCTGTTTTTGTAGCCCTGGTTTATAATGTGCTTCTGTTCTTCAACTGAAGGGCAAAGGTGAGGAAATGTTGAACTACTGCTCTCAGCATAGCACGTCATTATCTGAAGTCCTGGCAAAGACTGAGGTAGCTAATCCTCTGCAAGAGTGGAGAGAGGCTGCAGTTTGAGGAAAGCTAGTGCCATTTGCTACAAATAAACCTATTGAACTTTAACCTGATGTTGTGAGACTTAAAACACGCACGCAGACAGGGATGGGCTGATCTGTCACTGCTAATAATAGCACGTTGATAGTTCATATTACAAGCTTCTTATAGGGACTGTAAGCCTCTGTGAATTCTCCGTGCCTTTGCCCCCTGCCAATTCTGTAATTTTCAACAATCCTTGCGAGATCACTGCTCCTCCAATTCTAGCCTCTTGTGCATCAGATTTTCTTTGCTGTATCATTGAATACTGTCTGTACCGTCACAGGATAGAGTCAGTTCTCTGCTGAAATATATCACTCTAATTCAAACTATAGAACAGCCTTCAACTCCACTCTTCTGCCCTCCTCCTAAACACTAGCTGTTTTAACTAAGCTTTGGGTCATTTGTACTCATTCCTGTTTGTGTAGGTTAGTGTCAAATTTTGTTTCATCACCTCTGTCAAATAGGTGGAGCTGCTCCATTGTGTTAAAGAAACTAAATACATTTTTATTTTGTTACGGTTGCCATTGCTGGCTGCTTTAGCTGCAGGATTGGGTGGAAATGTTAGGGGTGGAACAGGGGTGTCCATGTTGGGTGAATGCAATGTGCATTTTATGTTTGTTTAAATGTAATTTTCTTTTATAGAGCAAGACGTGGAAGAGGTTGAAGACGATGGTGCACTGGTCCCCCTTTGTTGTCTCCTTCAGGAAGCGCTATCCTTGGGTGCAGTTAGCAGGCCATGCAGGTAAAGCCACTCTGATACTGAGTTAGTGTGCAGCTGCCTCACCTGCCGGGCTCCTCTAATAAGTCTCAAGTTGAATGTGCCCCCTGGGGCTGTATTGAGTCCGGCAAGCAATGACTCTCAAGCAAGAGTTTCCCTTCCATTCAGCTTACAGCTGAAATGTGTCCACTTTAGTGTGAACAGGCATTACAAAAGAAGGGGAAATAGTGCCTGATGAGTGGGCCTGACTGCAAAGGGATTAAGTTGTCTCCCGATACTTTCTGATGACATTGTGAAATGCAACTAGGCTGAGCTGCCTCACCTTTCACAGGACAGTAAATAAGCTTACCCATTGGGATGGAGAGAAATAGAAATGTGAACTGTTGAAGGATAACAAATGGTGTTCACAAAACTGCCTGTTTGTCCCAGGTAACTTTAAAGCTGGAGATTATGGAAAGATCCTGAAGAAGTATTGTGAGTGTGAGCACCAGTGCTTGGAGTCCCTGATGAAGGACCCGTTGCTGCGTCCCTATGTACCAGGCTATTATGGGGTGGTGGACAAGGATGGTGACAGCTACAACCAGATGGATGACCTGTTGTCAGAGTTTGACTCCCCCTCAATAATGGACTGTAAGATGGGGGTGAGGTAAGTTGTACTTTAAAACAGTTGATATCGAATGGGGCACTGTGTCCTTTTGCTCTGAATTATTTTCACCCACTTAGCCTCTGTGACCCCTGTGGCCCTCTCTAGCCCAGCTGGCCTTTGTTCGGCCTCTCTCTGGCCCGGCTGGCCTCCTTCAATTCTGACCACTTGAACATCCCCAACATCACTCCAACATTATTAACTGTGGCTTCTGAGGCACTAAGCTCCCGAATTCTCTCCCTAAACCACTCCACCTCTCTTTAAGATGCTCCTTAAAATCCCTCCCCTTGACTAGACTTTTGGCCACCTATTCCAATATCATTTTAGCTAGCGAGTTGTTCGATTTTGCTGCATGACTGTCACAATTTGGGATGTTTCTATTGGGTTAAGAATATTATATAAATATTAGTTGTTGCTCTGTCTTCGGTTTTAACATTGTGATATATTGATGCATCACAGCAGGATATTGATTAGAGAGCTTGTAATTGGAGAAAGTTACAATGTCGGAGCAACTCAGAGCACACAGGTTTCCACAGTAATCCCCTGGCTGCGCAACCAGTGACCTTGGGCCTAGGAGTTGCAATCTGCCCTAGTGCTTTGGACTAGAGTGTGGGAAACCTGTCACTGTCTTTTGTGTTCCGCTGGAAAATCTGTTGACGTAGCGGACGAAGACTAATTGTGATTCCTCTGTGAGGAAGTAACATTTTTATTTAAAAAAAAGTCTCTCCATTCTTGAAGTTACAAAACTAATACTCAGATCAGTCCAAGCAAATCCATTCCTTACTTTCTCCAAAAAAACAAATTCAAAATCCAATTCAAAATCCAGAAGTGAGACAAACAAGATCCAAGCTGACAGGATGAGGCATCGCACATCTCCTCCCACCGAGGTTCTGTTCCTGAAACCTTGCATATTTACCCTGCTAATTCCTCTAACATTAAGCTCGATTTAGCTTGGCCAGTTTAGCATGACCGTTGGACTGTGGGAAGAAATTGGAACATCCAGATGAAACCCATGCAGACACAGGGAGAATGTGCACAGGCTGCACAGAGTGTGGCCGAGGCAGGAATTGACCCTGGCGTTGTGAGGCAGCAGTGCTCGCCACTGTGCTGTCCTGTACTGCCTATCCTATTTATATAATCTTACATGTTAGAATTTGACACTGAGCCACACAGCAGACATTTGGATAGATGTCCAAAAGCTTCACAAAGGGATGTTTTAACGACAAGAGACAGGTTAGGGAATTTCTGAAGATTTTGTTACTAGTGGGGTCATGGAAACTGGGGAATGTTTAGAGGACATGATTTAGCGATGCCAGCATTGGACTGGAGGTAAACTCAGTAAGAGGTCTGACAACACCAGTTTTCGAATTCGCATTCTGATCAGCAATGTGGAAACTGTCTGTGCTGATATGTGTGCTATTGCAGACCAGAACACCTCATTCGTCTGATGAAGGCTACAAAGGCCGAAAGCTTGCAAGTTTACTATCAAATAAATTGGTTGGATTTAAAATTGGTGTTGTCAGACCTCTTACTGAATCTTTAGAGGCCAGGATTGGAAGAACGCAGAGATGTCGTGATGCTGGCTTGATGCTTGCACTGAGACTGAGAGGGGTGAGGAGAGGTGGTGATGAGATTTGATCAGGGACACAGCTGCAACACCAGTCTCTGAGTTGCAGCACACGTTTCTAGTGCTCACTTAATCTGTTCGTACTTTTCTGACACTGGATTCCAAATTTACTTTTGAAGGACGTACCTTGAGGAGGAATTGACCAAAGCTCGCGAGAAGCCCAAACTACGGAAAGACATGTACGAGAAAATGATCGCAGTGGATCCAAATGCACCCACCCAGGAGGAGCATGAGCAGAAAGCTGTTTTGAAGCCACGTTACATGCAGTGGCGGGAGACGCTCAGCTCGACTGCAACGCTAGGGTTCAGGATAGAAGGCATACGGGTAAGTGGAGGGCATGTATATACCAGTCAACTTCCAGTGTTGGCAAGAACATGCTTGAAGAAGCATAGGATCAGGAGCAATATGGCATATGTCCACCTTTTCTCCATATCCCAGGCTGCCTTTGGTAACAAACTCCCATCCTGTCATTCAAGAATTAACAAGAAGATTTGGAGAAGGGTTTAAATTGGAGTATTGGAGAAGGTTTTGAATTCTCCTTTTCAGTGTAGAAGCGTTTCCGGGGGTGGTACAATAGTTAGCACTGTTGCCTCACACTGCCAGAGACCTGGGTTTGATTCCTGGCTTGAGTCACTATCTGTAGCAGTGTTTACACGTTCTCGCCATGTCTGCATGGGTTTCCTCCAGATGCTCCTCCCACAGTCCAAGATGTATGTGTTAGATGCACTGGCCACTCTAAATTGCCCCTTAGTGTCTGTCAGGGGGACTGGTTAGGGTAAATGTATGGGGATAAGGCCTGGGTGGGATTGAAGTCATTCTGCACTGTAGTGATGCTATGATTCTAATTTCACTCCTAAAGGTCTATCAATACCATCACCTCATTGTCTCAGTCTGTGGAAATAGTTTTGCTGTATCTTTTCCATCTGTTCCCCTTAATATCTTTACTGTGATGAAGCCTATCCATTAAGGAAAGGTTGAACAGGTTGGGCTCATATACCTTATTAGAGTTTAGACAAATGACAGGTGATCTTATTGAAACATGTAAGTTTTTAAGGCGGCTTCTCGGTCTGATTACAGGGAATCTATCTTGCACTTCCTCCAAGGCCAGTGTTTCCTTCTAGAGGTGCAGTGCCTAATGTTGTGTTCTGTGACTGTGTAGGCCAGTCACAGAATGAGGAGATTAACAGGGTAGGAGGGCATCGGGGGAAGCTGAGTCACCAGTGCCAGCTGCAGGATACTATCTATTTATCTGTTGTTGATCTGCTCAGATCTTCAGTTAAACATTCCCTTTCGTTCCCCAGAAAGCTGATGGTACCTGCAGTACAAGCTTCAAGAAAACCAGACTCAAAGAGGAGGTTATGGAGGCTCTGGAAGATTTTGTGGACAGCAATAGAAACATCTTGGTAACTATTTACTGTCCTTTACTACATTCCTTCAGGCACAAGAATCTCAGCGTCAAACTGGAGATCATAGTTTCCACCAGATTCTGTCTGGGGATTGTGGATGGTTTGCGTTGCTAGCATGCTGGTATTCTGACCTCCAACCTGGCTCTGTGTGTTGCTAATGATCTGTTTGTCTTGCTCTCAGAGAAACTACTTGACGCGATTGAAAGAATTGAGGACAGCACTGGAGGGCTCCGAGTTCTTCAACACACATGAGGTAATGGGCGTTCCCTGCTGTCCCACAGCGTAGCGCGCAAATCCCAGATCAGTTTCTGAGACAACCGCCATGTCAAAGGTTCAAGGCAGAAAATACTCAACAATCCTAAAAGGAAAAAAGAAACCTTTAGGGTTTGTGATACGTTACAAGTGAAAACATCTGAAGAAATGGCTATCCCTGACTTTGGTTTTTTTGTTAAATTATCCAGGGCGTGGGTCTTTGCTTTGTAATCCTGATTTGGGCTCCTCCCAGGATGCTGACGTGCCAGTCTGTGGCTCCTGCTCTTTGGCTTGGAGTTCTTGGGATGCTGTTGTCTCATGTTCCTCCATATCATTACCCTGTTGTCAAGTGTTTGAGGCTTGGCAATAATTGGTACTGGTTTATGGAGGATGATTATTCCCCCAGACTTGCTGAGATGGGGAGGGTGGCTCCCCAACACTCGCTAGAGGCAGAATATGCAGACTCCACACAAGCTGTACTTTTCTCAGCGGTTGGATTTGGAGACTTGTCAATTCATTGATGACTTCCACTTGTGTCAGATTGCAGAGGAAAATAAATCATGTAATTGTGCTAGTTAACCATGGAATGCATCGCAATCACTTTCCCATTCCCTCCTTTGGGTCTCACTTGAGTTGGAGGTCAACTGATGGCTTCCTCTGATTCTTTCATCCCCTTCACCACACAGACTGCAATAGTTCAAGTACAGTGGTGGCTCACTACCACTTTCCCCGAAGATAAATCAGGATGGCAGTAAATTTGGACCAATAACTGTCCACATTGTTATTCTTTTAATGCATCTTCAGTCTTATCAATGATCTCTCCTGCCCTTTTGGACTGAGACAATAGGGAATTGTGAATCTTTGGAATTCTCTGTCCTAAAGGGTTGTGGATCCTCCATCGTTGAGAATATGTTCAGTACTTAGATTGATGGGTTCAGGACTGTACGGGAATGGAGGAGATTGGGAATAGTGTGGGAAAGTGGGATTGGGATGGATTTTAGTTGTGAATGTATTGAATAGCAGTGGCTTGATGTGCTGAGTGGCCATCTGCTAATTTCTTCCATCTGTAGTATTTTCTGACCACTGACTGGAATTGTCTTCTTTGTTCCAGGTGGTAGGAAGTTCCCTCTTGTTCGTTCATGACAAGTCGGAGCTGGCCAAGGTTTGGATGATTGACTTTGGGAAGACAGTGCAGTTACCTGATCATACGACACTGAACCACCGGGTGGCCTGGGTGGAGGGCAATCGAGAGGACGGCTACTTGTGGGGCATGGACAATCTCATCAACATCATCAGCCAAATGGTGGAGGGGTGACTGGTTCCACAGCCCCTCAGGACTGCATTCTCAGCCCACCAAGTGTGCCGCTTTTCAGATGGTGCACTGCTCCTTATACAAGGAATGGTGTGGTTGGACTCCTGTCTGGAAACTTCTTTTTCAAACCTCACCACTTCTGACTGGATCAGAAGCTTAGTGCTCTAACTGAGGGGGTCCATCGCTCCTTTGGGAGGGTGGTTTTGGGCAGGGAGGAGGGGGGGTTGGCGTTGGTTGGTGGTGCGAGTTTCAAAGCGGGTGAGGAAAGCTAAGCCGAGAGCGTGCTTGTGATTTCCAGGGTTTGAGGTGCGGTGTAAAGTTGTCATTCCTGAGCACCACGCCTAACCTCTGATCTCAGCAGGGGGAAGCGGGAGTTTGAACTATGGATACTGCTCCTTGGGGTTGGTGTAGAGCAGACATCGTAACTGGTTGAGCCAGTGAACATTTTTTTTTCTGAAATGTGCAACTCGAGCAGAAACACTGGAGAGAGGCAGAGATATTTCCGATTAATTCTGCAAGTCTGTTCAATCTCATTTTCAAAAATGCAGAACACAACAACTCACCAACCTTGCAGCAACACACACAGCTGTGATTTTTCATCATCCTTCTGCAATTTTCCATATTCAGGTCCCATGTCACTTGACAGAATTTGCCTGTTGGCTACCTCCTCCCATCCCCCACCCTGGGCAGGTGGGTTCCGCACTGCACTGTGCACTGATAAAACTCCACTGAGGGGGAAGAGTGTGAGGAATCCCTCAGGAGGGTGATGCTGAATGGAAACGGTTGAACTATTCAGTGCCAATCTTCCCAAAACTCAGGTGACAGTCAAAACGATGGGTGGCACGATGGCACAGTGGTTAGCACTGCTGCTTCACAGTGCCAGGGACCCTGGCTTGGGTGACTGTGCGGATTCTGCACATTCCCTGTGTCTGTGTGGGTTTCCTCTGGATACTCCAGTTTTCTCCCACAGTCTGAAATACGTGTTAGTTAGGTGAATTGACCGTGCTAAATTGCCCCTTAGTGTCAGGGGAATTAGCGAGGTAAACAGATGTGGTTATGGGGATTGAGCCTGGGTGTGGTTGTGTTTGGTGCAGACTTGATGGGCTGAATGGCCTTGTACTACACTGTAGAGATTCTATAATTCCATGAAACACTTCTTTTTGTTAAAAAAAAGTCTCTAAACCTGCCTTGACCATAAAGTGAGAGAGCTGGGGGGAGGGGGGATTGGTTGAGCAGAAAGTATAAAATGGAGATGGTCCATGCAAACAGTTTAATTTTAATAATGATACTGATTGCTCCTTCATCAGCTGTATCTCTGTCAGCAGGAGAGTGAGACTCTTACTGTTCATATTTTACTGGTGAGATTGGATTGTACAGTAAGTCCTGATGGGGACGTGAGGACTTACTGTACAATCCAATCAGCAAAGGAAGTTGATTGGAATGGAGCAAGGGAGTTTAAACACGAGTGCAGAGGTTTCTAATCTAGTTTCTAGCTCAGTCATGGAATGGTGCTTGAGGGCTGGGGATACTGAAGGCATCAGGGCTCCAGAGACGGGGGACAGGGAAGTGCTCCGTTTGGTTTCATCACTTTGAGCTCTTGGTGTGGCTGCCTGTCTTGAGCAGTGCTATTCGACTGTATGGATAGTACCCCTCGCAGCACAGATCTGCATGTGAAACAAACTGGGCATTCAGTCCAGTGCCTCTATGCTGACTCTTTCCAAGTATTTATCCAGTTCTCCTTTTGAAGGTTCATATTGAATCTGTATCCAGCATCTTTTCAGGCAGCACATTCCAAATCCTGTCCACCTGTTGTGTTTAAAAAGAAATTTAAAGCTTTTCCTCGAGTTGCCTCAGGTTCTTTGGTTGGTCAGTTTAACAGGTGAAGCTATCAGCCCGAGAGTCACAGTTCACAATGGAATAGCCAGCGTCCTGCAGTTTCCACATCACTCGTGGTATTCATGATCAAGGAGGTACACATTCAAATACAAGACCAAAACCATTCTCACTGTTGTGTTGGGAAGATTTATACCAGTGTTAGCCCATCTGAGTGTGTGAACAGATGTAAGGTCAGTGGCACTGACCTAGGGGATTCATACTGGGCAGTCTGTCCTGTGAGGTCCATTTATTTTGGCTGAAGCAAGTGGAGCAGATTTGATCTGACGATTTATTCTGTTCCTGGTCGCTGCCCCATTGTGCTGCTTTATAGGACATAAAGACCCCAACACACTGCAACATTATTCCCCTACACGTGGGAGATGGGATGGTTTCTGGAAAGTTGCTACCTTCTTGTTGGAAGGATGGTTCTGAGCACTCTGGGAAATGCATCCGGATATGCTGGACCTGATATCCAAGGCCTGTCCTATTACAGTGGAGAAAAGGTCATTGATTGCAGACTGGGGGTGAGTGGAAATGGGTTAATCCTGCCCAGTGCTGCCACGCACTGACTCAGGGAGGTGGGTGCTATCTAGGGTTAGAAACTTACAAAATTTAAAAACTGTTCCTCCCCAACATCAGGATCTGAGAGTTTGGAATAGGAAATATTCCTGGCAATGTCTCCATTTCAGTGGAAGTGTATCATTCACTGGTTCTGAAAACATCACTGAAACTTCTAAATCAAGTCACAGACAAGGGGGAGATCAATTAGGGAGTGAGAGAGACACAGGGTGGTGGGGGGTGGTCACATGACACAGTGGTTAGCACTGCTGTCTTATAGCACTAGGCACCCAAGTTCAAAACCTGGCTCTGGATGACTGTGTGGAATCTACATGTTCTCCCCATGTCTGCAAGGATTTCCTATGGGTGTTCTGGTTTCCTCCCACAGTCCAGTGATCTGCAGGTTAGGTTGATTGGCCATGCTAAATTGCCACTTAATGTCAGAGGTACTAACTAGGCTAAATATGTGGGGTTAAGGGATAGGGCCTGCGTGGGACTGTTGTTGGTGCAGACTCGATGGGTCAAATGGCCTCCTGCACTGTAGGATTCCATGAGTGGATTACTGGTCTGGAATGCAAAGCTGGATGATCCCAGTTCAAAACCAGCTGCAGTATTTTGCTGCATTTTACGGTGTTTCAGTCCCTGCAGAGTCTGATGTGAGCTGGGAAATTCTTCTCCGTTCAGTATACAAGACAGAAGACTTGCTACAATTGAAACATGGTTCAATGAACCATGACACCCCCCCGCAGTCTGTTCAAACATCTATGGGATTGGTGTGCAAAGAATGATGGTGACCAGGCGCCTGCCTGTCTGTGGGTGCTGTGCACAGGAAAAGCTATCCTCAGCTATCAGCCCTATCTGTGTCAGGCTTGAAACATAAAATTCGAAGTATTGGAGGCCGGACTGAATTTTGGACATCATCTAATTGTTCCTCTATTGACATGGACCAGATTCTACTGACTCTGCCTCAGTGTGATAGATGCCCGAGGAATCCCTGTGTCCCAGTATATTAGATCTCTGAGGGGATCCCTCTACCCATGTGTTAACTGGCTTTAAGGAATCGTTTCTCTCACAGACCAGGTTTTGAGTTGTGCAGCGGGAAATGTGTCTCTGTCTCTCCACTGAGATTCCAGTGACAATGTTGAAATATCAGAACAAAATAATCCTCTTGATGGTAGAATACAGATGTCATTGTAAATATTTCTCGTGTCTTAACACCTTCAGAGGGGTCTTGCCTTATATGTAAAAAGCTCTTGTACTATACAGGCTTGTGTACATTGAATCCTAACTGCAATGTTCTTAACTGAATATGTTTTCTGCTGCATACTTCCTTTAAGAGTTTTATATCCAATATTTGGCTCTGGGCTGGTGCTGAGGGCAAAGCTGCACAGCGGAACATTAACCAGGAGAGCAGCTGTGTTGTGCCAGAACCGTCTTCGTTGTCAGGAAGCTCTTTTTGATTCTTCCACAGGGTGTGAGCGTGGCTGGCAAGTCCAGCATTGGTTGCTCATCCCTTGAGAAACGTGGTGCTGAGTTCTTCTTGTAGGACCAATGTGCCATTTATTGTTTTGGAAAAAATTGTCCCCTCTCCCAAACTGGGACAAAGCAAAGTTTGTGTGTGGGAGGGGAGTTGGGGGGGGGGGGGGGGGGGGGGGGGGGAGTGGTGACTAAATACATTTCAAGTTTCTCCTTTTAGAGCCATCAGTGATCTTGGGCTACCCCTGGCTCCTTTTCTCCACAGATACCAGGAAGGGGTTTATTTAATCATTCATAAGCTACAAGTCTTGTTATGGTTGGAATTTGGAAATCTCTTGAGTTCTGGAAGCATGGAATGCTACCTGGTCCTGAAAAATGTTAATCTAATCCACTTACACTTTTGGAATAGTTTTTCTTCCAGATCTTCACTGGCACTCAGATTGAAAAGTTTAAGTGCTTGGTTCTGCCTGCCCCTTGTCAGCTCGTGGCAATTTGGCACCAGGGCTGAGTTGGATTTTTTTTGTGCTAATTAGAGACAGTGACCACGTGGCTCTGAGCAGCCAAACAGTGATGGAGGGAGGGAGGTTCCCCTCACTGTGCCTGACCACTTTGCCAGCACTGTAGAGACAGTGGGTCCCTGAGGATCCTCTGGCTGCCAGATGGTTGGAGGGAGAGGATCAGAACATAACTGCTCCTCTCCCAGCCTTTCACCAATTTGAGTGGATTTTGACAGTCCTGGGTTTGGAGATTCCTGACAGTAAAACACTGACTAGCTAACCAGATTGATCCAAGCTCCAGCACAATTGCCTGTGCCAGACTGTTCCATTCCCAGCTTTCACTATATTCCCTGCAAGTTGAGTCTCACCCACTCATTTGAAATATTGAGTCTCAGCTTGCAGTTCCCAATACACTTGAGCACACACTGTTTACAAAGCTATCCTTGAAAAAGTGTTAACTTTTCTCTTTATCTGTGTTTATGAACAATTACTGGAAAATACTGGAATCTGCATGTTTTTATAATTTATATTGCATTAAAATTGTATTGCTGGATTAATTTGCATACAGTGTCAACTAGCCAATTCTTTGTTATAATAAACTTGCCCCTCAGTGGGGATTTCTACATATTCACACATCCGTATCTGTTTCATATTCCAAAATGCCTTGACTTGCTGTCAGCACCCTTGTTCTCTCACTCTCTCATCCACTCCTCTCCCTCAAGCACAAAACTAACATAAGACTGGTTCAGTAATCGCAGCCTAGTGCTTGTGCTCTGAATTTTATCTAGGCATTATGTCTATTATTCGACTGTTGGAAGCATCCCATTTCTACCATACTGGTTGTGAAAAGCCAATACTACCATCTGGACAATTTAGATGGGAGAGAGACATTGAGATAAGGAGGGTTATATCCAGAGTAAAGCTCCCTGTACATTGTCCCCATCAAACACTCCCAGGACAAGGAACAGCATGGTGTTAGATACAGAGTAAAGCTTCCTCTACACTGTCCCCATCAAATACTGCTAGGACAGGTATAGCACGGGGTTAGATATGGAGTAAAGCTGCTTCTACACTGTTCCCCATCAAACATTCCTAGGACAGTATAGCATGGGGTTAGACACAGACTAAAGCTTTCCTGTATACCAAGCTTGTCCATGTGTGAGATTATCAACAGCAGATATGGAAAGGGATGATCAGTAATCACTGGCACCAGTCAGAATGCTGAGGAGGACAGGATGAATATGTATGAGAGGAAAGGGTGTGTATGACAAAGGATTTGTGTGTGTGTGTGTGTGTGTGTGTGGGGGGGGGGGGGGGGGGGGGGGAGGGAGGGAGAGAGATAATATGTTTGTGAGAGGGAAACTTATTTGACAATAAAATCAAAGCCTAGAAATGTTCTGGAGGAGTCTGAATCTTAGAGCACTGACACCAGGCTGGAGACACAAGTGGCTTTTGGAAGGCACTTAATGTCAGTGTTAGAGTCACAGGTGTCATTTCATTTTGACTTCTTTAACCAGAGTAGGAGGGAGCTCAAACGGGGAGTTAGAAGGGCAAAGAGGGAGCATGAAATGGTTTTGGCGGATAGGATTAAGGAAAATCCAAAGGCTTTTTACTCCTATGTTAGGAATAAAAAGGTGGTTAGAGGAAAAATTGGACCTCTTAAGGACAGAGGAGGGGAACTGTGCTCAGAGCCTGAAGGAATGGGGGAGATCCTGAATAAATACTTTGCGTCGGTATTCACGAAGGAGAGGAGCTTGTTGACCGGTCCCCTCTCTGAGGGAGCTGTGGACCAGTTGAGGGAAATATCCATACCGAGGGAGGAAGTGTTAGAGCTTCTAGGTAGCATTAAAACTGATAAATCTCCGGGGCCTGATGGCATTTATCCCAGGCTGCTTAGGGAGGCACGAGGTGAAATTGCTGGGCCCCTGACGCAAATCTTTGTCTCTTCTTTGGACACAGGTGAGGTCCCAGAGGACTGGAGAATAGCTAATGTTGTAATGTTATTTAAAAAGGGTAGTAGGGATAATCCTGGAAATTATAGGCCGGTGAGTTTGATGTCAGTGGTAGGGAAGCTGTTGGAGGGAATTCTTCAAGATAGGATGTATAGGCACTTAGAGCGTTGTGATCTGATTAGGGATATACAGCATGGATTTGTTAAGGGGAAGTCATGCCTTACAAATCTGGTAGAATCTTTTTAGGAGGTGACGAAAATGGTCGATGAAGGGTGAGCCGTTGATGTTGTCTATATGGATTTCAGTAAGGCGTTTGACAAAGTCCCTCATGGAAGGTTAGTTGAAAAGGTCAAGTCTAATGAGATACAAGGACAGGTAGCTGGATGGATAAGTAACTGGGGCTTGGTAATAGGAGACAGAGAGCAATAGTGGGAGGGTGTTTTTCTAGCTGGAAGTTGGTCACTAGTGGTGTGCTGCAGGGCTCGTACTGGGACCTCTTCTATTTGTAATGTATATAAATGACTTGGAAGAGGGAGTAAGTGGAGTGATCAGCAAGTTTGCAGATGATACAAAGATGGCTGGACTTGCGGATAGTGAGGAGTATTGTCAGGTGATGCAACAGGACATAGGCTGGTAGATTGGGCAGATAGATGGCAGATGGAATTCAATCCTGATAAATGCGAGGTGAAGCATTTCAGGAGACAGAATGGACGGGGGAGGTATATGATAAAGGGTAGACCTATTAAGAGTATAGAAACGCAGAGGGACCTGGGGGTGCAGGTGCACAAGTCTCTGAAGGTGGCAGAGCAAGTGGAGAAGGTTGTGAAGAAAGCATATGGTATGCTAGTCTTTATAGGAAGGGGTATAGAGTACAAGAGCTGGCCTTTAATGTTGCAGTTGTATAAAACGTTGGTTAGACCTCATTTGGAAAACTGTGTCCAGTTCTGGTCGCCTTACTACCGGAAGGACGTGGAGACTCTGGAGAGAGTGCAGAGGAGGTTTACCAGGATGCTGCTTGGTATGGAAGGTCTGAGTTACGAGGAGAGGTTAGGCAAATTGGGGCTGTTTTCCTTAGAAAGACATAGACTTAGAGGAGTTCTAATAGAGGTGTACAAGATTATGAGGGGTATAGATAAACAGGGTTAAGCTTTTTCCTAGGATGGACTCGAATAGCACGAGGGGTCATGGGCTTAGGGTGAGTGGGGTAAGGTATAATTTGGATGCTAGAGGGAGTTTTTTCACACAGAGGGTGGTGGGGGTATGGAATGCGCTGCCAAGTAAAGTGGTAGAGGCAGGTACTCTGGAGTTATTTAAGAGATACTTAGATGGGCACATGAACAGAATGGGAATGGAGGGGGTATAGAAAACTGATTAAAATAGGGATCATGACCTTGGGGGTTCCTTGGGAAGTGTGTAAATTGTCGACGATATTGATGTATTTGTTTTATCCTACAGGTGCTTTGGTCCACCTTGTTTCTAACAAGGGGCATACACGCAATGGGTCGTGAGAGAGCTGCTCTTGATTTTTTTCGAGAGTGTCCTAGTGCTTCATGTCGTTAAGTGTGCATTTGACTTGGACCATTTGATGGGCAACACGACAGCTCAGTGACTATTGCTGTGTTGTGCAGATATGTGGATTTGGGCCTGTCTCTGTGGGAGTTTGCGCATTCTCCCTGTGCTTGTGTAGGTTTTCTCCGGGAGTTCCAGTTTCCTCCCACATCCCAAAGATGTGCTCTTAGGCTAATTGGCAAAACAAATTCTCCCTAAATTGTCTCAAATTTGATTTCAATGCATAGATCTATAAACATAATTAAGGATCATGGGTAGAAGTGGGAACATCGAGGTGGTGGTGTGGGCTCGTTGGGCTGAAGGGCCTGTTTCCCGTGCTGTTTTGTTTTTGTTCACTGTCAGTACTAATAGATAGTGCACACTGTATACAACTGAGTTGTATATGGTGTGATTATCCCTCAGACTGAAGAATGAACAATTCTAATGTCAAATGATTGATAATCAGTTTTGGTTATGTTCCTTGACGGGTATCAGGGCATCATCAGCAAGGCCATCCTGTCTTGAATGGTCCACAGTGCCAAGAGTTTATCCCAGCAATAGCTGATTAAGCAGTCAGCCTCTCTATACAGGGGACTGGTGTAAAGTTAAATTACACTATAATAAAATGAAAAGCAGAAATCTGGCGAGAGAAAGTTTATTTTATGAGTGTCACAAGTGAGCTTACATTGACACTGCAGTAAAGTGACTGTGAAAATCCCCTAGTTGCCACACTCTGAAGCCTGTTTGGGTACACTGAGGGAAAATTTGGCACAGCCAGTGCACCTCACCAGCACGTCTTTCAGACTGTGGGAGGAAACCGGAGCATCCAGAAGGCACCCATGTAGACACAGGAAGAATGTACAGCCTCCACACAAAGAGTCACCCAAGCCGGAAATCGAACCTGAGCCTCTGGCGCTGTGAGGTAGCAGTGCTAATCATTGTGCCACCATGCTGTTGGGGAATAGGTTGGTTTGTTTGCAGGGATTTGAAGGAAAAAGCACAAAGGAAGGAAGGGAAACCTTAAAGAACTTCCTTAAATAAATTAACCTATTCATTAAAACAGTGCTTACAATAAAATGTAAACAGTATTCAAAAAATAATTTTACAATAGTGAGGTTAATGAAATGGTGACATAGAGGTAATGTCACTGGAATAGTAATCCAGAGGCCCAGCCTAATACTCTGAGGGTTACAGGTTCAAATCTCACCCTGACGGCTGGTAGAATTTAAATTCAATTAAATAAAAAAGTGTGGAACTGAAAACTTGTCTCAGTGTTGTAAAAACCTATTTCATGAATGCTTTTTAGGGAAGGGAATCCTTACCTGTAATCCGCAGTGATATGTGTTGACTCTTGACTGCCTCCTGAAATGGCCAAGCGGGACAGTCCATTGTATGGACTGCAACGGTTCAAGAAGCTAAGCTCAAAACAGCCCCCTCCACAAGAGTAATTGGGGACGGGCAACAAATGCTGGCCTTGTCAGTGACACTCACATTTCTCGAACAGATTTTTAAAAATGCTTGTTGCTGCTGAATAAACTCTGGAATTCAGAAAATCCAGATTCTGAACAGGTATAGAAAACTACCCTGTGGCCCCCCCACCCCTCTCTCTCTCTCTCCAGTCTTCATCTGGATGTTGCATTTGATGAAGGCATACAATTTTTTTTGTCCTGGAGAATTCTCCCTGAGCACATTTTATAGTGATTCCAGCAGGGGTAGTTCCAAGTAACATCATTAATGTTTCTATCATTCATTTTAACAAAGATTCACACAGTCCCTTCAAATCATGCTCATTGGGGAGCAGGCCACATATTGGACGAGGAAATCCAGAGTCCCTTTTCCCCCAGCTCTGAGTAATTATGGCAGGACGGAGTGTGCGTTAGCTTGACAAGTATTCTCTCTGCTTTCTTCATCTCCGATAAAAATGGTAGTTGTACACTGGTCACAATTTGTTGCTTCGCTTGAAGGGAAAGTTTTTCAGCACAGCCACAGTCAGTGTCTCAAGTTGAACTTGATCACTGCCAATTGCCAGTTACATCTGAAGGAAATCTAGTGTCTGGTAAAAGTCAGAGCCAGAATCCGAAACAGCAAAGGATTTCAGTTGTTTGTTTCTCAGAACACTGGTTGTGTGTTGCTCCATTATAATACAGACCTATGGGAGGATGAAAATTGGCAGACTCTATTACTCTGTGTAGCAGACCCTTAGTGGCACAAAGATTCTCCCCCTTGCCTGGATGAGTGCAGCTCCAACAACACACAAGAAGCTTGACCAATGTAAAAGCAGCCCATCCACAAATGTTCACTCCATCACTGATGCACAATGGCAGCAGTGTGTGCCATCTACAAGATGCACTGCAGCAACTCATCAAGGCTCCTCAAGCAGCACCTTCCGAACCTACGACTGCTACCATCCAGAACGTCAAGGGCAGCAGATTAACAGGAACATCACTACCTGCAAATCCTCCTCCAAGCTACTCACCATAGAATTCGTACAGTGCAAAAAGAGCCATTTAGCCCATCGAGTCTACACTGGAAGAGCATCTTACCCAATACCCCAAACTTATCCCCATAATGCTGCACACTTAACATGGCCAATCCACCTAACCTGCACATCTTTGGACACTAAGGGGCAATTTAGCATAACCAATCCACCCAACCCACCCATCTTTAGACTGTGGAGGAAACCAGAGCATCCAGGGGAAACCCATGCAGATACAGCGCCAATTTGACTTGGAAAAATATATCGGCCAATCCCTCACTGTTGCTGAGTCAAAATCCTGGAACTCCTTCCCTAACAACACTGTGTAACTGTACCACGTAGACTCACAGTTCAAGAAGGCAACTCATCACCACCTTCTCAAAGGGCAATTAGGGATGGGCAATAAATGCTGGTCTTGCCAGCTAAGCCCTACATCCTGTGAATTAATTAAAAATAAAAAAACAGGTGTAGGGTCCATTTATTCCTCAGGATGGACAGAGACAGCACTGATACGTTGAGTTTCTTTTATTGAACAGAATTTAAAATTAACAGATCACAGAGAGTGAAAAAGCGAGAGGGAGAGCAATACGAGCAAGTTCCAGTATTGTTAGAACATTACAGTGCAGTACAGGCCCTTCGACCCTCGATGCTGCGCCGACCAGTGGAACCAATCTAATGACCCTCTATCCTAAACTATTCCAATATTATCCATATGCCTATCCACTGACCATTTGAACATCCCTAAAGTTGGCAAGTCCATAACTGCTGCAGGCAGGGCATTCCACGCTCTTACTACCCTCTGAGTAAAGAACCTAAATCTGATATCCATCCTATAATTATCACCCCTCAATTTAAAGATATATCCCCTCGTGTTAGCCATCATCATCTCAGGAAAAAAGCTCTCACGGTCCACCCTATCTAACCCTCTGATCATCTTATATGTCTCAATTAGGTCACCTCTTAACCTTTTAACGAAAACAATCTCAAGACCCTCAGCCTTTCCTCATAAGGCCTTCCCACTGTACCAGGCAACATCCTGGTAAACCTCCTCTGCACCCTTTCCAATGCCTCCACATCTTTCTTATAATGCGGCGACCAGAACTGTATGCAATACTCCAAAGTGTGGCCGCACCAGAGTTTTGACAGTTGCAACATGATCCCACGGCTCCGAAATTCAATCCCTCTACCAATTAAAGTTAACACACTGTATGCCTTCTTAACAACCTTATCATCCTGGGTGCAACTTTCAGGGATCTATGCACACGTACACCGAGATCTCTCTGCTCGTCAACACCACCAAGAATCCTTCCATTAACTTTATATTCTGTAATCCTGTTACTCTTTCAAAGTGAATCACCTCACACCTTTCTTGTCTTGAAACACACTTGGTCAAAAACATACTCTGGTTTGTACTAACATTGAGCTGAATACACAAATCTAAGTTTTCCGTTATTTGGTATTGAAATTATTTGGTACGAGTCATCTCTAACTTTTATCAACATCTGCAGCTGTGGCCATGAGAAGCTTTGTTTTGGCTTATGTTAGCATCGTACTTCCAAAGAATGCAGTCAATTTCTCAAGCTAATCCCAATTTACTTGTTGAGTTTAAAATGTGGTCAAGTTAACTTTTAAAAGCTTAGCATTTAGATTTATTATGGAGTCTTTGCATAAGTGAAGCAAACCATACACAAGATCCACAACAACTGGGTAAGCTTCCCTGGTATGTGGAGAGGATGGTTGTGATAGGGTTGCTCAGTTAGTCACATGTTAGTGAGTGGATTATTGAATGGGTCAACACATTTCCATGACTATTCTGCTCATTTTGAGCTCTTCCGAAGGCAACCAAATCCATAGCTTTGCGGCTCTCACAATTTTGGCTTAGAACTCCAGATGTTAGTGAGTACTTTGCAGGAATATAGGATTTCTACTCAGTCAGGGAATGGAGTGTGATGAAGATAAGGCAAGATAGCGGAGTCAGTCATGATGTCAGTAAAAAACAGAGGAGACTCAACAGGCTGGATGTCCTACTTCTGCTTCTGGTATCTTAAGGTCTTCTAGAAGTAGAATTATTCCATTTGGCCCTTAGTGTGCTACACCATTCAGTGAGACCATAGCGAATCTGATTGTGGTCTGAGCTCCACTTTCCAGTCTGCAAACCCCTACAAGTGCAGAAGGAAGCCATTCGGCCCATTCAGTATGCACTCTCTGACAGAGCATCTCATTCTAAACCTATAACCCCACGTATTTATCCCATTAATCCCCCTAACCTATACATCTTGGGACACTAAGGGGCAATCCAGCCTGACCAATCCACCCAACTTGCATATTTCTAGGCAATAAGGGGCAATTTAGCATGGCCAATCTACCTATCCCACGCATCTCTGTGTACAGGGTGGAATGGTGGCACAATGATTAGCACTGCTGCCTCACAGCACCAGGGACCTGGGTTCGATTCCCGCTTTGGGTAACTGTGAAGTTTGCACGTTCTCCCCATATTTAGTTGTGTTGTAGAGCAGAAGGATCTCGGGGTCAGGGTCCATAGGACTCTTAAATCGGCCTCGCAGGTGGAGGAAGTGGTCAAGAAGGCATACAGTGTACTGGCCTTCATTAATCGAGGAATAGAGTTTAGGAGTCAGGAGGTAATGATGCAGCTCTATAAGACTCTTGTCAGTTGGAGTATTGTGCGCAGTTCTGGTCGCCTCATTATAGGAAGGATGTAGAGGCTATTGAGAGGGTTCAGAGGAGATTTACAAGGATGCTGCCTGGATTGGGAGGCAGGCCTTATGAAGATAGGTTGAGGGAGCTGGGACTCTTCTCACTGGAGAGACGTAGGTTGAGAGGCGACCTGATAGAGGTTTATAAAATGTTGAGAGGAATAGATAGGGTGGACTCTCAGAGACTATTTCCCCGAGCTGAAATGGTCACTACGAGAGGACACAGATTTAAGGTGCAGGGAAGCAAATACAAAGGAGATGTCAGGGGTAGGTTTTTCACTCAGAGGGTGGTGAGTGAATGGAACCGACTGCTGTCGAAGGTTGTTGAGGCAAACTCACTGGGATCTTTTAAGAGACTTCTGGATGAGTATATGGAAAAGAATAGGATAGGGGGGTTATAGATAGGTCTGTGGATTGGTAGATGTGATCGGCACAACTTGTGGGCCGAAGGGCCTGTTTGCGCTGTATTGTTCTATGTTCTATTTGCGGGGATTTCCTCCAGGTCCTCTGGTTTCCTCCCACAATCCAAAGATGTGCGGATTAGGTGGATTGGCTATGCTAAATTGCACCTTAGTGTCAAGGGGACTGTCTAGGGTAAATGCATGGGGTTATAGGGATAGGGTCTGGGTGGGTTTGTGGTCAGTTTGTGGTTGGTGCAGACTCGATGGGTGAATGGTCTCCTTCTGCACTGTTTCGAAGATAAATTCTATGATTAGGTGGATTGGCTATGCTAAAATGACCCTAGTGTCAGTGAGGTAAATATGTGAGGTCATGGGAATACAGCCTGGGTGGGATTGTGGTCAGTGCAGATTCAATGAGCCAAATGGTTTCCTTCTGCACTGTAGATATTCTATGACAAATTGCCCCTTAGTGTCCCAAGGTTGGTAAATATTTCAGGATATGGGGATAGGACCTGGATAAGGTGCTCTGTTGGACAGTCAATGCAGATAGATGGACTGAATGACCTCTTTTTGCACTGATTTACAAAGGGGCAATTTAGCATGGCCAATCCCATTGCACATTTTTGGACACTAAGGGGCAATTTAGCCCTACCAATCCATCTAACCTCTACATGTGTGGACAATAATGTTTACAATGATAACGATCTACAAATTAGCTTAAAGGAACTTGGGTCATGAAAGGAGCTATTTAAATGCAAAACAGTCCAAATGAATTGGAGAACATGAATGCCCATTGGGATCAATGTGCCTCCCTTGTTGACTTCCCTGGTAACTTGAGGTGATGTCCCTTTAAATCACAATAACACTAATTGGTGGCTATTGAAGTTGCAATGTGACTCCCTCACCTGCAGCAAATGAAGAGTTTCGATTTAAAAAAAACCCCAGGTTATTTCTAAAGGGACACAGCAGCCATTCCAGCTCAGACACCAGCCCTGATCCATCTCTGTGGGAGTGTAATGGCGGCGGCGATGGTGAGTGAGGTTCTCCGCAATCCGGTTAAAATCTCCGCCATCCGCGGGAGCTGGCGGCCATCAGCTGGCCGGTACTGTTCACCGGGGTCTCCGCTGCCGATATTTACCGGATTTTGCGCTCTCTTTCTCTGCCCCCAGCCCCTCCTTTGATGTTTGGCCTCCTGGAGCGGGTTGATGGTTGCCATGGTTTCTGAGGGCCTGCTTCCTACCTGAAAGTTTAGCTGGCTGAAGTTGACAGGGATGGTGTTCACATTGAAACTTATTCTGGTTTTTGATTTCATTATTCTATATAGGCACTGGATTTATAATTCTGTCATTGCTTGAGGGATTTATTTGTTTTTAAGTTGGGCCATGTGGGAAAGGTATGTGTTCTACAACAGGGGCTGAATGGCCTTTAGCTTAGAGATTTATTACTTACTCACTTTTCACCCTTTCCCCAGAGTGAATGAAGACATCTTAGTCATGTTGCCCTACACAACAGCAGTTGTTGGCTTAGAGGTTTATTACTCATTTGCTTGCCAATGTTTCTTAGTAGCACGGTGGTTAGCGTTGCTGCCTCATTGCCAGGAACCTGGGTTTGATTCCCAGCTTGATTCTGTGTTTGCACATTCTCCCTGTGTCTGTGTGGGTTTCCTCCCACACTTTAAAAGATTGGCTATGCTAAATTCTCCTTCTCTGTTCCCAGACAGGTGTGGGAGTGTGGCCTCTTTTAAGTTCAAACCAAATAAACAAACTCAAGTCAAATCAGGACAAAGTAAAAGGGGCTACTCCCCAAAAAGGAGAACAGCCTGAACAAAATCAAAGTATAAAGGAAACTTAAACATCAAATTAAAATGTGATTATTAGAGCCAATAATGTGTGGTGACTAGGAGCTTTTCACAGTAACTTCATTGCAGTGTTTACTTCATTCTTCTTGTGACATTAATAAATTTTAAACTTCTCACAAGGTGATGTCAAGTCACCAACCCCCATCTTTTTTTATTTAATTTATTGTTGTTATGTCTGATTGCTGGAGAGTGATCTAAGAATTATTTAACAAATGGGTGACACGGTAGCACAGTGGTTAACACTGCTGCTTCACAGTGCCAGGAACCTGAGTTTGATTCCCAGCTCAGGTCACTATCTGTGTGGAGTTGACACATTTCTCCTTGTGTCTGTGTAGGTTTCCTTCCACAGTCCAAAGATGTGCGGGTTAGGTTGATTGGCCAAGCTAAAATTGCCATTAGTGTCCTGGGATGTGCAGGTTAGAGGGATTAGCAGGTGAACTGTGTAGGGATATTGGGGGTAGGGCCTGGGTGGGATTGTGGTTGGTGCAGACTCGATGGGCCAAAAGAGCTGTTTCTGCACTGTAGGTTTTCTGTGTTCTGTGTCTGCTGTGGGGCAGTATTGGAGAAAAATAATTGAGCTAATGAGGAATGAAATGTTTTGCTGATGTTGCTCAATCTATTTTTAAAATATCAGATAAAACCAGATTATAGGAATCTGAAACAGTAAATGCTGAAAAGTCTTGGCAGGTTTGACAGCATCTGTGGAGAGAGTACAGAGCTAAGTATTTGAATCTGGATGACTTTGCTCTAACTAAAACTAGTAGAGATGGGGCAGTTTGATTTGAGGTGTGATCCAACTTCAATACAGGAGTAGGCCATTCAGCCCATTGAGCATGCACCAACAACAATCCCACCTCCAGCCTATCCCCTCACGCTTACCCTGTTAATCCCTATAACTTAGACGTCCTGGGGCGGTATGGGCAATTTAGTATGGCCATCAACCTAACTCGCACATCTTTGTAACGTGGGAGAAAACTGGAACACCCAGAAGAAACCCATGCAGACATGGGGAGAATGTCTGTGAAGTTTGCACAGTGACCCAAGCCAGGAATCGAACCTGGGTCACTGGAGTTATGAGGCAGCAGTGCTAACCACTGTGCCACCCATCTTGGACTTTACTCTGTTGCACTAGCTTTCCATTGGCTTAGTGGGAGTGTGGAGGTGAAGTGTACAGTAGGACTTTCAGGAGTTTGTCCAAATCAGAGCTGGTAGCTTTTCAAGCCTAATTTTATTTATCTGACTTTAAATTATTTGATTTTTTTGTTCTTGTTTAAATGGTTTCTTGTCTTTCAGACTCTGTATACAGCCCCTGATTTCTGGAGGTCCTACCCAGCTTTAATTGCTGCTGAGTACAGTAATGTGTCACTCAGAGTCGAATCCGGGTGTCCAGTGTTCTCGGAGACTGGCTGTGCAACTCCATCCTTCCTAAACCTTCGAGGAAAGGTCAGTGAGTCTTTTGTTGTTTTGTATAATGAAAATTTCCAGGAAGTAATGAGTTCAAATGAATTTCAAACCATCAAATTAGGGGATGCTTAAAAATAAGGAAGGCCATTTTGACCCACTTTAGTTGATTGAATGTTGAAACATTTGTCTCTTCTCCACCAGCAATCCCCAGCCCTGGCAAACAGCATTTGTAGTGGCTTCGTTTTCTTAAATGAGTTTTTGTTTCCAGTTCTTTTGCATCACACAGATATTGGGATAGTGAATTGATCTTGATTAGAACCATGTAGAACTAAGAACATAGAAATAGGAGCAGGAGTCGGCCTTTGAGCCTGCCCCACCATTAAATAAGATCATGACTGGTCTGAAGTGGATCAGTTCCACTTTCCTGCTTTTCCTCCATAACCCTTAATTCCCTTGTCTATTAGAAATCTACCTACCTGTGACTTAAATATAACAAAGAACAAAACAGCACGGGAAATAAGCCCTTTGGCCCAACGAGCCTGCACCGCCACCTCGATGTTCCCACTTCTACCCTGATCCCTGTCCATGTTTATAGATTTATGCATTGAAACCAAATTTGAGACAATTTAGGGAGAATTTGTTCTGCTAATCAGGCTAAGAGCACATCCTTGGTGTGGGAGGAAACCAGAGCACCCAGAGAAAACCCACGCAAACACGGTGGGGGGGGAAATGTGCAAACTCCCACAGACACAGGCCCAAATCCACGTATCTGCACAGCACAGCAATAGTCACTGAGCTGTTGTGTTGCCCATGAAATAGTCAAGGTCAAGCTTACACTAATGACGTGAAGCACTTGGATACTAAAAAAAATCCAAGAGCAGCCCCCTCTCGACCCATCGCGTGTATGCCCCTTGTTAGACAACAAGGTGGACCAAAGGATAAAAACAAGTACATGCCCCTCAATATTGTGCTGACTGGTGGAACCAATCTAATGATCCTCTAACTTAAACTATTCCAATGCTATCCATATGCTTATCCATTGACCATTTGAACACCCTTAAAGCTGGTGAGTCCACAACTGCTGCAGGCAGGGCATTCCACGCTCTTACTACCCTCTGAGTAAAGCCATGATACTGACAATCAGGTTGATTCTGTAATGTAAATAGTTTGAATGTATCAGTTTAGGCGAACTCTTTGCTAAGTTTGCTTTCCATTGTTTAAGATTGTCACTGGACTAATAACTCAGTAAGGATTTAGCAACACCAATTTTAATTCCAACCGATTTATTTGATAGTAAAATTGCAAGCTTTCAACACTGTCTTCGTCAGGCAAATGCAGTGTTCTGGTCTGCAATAGCACACATCAGCACAGACAGTCAGAGATTGCTGATTAGAATGCGAACCTTACATCTAACCTGCTATTCAAGTGTTAAATGAATGAGCATCGCCCAACAATCACCAGGCAAAACAGTTCCCTTCCTGTGGGTGAACACTTCAGCAGTATGAGCATTCGGCCTCCGATCTGTGGGTAAATGTTCTTCAAGGGGACCTTTGGGACACATGACAGCACAGAGTCGCTGAGCAGAGACTGATAGCCAAGTTCTGCACACATGAGGATGGCCTTAATAGGGATCTTGGCTTCATGATACACTATCTGTAACCCCTGTAACTTGCCTGGGTTAGTAAAAAAAACCTCACTTACTGTGCTGTCTGGAGAAAATACACAATTCTCTAACCAATGCTCAGGATTCCCTTCACACACGTTGTTAGCCACTTTAACACTTGAATAGCAGGTTAGATGTAAGGATTCACATTCTAATCAGCAATCCCTGACTGTCTGTGCTGATGTATGCTATTGCAGACCAGAACACTGCATTTGCCTGACAAAGACAGTGTTGAAAGCTCACAATTTTACTATCAAATAAATTGGTTGGATTTAAAATTGGTGTTGCTAAATTCTTACTGAGTTCTTACTACCCCAGTCCAACGCTGGCATCTTTACATCATGACTGGACTAATAATCCAGAGACCCAGGTTAGAATCCTGCCACGGCAGATGGTTGAGGTTGAATTTGAATTCCATATAACCTGGGGAAAAACCTAATTATGTCCATGCAACCATTGCTGTTACCTGGTGATTCACTAATGAGGGGAAGGAAATCTGTTACTTTGCCCAGTCTGACCTATATGTGACTCCACAGCAATGCAGAATGCACTCTGAAATGTCACTCAATTCGAGGGTGTTGCTGGCTTTTTTCAGGCTATTACCAAAATTCTGTTAATACAAAGACTCAATCAGTATCCTGGTTAAAATATCTTTATTTGACCAGTGATCACCAGGAGTGTGTTTTGGGCAGTCCAACACCTTTGAAAATAAGGCCCTGAGTATTCCAACACCACTGGAGTTGCAATACATCAAATTTGTTTTCCCACCTTCCTATTAGTTATGAACCAGTCATCATTCATGCAAATCAATCATTGTTAACATCTGTCATATACCTTATCCAATTGCATTCTACCCTCTGACATCCATGGGATTTCATTGGTCCATAGAATCCAGATGTTCCTTCCCGTCGTCACTAAGGAACCCCTGTTGCTTAGCAATAGAGTTCAAAGGCACTGTTCTCACCAACTCATTGCATCAATGGCCGAGTCAGTCAGTTGATATTCCCATATCTGAAGTGCTGTCTGATCAGTACAACTTGAACAGCTCCATTCTTTGGGAACCCCGTATAGTCTGTAACTTGCGCTGATAAGAATATAAACATTCTGCAGTTTCATTGTTCCAAAGAATGTGGTTTGCCTCTCGTACTTCATCCCATCATGCATTGGAACAGCCTGACTGGCTGAAGTGTACAAATTATTTTAAAAGTAGATTCTAAAATCCAAAATACATCTTTAAATCAGAATTACTTGTTCAAATCTTTGTTTAAAATCTTTTGCTGTCGTTATGTATCTTTATGCAGATGGTACTCCTGTTTGGTCTGATCTGGAGTCTCTTCACTCAGTGTGGGTAGTTTTACTAGTGTATAAATCCCTGATTGTTAGAGAAACCTCAAAGGGCAGATCATTAGGGATGGGCCATTACTGCTGGCCCAGCCAACAATGAGCACATCCCATAAACTATATATATAAAAAAAAATTTGTCTAGTAATGATGTGGAAGTAGTTTTTATAATGCTAATTTCCCCATGGTGGTGGGGGTGGGTGTGACACTTAACAAATGTAAACTCAATTCCTTTGGGGTGGTATGGTGCTAATATCACTGGATTAGTCAAAGTCCAGGCTCGAGCTTTCAACTTGACTTGTCTCTGAGTTAGTTCAGTAGCCCTTCGGGGAAGGGAATCTGTTGTGCTTATCCAGTCTGACGTGAATCCAGACCCACAGCAATCTGGTTGAGTCTTAACTGCTATCTGAAATGGCCAAGCAAGCTGCTTAGTTGGGTGCAGGCAACACCTGAGCTTTTGGCTAAGGTCAAACATTGGATCGTGTCCCAGATGGGGCGCAATGCATTATCTTGTCTGTGTCTCTTGTGGCAGCCGTGGTGGCAGAGTGGTTATCACTGCAGCCTCACAGCGCCAGGGACCCAAGCTTGATTCCTGCCTTGGGTGACCGTGTGAACTGCATGTTCTCTGGGTTCCCACTGGATGCTCTGGTTTCCTCCCCCCACAAGATGTGCAGGTTAAGTGAGTTGGCCATGCTAAATGCACAGGGTTAGAAGGACCGGGTGGGGGTGCTGCACATGGACAAGATGCTTTTTCAGGTGGTATAGTGGTCAGCACTGCTGCCTTGGAGTCCAAGGATGTGCAGGTTGGATGGATTAGCCATGGTAAATGTGTCAAATTACAGGACCAGAATGCAGATAGAGTTGCTGCAAACTCATTGGGCTGAATGGCCTCTTCTGCATTATAGAGATTCTGTTGGAGTTTGGTTTTGGAGCAAGCAGGAGATGGGTTTGGGTCTGCACGGTCCACTTTAACTTTTGGCTTTGTAATTATCTCTTTGTAATCTAAGAATGGAGTAAAAAAAAATTTAGAAAAAAGTACTGGCCTTGCCATTGTATGGAAGCATTTGTGGAATGCACCTTTGCTCAACACACCAAGTTGTGTGGTGACCCTGAATGTTGGTGATTTCAAAATGTTTGAAATGTTCTTTCAGATATTTTATGAAACTATATTTTCTTTGCAATTAAAAACAAATGCTGGTCTTGCCAGTGGTAAGAAGTCTGACAACATCAGATTTAAATCCAACCACTTTATTTGATAGTAAAGTCGCAAGCTTTTGACCATACAATCTTTGTCAGCACAGACTGTTATGTGCTGTTGGAGACCAGAACACCTCATTCACCTGACGAAGACCATAGATTGAAAACTTGAGTTTACTTTCAAATAAATTGGTTGGATTTAAACCTGGTGTTGTCAGACTTCTTACTGTGTTTACCCCAGTCCAACGCCAGTATCTCTACATCTTGCCAGTGATGCCGTCATTTCATGAAAACATTAAAGGTATGATAACAAGGATCCGTATCCTGTTGTATGCAGTCACTGGCAAAGAAAACAAGATTGGGTCAAATGAGATGGCTGCAAGTGGAAATGTTTTTGAAATTATATCCCCTCTACAATGATGGGAAGGAAAGTGACCCTGCAAAAGTCCATTGCTGGTATTTGATCTGTGAAGTGACCTGATATTTGTGGAGCTTCATCAAACATTGGTTTTTTTTTGTCATTTGTGGGAAACGAGCTTTGGATGGCCAGCATTTATTACCCATCCTTAGTTGTCCTTGATCAGATGACAGTTGAGCTGACTACATTGCTGTGCCACTATAGTCACATACAGGCCAAGACCTTGGTGTTGGACTAGGGCGGGCATAGTAAGAAGTCTGGCAACATCAAGTTAAAGTCCAAAAGGTCTATTTGGAGTCATGAGCTTTTGGAATCCAGTTCTTTCAGGTAAGTGAAGGAGCAGCACTCCAAAAGCTCATGATTCCAGATAAACCTGTTGGATTTTAACCTGAAGTTGAGACTTCTTGCATGTGAGCCAGACCAGATAAGGGCAACAGATTTCCTTACCTAGATAAAAAAAGGTTATTCCAGTAATTTTATTCAGTTGAAGGGGTACAGCATGAATATTTAACCTTTTACGGAGCTGCTGAATTCACCCAGGTTATTGAGACTGGGGGAACTGCATGTGTAGTTTTGGGCTGTTTGGAACATGCTTTGATTAGGTGCCATCTTCCCTGCCTCCAGATACCTACGCTTGTTCAGCCAAAGGAGCTTTAAACGGGGAAGGTGAATTGGCCAGCCAGCCTCTGGTGAATAGCACTGACTTTGGGTGCTGAAGGAAAACACCTGAGATTCTGCCAGTCAGTCAAGGGCACAGGAACCACCTCCAGTGACCTCAATATCAAGTGGCAGTTGCATAATAAAATGATGAGCTTAATGTGGCTATAATTATGCCTGAAATCTTTCTGTACCCCCTTAGATGCCAGTGTTGGTGACTGACAGTGGCTTCTGCGTGCAAGAAAGCAATGCAATTGCTTATTATGGTGAGTAAGTTTCCTGTTGTCTCATCTTTTCCCTTCTGACCTCCTACTCTTGCGTTGAGAGTACAGCATGGAAACTGGCCTTTTGTCCCCACTGGCTAGTACTCCTCATCAAATCAAAATATTTTTCCTTTCTACTTTGCATGTTCAGCTAGCTTACTCTTAATTCCATCTGTGTTGTTAGTCTCAGCTACTCCTTGGGGAATGAGTTTCCACTGAATTCATCCCTGGGGTTTTTGGATTTTGATTTTGAGCCAAAAGAGATGGGTAGGAAAATGGAGCTGCTGGATGGGCCACATGGCCTATTTTTATTGGTAACTTTGCATTCCTATCAAATTAGGAAGACTAGCTAGTTTTTTTTGCTTTGTTCATGAGATATGGGTGTCAGTGGCAAGACTAGTACTTGAAGAAGCAGTGAGTCACCTTCAGCAGCAATAGTCCATGTAGTGTAGGTCCATCCACGGTGCTGTTTAAGGGAGTCAGGATTTCCACGATGCTGAAGAAATGGCAGTTGTAGTTTGAAGTCAGGATGGTGTGGGGAAGGAGACTTGCAGGTGGTTATATCCCATACATCTGTTGCCTTTGGAATATCCTGGCATTGACCACTGAAGGGGCTTGAATTGGAACAGTGCAGCTTATGGATGGTGTACGTAGCTGCTAGTGCGTGTTAGTGGTTTGGTGGAGGGGAGTCAACCAAGCAGGCTTTTGTTTTGGATGGTGTGGAACTATTTGTATTGTTGGAGCTATACTCCTCCAAGCCAGTGAGTAGCACAGTGGTTAGCACTGCTCCTTCACAGCTCCAGGATCCTGGGTTAGATTCCTGGCTCAGGTCACTGTCTGTGAGGAGTTTGCGCATTCTCCTTGTGTCTGTGTGGGTTTCCTCCAGGTACTTCAGTTTCCTTCCACAGTCCAAAGATGTGCGGGTTAGATTGATTCACTGTGAAGAAATTGCCCTGTAGTATCCAGGGATGCGTAGGTTAGAGGGATTAGTGGGTGTGATATGTGGGTAGGACCTGGGTGGGATTGTGTTTGGTGCAGACTCGATGCACTGTAGGGTTTTATGATCTATGATCTCATACTCCTGATTTGTGCCTTTATAGATAGCATATGGGTTTTGGGGATTGGGCAGTGTAGGTGAATTATGTATCTTGTTTTCCTGTCTCTACCCTATTTTTAGCCACAGTAATAATGTGCTGGTTCAGTTTCTTGTCAGTGGTAACCCCAGGAGTGTAGACTCCATAAATGGGGTGGAGAGAGTGGGTTGTAGAGGAACATGGTGAAAATTGACAATTAATATTCTACAACATTGCCTTTGTCCTGTCAGCCTTGCAGCTGATAAACTAAACTTCTGAAATCCAGTCTGTGACTGCCAATTCCTACCCACTGCAGGGCAATACATTCTGCTTCTGGTGTTCAGTCTGAAAAAGTACAAAGAACTCAAAGGTATGCAGCCTTTAAACAAGTGCATTGGATTGTCTTTCCTTTGTCTCTTAGCCGAGCAATGCTATTTGTGAATCATAGAATCCTGCAGTGTAGGAGGAGGCCATTCAGCCCATCGAGTGTGCACTGTCCACAAGCCCATCCAGGGCCCTATCCCTGTAGTTCATGTTATTACCCTACTAGTTTTCCTGACGCTAAGGGGCAATTTAGCATGGACAATCCATTGTAACTCCCCTTAGGTTTTCTCCCACAGCCCAATCATTCATTTATTAAAATTTATATTGTTGCAGCTAACAAGTTGTAGAATGTTCTGGCATTGACTCAGACCAATGGGTCCAGAGACAAGGCTTGTGAGATGGGAAGGAGCTGGGTATTGTGAATCATTTTGATTTCTACATTCTGGTTTATACAAAATCCATGTCATCTCTTAACAGTAAGAAGTCTGACAACACCTGTTTTAAGTCCAACCGATTTATTTGATAGTAAACTCTCAAGCTATCAAATAAATTGGTTGGATTTGGTGTTGTCAGACTTCTTACTGTGTTTACCCCAGTGCAACACTGGCATCTCTACATCATCTCTTAACGATGACAGGAGACTGGAGCAGTTTCTGCTATCCTTGTTCCTCTTGGTGGGCAGTAACAGAGTTTATCCAACAGAGGGTAGCATGGTCTCAGTCACTAAAGCCAATGCTGATTTAAAAGTCTGGATAAAAAGCAAATTACTGCAGATTCTGGAATCTGAAACCAAAAGAGAAAATGCTGGAAACTCTCAGCAGGTCTGGCAGCATCTGTAAGGAGAGAAAAGGGCTGATGTTTTGAGTCCAGATGAGCCATTAACTGATTAATGGCCACTGCTTGGCAGGACAGCCTTGGATAGTTGAAATAAAACTATTGTTCCCCTAGATGTTTACCCATGTGATTGGCCTTCCTTATCTAGAACTATCTTGTGAACTGGCCTCTTAGAACATTTAAGATAAGAAATGAGCCATTTGTTGTCTTCCATCCAGACCTGCAACTCCTTCATTTGGTAGAATCGTGGTTGATTTGATTGTAGCCATGATTGTATTTTTCCCCATATTCACTCAGCTTGAACCTGTCAGTCATTGTCCTGAATATACAGGGAGATGCAGCCTCTATCAGATCATAGAATCCCCACAGTGCAGAAGGACACCTTTTGGCCCATCAAGCCTGGACCAGCAATCCTTACTTGGTCCCTGTCTAAGGAGAGCAGGCGGGAAAGTGGAACTGATTTACTTCAGAGCAGCCATGATCTTGTTGAATGGCAGGGCAGGCTCGAGGGGCTGGATAGCCCCTGCTCCTAATTCTTATGTTCTGTCCCCATGACACCACATTTACCCTTAATTAGTCTCCCTGACACTAAGGGGCAATTTAGCATGGCTGAGGCAGCTAACCTTTGGAGTGGGGGAGGAAACCCACATTGGGAGAATGTTGCACAGACAGTGACCTGAGGCTGTATTGAACCAGGGCCCCTGGCACTGAGGCAGCAGTGCTTGCCATGTCACCTGCATGCTCTCTGGGGAGATTACTGACTGTCTGACGAAACTTCCTCACTGGAACCCCCAGCTTTTGCAGATGATCCTGTCTTTCGTGATTGGGTTTTAACAAAACTTTGAGCATTGAAGAACCAGAAACTTCTGATGGAATAAGGAGGCCTGTGGAATTAATGGTTTAATGTGCCCCTTTTTCCAGGGGAAAAGTGTTTATTTTGGGCAGTGGGATGGTAACTGGCATAGAGCCAGTAAGCTTCTGAAGCACTGAAATGCTCAGCCTTCCGTAAGGTACTTGTCAGCTGGATTCGAGTCTGGGGGTGTCACAGTGGTTAGCCCTGCTGCATCAGGATTCAATTACCAGCTTGTCTGTGTGGAGTTTGCACATTCTCCCCATGCCTACATGGGTTTCCTCTGGGTGCTCTAGTCTCCTACATTCCATAGGTATGGGGGTTAAGTGGATTGGCCAAGCTAAATTGCCCTGTTTTGAGAGGGTAAACACATGGGGTGAATTGTGATCAGTGCAGATTCAATGGGCCAAATGGAGGGACAAGCTCATGTGCTCCTCACCTTTTAATCCTCTTTACACTGCATAGCCCATAATGACCTGCTCCTAGAATATACATAGTCTGTGCTGCAGTCCTGGTTCATGTTTAAGTAAAGTCTCATCCTTGTTTGAGCAGCCAGGGTGGGCTCCTGTTCACAGTGCTGGTTAAATAGACAAAAGTGGTGGAGGTGATGATTGCTATTGAGTAAAGCTGCGGATGGCAGTCTCTGCTCCCTTGCACAAATCATTGCTGCTCACATTGAACTATGAAGGAAAATAGATGGAACAACAAAGAATCCTGTTGGTTCAGTGAAGATTCCCCTTCAAATCCTTGGAAATCTTGCTGCGTTCTGTCGGTGGTTAACTTGGGGAGATGGACCCAGAAAAGTAATATCTGTGTGCCGGATCTCCCAAGGGGAGATGATAAAATTCCTGGCTGAAGTTAGCTGCCGTGTTTTTTTTTAAATCCCTAGTTAAAGACTGAGCATTTCATGTTCTGAAATATTTTGTACCTAGTCTGAGATTTGGCATCACTTTAGGCCCCAGTTGCTGGTCTTGCTTTGCCTTGACCTCTGTTATAGGGGGCTGCGTATGGTTGGACCTCACCCCCTCTGAGCCTAGATCTCTTGGGGCTTCTGAGTGACAACACAGGTAGGGCTTCTTTGTTACTTAACAATCCTGCCAAAGATGAGATCAAAGAACAGTACAGCACAGGAGCAGGTTCTTTGGCCCTCCAAGTCTGTGCTGATTGCAATGCCTGCCGAAACTACAACCATTTGCACTCAGTCCATATCCTTCCATTTCCATCCTCTTCATGGCATCCAGACACCCCTTAAATGTCACTATCATACCTGTTCCCAGCAGCACGTTCAAGACATTCACCACTGTCTGTACTTTTTTTTAAAAAAAACTGCCTTGCACATCTCTAAATATTTCCCCATACACCTTAAATCCAAATCCCCTAGTGCTTGACTTTTCTATTGTAGGAAAGAGCACCTGACTATCCACTCTGTCCATGCCACTCATCTTGTAAATTTTTATCAGGTCACCCCTCAACCTCTGTACTTCCAAAAAGAACAAGCCAAGTTTATCTGACCTCCATAACTGATTCCCTCCAGACCAGGTTTGGTCTTTTCAAGCTCTGGATAGCTATTATCCTGCAGTTCTTTATTTAATTCTGAACT
Organism: Sphyrna mokarran; assembly: GCA_024679065.1. Lineage (NCBI taxonomy): Eukaryota > Metazoa > Chordata > Chondrichthyes > Carcharhiniformes > Carcharhinidae > Sphyrna > Sphyrna mokarran. The sequence continues at coordinate 16,050,200 of JAGIQG010000036.1, forward strand.
CATCTGGTGGTGGTGGGGATTCTAATGCCTTTAATCCTGAGTGTGGTGTTTGATTTGAGCACTGAGCATGTTGCCTGTTACCCCGTTTAAACTTTGAAAGCCAGTGATATCCATTTATTTATAATGGCATTCACCCACTAGAACGCTGTGGCAAGTCTTAGCATTTGCATTTGATTTCAGTCTCTATGGCACTGGATGAGTCCTTCTTGCTCCTGCCTTGTCAAACCTGAACTCCTGGCATCTAGTGGAGCAGTACAGTGGGTTTGCAGGGACCCAGGTTCAATTCTGGCCTTGGGTCCCTGTCTGTGTAAAGTACAGTGTCTGCATGGGTTTCTTCCATATAGACTGAATTCTTCCCACAGCACAAAGACATGTGGGTTAGGTTAGTGGCTGTGATAGATTAACTATTGTCAGGGGATTAGCAGGATAAATATGTGGGGTTGTGGGAACAGGGCCTGGGTGGGATTGTGGTTGGTGGAGACAGTGTATGATTAAGGACTCAAAGAACAGCACAGGAAACAGGCCTTTCGGCCCATGAGCCCATGCTACCATTTTAACATTGAGTGCCCTCCTCTACCTATGACTTTTGTCTACACCATGCACTCTTTCACCTACTATCAGGAGAAAGATACAGAAGTCTGAGGTCATGTACCAACCATCTGTAACAGTACATTCTGTAGTCACTCCTCCTTCTCTATGAATGGTATACTTTTGCCTGTATTGTATTAAAGAAACAATACTTTTCACTATACTAATACATATGATGATAAATCAAAAAGACAATGGGCCGAATGGCTTTCTGCAATGAAGTGATTTTATGCCTGTTCTCCTGGTAATGATATTTTCTTGTGGTTAGGTGAATATGGCTCCTTTTTGTTCTATCAGGAATGTGTTGGGTTGATTAGCAGTGGTGTGACCTTCAATAACCTCTAGGGGTTAAATATAAAATAAATTGCTGGCACACTTTCTAATCAACATGTAACAAATTATTTGTCTAACATTGAGCAAACTAATTAAACTAATAAAACAAATCAAACAAGATTCTAATGGTGTGCTGTTCCAATAAATAAAATTCTCAACAAATAGAAATTTAGTCACTGTAATTTGCAACAAGATTTTGTCTACCAGAATATTCTGGACCTTCTGATTTTTCTTTGGTACCTTTTGCTATCTAGATGGGGCTTTATGCAGTTGCTATTTGCTTTTGTCCCACAGCCCCCTTTATACCTCTAATGATGACATATCGATGTTTCCCACAGTAGGATTGGTCCTAGGTTGTCAAAACCATCAGATTTAAATTTAATAGGTTCTTGGTATCCAAGTGCCTGTTTAAGATTGGTGAATTCAACACTGCTGCTTGGCCTTTTGATATAAATGTTTCCGTTTGGGACTCTGTACTTGCCTTGGCACATTTTAAAGGCACCATGCAATGCTTTCTCCACTGCATCTTAAACACCAAGGTACAATACTTGATTGTTTAGCCTTTTATGGTGGGGAGGTGTTGCTATATTTTTCTTGGCTACATGGGTTGTGGAAGTGGATGCTTGGTAGTTTGGCTGCTGGAATGCTTGTTGGGAGGCAGTGCTTGTTCTGTCTGAAATATCCTGACTGTGAATGTGTGGACAGTGATAACTCCTGTTACTGGGGTTTCTGGGGAGGGGGAGAGAATGGATGGAATTCTGATGGTGAGGCCTGAATAATATCTTGGGTGTGACTGCAGATGGAGTGGGGGGAGGAGAGGATGTTTTTGCCACCTGAGATGGCATCAGTGCTCCTGGCTTGTTAACCCTTAATGTCATTCTTTATTATCTTTGCTGTGATTTGATTTACTATTGTTGTGTGTATTTGTATACAGTGAAAAGTATTGTTTCTTGAACGCTATACAGGATACCATTTATCGTGAAAGAGTGCAGTATATAGTGTTATAGTCATAGGGTGTAGTGAAAGATCAACTTAATGCAAGGTAGGTCCATTCAGAAGTCTGGCAGCAGGAAAGAAGCTGTTGAGTTAGTTGCCTTTTTCTGACGAAGAAGGTGCTCGCAGCATGAAGAGAATTTTTTGGGTCAGCGTTGCTGCCCATCTCCCTCAAACTGGGTGTCTCACTTGGCCATTTCAGAGAGAATGTAAGAGCCAACCACATTGCTGTGGCTCTGGAGTCGTGTGGCCAGACTGGGTAAGGATGGCAGATTTCCTTCCCTAAAGGATGTCAGTGAACAATAAAAGACCATGGTTTGTGGTCGCCATTAAACTTAGTTTCTGTTTGCATTTCTTTATCTGCCATGGTGGGATTGGACTCGTAAGAAGTCTGACAACACCAGGTTTAAGTCCAATCAACTTTATTTGATAGTATTTTACTATCAAATACTTACTGTTTACCCCAGTCCAGCTCTGGCATCTCTACATTGGGATTGGACTCTAACACTGGAGCGTTACCCTGGGTCTCTGGATTCCTAGTCTAGCTGCAATGCTGCCATCTCACTTGCAAATTTCCTTTAATAATTTTAAGGAACCGGGGTGAGTCATTGGGTCTTCTGAGCCTTATCTGCCAGATCATATTCTACTTTCCATATCCCCTGATTCCCTTAGTATCCAGAATCTGTCTTGGAATTGTTTAAAAGGCGTGCGGCCCAGCGAGTGGGACTCCATCGGTTGTAGTCTTACGTGATTCCTGCCAGGGTGGAGCTGTAGACGGCCTTTGCAAAGGAAGCTTGTGTGTGATTAGGATATCCTGTTTATAATGCGAAGGCTGCGTGTGTGCTGGTTCCTGAACACTCCTCCCAATCTGCCAATGCTGGGTGAGGCTGGGATCTCTCCCAGCGGCTGATGTGAACGTGCCTCTGGTCTGGTGGGGGAGTGGGCAGTGAAGTCTTGTTTTATTTGTGGAGCAGTAATTAATACAGTGCAAACATTATGATTTCTGTCTTCTCCTCCCAAAGTGGTTTAATGCACATCTTGTGTCTCAGTGCATAGCATTCTCAGTCCTGTCCAGTGGACCTATGCATAGTGTGAATTAGTGGTCAGAGTTCTTACCTGAAGCAGGAAGTTGTTGATTCAAGCCCCTACTCCATAGGTAACGTTCCAATGCTGTGCTGTCAGGTGTCATTTTGTTCAGTTTAGATATTTAAACCAACTTATGATCATGCAGATGGTTGAAGATTCCATGGTACCTTTTTGAAGAGGAATAGGGAATTTTCCTCAATGTATTGGAAATTTATTCATTCATGGGTGTTGCTGGCTATGATGTGGAAATGTTGGCATTGGACTGGGGTAAACACTAACAAGCCTGACAACTTGGTTTAAGTCCAAATAACAAGTTAATTGTAAAGATTCACATTCTAATCGGTAATCTGTAAACTCTGTGCTGTTATAGGCTCTGAGGCCAGAACTCTCCATTCATCTTATGAAGAGGCACACCCTGAAAGCTTGAGTTTACTATCAAATAAATTGGTTGGACTTAAACCTGGTGTTGTCAGACTTACTGTGTTGCTGGCTGTCCAGCATTTCTTGCCCATCCTTGGTCGCCCTTGAACTGACTGACTTGCTAGGCCATTTCAGAGGGCCGTTGAGTCAACTGCACTGCTGTGGCTGTAGACTTGTACATAGGCCAGACCAGGTAAGGATGGTAGATTTCCTTCCCTAAAGGACATTAGTGAACCAGATGGGTTTTTCCAACAATCGACAATGGTTTCATGGTCGTCAGTAGATTCTTAATTCCAGATATTTTATTGAATTCCAATCTGCCACTGTGGGATTTGACTCCAAGTCCTCAGAACATTAGCTGAGTTTCTGGATTAATATTTGTGATTTTAAAATACCACTAGACCATTGCTTTCCTCTACTTATCCATTAGTCAACATGACACAGTAACAATGGTCAAGTGATTGTATTGCTGTTTTGGGTTGGGGTGAGGGCTTTATGCAAATGAACTATTGCATTTTCCAGTGACAGGAAAACTGGATGGAAAGTCCTTGATGTCCTTTTGAGGTGCTACAGAAATGCAAGTCTTCAATTAGTGGATCTCATTCAAGGAAGCAAAATGCTGCTTTTTTCCCCCCTTTGCCTTTGAAGAAGTTCAGTCTCTTTAATTGAGGATCTATCTCAGAGGGAAGAGTTGGGGTCTGTTTTATTAAACTGTGTTCCTTCCTAGATAAAGTGCATTAATCCTTGACCCTCCCTGACGACAGAAGGTTGCTGTTTCTGGAAATTCTGCTTCCAATGACTGTATTGTCAAACCAGCATTTTTAACACTGGTAGTTGGAATTTTACAGTAGCTGCTTCCAGGCTTCTGTAGGAGGAGCCTGAGCAGATGTTCTGCAGCTGTGATGTGTACTCAACCTCTACACAGTGGAGTACAGTTAGATTCTTGCTACCTTAAATAACACTAAGCTGTAAGATTTGGATCAAAAAGCCCTTTATTTCAGGCTTGAGGCTCCTTTGAACTGAGGACTGAGGGCATTCCCACTGCTTTAACAGGCTTGGAATCCATTGCTGCTCTGTTGCTGTGGCAATTCACAGATCTTTTTACACTCTTTGTTGCCAACTGGCATTAGATAACTGTGCAGTCCCTTCCAAGCAAAACCTCCATTTCCTTTAACACTTTGACTAGTTGATTGCTGGCCCTTGTTCACTGGCAGCTCCTGTTGAATTAAGGCTTTCCTTCTGATGGCTCTTGAATGTGCAGTGCCTGTTGTCAGTGGGATGGAGTATAAACTGCAAAAAGCAATTAATAGGGACCTGCTGTGACATCTGCAGATGGACTGCTGCTCACCTATGCCCCACTATTCTGGCTAAGAGTAGCATTTAAAGAATTTGCGTTTCTAAAGGGCCCTTCACAGCTACCAGAAGCCTCAAGTATTACTTTTGAAGAACCAATTTGCACATAGCAAGCTCTCCTAAACAGTAGTGAGCTTATGATTAGAAAAATGTCTTCTATAATTTGCATATTGATTGCTTGTGCTTTGACACTGAACAGAAATGGGCTGCTCAGCCACGCCAAACGGGTTTCCTCAACTGAACTAGTTTCAGTGCATTCATATCCCTTTAACTTTCTTATCCATGTACCTGCACAACTTTGTACTGCCTCTACCACCAACTCTGGCATTCCATATTCACCCTGCCCTGTGTGGGGGGAGAAATTTGCTCCTTGGGTCCCTCCTTTAATCTTCCCTTCTTAAACCTATGCCTTCTAGTTTTGGACTCCTGGGGAAGAGGCCTCAGCTATTCATCTTATAAAACCATGAGGGCCATTGATAAACCTGTAAGGTCGCCCCTCATCCACCTACTCAGAGCAGGTGGGGGGTGGGAAGTTCCAGTCTCTCTTTATAATCTAAACCTTTCAGTCCCAGTGACATCCTTGTAAATTTTTTTGGCAGTTTAATAACATATCAGGATAACTAGAATTATACATAATACTCCAAATATGGCCTTACACATTGTACAGTTGTAACATAACATCCCAGTTCCTGTACTCAGTGCTCTGACTGATGTAGGCAAGTGTGCCAAACACTACCTTCACTACCCTGTATACCTGTGATGCCACTTTCAATGAGATATGTATCTGCACCCCTGGATTTCTGTTCAGCAATACTCCCTAAGGTCCTTTTATTAACTGGAAGTCCTGCCCTGGTTTGTCTTACCAAACTGCCATATCTTGCGTTTATCTGAATTAAGCTCTATCTGCCATTCCTTGGCCTTGTCCATTTCAATCTCCATAATCTACAACTTTTTTTACACTCATTGTAGCTTCATCAGCCTTTGATTTTAATTGTCAATATTTGCAATGCCCAGGCCATAAGATCTGAGCATTCCTTCCCTAAATATAGAAACAATACAGGTCCTTTGGTCTGCAAAGTTGTCAAATATGTCCCTACCTTAAAGATTTACTAGGTTTATCTATAACCCTCTGTCTTACTAAGTTCCATTTATTTATCTAAACGTTTAAGACCCTATTGAATCCGTCTCCACCACCATTGCCGGCAGCCAATTCTATGCACCCACCTTCTGAGTGAAAAACTTACACCGGACATCTCCTCTGTACCTACTCCCCAGCACCTTAAACCTGTGTCCTCTTGTGGCAACCATTTCAGCCCTGGGAAAAAGCTTCTGACTATCCAATGGATCAATACCTCTCAATATCTTAGATACCAGGTCGCCCTTCATCCTTTGTCTCTCCAAGGAGAAAATATTGAGCTCCCTCAACCTATTCTCATAAGGCGTGCCACCTAATCCAGGCAACATCCTTGTAAATCTCCTCTGCACCCTTTTCTATGGCTTCTGCTTTCTTCCTGTAATGAGGTGACACAACTGTGTACAGTATTCCAAGTGGAGTCTGATATAGCTACAGCATTATCTCCTGACTCCTAAACTCAATCCCTTGATTGATGGAGGCCAGTACACCATATACCTTAACCACAGCTTCAAACTGTGCAGCTGCTTTAAGTATCCTGTGAACTCAGACCCCAATTTCCTTCTGATCTTCCACACTGCCAAGAGTCTACTGTTAATATTATATTCTGCCATTCCATTTGACCTGCCAAAATGAACCACTTCACATTTATCTGGGTTGAAGTCCATCTCTACTCTCCACCCAATTTTGCATCCCATTAATGTCTCGCTGCAACTTCTGACATCCCTCCCCACTATCCACAACATTTCTGAGCTTTGTCGTCAGCAAACTTACTAACCCATCTCTCTACTTCCTCATCCGAGTCATTTATAAAAATCTAAGGGTCCCAGAACAGATCTCTGGGGCACTTCACTGGTGACTGGCCTCCATGCAGAATATGACCCATCCATAATCACCCTCTGCCTTCTGTGGGCAAGCCAGTTCTGGATCCACAAAGCAATGTCCCCTCACTTTCTACAAGCCTTGCATGGGGCACCTTATCAAATGCTTTGCTGAAGTCTGTATAAACTACATCTACTCTATGTTTAAGCACATTCTCAAAATTCAGTCAGGTTCACAAGACATGATCTGCTTTTGACAAAGCCATGCTGACTATTTTTAATCATATTATACCTTTCCAAATGTTCATAAATCCTGCCTCTTAGGATCTTCTCCATCACCTTACCAACCATGAGGTTAGGCTGACTAGTCTATAATTTCCAGGGCTATCTGTACTTCCTTTCTTGAAGAAAAGAACAATATCCACAATCCTCAAACCCTTCCTGTCTCCATTGATGTAAAGATTGCTGAGCCTCTGGCAACAATCTCAGTAGCTTGGGGTATATCCCATCTGGTCCTGGCAACTTATCTAACTTGATGCTTTTGAAAAGCTCCAACACATCCCCTTAATATCTACATGCTCAAGCTTTTCAGTCTGCTGCATGACAACACCAAGATCCTTTTCCATAGTAAATACTGACTTAAAGTATTCATTTAAGTACTTCTACTATTTCTTCCCACTGTCACACTTGATAGGCCCTATTCTTTCACGTCTTATCCTCTTGCTCTTCACATACTTGTAGAATGTCTTGGGGTTTTCCTTAATCCTGCCTGCCAATGCCTTTCTCATGACCCCTTCTGGCTTTCCTAATTTCCTTAAGATCCTTCTTATTAGCCGTATACTGTTCTAGATCTCTAACGTTATCTAGCTCTCTGAACCTTTTGTAAGCTTTTCTTCTTGACTAGATTTATTACAGCCTTTGTACACCAGTTTCTGTAACCTACCATAACTTCCCTGTCTCATTGGAACGTTGCTGTGCAGAACTCCAGACAAATATTTCCTGAATTTGCACAAACCTTGTGTGCTTTCTCTATTTTTCTTCCTCTTTTCCAGCTCTGGTTAAACTCTTGGTCTGATGTGGCAGTGTCCAGTTTTGATAGTTACAATGCCTGTTGGATGTTTTACTGTTTGAAATGCTACATTTAAATGCAAGTATTTTCAGTTTGTGCAAACTGTTTTTTGATATACACATGGTTCCAGTTTGGTGAAAGCATGTTGAGAGAGTTTTGTTTTTCTCCTTGCAGTAAGTAGTGATGTTCTGCGAGGTTCTTCCAGACAAGAAGCTGCCCTTGTTCAGCAGTGGATTAATTTTGCTGAAAGCGAGCTTGTCTCTCCTGCTGCAGCCTTGGTATTGAAGTCCGGCAAGTCGGTAAGTCTCCTGGTTAGGCAATGGCTTTAAAACTCGGTGCCATTTGATCATTAAGCTGCAACTTGCTGAATAAAATCACCTACTTTAGCATCATCCATTAGATGCAGAAGGTTGTGGAGGAGTTTGATAGTGAGGTTAGAGATGGGACTCCCTAAGGCCATCTACAAGGCACAAGTCAGGAGTCTGATGGAATACTCTTCCCTTGCTTGGTGTGCAGCTCCAACAACACATGATCAACATCAACCAGGACAAAGCAGCATACTTGTTCAGTACTCCATCCAGCATCTTGAACATTAACCCCCTCCACCATCAATATGGTAGCAACCTTATGCACCATCTACAAGGTGCACCACAGCAACTCACCAAGGCACCTTCCAATCCTTGACTGCTAGTGCCCCTCCAAACACTGCATTACCCTGACTTGGAAATATATTGCTATGGATTAAAAACCCTGGAAATCCCTCTTTAATAGTGCAGTGGTGTATCTACCCCAGGGACCTGCAGGGGTTCAAGAAGGCAGACCACCCCCACCAATATCTTGAGGATAACTGGGCAATAAATGCTAGCACCACTTGTGTCCTCTGTTTTTAAAAAGTTGTTTCCCATTGCTGTAGTTCAAAGTTGCTGTGTGGTGTCTGCCTTTTCTTTATAATCCCAATAAGAAACTGGCATTGTTGGAGTTCTTAAAGAATTTGTGTTCTGCTATCAGAGCCTACAGCATGGAAACAGGGTCTTTGGCCAAACTGGTTCATGCCCATCAAAAAGCCCATTTGACCCACATGCCTCTCAACCTTTCTCATCCATGTATCTGTGCAAATGTCTTTGAAAAGTTTTCAATGTCCCTACCTCAATCACTTCCTCTGGCAGCTCATTCCACACCCTCTTTTTTAAAAAAAGCCCTCGGGTTCTCTAATTCTTTAACTTAAATCAGGAACCAGAGGGCATAGGTTTTTTGCCAACCTCAGCGGGGAAAAGGATTGAGTGCATTCACCCTATCTGTGCCTCATGATTTTATTCACCTCTAAGATCACCCCCTGCACTACAAAGAGGAAGAATTCCTAGTCTATCCAAATGCACCCTATAATTCAGTCTCTTCCTGGCAACATCCTTGTAAATCTCTTCTGTGCTCTCTCCAGTTTAACAATATCTTTCCTATAGCAAAGCTGAACACAATAATCCAGGTGTGGCCTCATTAGTATCCTACTTTGTCCAGAAAACTTTGCTCCTCCGCCTGGGATTGGTGGGAAATGGCGTTTCAAAGTAGTCTGGAGTTTAACAATCCCCAATGAAGTATCTCGGCAAACCTGAATATCCACAATGCTTGCCTGAGTTTGCCAGTACTAATTGACCTGTGTATTCCCAGTGATTTGTCTTGGGGCTGTGATAATCCTCCTGCACGCTCCTCTCCTATTTTCTTGCACTGATTTAATCAGTAAATCTCACTAAATAATTTGCTGTCTGCCCACCCGCACTGGGTGCAGAATGCTCCTGAGGTTCACTCCTGCTATAAATTGTCTTGACGAAATGCTGACTCCCAAATGGGAGCCCACCCTTCCTGCTGTCTGTGGGAATGTGAAGCTGTCAATGAAATTAATGTTCAAGGGATGCCTCTGACCTTCAGCGAGTTGCAAACAGTGGTTTAAATGAACCCTCTTTACAGTGCAACAGGAAATGTGATTCTTTCAAGTTGAACTCGCCATGAAGCTGACTCCTTCCCTTTGACCACAGCGAGTTGTGATTAAAGCTAACAGTTTAAACAAAAGTTTTGGAGATGACCCACTTTTGAAGTGCAGTCACTATTGTATTTCAGGAAACAGTTATTTGTGGGACATGGGCGTTGCTGGCTGGCCAGCATTTATTGTGCATCCCCAGTTGCCCTTGAAGGTGCTGATGAGTTGCTTGCATCACCTACAGTCCCATATTCTGTAGGTTGATCTACAATGCCATTAGGGAGGGGAATTCCCTCCCTTTGACCCAGTGACTGAAGGAAAGATAATCTGGTCTGTAAGAGCAGGAATAGGCATTTGGTAAGCTTGTTCTACCTTTTGAGATTTGATTGATTCCTTACTGCATGGCTTGTGACTTGTCCCATCCAAGGTCATGGCTGACTGTTCCCTCCCCCACCCCATGACCCATCCAAAATCTTGTCCCATTCTGCTTTCAATATAGTCAATACCCCTCTGGGCAAGTAAATTTCTAAAGACTAACAGCCCTCATGGTAGAGATTCCTCCTTACTTCCAGCTTGAATGGAGATCACTCGTGCCCTGACTGAGTCTTAGATTCCACTCAGACCCCTCCCAAACCCCTGAGGGAAACAACATTCTTTTAATATTCACCTTATCAAGTCCCCCTCGGTCTTGTTTTTTTATAATAAATTGAGGTGGTGGCATAGTGGTATGGTTGCTGGATTTGTAATTCAGACCCAGAGTAATGCTGTGGGGACACAGGTTCAAGTCCCACCACAGTCTAATGATGACCATGAAATAAAAAACCGTCTGATTCAGTAATATTAGTTAGGGAAGGAAATTTGCTGTTTTTAGCCAGCCTGACCTGCATGTGAGTCCAGACCCATAGCAATGGTCTTGAATGCCCTCATAACTGCTTAGCAAGTCACTCATTTCAAGGGCAATTAAGGATGGCAATAAATGCTGATTCAGTCAGAGTCCCACATCCAATGAGCAAATTAAGGAAAAACATCCCCCCCGCCTTGTTTTAACAGTGATAAATATAAAGCTAAACTCCCCCTTAAAGATTTTACAGCATGGAAACAGGCCCTCAGCCCAACTTGTCCATGGTGCTACTTTTTTTGACTCCTAAGCTAGTCCAAACTGCCCACATTTGGCCCATATCCCTCTATGCCTGTCTTACCCATGTAACTATCAGAATGCTTTTAAAAAGACAATTGTCCCTGCCTCTACTATTATCTCTGGCAACTTTTTCCCTGTAGAAAAAATTGCCCCTCCTGGATCTTTCTCATCTCTTCTCGCTTTAAACCTATGCCATCTAGTTTTAGACTCCCCTATCTTTGGGAAAAGATATTGTCTATCTAGCTAATCTGTGCCACTCGTTATATAACTCTAAGTCATCCCTATGTCCTGGGGAAAAGGGTCCCAGCTTCTCCTTATAACTCAAACCATCTGCACTCTTTGTAGTTTAAAATCCTTTTTATGATAGTGACCAGAAATGCGTGCAGTTGAACTGCTCAACCTTTCCTCAGATAACCCCCCTTTTATTCAGAAACTGCTGAGTAAATTGTCACTGAATTGCTTCTAATACAACTGTCCCCTTGAGGGGACCAAACTGTATATAGTATTCCAGGTGCAGGGCTCCCAGATGCCTCCACTCGACAGGAATAGAAAACTTAGTTTCCCAATAGACATTTTCTTGCCCACTCACTTAACCTATCACTTTGCTGCCCATATAGCAGATAATCACTTTTTTTGAGGGGGGGGACTTTAGCCAACATCTTTGTATCATCTGCAGATGCTGATCCTGTCCCCCACATAATCACCTGTCATTTGTCAAAGTGATGGACAGTGTGGATCTGAGAGATACATCACTGGCCTCCAGTCACTAAAGCAGCCGTTTGTCATCACCCTCTCTGTCCTACTGCCAAGCTAATTATGAATCCACCTGATCAGATCACCCTGTATCCCATGTGTTAGCTTTAAGTCTCTCATGTGGGACTTTGTCAAGAAGCTTTGCTGAAATCCATGTAAATTACATCAGCTGTAAATTACACTTATGTGGCCAAAAAATTCAATCAAATTTCTTAAACATCTCCTCCCTCTGACCAAAACCATGTTGACTCTCCCTAGTCAAACCTTGCCTCTCCAAATGGAGAGAGGTTCTTCCTTCAGAATTTTCTCCAATAGTTCCCCAACTACAGACATGAGACTCACTGGTCTGTAGATCCCTGGCTTGTCTCTACAACACTTTTTAAATAATGGACCACATTAGCTGTTCTCCAGTCCTCTGGCACCTCCCCAGTAAGAACATGACCTCCCCAGTGGCCAGGGAGGAATTAAAAATTTGGATCAGAGCCCCTGCAATTCCCCCCCCCCCCCCCCCACCCCCCACAACAGCCTGATTCATCCGAACCTGAAATTTATCACTTAAACCTGCCAATATGTGGTCATTCCTGATTTTTCTTGAGTCTGTCTGAGTTCCATAAATTATTCTTGTGGTGAAGACATTTGTTTCAGTCTATCAAAGCCCTCCGCCTCCACTCGGATTCCCCTCCTCACTTGGTAATGGATCCTACTCTTACCCTAGTTATTCTTTCCCATTAATGTGTTTATAGAATATTTCAGGATTTTTACCAGACTTGCTGGATCAAAATTGTGGAACTCCTTATGGCACTGGGTATACTTGTACAATATGGACTGCAATAGTTCAAGGAAGAAACCCCACAACACCAATCTCACTCCAGCATCCCCACATCATGACAGTTCAAGGAGGGAGCTCACCACCTCCAGAAAATTGTATCTGAGTACTGTGTATAGATTGGTCTCCCCAATTAGTGATGCCTATTTCTATGAATTAGGAAAAAATACTTGAACATCAGTGACAGTCACCATTATATTTTCCCCCTGACTTTTATTTAGTTCAGTTTTCTGCAGCAACTATGGGATTTGAATTCCTCTTCTAGGTCACTAATTCTAGTCTAAGTAAGAAAGCAGAAACAGGCTATTTGGCCCCTTAATTCTGCTCCACTGTTCAATGCAATCATGGCTGATTTGATTATGGTTTTTAACTCCATTTTCCTGCCTGCCCCTTCACCTGCAAATATATTCAATTACCCAGCCCACTGCCCTCAGAATTCTGCAGAAAGGAGATGTGGATTACTAGGGATATTGAGGACTTTCTTAGGAAGAAAAGAGGCGAATGTTAGGTCAAAGCAGCTGGGAACAGAGAGCATTAGAGGAATATAGAGTGTAGGAGGGAGTTCAGACTGGGAGTTAGGTCAAAAATTGGGCATGAAATGCTTTTGGCAGACAAGAGTAAAGTGTTAGTATTAAGGAAAATCCAATGTTAGGAAAAAAAGGGTGGTTAGAGGAAAAGTTGAACCTCTTAAGGACAGGAGGGGATCTGTGCTTAAAGCCTGAGGGAATGGGAGAGATCCTGAATAATACTTGGATCAGTATTCACGAAGGAGAGGGGCTTGTTGACCGCTACTGTCTGAGGGAGCTGTAGACCAGTTTAGGGAAATATCCATACTGAGGGAGGAAGTGTTAGAGCTTCTAGGTAGCATTAAAACTGAAATGTCCAGGGCCTGATGGCATTTATCCCAGGCTGCTTAGGGAGACAGGAGGTGAAATTGCTGGGCCTCTGATGCAAATCTTTCTTCTTTGGACACAGGTGAGGTCCCAGAGGGCTGGAGAATAGCTAATGTAGTACTGTTGTTTAGAAAGGGTAATAGGGATAACCCTGGGAATTATAGACCGGTGAGTTTGATGTCAGTGGTAGGGAAGCTGTTGGAGAGGATCCTTAAAGATAGGATGTATAGGCACTTAGTGTTGTGATCTGATTGGGATACGCAGCATGGCTTTGTTAAAGGGAGGTTGTGCCTTATGAATCTGGTAGAATTTCTTGAGGTGACAAACGGTTGATTAAGGGCGAGCTGTTGATGTTGTCTGTGGATTTCAGTAAGGTGTTTGACAAAGTCCCTCATGGGAAGTTAGTTGAGAAGGTAAAGGCTAATGGAATACAAGGACAGGTAGCTGGATGGATAAGTAACTGGCTTGGTAATAGGAGACAGTAATAGTGGAAGGGTGTTTCTCTAGCTGGAGGTCAGGTAACTAGTGGTGTGCCACAGGGCTCAGTACTGGGACCTCTTCTATTTGTAATATATATAAATGACTTGGAAGAGGAGTAAGTGATGTCATCTGCAAACTTGCTGATCACACAAAGATGGCTGGACTTGTGGATAGTGAGGAGCATTGTCAGGTGATGCAGCAGGACATAGGCTGGTAGCTTGTGCAGATAAATGGCAGATAGAATTTAATCCTGATAAATGATGCATTTTGAGAAAATGTAGTGGGGGGGAGGTATATGATAAAGGGTAGACATATTAAGAGTATAGAAACAGAGGGACCTGGGGGTGCAGATGCACAAGTCTTTGTGGCAGAGCAGGTGGAGAAGGTTGTGAAGAAAGCTTATGGTATGCTAGCCTTTATAGGAATGGGTATAGATATGAGCTGGCCTTTAATGTTGCCATTGTATAGAATGTTGGTTAGACCTCATTTGGAGTACTGCGTCCAGTTCTGGTCGCCTTACTACCAGAAGGATGTGGAGACTCTGTCCAGAGTGCAGAAGAGGTTTACTAGGATGTTGCCTGGTATGAGGAAAGATTAGGCAAATTAGAACTCTTTTCTCTAGAAAGACTGAGAAGATCACTTTTTACTCTAAACTTCAATGTAAGAATTCCAGCATTTGGAATTGCATCATTAGGTATGGCCAGGTCCAAGAACTGCAATGTGTGTACTAAAAGTTTTGTTGAAATATCATTTTAGTCTTTAATACTACCTACAGATGAACAAACTGGGACAAAAACATTACCTCCCTTCCTACCTTCAGTGGAGGAGGAAGTAAAACAGTGCTTTGTGAAGATGAAGTTTAAGGTTTGAAGTGTTTTGAGATTCAGTAACCCAGAGAGCAGTGAAGACTGGGTCACTGGGTATATTTGATGCTGAATTGAACAGACTTTCCAACTACAAGTGAGTTATAGGAAAGTGGAATTAAGGCCCCAATTTGATCACCCCTGATCTTATTGAATAGTGGAGTGTCCCCAAAGGGAAAGGGAATTAAGTCCTCTCATTGCATTAATGCCTTTGGAATTACTAAGTCTGCTGTTATATGGAAAATAAGAAAAATCTCCCAAGTCAGGTGGTATCTGTAGTCAGAGAAACTACCGTTATATTGCCATGTGCCTCCAGACAATTGAAGTTTGGGAAGAGTCAGACACTGGAGTAAAAGTCCAACCCTTTCCTGAGCAAGATGCCCGTTCTTTCCTGATCAGCAAAGATGCCTGTTGCTCTGCAAATATAAAGTATAGGCTTGTGTGATGTTGGAGACTTGCCACTCTGTTCTGCCAAGGATCTTTGAGGTGTTGGCCTGGTCTCTGTGGGATTGCATTACAATAATTTGTTAAAGGCTGCATCTTCTCTGCTCAGTATCAGATGCACGATGCCAGTGGGCCAAAGCAGTTTTACAAATGTTGTTCATAACTAACTCGTACTCTCTGCATCTATTTTATAAAGAACCACTGCTTCCTGCATGCCTTTTCAACCACTTTCTCATCTGTCCTGTGTGAACACAGGTTTCCCTGCACTCCTCCTTTTCAAATTATCTTTTTATATTGCAGCCTGTTGCATTTCTTCTGAATATTTCACTTCTTCACACTGCCCATCTGATGCCTCCTTGTCCCCTCCAATAGGCCACTTTCTCTTTTATCTGTGAATGTTTGTGCTCTGTGCTTGCCAGTCTAGGTGATTGATAGACGTGATTTTATTCTGCAGGTGGATGAGTGTGCCGGAGCAGATGTGAAGAAAGTACTGGAGTTGCTGAATGATCACCTCTGTGACCGGGCGTACCTGGTCAGTGAGCACGTCACTCTAGCTGACATCACACTGGTGTGCGCAATGCTGGAACCCTTCAAAGTAAGGATTGCCTGGTACCTGATCGGTTTCCTGCCTCCTGACTGTTCAATATGTCCAATGAAGCACAGGTGACCCTTGCTGAGAGCATCTTTCATGGATCCTCTTCCTCACTAGCACTGTTTTACAGCCTATATTAGTTAACAAATATTCCACTTGTCATTCCTGAGGACACATGATCTTCTGTTATTTGAGACATTTGTTTGAGGTGACTAATATCACAGGGTTTCCAGAACCTGACTTTTTTCAACCAAATTGAAATTTGAGATTTTGAGAAGTCAGCTATGTTGCAGGGAGGAGGCCATTCAGCCCATTGACTCTTCCTCCAACAATCCCACATATTTACCCTTCAAATCCCCTGACACTAAGGGGCAATTTCCACTTAACTACCCCACACCTTTGGACTGTGGGAGGAAACCCATGCAAACATGGGGAGAATGTGCAAATTCTAAAGACAAGTTGGGTATTGAACCTGGGTCCCTGGTGCTGAGGCAGCAGTGCTAAGCAGCGTGCTGCCCCACCTGTAGGTGGATGATGGCTTATTACTTTGAGGGGGTGGGGGGAGGGTTAGTGTTTTATCTGCCAGATTCTCAAGCAAGTGTGTATTAGTCTGGACTGCAGACCTGACTTTTTTAATTATCTTGAGCTACACAGTCTGGTAATGGTGTGATGTTTCAGATCTATACTATGGGTCAGAGCTGAGCTAGAAAATTATTGGATGTGGTGAAGTTTTCAAATTGTGTGAAGAAACTGCTTATCAAGTAGTAGTCAAATCTTTGTTTCATCAGATATCAAATCTGTGATTGCTGTCTGTTTCCAATTGATCTAGAATCTGTAGCTGACTTCCAAACTAGTCTCAAAACCTGATCCTAGTGGTGTCTTGCCTCTGGTTATATATTTATTGGTTCATTTGTAGGGATTGGGTATAAACTTCAAAAGAACCATGTGTCCTATTTCTTAGCAGCTGTCTCTAATGTTTTTCCCATCCAACCACTTTCCAGTCCTGAGTTTGTGTAGTAACCTCCCAGTCTCAAACTGCCTCCCTTTGATATAATACAGTTGGATTTCTCTTTGGCTGTCTACAGTTGACCATCACACACTTCCTGATTTGGATGTTGTCTGCAAAGAGAATTTCATAGAAGCCTACATTGCAGAAGGAGGCCATTCAGCCTATCAAGTCTGCACTGACCACAATGCCATGCATTTACCCTAGCTAATTCCACTATTACTAAGGGACAATTTACTGTGGTCAATCCATCTAACCTGCTCATCTTTGGACTGTGGGAGGAAACTGGAGCACCCGGAGGAAACATACATAGGCGTGAGGAAAATGTGCAAACTTCTCAGTGACTCAAGCCAGGAATCAAACAGGGGGTCTCTGGTGCTGAGAGGCATCAGTGTTAACCACTGTGCCACTTTAATTTCCTGCTTTTTCTACTGCTATCCAAACATATCCAGAATTGCAGTAAGAAAGCAGAATACCTGGCTTCTCCTAATGTGATTGGCCTTTAAACAGCTCCCATTTCAACTGATGTGTGCTTTATCAAATAAGCCTAGCATCTTCACTCCTTTGGATGATTGGATCTTTGGGACAGTTCACGTGCCCTGGAATACCATCTCCTCTCCTGTTGGGCCTGAATCAAACTCATTACAGATTTAGTGATCTCTGCTTCCAGTTAGTCACTAAATATCAACTGTCTGGAAATCAGTAACTGGTGAGGATTAAAACCATTCTTCAACTCTTTAAAAACCCAAACTATAATATCATGGTGCATTTGTCATTCAGCTCAATCTGTAAACGTTAACTTGAAGTGGATTGATTTCAAATTAAGAAGATATTAGCTTCAATACCTGGTGAACTTATCCAGGATTTCTGATTTGAATAGCAAATCTGAGATTTCTGCTGGGGAACATGTGCATTTGGGAAAATGCTGGAAAATCTCAGGTCTGGCAACATCTGTAAGGAGGGGAAAGAGCTCATGTTTTGAGTCCGGTCCGGTCCATTCCATTCCAGCATCCGCTGTAGCTTGTGTAGTATGCATTCAGATGTCTGATAAGGAGAGGTTGAGTTCTGTTGTGATGCTCTGTGTAGTTGTGGCTCCAGAGCTGTCATTGCAAACATAACCCTAATTTGTCTGCCATTTGGTTTGTTGATTAGTCGGAGCTCTCGAATGATGATGCTTTCTCCCAGTTTGTATCCATTTCAGACAGCTGTCCAGCGATGGGATTGATAATTTAATTGTAAAAATTCAGTAACTGCCCCACTATTAGGGGCAATAAACCTGAATATTTTCAGTCAATGTCAGCCTTTTCCAAGGTCTCTGGTAAATGTTCTTTTTGTTTCTTTAGGTCTTGGACCCCTCTCTGAGGGAGAAGTATGGAAATGTAGATCGCTGGTTCACTACATGTCTTAATCAGCCCCCATTCCAGAAAGTACTGGCAGAGGTGAAGCTAGCTGACCTGTACCCAGGTAAGGAACAATGGGCAGGGTTGCAAGGTACTGATTATAATGGGCATGGGAGCTGAGGCACCTTCATGCTGTTATGACCATGGGATAGTACCCAACTCCCCACATTTGGGTTGCATGGTATGAATCCTCACTTGGACAAACCTCCCACAGAATATAGATGCCTTTCCTCCTGTTTCCAAATGCATATCAATACTCCAGCCCCCATCACTGAGTCCCATTTTTCATTATTGGCACTACACCTTTGTCTCGTACAGCTAGCTATTGTGCTTTTTGCTCACCAAGCTTATTCACCATGTTGTGCATTTTGAATACCTGCACTGTGAACCTAATCTCTTTGAGGCTTTGAGATCAAGGAGCAAAAACCCCAAAGATGTGGGAATATAACTGGTCTGGATACTGCTCCATCTTGTATTGAAGCCAGGTGTTTATCAGCAATAACTAGGTTTTCTAAACCTATTTTATTTTGTTGCACGTAAGCTTACGCAGAGTTAGTGAAAATCCACCCAGTTGCCACCCTCTGTTTGAATACACTGAGGGAGAATTTACCTGGCCAATCATGTCTCTTAAACTGGGAAGAAACCCACAAAGAACATGCAGACTTCAGTGACCCAAGCCAGAATTGAACCTGGAACTGGTGCTGTCATGGGTGAGGTGCCTGAAGATTGGAGGGTGGCAAACCTTTTTGTGCCTTTGTTTAAAAAGGCTGCAGGGAAAAGCCTGGGAACTATAGGACAGTGAGTGTCACATCTGTGGTCGGTAAGTTTTGGAAGGTATTCTGAGAGACAGGATCTACAGACATTTAGAGAGACAAGGACTGATTAGGGTCAGTCAGTATGGCTTTGAGTGGAAAATCATCTCTCAAATTTGAGTTTTTTTTGAAGGGGTAACCAAGAAGGTAGATGTGGGCAGTGCAGTTGATATCTACATAGACTTTAGTAAGGCTTTTGACGCATGGTAAGTTGTTGCATAAGGTTGAATCTCTCGGTCCAGGGTGTAGTATCTAAATGGATACAAAATTGGTTTTTTGACAGAAACCAGAGGCTGGTTGTAGAGGGTTGTTTTTCAAACTGGAGGCCTGTGACTAGTGTGCCTCAGCAGGGGTCCACTATTGTCACAATGATTTGGATGAGAATATACAGGGTATAGTAAGTTTGATGCCAAGATTGGTGGCATGGTAGAACATGAAAGATATTTCCAATTGCAGCAGGATTATGATCAATTGGGCCAGAGTGAATGGCAGATGGAGTTTAATTTGGACAAATGCAAGGTAATGAATTTTGGTCGATTGAACTAGGGCAGGACTTGATCAGTTAATAGTAGGGCTGTGGGGAAAGTTACAGAACAAACATCTAAGGCTACATATTCATATTACTTGAAAATGGAGTCACAGGTGGACAGTGGTGAAGAAGGCTTGGTTTCATCGGTCAGAACATTAAATACAGAAGATGGAATGTCTTGAAGTTGTACAAGACATTGGTGAGGTCACAGTTAGGAATAATGTAAGTCTGGTCACCCTATTATAGAAAGGATATTATTAAAGTATAAAGAGTGCAGAAAAAATTTACTAGGATACTACTGGGACTTGATCCTTTGAGTTATAAGGAGAGGCTGGGTAGACTGGGACTTCTTCCTCAAGCGTAGGAGGCTAAGGGATGATCTTAGAGGTCTATAAAATAGAGGGACATAGATAAAGTGGGTAGTCAATATCGTTTCCCAAAGAGTCTAAAATGAGAGGGCAATGTTTAAGGCGAGGGGAGAGATACAGAAGTGTCCAGAGGGTAGTGAGTGTCTGGAACAAGCTGTCAAAGGTAGTAGTAGAGGTGGGTACAATTTTAGCTTTTTAAAAGCATTTGGATAGTTACATGGGTACGATGGGTGTAGAGGGATGTGGGCAATTGGGATTAGCTTAGGGGTTTTTTAAAAAGAAAAATAAAGGTGGAATGGACCAGGTAGGCCAAAGAGCCTGCTTTCATGCTGTAAACCTCTGACTCTGAGGCAGCAGTGCTAACTACTGTAGCATGAGATTAACAAAGCTGTCGTGGGCACAAGGTGAAGAGTGTTAATGATTGCATTAAGGACTCAAGTGCTAATAGTGGCATCAAGGGAAGATAGCTGAAAATCCTCATACAAGAGGTTAGTGCTCAATGAAAGCAAAACTGAAAACCAAGGAGGTGTTTTTGGGCAGGGAGGAGGCAGGTGGAAGAATTGTTTGCTTTAGGATAAACCAGAAAATCCAAGGGATCAAGACTGTTTGCTTGTTCTTCTACAATAGAGACTGTTGTCTGCAAGAACTTGCAAAGAGATTGGTTGAACTAGCTGAAGTGTACATTGTAGGAATTCTATGATTCTAAACAGTGCAGAAGGCCATTTGGTCTCTGAGTCTGCACTGACCACAATTCCATCCAGCTCCTATCTCTGCACCCCATGCATTTACCCTGCTGGTCCCCCTGACAACTAAGGTGCAATGTAGTAAGGCCAATCCACTAACCTACACACCCTTGGAATGGGTTTGAGTCTCAAGTTCTTGATTTCAGTGAGTTAATTAGCTGCCTGGATTTCAAGAAGCTGGTATTTATGCAGCTGATATTTCGCTTTAGTTCTGGTGTCCTGTGGTAAGTTGGAGCATTGAGTTGAGTAGGGAAATTATGGGTGGTGGGCTGGAGGGATGGGGCAATGGTGTAGACTTCTACAGCAAAACATTCATCTTTCCACAGCCACAAAACCACAGGAAGAGCAAGATGTCACCAAAGAAACTGCTCAGCCTGAGACAGACTTGGTCTCAACTTGTGGAGGGAATGGATCCAAAGAAGCAACAGTCAGTCTTGTTGACACCGGAGTGGATAAAGAAGTGTCTGCAGTTGAGGCCCACCCTGTAGGATTTTCAGCAGAGCGTGAACCAGTTGGTGCTGCAGATGCTCCTCGGAAGAATAGAATAGCCAGTTTAATCGATGCATCTGAAGCAGAACTCTCTGCAGTATGTGCCTCAGTGGACAGCAGAATAGAAGCAGGGAACTCATCTGTTGCTTCCAAAGAGGCTGTAACCACAAATGAGGGTATGAGAAGTAAAGAGAAGGCTATGTCTGATGTTCTGGTGGATCTGTCTGTGGAGTCAGTCTGTGTAACTGGTGAACCCAATGAGCAGGGAACAGCTAAGGAGGAGGCAGAAGTGAGTGTCCAAGAGGAAGAAATCTCTGAAGAGACAAAATTGGTTGAAATCTTGAACAAACCTGGTTCTGCAGAGGGAACTGAAATAGGAAACACTTCAGTATCCTTGTTGGAGGAGGATAGATTGAGTAATGCAAATTTGGTATATGAATCGAAAGAGGAATCTGAAATCCGTACAGAAGCTTCTGAAAAACAGAGTCCAACTAAAGGAAGCCAGCTTGATGTACCACAGTGTGGAACTGAGGACAGAATGGCAGGTGATTCTGGAAAGGGCAGTTCCAGTGACCTGAATCTAATGGATGATTCTAAACTAGATAAGCTGTCCAAAGAGGAAGTTGCCATAATGAGTGGATCCAAGGATGGATTGGCTACCGAGGAGACTGTAGGTGAGGCAGATTCATTGAAAGAGGCCAATGTGGTCTTGAGTACACTAGATGTTTCTGCAAAGGACAAAATCTGTACACAAGAAGCTACAAGTGCAATATGTGCTTCTAAGGTGGATGTACCCAGCACTGTTAGTGTGGTCATGCAAGAAACTGCAAAAGAAAGTGGCCACATTGGTCTGTCTCTGGGTACATCAGCCATACTTGCTGCAACTGATCCACATGCCAAAGACTGTGAAACAAAAAGTGATGCAGTGGATAAATCACAAGGCAGATTGGAAACTGAGGAACTCCCAAAGGTCTCCGATGAATATGGTGATGGATGGGGCTCCAAACCAGCTGATCAGTTAAAAGCCAAAGACCCTTTTGAACACATGCTAGAAAGGTAAGCTGATGTGTGGGAGTCTCTCCAGGTCTGGGTCTTTTGGTCAGTTTTCAAACCACCAAGTACCATATTATTGATACTGATCATGGTGGAACAAACATCTCCTGTAACTTGCATGGCAAGATGCAATGACCTATTACTGTCTGAGGCTGTCACTGTCTTGTGACAGCTTTTCAAGCTGTGCATTACCCTTGCCACACAGTGTAACTGCACTAGTCCCTTACTCCTTTAGCATGGAATAAACCATTCAGCTCTTCAAGCAATACTGGACTTCTGAGCTGTCCACCACTAATCTAACCTTGCCATCTAACTTCCTCTTAACCACTGTTCACCTGTGGTGTGGGGGCAGGTGGGCACCACATTCTATTCATTATATATCTCTCCAGTCTAACATGCTGCTCCTGACATTTCTTTGTATAAACATAGTTCCTTTCCAGTTGTGCTTTGCTCCTGTCCACCTTGATGGCTTGAGACTACTTTTTAGATCCCTTGCACAGATGTGCCATGCAAATGGGAAGTTATCATTGGAATCTGTGCAGCTTGAGGGATTGATACACTAATCTGAGCCTAGTGAACTGCTAGTTTATAAGCAGTAAATATTTTGGAAAAGCATTGGTAACACATTGTGGTTTCCTGTGGTCGTCCTGACCATTTGGGTGCTCACTCGATCCAAATGATGTCTAACTCTTTATACCCATCAATCAGCTTTTTTATCCCTACTGTGATTCCTTGGAGTTTTGCAAAGTTGCTTTCAAATGGTATACTGAGGGAGGATGTATGCTGGAGACTGTGGTGAAATCACTGGACTAGCAATCAAAATGTTTATTAGTCACGTAGACAGAGATTAGTGCTGAAGTTACTGTGGAAAAACCTTTAGTCACTGCATTGCAGCACTTGTTTGGGTACACCTGAGGGACTTAACCAGCAAACCTTTCAGACCGTAGGAGAAAACCCACAGACAAGGAGAGTGCATACCTCACACAGGCAGTGACCCAAGCTGGGAATTGAACTGGATTTGACACTGAGGCAGCAGTGCCAACCATTGTGTGACCCAGAGGCACAAGTTAAAATCTCAACCATAGCAGCTGGTATAAGTTCCAATTATACTTTAGGAGCATGAAATATAATTGGAAAGGAGTTTTAAATTGATTAAAATTCAGATTTGCCAAACTGGAAAGAGAAATTTAGCAAGTATTTCCCTCAATGTCACAGCTTATGTGCATTATTTTTCAGAATTAAAATCTGAGGTCCATGCTGTTCTAAATGAGAACTAGACCTAGCATTTAATGTAAAATAAGCCAAAATATAGTTACTGCCAAATTCAGTATTTTATCCAGTCTTCAAATCAATAATGTCATTAGACACTCAGTTGAAATAAATTGGCAAAACAGTTGGATTTCCATGTGCAGTTATCCAGTTTAGATCCTGTAGTAGGATATTTCTAAATTCTAAAGTTAAAATTTATTTATTAGTCATGAGGGCTTACATTAACACTGCAATGAAGTTAGTGTTAAAATCTCCTAGGTGCTACAGTAGTGCCTTTTGGGTACACGATTTAGCACAGCCAGTGCACCTGCCCAGCATGTCTATCGGGTTGTGGGAGGAAACCCACAAAGAAACTGGGAGAATTTGCAAACTCCATACAGACAATGACCCAAGCTGGGAATTGAACTTGGGTGCCTGGTGCTAAGGCTGCAGCACTAACTACTGTGTCACATTAAGTTTTTAAAGTTGGCAGACTAATAACTTACCATGGCCACACAGGCATGGAGAACATGCAGATTCCATGCAGTGACTTGAAGCCAGAATTGAACCTGGGACATAGTCATAGAGGTTTACTGCATTGAAATGGGCTCTTTGGCCCAACTTGTCTATACCACCCTTTTTTTTTAAAACCACTAAGCTAACCCCAGTTGCCTGCATTTGGCCCATATCCCTCTATACCCATCATAACCATGTAATTATCTAAATACTTTTAAAAAGATAAAATTGTACCTGCCTTTACTACTACCTCTAGCAGCTTGTTCCAGACACTCACCACCTTCTGTGTGGGAAAAAATTGCCCCTCTGGACACTTGTGTATCTCCCCTCTCACCTTAAACCAATGCCCTCTAGTTTTAGACTCCTTTACCTTTGGGAAAAGATATTGACTATCTAGCTGATCTGTGCCCTTTGTTTTATAGACCTCTAAGATTGGCCCTAAGCCTCCTACACTCAAAGTTTATCCAGCCTCTCCTTATGATTCTATACATAAATCTTTTCTGCACTCTTTTTCTAGTTCAATATCCTTCCTGTAATAGTGTGACCAGAACTGTGGCCTTAACAATGTTTTGTCAAAACATCCCAACTACTATATTTAGTGTTCTGATCAATGAAACCAAGTGTGCCAAATGCCACCTTCACCATGCTGTCCAGCTGTGACTCCACTTTCAAGGAGCTATGAACATGTACCCTGAGATCTTTGTTCTGTCACTCTCGCCAAGGCCCTACCATTAACTGAGTAAGTCATACCCTAGTTCAATCTACCAAAATACATCTTGCATTTATCTAAATTAAATTCCATCTGCCATTCATCAGCCCACTGGCCCAAACAATCAGATCCAGTTGCAATTGGAGATAACTTTCTTCACTGTCCACCATGCCACCAATCTTGGTATCATCTGCAAACTTACTAACCATGTGCTCTATATTCTCATCCAAATCATTAATATTAGTGACAAATAACAGTGGGCCCAGCACTGATCCCCTGAGGTGCACCACTGGTTAAGGCCTCCAGTTTGGGAAAAACAATTCTCTACAACCATCCTCTGGCTTCTGTCAAGCTAATTTTGTATCCCTTTAGGTACTTCGCCCTGGATCCTCTGATTTAACTTTATGCAACAACTAAACATATGGTACCTTGTCAAAGGCCTTGCTAATGTCCATGTAGACAACATTCACTGTACTGCACTCATCTACCTTCTTGGTTACTCCTTCAAAAAAACTCAATTAAATTTGAGACATGATTTTCCATTCTCAAAGCCAAGCTGACTGTCCCTAATCAGTCTTTGTGTCTAAATGCCTGTAGATTCTGTCTCTCAAAATACCTTCCAACAATTTACCCACCACAAATGTGAGGCTCACTAGCCTGTAGTTCCCAGGCTTTTCCCTGCAGTCCTTTTTAAACAAAGTCAACATTTGTTGCTCTCCAAACTTCAGGCACCTTATTTTGACTATTAATTCAATATCTTTGCAGGTCCCCTAGCTATTTCCTTCCTTGCCTTCCACAGTGTCCTGGGATACACTTCAGGTCTTGGGATTTATCTACCTTGATGTGCTTTTAAGACTTCCAGCACCACCACCTCTAATATGTACACTCAAGACCTCATTATTGTATTTTCCCCCAAATTCCCTAAATCTATGCTTTACTCAATACTGATGAAGAATATTAATTTAGGATCTTGCCCATCTCTCTTGTGAATCTGCACACAGATGATTTCTTAATCCTAAAGAGGCCCTACTCTCTGCCTTGTTGCTCTTTTGCCCTTGTGTATTTGTAGAAGCTCTTTGGATCTCCTTTGCCTTATCTGGCACCAGTGCTGACCAGTGTGTCGCCAGGTAACTCCAATAGGGGAAAAAGATTTTGGATTTATGTATGGAAATTGCTCAGGTTTCAAAGTAATGTTTGCTTTATCTCAAAGGGGTGGAAATGATGTCAGTTGTATAAACTGGGGTTAGACCCCATTTAGATGACTAGTCATATCTTGACACTGCCTCATGAATGGTGTATTGGTTTTGGAGGGCCAGAAGGGTTAAATTGAGAGGTTATGCTACGCTTTTATTCTTGGTAGAAGATTAAAGGATGGCTTAATTCTGGGGTGTAGATAGTTGGGGGAGCTCAATGAAATAGAATTTTTAAATTGGACCCTTTCCAGGATAAGGGTGGAAGGCAGTTTGAGAGCTGGGCTGAATTTGATTGTTAGGTATGTGCTGAGTAAGGCTTGCAGAACCAAGTGAATAACTGAGATGCATGACCTACCTGACTGCAGGCCCAGTGAGCAGATTTAGCTTCTATTGATGTCCCTCAGTCACATCTTCAATAATAACTTAATGAATCTCTATACATCTCCCATTCTTAGCAAGCATTACAAACCTGCAAAGAGACTAAGCCACTTATGACTACTCCGTCCTTCAAATAAGATCAGGATTGATCTGATTGTAACCTTTTTCTATCTATCTATTCTTTAAATATTCAAATCTGCTTCCCCCACTCTTTGAAGGTTTGTTCCAAAGGCTCTCCTCCACCGTCTCAAATGGGTAACCCCTTTTAAACAGTGCCCCCCCAACCCAAATCCATGAGATGGAGGAATCCATTCTATCCGAACTCTCTGGACTGTAACCTAAAGATCCAATCTTCTAATCCCCAGCAGATACAACCCTAGCCTGTCCAACCTTATAAGACAGCCACCCATTCCAGTATTAGTTGACTTTTATCCTTAACTAACACTGCAATATATTTACCTATATTCACCATTCTTCAGTAAAATGATACATGAAGGTTTTGATCACATTTCTGGATGATAACCAGATCTCTGACATGAAAGGTCACTGAACAGCCTGATCACTGCAAAGACACAATCCCTATAGTGCAGAAGGGATCCATTGAGTCTGCACCAACAACAATCTCACCCAGGCCCTACCCTGTAACTCTACACTTACCCCACTAATCCCCCCCAACACTGAGGGGCAATTTTAGTATGGGCCAATCCACCTAACCTGAAGGAAATCAAAGCCCCTAGAGGAAACCCACAGAGACATGGGAGAAATGTACACTCAGTGACCTGAGCTGGGAATTGAACCCAGTCCCTGGTGCTGAGAGGCAGCCATGCTAACCACTGTGCCACCCAAATTCCCAGTGTATTAATCCTGTTCTGTCTGGATGACATTGTGGACTATCTAATGTCTGTTCTGTGTACAGGGGTTGTTGAACATATTTAATGGCATGAAAAATCTTTTTTCTTTTAAGTACCTTTGTTCTGGATGAATTCAAGTGGAAATATTCAAATGAGGATATCCGTTCTGTGGCACTTCCCTACCTGTGGGATCATTTTGATGAGAAGGGTTGGTCTGTTTGGTACATGGAGTACAAGTACCCTCAAGAACTCTGCCTGGATTTCATGAGCTTGAGTCTAATAACTGGTTAGTAAATAACAGGAGTAATCGAATGTTACTGTCATTTTGTGAAGTAAGAATTGGCAACATCCAAGCAGTTACAATATTCCAAGAATGTCCAAGCAAATGTTAATTAAAATTGTTCTCAAATAATACCAGAGTCTGGCAAAACATTTGCAATGAAATTACTACCTTTTTATTGTAAAAACACTCATTTAATTCTCTCAACTCTTACCCATTCCTTTTCATCTCTTGTATCATTCTCATTCCACACTGCCCCAGAATATTCCCTTCCTGCCCTCCTTTGTTGTCAAGAGCTCAGTAACCCGAGGCAAGGTCCAGCAGTGGTGTGCCTGGCTCGCTCCCCACAATCAAACTCTTATAGATTACAGTGGCATCTTTAATGAATCATCTGGCAAGATCCCCCTGCCCAACAATGAGCGAGTCATGAAATGTCCAGCCTGGTTGGGAAGGCAAAGCATCATTACAATAGCGAGAGTGGAGATGGAGCAGTGGGTGATAAAAGGATGTGATGTAACTTCAGTGTGACCAACGGGACCTGGCTGCCCAGTGGTGTTAACTACCTGTTCGACAATAGAAAATAAATCATTATTTACCTTAATGGGAAGCAGAAGATTGTCCACCTCCATTCTATTGAATAACATAGCTGGTAGCTTGTTCTTGTCCCCTGGACAAGACTTGGTGGGGGCTCAGGATTAAATCTGGTTGAAGTCTAAGCAATTGGAACTTCCATGAAAACTTAGAAATTCAAAGGCCAAGTTGTGATTTGAAAACTGTTGATGGCTTGCGAACATATCTTGTAGAAACTGGTTGATCTTCACAAACCTTGG
Organism: Sphyrna mokarran; assembly: GCA_024679065.1. Taxonomy (NCBI): domain Eukaryota; kingdom Metazoa; phylum Chordata; class Chondrichthyes; order Carcharhiniformes; family Carcharhinidae; genus Sphyrna; species Sphyrna mokarran. Next base: position 16,078,358 of record JAGIQG010000036.1, read on the forward strand.
GTAGCTGTCATGTTGAGGCTAATCACCCAAATCTGTGGTGGAATGGATGGCAAATACTTGCTGTTTTGCAGGGTAGCTTTCAGTATTGTGAACAGTCCTCTTACTGTTTGGTTTTTTTGTGCAATCTGATACAGGGCTGTTCCAGTGTTTGGATGGGTTGCGGAAGCACAGCTTTGCGAGTGTAATCCTCTTTGGCACTGATGGTGAACACTCGATATCGGGAATTTGGATTCTGCGAGGGCAGCAGCTTGTTTCTGAAGTAAGATTGGTTGAGTTTTGAATTTTTATCTGATTGGTATCCAGGATGTCACTGAAAAGGGGAAAGTGGCTAACAGGAAATATTTTTGTTTAATTTTATACCGTGCTAACTTCTGGAAAAGGGTATGATTCTTCTGCCAACTGCTCCTTTTTATTTGTAGCATTCAAAGAATAAAGAAAATTACAGCACAGGAACAGGCCCTCCAAGCCTGCACCAACCATGCTTCTGAAGCCCTGTACCTTTCTGGGGACCTCTATTACCATTCTATTCTTCACGTATTTGTCAAGACACCTCCTAAATCACTATTGTATCAACTTTCTCCACCTCCCCTGGCAGTGAGTTCCAAGCACCCACCACCCTCTTGTCTCGTACATTCCTTTAAACCTTGCCCCTTAAATCTATGCCCCCTGGTAATTGCCTCTTCCACCCTAGCATGAAGCTATCCATTCTGTCCCTGCCCCTCATAATCTTGTAGACTTCTAACAAGTTACACTTAACCCTCAATGTTCCAGTGAGAACAAACTCTCATGGCTAATGCCCTCCATACCATGCTGAAATTGCACATTTTCTCACTGCCCACTGGTCTGAGGCTGCCAATCCACTATTTTAATTGTATAGTTTTCCCCCTCCAGTTGAATGAAGAATGGCGAGTGGTCTGTGAGCCGTATTCCTGGAAGAAGTTGGATGTGAACACAGATGAATGCAAGGCTGTGGTTAATGAATACTTCATGATGGAAGGAGCATTCCAACATGTGGGCAAACCATTCAATGAGGGAAAAATCTTTAAGTGAGAGGCCTTAATGATTGAATTTGAGATTTTTGCAGTCATTGTGAACCAGTTGGCACCACTACCTCAGATTGTACTGACATTGTGTAAACCTAGGCACAAAACGCTTAATTTATTTCTGTGGGGCAAGGTGGAAAATAAAAAGCATTTGAAAACTGACCAATAACTCATTCCTTTTGACCAAGGTCAGCCATAAGATGAAATCCTCTTGAAGGATAAATGGTGTCCTAATTTAGCTTGTGTCTGAATAAAGAGATGCTGAATAGTATCGTTGGATTTAACAGCAGAAAGGGAATGCTAAGTTCTGGGATCCTCTGCACTGTTGTACAAATGTTGGATTTGGACCTGGGAGGGCTGGAACTGTGGCCCTGCTCTGTTCCTTGTTTGAGAAACGTCATTGCTGAGCAAGCTTCCAATTAAAATTTATTTTTAGTAACGGAAGAGAGCCTGTTGCATATCCCCTCTGGTATAATTAACTAATTCAGGAATTGGAGACAGTGAATTTTCAGCCGGAAAACTCTGCACTTTTTATAGATTATTTCTTGTGCCTTTTTTCCTCTTTCAAAGGAGGTACTTGGCTTTGTGGAGATAGCAGGATGTTTTGGGAGGAGCTCATTGCCCTTTAACCTGCTGGGAGTTTAGTTTGACAATGGGGTGAAGAATGAATATAATTGACTAAAGATGCTGGAGCCTCGAGTATTTCAGTAAGACTTTAGAAGCAGTTTCTCTATTGTTGCAGGACTTCCTTGAGTTTGCTTAGCTTCTGGCGGATGACTTTGCTTCTGCACCATTCAAATGTCCCAGGATACAAAAGAACTTGACTAATTTTTCTTTCTTTAACTCTCCTTGTTACAGCTATATAACTTGGATAGAAAAGTGGTTAGCATTGCTGCCTCACAGCATAGGGACCTGGGTTTAATTCCCACCGTGGGTTGCTGTGGAGTTTGCACATTCTCCCTCTGTGTGGGTTTCCTCCCAGGTGCTCCGATTTCCTCTCAGGTTAGGCTGGCCATGTTAAATTGCTTAAGGACAGCAGATTAACATATAAAGAGATTACAGCTTGGATGGGATTGTCAGTGTAAGCTTGATGAGCCAATGGCCTTTTTCTCTGCACTGGAGATTCTAATGTTTGTTACCAATTTTGAGTTTCCTTTTGGGCTACTTTTTTGAACTGTTTGCCTGTTGGGTAGGCAGCTGCAGTGAAGAGTGATCCATCCAGGCAAGGATGGTCTGTGACTTCATAGAATTATTATTAGTGTAGAAGGAGGCCATTTGGCCCAATAACAATCCTATCCAGGCTCTGTTCTTACCCCCCATGGATTTGTAGAGTAAATACCCCAGCAATAATGGTAAATTTTAGCATGGCCAATCCACCTAAGCTGCATATCTTGTGTGGGAGGAAATCTGTGCAGACAAGGGGAGAATGTGTAAACTCCATTCAGTGACCCAAGGTGAGAATTGAATCCAGGTCCTGGTGCTGCAAGGTAGCAGTGCTAACCACTCACCCTGTTAAGTATAATTCAATAAAACCTTTTTAAAACAGACCCTTAATTCTACACTTTTGGCTGTCCCTTTTTAAAGGTTCTAGTAGCATATTTGGAATTCATCCATATTAATTATCATCTGGTAATATTAGAATCTATACTAATCAACCATTACTGTTCCCCTAACCAAAGGCATTCTGTATTCATACTGTAAGTATACAGTTGGAACGGATTTATTTACATAATTTTTGTAAGTAGTTTTGCTGTTCCAATTTTCTTCATCCCCCCCCCCATAATTTTGATGTTGGAGAAGCAGACTCCTCTCCTTGGTGATTGTGGCTTTTGGAAGTGTGGGCAGTAGATACTACACACTGCCACTTGTGATGTGCACGTTATTTGCTACTAATGAAACATAAAAATTATCCCTCTCCTCCCCCCCCGGACTCTCTTCTGTCTTTTGTGCCCAGCTGCACGATTTCGGAACTTTTCGAATTGTGCGTGCACAGTTCAGAGCTCAGATTGTTCTGGCAGCGCTAAGCCCTGCCCACAGTGCAGACCAGAGCTGGTAAAAAGCATATGGGTGCACGGCACAAGATTCTGGGGTGGGATCTGGCCCTTAGCCTCCAATTGGTAAAATCAAGCCCCTAGACTTTACTGAAAGGGTTCCTGATGTAAAGAGGACAATATCACATTGATGGTATAGACTGAGTAAGGACAATAAGGTGTGTGGATGAGCAGTCCAAAGAGACCAACTGGTCTGGGGTGGAATGGAAATCTTGGTAGATGGTGGGAGGATTCCTCTTCTGGCCCCTGCCAAATATGCCTAGAAATATTTGGCTATCTTCACACCTGGCTGTTTTAGGTTTTTATGCTGCAGTGTTGTCCAAATGCAGTTTTAAATAAAGCTGAGACTTTTGGGTGGCAGCACTGACCTGGATTTGATTCCTGGCATGGGTCACTCAAGTTTGCACCTTGGGAGAAGGCTATGGCAGGTGAGCACCTAAAAACTATCATTATAATAAAACAGGTAGTGTTGGGCAAGTTAATGGGACTACGGGTAGACAAGTCTCCTGGCTCTGATGGTATGCATCCCAGGATACTGAGAGATGGTGTGGGGAAATAGCAAATGTACTAGTGATAATTTACCAAAATTCACTGGACTCTGCAGTAGTTCCTGCAGATTTGAAAACAGCAATATTTTTAAAAAGGAGGTAGACAAAAGGTGAGTAACTATAGACCAGTTGGCTTCTGTAGTACAGAAAATGCTTGAATCTATCAAGGAAGAAATAGAGACATTTGGATATAGATCATATCATTGGGAAGATGCAGCATGGGTTAATGAAGGGTGGGTCATGGTTGACTGGTTCTGAATTCTTTCAGAACATTATATACACAGTGGATAATGGGGAACCTCTGGATGGGTGTATCTGGATTTCCAGAGGCATTTGACAAAGTGCCACACCAGAGGCTGCTGTATAAGATAAAGGTGCACAGTGTTACGGTTAATGTATTAGCATGAATAGAGGATTGGTTAACTAACAATGCAAAAAGTGGGGGTAAATGGGTGTTTTTTCTGCATTGCCAATCAGTGACTAGTGGTGTGCTTCAGGGAATCGTATTTGTTCTGCTATTGTTTACGATTTACATAGACGTTTTGGAGTTGGTCTAAGTGTAGTGTGTCATTTTGCAGATGATACTAAGATGGGCGGCAGAGCAAAGTTGCAGAGGATGCTGAAGGTCTGCAAAGGGATACGATAGTGAGTGAGTGGTGAGGGTCCAGCAGATGGAGTAAATGGTAAATGTGAGGTCAACCATTTTAGTAAGAGTAACTAAATGGACAATTATTTAAATGGTTAAAAATGCAGGGTGTCCTTGTGCAGGAATCTCAAGGAGTTGGTTTGCAGGTGCAGCAGTTATTAAGAAGGCAAATTAAATTTTGTCCTTCATTGCTAGGAGGATGGAGTTTAAAAACAGCAAGGTTATGTTGCAGCTGTATAAGGTGCTGGTGAAGTCACAGCTGGAGCATTGTGTACGGTTCTAGTCTCTTGAGGAATAGATACACTGGCACTAGAGGAGGTGCAGAGGAGATTCAGTAGGTTAATCCCTGAGTTGAGAGGGTTGGCTTATGAAGAGAGACTGAGTAGACTGGGGCTATACTCATTGGAATTCAGAAGAACGAGGGGGAGATCTTAAGATTGAAGGGAATAGATGAGATAGAAGCAGGGAAGTTGTTTCCACTGGTGGATGAAACTATAGAACTAGGGGGCAAAGCTTCAAAATATGGGGAAGTGGATTTTGGACTGAGTTGAAGAGGGTTCTGAATTCCCTGCCCAGTGAAGCAGTTGAGGCTACCTCATTGTTTTTAAGGCAAGGATGGATGTGTTTTTGAACAGTAAAGGAATTGAGGGTTATGATGAGGTGGGTAAGTGGAGCTGAGTCCATAAAAAGATCAGCCACGATCTATTGAATGGCAGAGCAGGTTTGAGGGGGCAGATAGTTTACTCCTGTTCTTTATGTTCTTAATCTGGTATTCCTCCCACAGTCTGAAAAATATGCAGGTTAGATTGCCATGCTAAGTTGCCCCTTATGTTCTGGGATGTATATGTTGGAGGGATTGGCAGGGTAAAATTGGGGATGGGGTTTAGGTGGGATTGGTGTCAGTACAGACTTAATGGGCCGAATGGTCCCCTGCAATGCAGGGTTTCTATGATTCATCTTGGATGAGAATAGAGATACTCTGAAATCATGACCACTCTTCACAGTATGGAATGGGAGAAGCCATTCCCATTGGAATGATGGAGTACCAAAGTGCGATTTGAGCTGATTAGCAAAACAAGCAATAGTGACATGAGAACTTGGTTAGGATTGGGAATGAACTGTCTGAGATGTGTTAGAGGCAGATTCGATTAAGACTTTTTCAAGAGAATTGAATAAACGTGAAAAATTTGTAGAGCTGCAGGGAAATAGCACTAGATAAATTGCCCTCAATCAACATGGGTATGATGGGCTGAATGGGTTTGTGTTGTAACTGTTTTAACTCTGCATTCCTGTGATTGAAATGTTAAATTTTTTAATTCGTGGGACGTGTTGCTGGCTGGCCAGCATTTATTGTCCATTCCTAGTTGAGTCAACCACATTGCTATGGTCTGGAGTCACTTAGACCAGATGAGATGAGGCTGACAGATTTCCTTCCCTGAAGAACGTTAGTGAACCAGATGGGTTTTTTATCAATTGACAATGCTTTAATGGTCATCAATAGATTCTTAATTCCTGATGTGGTGGGATTCATACCAGATTTCCAGAGCATTACTGGACTTTCTGGATTAATAGCCTAATGAAAATATCACTAGGCCATTCCTTGCCTCCCCTGGTCTGATGTTTCTCAATTTTAACTGTCTGTGCTACATGATGGGGAAAACTTAAGTTCTCAATCTTTTTTATTGTGGTTCAACACTAGGGATTAGTCTTTTTTTGCTTTGTTTTCACCATTTGAATAATTTTGTATCCTGAATAACTTCCTTAGTTGTTTTTTCATAGTTATTTCAAAGTAATTGGAATCCAAGGAGCAAGGGCCTTCTCTGCACATCACCCTCTCTAATGTAACAAGTTGCACTTTTCAAATGGATTATTAACTATGATGCCATAAGTTGGAAGAAGGGTTTTATTAAAGGTTCATAGGGCAGGCACTTGTTCTTTACTTCCAATCCAAGCTGTTTTCTTGCTAACGTATCACTACCGCCTTCTTTCTGAATCATCACATGCTGCTCTGACCTTAATCTGCTCCCTCTAAGAACAACAGCTTCCCTGTTGCTATCAGACTTTTGGGTGGACCTATCTCATTAAATTGATCTTTCTCTACACCCTAGCTATGACTAACATTACATTCTACACCCTATCCTTTATGTACACTATGATTATAGTGTACAAGAAACAATACTTTCTGCTGTATACTAATACATGTGACAATAAATCAAATCCATTTAACTTCCCCATCTCCAACATATACTCATGGCCTTTAAATAGAATCACTATAGTGCAGAAAGATATCATTCAACCCATCGAGCCTGCACTAACACCAATCCCACAAAACTTGTAGGTTTTTGACAGAAAACCCACACACAGGAGAACATGCAAACTCCACACATAGTAACCCAAGGCCAGTGTTGAACTGGGATCCCTAGCGTTGAGAGGCAGCATTCCTAACCACCATACCACTCAAACCAAAATGCTGGGAAAATTCTACTGGGTCTGTCAGGGGAGTTGATGGTTGAGACCCATGACTCTGAAATAGTAGAGATTTAAAGGGGTGGGGAGAAGGTCAGAGATACATGGGAATGCAGATAAAATGGCAGATCCTGGACAGAGTGGTAATGAAGACCCAAACCATGTTTATTTCCAGCCCTTTAACTTTACCATCTTGCATGGCCTTACTACGCATTGTCACCACTTCAGATGAGGCCATCTCTGGTCACTTCGGATCCATCTTCCGACCCTACTTCCTTCAGTGCCTGTTCCTGGGGTGGGAAATCTTCCCTAAATTCACTTAACTGCAATTTTGAAATTCCAATCATCTTGGCCTTGGTCTTCCATTTCCAACAATTCTAGTTCAATCACTCCATTGCACTTATCAGAATTAGCACCTAGCCTTGTTCACTCATTGTCTCATTGCCTCTTCATCAGTCTTGCCTTTTCCAGGTTTTTAGGAAGATCTAGTAGAATAGCTTAGGGAATCAATAAATTTGGTGTATTTGGATTTTCATAAAGCTTTAAGTACCACAAGGTTAGTGCCTATCATTGAAATTTAATGATAGAACCTGTGCCGAACACATCAAAAACCTACCCAGCCATAGACCTATCTATAACCCCCAATCCCATTGGATCCCATATACTCATCCAGAAGTCTTTTAAAAGACCCCAGCGAGTTTGCCTCGACCACCACTGGCAGCCAATTCCATTCACTCACCACCCTCTGAGTGAAAGACTTTCCCCTGGCATCCCCTCTGTACTTGCTACCCTGCACCTTAAATCTGTGCCCTCTTGTCTCAACCATTTCAGCCCTGGGAAATAGTCTGAGAGTCCACCCTATCTATTCCTCTCAACATCTTGTAAACCTCTCAACCTTCGTCTCTCCAGGGAGAACAGTCCCAGCTCCCTCAACCCATGCCTCCCAATCCAGGCAACATCCTTGTAAATCTCCTCTGCACCCTTTCAATAGCTTCCATGTCCTTCCTATAGTGAGGCGACCAGAACTGTGCACAGTACTCCAAGTGTGGTCTTACAAGGGTGCTATAAAGCTGCAGCATTACCTCCTGACTCCTGAACTCAATCCCTCGATGAATGAAGGCCAGTACACCGTAAGCTTTCTTAACCACATCCTCCACCTGGGAGGCCGATTTGAGAGTCTTATGGACCCGGACCCCAAGATCCCTCTGCTCTTCCACACAGCTACGACTCCTACCTTTGATAGTGTACTCATTCATCCCGTTGGATCTGCCAAAATGGACCACAACACATTTATCCGCGTTGAAGTCCATCTGCCACTTCTCCGCCCAGTCTTGCATCCTGTCGATGTCCTGCTGCAACTTTTGACATCCCTCCAGACCATCCACAACACCACTGACCTTTGTGTCATCGGCGAACTTACTCACCCATCCCTCCACTTCCTCATCCATGTCATTTATGAAAATGACAAACAGCAAGGGTCCTAGAACAGATCCCTGGGGCACTCCACTGGTGACCGACCTCCATGCAGAAAAAGAGCCATCCACAACCACCCTCTGCCTTCTGCAGGCATGCCAGTTCTGGATCCACAAGGCCAAAGCCCCTTGGATCCCATGGCCTCTCACCTTCTCAAGAAGTCTTGCATGTGGGACCTTGTCAAATGCCTTGCTGAAGTCCATGTACACCACCTCCACTGCTCTTCCTTCGTCAATGTGTTCAGTCACATTTTCGAAGAACTCAATTAAGCTCGTAAGGCACGACCTGCCTTTTACAAAACCATGTTGACTATTTCTAATCAACCTAAACTTCTCCAAATGCTAGTAAATCTTGTCCCTCAGAAGCCTCTCCATCAGCTTACCAACCACTGAGGTCAGACTCACCAGTCGGTAATTTCCAGGACTATTCCTGTTCCCTTTCTTGAAAATAGGGACCACATCCGCAATCCTCCGGAACCTCTCCCGTCTCCATTGATGACGCAAAGATCATCGCTGGGGGCTCTGCAATGACATCCCTCACCTCCCACAATAACCTGGGGTACATCCCATCTGGTCCCGGAGACTTGTCTATCTTGATAGCATTTAAAAGTTTTAACACATCCGCTTCCTTAATATCTACATACTCAATCTTTTCAGTCTGCCGCAAACTTGTAGTGCATCCTCCCAGATCACTTTCCACCGTGAATACTGAGGCAAAGTACTCATTAAGCACCTCTGCCATTTCTTCCGGTTCCATACAGACTTCCCCCTTCACCTTTTATAGGTCCTATCCCTTCTCTTCTCATCCTTTTACTTTTCACATATTTGTAGAAGGCCTTGGGATTCTCCTTAATCCTACCAGCCAAGGCCTTCTCATGACACCTTCTGGCTCTCCTAAATTCCTTTTTAAGCTCTCTTCTATAAGCCTTATACTTCTCTAGATCCCCAACATCTCCTAGCTCTTTGAACCTTTGATACACCTTTCTTTTCTTCCTGACTATGTTCACCACAGCCTTCGTGCACCACGGTTCCCGCGTCCTACCAAAACCTCCTTGTCTCACCGGAACGTTGTCGTGCAAAGCTCCAGACAAGCATTCCTTGAATATCTGTCACCTTCCTTCTGTGCTTTTCTCCAAGAACACCTCCTTCCAGTTTATTCGCCCCAACATCTGCCTGATGTTTTCATATTTCCCCTTATTCCAGACAAACACCTTCCTAGCCTGCCTGATCCTATCCTTTTCCATTGCAAGGGTGAAGGAGATAGAATTATGATCTCCATCCCCAAGATGCTCTCCTACCGAGAGATCCATCACCTGTCCTGGTTGATTAGCTAGTACCAGGTCCAGTACAGCCTCTCCTCTCGTAGGCTTGTCCACGTGCTGTGTCAGGAAACCCTCCTGAACACACCTAACTAATTCCTCCCCATCCAAACCCCTTACCCTTGGGATATTCCAGTAGATGTTTGGGAAATTGAAGTCTCCCATCACAACAACTGTTATTTCTACATCTCTCCGGTATCTGTTTCCCTATCTGCACCTCAACTTCCCTGTCGCTATTGGGCGGCCTATAGAATACACCCAGCAACGTCACCGACCCTTTGCTATTCCTAATTTCCACCCACAGAGACTCCGTAGACATTCCCTCCTCGGTATCCACCTTCTCTGCAGCCATGACACTGTCCCTGATCAACAGTGCCACTCCACCACCTCTTTTGCCTCCCTCCCTGTCTTCCTGAAGGATCTGAATCCCGGGACCTGTAGTACCCAGTCCTGTCCCTGAGACATCCAAGTCTCTGTAATGGCCACCACATCACAATCCCAAGCAGCAATCCACGCCCTAAGTCCATCCACCTTATTTACTACAGTCATGGCATTAAAATAGACACAGCTCAGTCCCTCAGACTGGACATTTCCCTTCTCCCCCACTTGTCTAACCTGCCTCTCATCCTGCCTAGAGTCCTTCCCTACCTGGGAACTAACTTCCTTGCTCCCAGTCTCCACATCACTATTCCCTCCCCCTAACCTTTCTAGTTTAAAGTCCCCCCAGTAGCCCTAGCCAGTCTTCCCGCCAAGATATTAGTCCCCCTGGGATTCAGCTGCCACCCGTCTTTGCTGTACAGGTCACACCCTGCCCCTAAAGAGGTCCCAATGATCCAGGAACCGGAATCCCTGCCCCCTGCTCCAGTCCCTCAGCCACGTATTCAACCTCCACCTCATAATATTCCTGCTCTCACTCTCCCGAGGCGAAGGCAGCAATCCTGAGATTACTACCTTCGCTTTCCTCTCTCTCAGCTGCCTACCCAGTTCCCTATAATCCCTTTTCATGTCCACTTCCCTCTTCCTGCCTATGTCAGTCGTACCTATACGTACTACAACTTCCAGTTCCTCACCCTCCCCTTTCAGGATGTCCGGGACGCGTCCAGAGACATCCCGAATCCCCGCTCCAGGGAGACATACCACCATCCGCGACTCCCGTCTGCGTCCACAAAAACGCCTGTCCGCCCCCCTCACTAGGGAGTCCCCTATAAGCACTGCCTTTTTGCTCTGTTTTTTAGGTTTTTGTTTTTGTTCAGCTCCAGGGAGCTGGCCACCACTGCCTCCCTTGGATGAGCTGTCCCCCACAGTAGTACTCAGGCAAGAGTACTTATTTTGAAGGGGGACATCCACTGGTGTACTTTCCATCACCTGAGGTTTCCCCTTCCTAATAGTTACTCATGTGCCTTCTCCCCTTTGCCCTGGTGTGACTACTTGTCTGTAGCTCCTATTAATAATCTCCTCATTCTCCCTAATGAGTTGAAGGTCCTCAAGCTGCATTTTCAGTTTTTACCTGGTCAATACTAATATATTGGCATGGATTGAGAATTGGTTAGCAGACAGGAAACAGTAGGAATAAATGGGGTTTTTGGAGTGGAAAACAATGATAAACTTCAGCTATTCCCAATATGTACATCTATGATTTCAAGTTTGCCAATGACACAACTAGATGGGATTGAGTGGTGAGGAGAAAGTAAAGATTTTGGGTCCTTGCACACCAACCACTGAAAACCAACATACAGGTACAACAATTGGGTATGTTGGCTTTTGCTGCAGAACTTGACATACAGGAGCAAGGATGTTTTACTGCTGGATTGTAATTGGAATATTGCTGCTGCAAATATTTATGGATCAAGTTGGTGTCCAGAAGCTTCCACATTTTTCAGCGCAGCATAACACCTGTCCCACCATTTGTTGGTTAACTCGTACCACACCTTTCTGCTGTGCACCAAATCCCCACATGACCCTAATTTATTGTTCTTCATCTGTTACACTTGGCTGTTACCTGACTTCTCACCTCCCCCTTCCTGATCATGTAATTTGTGAAGCTTGGTTCTTGATCCTCCCTCTTTAGCTTCCTGCTCCAATAGTATACATCCCTGCACCAACTGCCTGCAAGTGATTGACAGCCAATTTTCTGTTTAACAAGCTGGTGCATTATGTATCAGATCTTGATACTTGGTCTGTAGTTAAAACTGGAAAAGACTTGCATGTAAATGTAGTTCATTAATCACCCTGTCTCACTGGGTGGAGTCACTTGTCTCCTTGCCTGCCTCTTACTGAAGATATCAGGCACCTTGTTCTGGCAAAAGTAATTGATATTCAGTTAGTGCCACAACTAAAGGGATTCTTGGAGGTTGTGGGCAGGGTTAAATTCAGCCAACCAGTGCACCACTTACAAATTAACTGTTTCCAGCAAGTCACAACTGGTCAGAGCCACAATCAAATAGATAGAACTAGAAACCATTTATATAAAATGCTATATAGTTAGCTCTTATGTTTTCTGTTTGTGTTTCTCTCTCTCTTTTTCTGTCTCCCCCTCGGTCTCTCTTTGACATGTCACTGACTCACGTATCAACCTTGAAATAATTCTGCAAACAATGGAATGAGTGCAGGCGGCTGCTTACAGGAATGTTGGGGGCATGGAATGGTTACGCACTAAGATGGAATTTCTGGGGGCAGCAGGGCCTGTTAATACCAGAACACAGACCACACTACCATCAGCATTGACCATAGGAGAAGCAGAGCAGCAAATATTGTAGCAACTGGGAGAGGTAGTCAGTCTGGAGTTGATGTTAATGTTAAACACTTCGATTAAAACATCTTTAATCTTCTAAATCTGAGGATGTGCAGGTCTCGCCTATGGATCCTTACAATTTAACTCTTCCAGACCCTGTGACTGTTAATAACTTAATTTAACTTGAGTATTAACGTCTTAAGTTTCCAGTTGGATTCTGGGGCTAAAATAATGAATGAAGTTGGTGAGACAGCTGTCAGCATGGAAACAGGTCTTTGACCCAATTTATCCACCCCAACCAGATTTCTTAAACTGAAATAGCCCCATTTCTCTCTAGATCTTTCCTGTCTATGTCCTAATGTTGTAATTGTACCTGCCTCTACCACTATCTCTGGCAGCTCATTCTGTACACGTACCATGCTCTGTGTGAAAGATTGCCCCTCGGGTCCCTTTTAAATCTTTCTCTTTGATCTTAAACCTATGCCCTCTAATTTTGGACTCCCCTGTCCTTGGGCGAGAGGCCTTAGTTATAACCATCATGATCTTAAATCTCTAAGGTACTCCTCTCCCTCTACACTCTAGGGGAAAAAGCCCCAGCCTCTCATCAGTCAAACCTTCCATTCCCAGTAATATCCCTGTAAATCTCTTTTGCGCCCTTTTCAGATTAATAACATCCTTCCTTTAGCAGGGTGACCAGAGTTATACACTACTCAAAATGTAGCTTCACCTCTCTACATTTACTATGGCTTAATCCACCTAATCTTCACATCTTTGGACTCAATGTGAAGGGGTGGGGTTAGCAAATTGGAAGAGGGAACTTGTTTAAAATTTGCCCTTTAAATCTTTAATAAACGTCTTGGAAACAAACATCAGCACCATGGCTGAGACGTCCCAATCCAGAGCTAGTTTCTTCTATCATATTCCACTGCTTAATATATCAATCATGTTGTGTTTTTCTGATAGAGGAAAAACCCCATGATGGAGAAAGTTGTAAAATCCTCTTTCTCAGGAATTTTCTGGTAATGTAAATTTGTCTAAATATTTATGGCATGCAGTAGCAATTCCTCAACAATGACCGGGCAGAATTAAACAAAAACTCACTTTAGCTAACCCTTGTAGGCTTATAACACCAGCAAGACCTTCAGTTAAGAACACTGCTCTCACTCTGTCTGAAAAATGCTGAAAATTCACTCTCATTCAAAGGTCAATTCTTCTTTTATTGCAGAATGGAGCAAACTTCACCACTGTAGCAGCATCATTTAATAGAAATAAATCCAGGGACGTGGAATAATTGTTCAAGTTTATTTATTAGTGTCCCAAGTAGGCTTATGTTAACACCACAGTACAGTTAAAATGTGAAAATCCCCTAGTCGCCACACTCCAGTGCGTGTTTGGGCAGCATAGGGGCACAGTGGTTCGCATTGCTGCCTCCCAGCGCCAGATACCTGGGTTTGATTCCCGTCTTGGGTCACTGACTGTGTGGAGTTTGTACATTCTCACTGAGTCTGAGGGGGTTTCTACCAGGTGCTCCATTTCCTTCCACAGATCAAAGATGTGCAGGTTAGGCTGATTGGCCATGCTGAATGGACCCTAGTGCTGAAGGATTGGCATTGCAATTATGTGGGGTCACGGGAACAGGGGTGGGATTGTGGTCAGTGCAGACTCAATTGGCTGAATGGCCTCCTCGTGCACTGTCGGGATTCTGTGGTTCAATGTACCCAATCAGCATGTCATTCGGACTGGGGAAGGAAACTGGGGCACCCAGAGGAAACCCATGCAGACGTGCAAACTTTGCACAGACAGTGACCCAAGCTCGGAATTGCAGTCAGATTCCTGGTACTGTGAGGCAGCAGCTCTAACCACTGTGCTGCCCCAATAGGGTAGCCTAGGAATAGGAATGGAAAGAGAATGTAAATGTATATATATTGAATGTAACAGCATAGAAATATTGCAAGTAGAGAGAATATTATTATTAGTACAAAATGGATGCGGCAAAGGATGACCGGCCTTGTTCCTCGACTTGTCACTGAAATTGTCTAATGAACAGAGACTGGGGAAACCAGTCTTGTACTTCTAGAGTTTGGAAGGTGACCTCATTGAAACTTACAAAATGCTTAAATGGATAGTCTGGTAGAGGCAGGGTGTACATTTCCCTGGGTTGACTCATTTCTTGGGTAATTGTGGCATTTATTTGGGTTGCATCTACCCTTTATTTTGTAGTATGCTGTATCCGATCACATTTCACCTCATCCTTACCCTGAATGTTAACCTGTAAGATCATAAGGAGCAAGATTAGGCTGTTCAGCCCCTCGAGCCTGCTATGCCACTTAATATGATCAGGGCTGATCTCATCTCAGCCTCAACTGCACCTTCCTCCCCATTCACCCTCACCCTTCAAACCCGTTAAAAATCTGTCCACCTCTTGCTTAAATTTACCCAAAGACCCGGCATCCACTGCATTCTGGGGCAGTGAATTCCACAGACTCACACCTAGTAATCTCACCTTGTCTCTGTTTTAAATCCCTTACCCTAAAACTATGACCGCTTGTTCTAGATTGCTCCACAAGCAGAAACACCCTTCTCGCACACCTCAATTAGATCATTAAATCCCTATGGTGCAGAAGAAGGCCGTTCAGCTCATCGAGCCTACAGCGGCCAATCCCACCCTTGTCCTGTTACTCCATGTATTTACCCTGACACTAAGGGGCAATTGAGCACGGCCAATCTGTGGTGCTCTGGTTCCCTCTCAGCACTAGGGAGCTAAGTTCGATTTGTGCACTAGAATGCTGAGGGATCTGGATGTTCCAGTGCATGAATCAAAGAAAATTAGTATGCAGGAACAGTGGGTAATAGGGAAGACAAATGGAATCTTGAAATTAATTGCTCAGACAAGAAGAATCCTCCTGGCTTGTTCTCACTCAACAATTTCTTCTTTAACCTCATAGAATCTCTACAGTGCAGAACTAGGCCGTTTGGCCCATCGAGTCTATACTGACCACAATCCCACCCAGGCCTTTATCTCCATAACCTTGCATATTTATCCTGTTAATCACCTGACAATAGAGTCAATTTAGCTTGGCTAATCAACCTAACCCGTGCATCTTTTCAATGTGGGAGGAAACCAGAGCATCCAGAGGAAACCCACGCAGACGCAGGGAGAATGTGCAAACTCCACACAAGCCAAGAATTGAACCGAGATCCCTGGCGCTGTGAGGCAACAGTACTAACCACTGTGTCACCAAAATCACTGTCTCACTTTCTCCAAATAAAAGATGTGGCTATGGGTAACCACAGGGGACCTAGTTATGCTGTTTCTTTATGGGGTATTTGGAATATTTCTTGTTCCAGTCCTACTCTGGCCCCCTCCCACAACTCTTTTACCAATATAACAATGACTGTTTTGGTGACAATTCATCCTTTCGTCTGGATCTGGAAAGATTTCTTTCCAGTTTCCTCCCCTCTATCGCCTTCACGTGGTCCATCTCTAATACTTCCCTTCCTTGACCTCTCTGTCTCTATAAGCCAGGATCCATTACAAATCCACTATCTCAATTACTGCTCTTCACAACCACAGTTCCCTGCTAACTGTAAATCACTATTATAGAAAGATTATATTAGTTATTATTATAGAAAGATATAATTAAACTAGAAAGAGTGCAGAAAAGATTTACTAGGATGCTACCGGGACTTTATGGTTTGAGTTATAAGGAGAGGCTGGATAGTCTGGGACTTTTTTTCTCTGGCGCGTTGAAGGGTGATCTTGTAGAGGTCTATAAAATAATGAGAGGCACAGAGCAGCTAGATAGTTAATATCTTTTCGCAAGGGTTGGAAATCTAAAACTACACTGTATAGGTTTAAGATGAGAGGGGAGAGATACAAAAGTGTCTAGAGGGGCAGTTTTTTTTCACACGGGTTGTGAGTGTCTGAAACAAGCTCCTGAGAAAAAGCTTCCCACTGTTCACCCTATCTATATCTTTCATAATTTTATATACTTCTATTAGGTCCCTCATTCTGTCTTTTTCCAGGGCGAACAACCCCAGTTTGCCTAATCTCTCCTTGTAACTAAGACCCTCCATACCAGGCAACATCCTGGTAAACCTCCTCTGCACTTTCTCTAAGGCTTCCATGTCCTTCCAGTAGTGCGGCGATCAGAACTGGACACAGCACTCTAAATGTGGTCTAACCAACGTTCTACACAGCTGCAACATCACACTCCAGCTTTTATATTCAATACCCTCTCCTATAAAGGCAAGCATACCATATGCCTTCTTCACCACCTTCTCCGCTTTCAATGATTTGTGGACTTGCACACCTAGGATGGGCAATAAATGCTGACCTAGCCAGGGATGCCCACATCTCATGAATGAATTAAAGAAGTATACTGAACCTGAGAAGTGAACAAAATATAGCAAATATACTAAATGAATTTATACACAGTGAACCAATGACAATCTGAGCAATTTTCCCAGAAGTGAACTTGGAATTTCTAGAGAGGTCAGAATCGAAGCTTTGATCACTAATAGACTAAAATTGTTTAAGAAGACATGACAGCAGTCTAAATGTTCTACCTACAAGGAGGAGTGGCTAGCAAATTTGGACACATCTTTCTCACCATCTAACAGAATAACTGTTGCTGATGTTGACAAAGTTGAGGCTGTTGCTGATGTTGACAAAGTTGAGGATCGGTTGAGGGAAATAAGGATTACGAGGAAAGAGGTGTTGGGGCTGTTAGGCAGCTTAAAGACATATAAAGCTCCGGGGCCTGATGGCATTTACCCCAGGCTGCTAAGGGAGTTGAGGGAAGACTTGGCTGGGCCTCTGACGCAAATCTTTGTCTCTTCCTTGGACACAGGTGAGGTCCCAGAGGACTGGAGGATAGCAAACGTAGTACCGTTGTTTAAAAAAGGTCAGAGGGATCACCCAGGGAACTATAGGCCGGTGAGCTTGACTTCAGTTATAGGTAAGCTAATGGAGAGGATCCTTAGGGACAGGATGTATGAGCATCTGGAGCGCTGCGATCTGATCAGGGATACGCAGCATGGCTTCGTCAAGGGGAAGTCTTGTCTTACAAATCTAGTGGAATTTTTTGAAGAAGTGACAAAAACAGTTGATGAAGGACAGGCTGTTGATGTCGTCTACATGGATTTCAGTAAGGCGTTTGACAAGGTTCCTCATGGTAGACTGATAGAGAAGGTGAAGGCGCATGGGATACAGGGTCGGGTATGTAGATGGGTCGAGAACTGGCTCGGGAGGAGGAGACAGAGGGTAGTAGTGGAAGGCTCTTTTTCCGGCTGGAAGCCTGTCACTAGTGGAGTGCCACAAGGCTCAGTACTAGGTCCTCTTCTATTTGTGGTCTACATAAACGACTTGGAAGTTGGGGTAGGTGGTGAGATCAGCAAATTTGCTGATGACACCAAGATGCTTGGATTGGCGGGTACAGAAGAGCAGTGTCAGGCAATACAACAGGACATAGACAGGTTGGTAGACTGGGCAGATAGATGGCAAATGGAATTTAATCCGGATAAATGCGAGGTGATGCATTTTGGCCGGAAAAATGTAGAAGAGAGTTATAGGATAAAAGGTAAAACTATACGGAGCATAGAGACGCAGAGAGACTTGGGGGTGCAGGTTCACAAGTCTCTGAAGGTGTCCTCACAGGTGGAGAAGGTGATAAAGAAGGCGTATAGTATGTTAGCTTTCATAGAAAAGGGTATAGAATACAAGAGTAGGAGTTTGATGTTGCAGTTGTATAGAACGTTGGTTAGGCCTCACTTGGAATACTGCGTCCAGTTCTGGTCGCCGTACTATCGGAAGGATGTGGAGTCCTTGGAGAGAGTGCAGAGGAGGTTTACCAGGATGCTGCCTGGTATGGAAGGACTGTCTTATGAGGAACGATTAAATAGACTGGGGTTGTTTTCCCTTGAAAGACATCGGCTTAGAGGGGATCTCATAGAGGTGTATAAGATTATAAGGGGTATAGATAGAGTAAATGGAGGTAAACTTTTTCCACCTTCAGAAATGGATAGGACGAGGGGTCATGGCCTTAGGGTGAGGGGGGCTATGTATAAGACGAATATTAGAGGGCAGTTTTTCACACAAAGGGTAGTGGGGGTGTGGAATGCACTGCCGAGTAAGGTGGTGGGAGCAGGCACGCTGGGGCTGTTTAAGGGTCTCTTGGACAGCCACATGAGCGGTATGCAGATAGAGGGATATATTAGGACTGTTTAACTACGGCTTTTTTTCCACAGGTAATTCGGTCCATACTTGACCAACATTGAGCATGCATTCGGCAGGTGGTGCGAGTACAGCTCTTGGATGTTGATTCATGGGTTGCCTGGTACCTCATGTCGTAAATGAGTGCTTTATGTGGACCATCTGAAGGGCACCATGACAGCTCAGAGACTATCGATGTGGCTGTGCAGACACTTGGAATTGGGCCGGTGTCTGCGGGAGTTTGCGCGTTCTCCCCGTGGTTGCGTGGGTTTTCTCCGGGCGCTCCGGTTTCCTCCCACAACCCAAAAATTCGCTCTTAGGCTGATTGGGAAACAAATTGTCCCTATAGTGAGAGTCTTCCATATTAGGAATAACCTAAATCTATAATAGGATAATGGAATTGCTACTATATAGTTATGACGGCGGCGCGGGCTCGTTGGGCCGAAGGGCCTGTTTCCCGTGCTGTGTTGCTCTAAAAAAAAATTAAAAACTGGACTAATCCCTTAGGATTGTAGCTACCTGTAAGAGTCTTTTACAAAGGCCAGAGGGAAGACCTCATAGAATCATAGAATCCCTATAAAGGAGGCCATTTGGCCTATCGAGCCTGCAGTGACTCTCTGACAGAGTACCTTACCCAAGCCCTATCCCCATAACCTCACATATTTGCCCTGCTAATCAACTTAACCTACACATATTTGAATTTGAGGAGGAAACCGATGGCTCTGGAGGAAACCTATGCAGTCAAGGGGAGAATGTTCAAACTGTCTCACTCAAGACCAGAATTGAACCAGATTCCTTTGTGTTGAGAGGCAGCAGTGCTAGCCAATGTGCACCCTCGATAACTGGTGGAAATGAGTGTTGTGTGTAAAATACAGGAAAGTTTCCTGAAAGAGGCAATTCCAATATACACAGGTGCTGTAAGAGGGAGTTGGTTTGAATTATGGGAAGATGACCTTGGTTTAACAATTTAAGACTTGGTTACATGATGGAGGCTGAATATATATTCGGGTATAAATTTGTCTTTTAAAAAGCATTTAGAGTTGTGAGTATAATGGTACAGAGTGATTATGGGCCAATTGGGACTAACTTCGGGTAGCATAGAGAAGTTGGGCCAAAGGGCCTGTTTCCATGCTGTAAACGTCTATCTATAACATCTTGTGAGGAATCCATTCCATTTTCTCAGATTCTTCGCCTCTGCCACATCTGTTCCGCTGATGCCACTTTCCAAAATGGCAGTGCTCCTATGTCTTCCGTCTTCTTTAATTGTGGTTTTTCCATCCACTATGGTTGACAGGGTTCTCGACCATGTCCGATCCATCTCCCACGCCATTCCTCTCACCCCCCCCTGCTCTCTCCCGGAACCTGGATGGGGTCTCCCTCATTCTCACTTTTCACCTCACCAGTGTCTGTGTTCAAAGGATCATTCTCCCCCGTTTCCACCAGCTCCAACATGGTGCCACCACCAAAACAAATCTTCTTTTCACTCCAGAGGAGAAAATGCTGGAAGATCTCAAAAGATTTCTCTTTTGGTTTCAGATTCCAGCATCCAAAGTGTTTGCTTTTATTCCTTTCACTCCCCCTGTTAGCATTCCACAGGGACCTTTTCCTCTGGGACACCCTGGTTCAATCCTCCGTTATACCCAATACCTCACCCTCTTCCTACACCACCTTCCCATGCAATCGTACAAGGTGCAACATCTGCCCCTTCACCTCTCTGCTTATTGTCCCAGGTTCTGAACACCCCCTTTCAGGTGAAGCAGTGCTTCATGTACACCTCTTTCAATATTGTCTAACGCATTTGCTGCTCCCAATGCCATCTCCTCTATACCGGAGAGATTGAATGCAGATTGGGTGACCGTTTTGCTGAACATCTTTGGTGCGTCCGTGAGCTATTTTGCCTCCTCTTTCAACACACCATACTGCTCTCATGTTCACATGTCTGTCCTTGGCCTGTTGCAATGTTCCAGTGAAGCCCAGTGCAAACTGGAGGAACAGCATCTCATCTTCCAGTGAAATACTTTACAGCCTTCTGGACTGAACACTGAGTTCAACAACTTCAGACTGTGAACTCTCTCTTCCACCTTCACCTCCATTTTCACACAGTTTTTGCTTATTAGTCACATCTAAGATTTATATTAACACTGCACTGAAATTACTGTGAAATAAGAACTAAGAAATAGGAGCAGGAGTCGGCCATCCAGCCTCTTGAGCCTGCCCCGCCATTCAATAAGATCATGGCTGATCTGAAGTGAATCAGTTCCACTTTCCCGTTTTCTCCCTGTAACCCTTAATTCCCCCGTCTATCAGAAATCTATATACCTGTGACTTAAATATATTCAGCGAGGTAGCCTCCACCACTTCAATGGGCGGAGAATTCCAGAGACTCACCACCCTTTGAGTGAAAAAGTTCCTCCTCAACTACGATCTAAACTGCACCCCTCCCCACTTATTTTGAGGCTGTGCCCTCTAGTTCTGCTATTCTTTCTAAGCGGGAAGAATCTCTCTACCTCTACCCTATCCATCCCCTTCGTTATCTTATAAGTCTCTATAATTCCACAGTTCCCATAGTTTGGTGCGCCTGTTCAGATCAAGATCTTTCATGCCGTGGGAGGAAACCAGAGCACCCGGAAAAACCCTTGCAGACACAGGGAGAATGTGCAGACTTTGCACAGTGACCCAAGCCAGGAATCAAACCCAGGCCACTGGCGTTGTGAGGCAGCAGTGCTAACCACTGTACTACCATGCTACCATTCTCATTTCATTTTATCTTAGTTATTTATTTAGTTATTTTTATTTTTCATTTCTTCCATTGTTTCATTTTTCCACCTTTTTTAAATCATCCTTTTCCTCACCTTGACCCCCCCATCTATCTTTCTCTCTCTCTTGCTCTCTCTCTCGCTCTCGCTCTCTCTCTCTCGCTCTCTCCTCCCCACCCTGCCAGCCCCCTAGGCCCACTTTGACACATTTTTATCTTCGTTCTGCTATTTACGCGCTTTGATCTCTCAATGAGCTGCTTTTTTAACCGTGATCACCACCATTTACCCCTTTGGTCTTTTTGTTTATGATATCTTTGTCAATTCACCCCTCCCCCTTACTTTACAATATAAATCTCATCCAATTTTCTGTTGTCTTCAGCACAGGATTATCCAGACTCAGGTATCAGTTTGATTCTCTCTCCACAGATACTGTCAGAGCTGCTGAGATTTTCCAGCATTTTTGGGTTGGAAGAGAGAATCCAACCCTCCCTTCTTGACATTCAATGGCATTACTCTGCTAAATCCCCACTAGTAACATCCTTGGGGTTACTATTGATTAAAAACTGAAACTAGGTCAAACCGTATAAATACTGTGGTTACAAGAGCAGATCAAAGGCTAAGAATCCTACAACTAATCTCCTATCAACACCTGGGAGGTTACAACTGACCAGAAACTCAACTGGACTCAGCCTTATAAACACTGTGCTTACAAGAGCAGGTCAGAAGCTGGGAATCCTGTGGTGAGTAACTCATCTCCTGACTCCCCAGAGCCTGTCCACCGTCTACAAGGCACACATCAGGAGTGTGATGGAACACTCCCCACTTGCCTGGATGAATGCAGCTCCAACAACACTCAAGAAGCTCAACACCATCCAGAACAAAGCAGCCCAGCTTGATTGGCACCCCATTCATCACCTTCAGTACTTATTCTTTCCATTCCTGACACACGGAAGCAGTAGTATGCTCTGCCTACAAGATGCACTGCAGCAACTCACCTAGACTCATACAGCAGCACCTCCCAAACCCACAACCTCTGCCATCTAGAAGGGCAAGAGCAGTAGACATATGGGAAGACCCCCCACCTGTAGGTTCCCCTCCGTGCCACTCACCACCCAGCTTGGAATTGTATCTCCATTTCTTCACTGCTGCTGGGTCATGGAACAGCTTCACTAACAGCATTGTGGGTGTAGCTACACCACGTGGACTGCACCGAGTTAAGAGATGGCTCATCATCACCTTCACCAAAATATTCGGGGTTGGGCAAGACAGTGTTACCCACATTGTATAAATGAATTTAAAAAAAAACTGAGAGAGTAGTCAGTGCCTTCATTTGAGGCTTAATCCATACAGTGGCTCTGTAGCACTCCCTCAGCACTGTACAGGAATAGGAAGAAGTCTCACAATACCAGGTTAAAGTCAAACAGGTTAATATTTCTTGAGCCAGAGATTGGAGAATGTGTGGAACTGTGCTGCAGAAGGCTGTGGAGGCCAGGTCACTGAGTGTCTTTAAAACAGAAGTAGATAGGTTCTTGATTAATAAGAACATCAGGGATTAAAGGGAGAAAGCAGGAGAACGGGGATGAGAAAAAAATCAGTCGTGATTGAATGACGGAGCAGACTCAATGGGCTGAGTGGCCTAATTTTGCTCTTATATGGTGTCATAAGCTTTCAGAGCAGGGCTCCTTCCTCGGATGAGTGGCTGTTTGCTGTGAGACTTCTTTCTGTTCACACCTCAGTCCAACACCGGCATCTTCACATCGTGGCTGTACAGGAATGGCAGACTAGATTTCAAAGTGTGTGGAGTTGGGTGTAAGCCAATATCCTCCATCACATCGGAGGTGGCAGTTTGACCCACTCAGCTCTGACTCCTCGACTGAATGGCACGGTGGCACTATCGCTAGCACTGCTGCCTCACAGCACCAGGGTTCGACTCCTGGCTTGGGTCACTGTCTGTACGGAGTGTGCACATTCTTCCCGTGTCTGCGTGGGTTTCCTCTGGATGCTTCGGTTTCCTCCCACAGCCTAAAAGATCTACTGGTTAGGATGCATTGGCCGTGCTAAATTCTCCCTCGGTGTACCCGAACAGGCGCCAGAGTGTGGCCACTAGGGGGGTTTTCACAGTAATTTCATTGCAGTGTTAACGTAAGCCTACTTGTGATACTAATAAATAAACTTTAAAACTTTAAATATCACCTATACATTCCCTGGTCATTTGCTATCCTGATACCAGCCTCTGGTATCTTTCCCTCTCAGAGGGGGCCAGCCAGCTCTGCCCCACATTCTGCCTCTCCTCTTCCTTCTCCACCTTTCTCAGAGCTCCTTGGCCAAGATTCTGTTATCCTCTTGTGGCTCTGTGGCCCTTTGCCAATCCATTCTAGTGCCTCCACGCGACCACAGAATGTTCTCTGTTTCAAAAAGAGTTCCTGCAACGTTCACAGAATCATAGAATCCTGTAGTCAGTACCGACCACAATCTCACCCAGGCTGTACTCCCATAGCCCCATACATTTACCTGAGCCAGTCCCCCTGACACTAAGGGGCCATTTGGAATGGCCAGTCCACCTAACCTGCAAATCTTTGGACTGTGAGAGGAAACAGAAGCATCCAAAGGAAACCCATGCAGACACGGGAGAACATGCAAACTCTGCATAGAGAGTGACCCAAGCCGGGAATCAAATCCGGGTGCCTGGCACTCTGGGGCAGCAGTGCCAGCCACTGTATTACCGTGCCGTTCACTGATTTAGTGCAGAAAGGGTTAAGGGACTGAGGAACCATCTGATCTAACTTTAATAAAAATTGAGCGCTTTGCTGTTATCCTTCAAGGGGGCCATTTTCCCACTTCTGCGGCATGAGGTTGTGAAATAGTTAAGATCGTTGCAGTGGGGTTAAATTCTGTCTCCAGGAGCTGCTGGAACAGTGCGGCCAGTCAGCACTCTTGAAACTGACCAAGTTTCCAGCACAGATTGACATCTGGTGCGGCCCCCTTTAGCCTGATGTCAGAGCAGCCTGGACCAATAGCCGAGAGGGGAGCCACCCCTCCTGGGAGGGTGCCAGCCGTGCCTCCCTCGCTCACACTCAGGGGCTCTGCGCTGTCTGTCTGGCTCTCTGTCTGTTCGATGCAGGGCGTTACAGAGGGCTGCAGCTCCAGCTCACTCCCCTGGCACTTTCCACTGTCACACAGGGCTCCTGAGGAAGGGATAAAGTGGAGAAGGTAAAATGTCTCTTCCAGTTGTTCACGCTGTAACTTTTCCAGTTGCTTCACTTTCCAACCGTAAAGATTAACCCCGAAAAAGTTCACATTTGCTGTAAAGTTGTCCTTGAGTCCTGAACTGTGGAGTTGGGTGAAGTCTCTGGACCCCTTCCCTCTGCACTAATTCTAATTTTACACAAGGAAAAAAGTTTAATTAAGTTCTATTTTACTTCCAGCGCATGTTTAACATTTGTCTTTAAAGTTGTGTGTGAGTCTGCTCTTCGTGTTGATGTCACCGTTTATCATTTACAGTCAAAACTGATTCTAAATTCATCCGGTTGTGATTCGATGTCAGGATTAGGATGCTAAATTCACAAATGGTTACGCCCAATTGCCAAAAGCTAAAGTGCCCATTAGGATCCTCAGACTATGTGATGGTTATCAGGAACTTCATCCTGAAAGATGCAAGTGTGTCTACATATGTATTTATACGTGTGCATGCGTATGTGTGCGCACATGTGCATTGTGTGTGTGTGTGTGTGTGCACACGTGTATTGTGTGTGCACAAGTGTATGTTTGCATGAGGGTGTGTGCGCAGGGGGAGACGTTGGGTGAAGACAGGAAGGGACTCTGATAATGTCAATCAGGAGTAACTATCTGGTCCACAATCCCTTGGACTTCATCATGGCTTCGTTAGGCAAGCTAGAGATTTTCCATCATGTGTGGGAGACTCATAACCCACTGAGAGTCACTGTGTGTGGGACCTGTACCCCAGTGAGAGTCAGTGTGTGTGGGACCTGTACCCCAGTGAGAGTCAGTGTGTGTGGGACCTGTACCCCAGTGAGAGTCAGTGTGTGTGGGACTGTACCCAGTGAGAGTCAGTGTGTGTGGGATCCGTACCCCAGTGAGAGTCAGTGTGTGTGGACCCGTACCCAGTGAGAGTCAGTGTGTGTGGGACCTCCAGTGAGAGTCAGTGTGTGTGGACCCGTACCCCAGTGAGAGTCAGTGTGTGTGGGACCCGTACCCCAGTGAGAGTCAGTGTGTGTGGGACCCGTACCCCAGTGAGAGTCAGTGTGTGTGGGACCCCCGTGAGAGTCAGTGTGTGTGGGACCCGTACCCCAGTGAGAGTCAGTGTGTGTGGGCCCGTACCCCAGTGAGAGTCAGTGTGTGTGGGACCCGTACCCCAGTGAGAGTCAGTGTGTGTGGGACCCCAGTGAGAGTCAGTGTGTGTGGGACCCCAGTGAGAGTCAGTGTGTGTGGGACCCCAGTGAGAGTCAGTGTGTGTGGGCCGTACCCCAGTGAGAGTCAGTGTGTGTGGGACCCAGTGAGAGTCAGTGTGTGTGGGACCCAGTGAGAGTCAGTGTGTGTGGGAGCCCAGTGAGAGTCAGTGTGTGTGGGACCCGTACCCAGTGAGAGTCAGTGTGTGTGGGACCCCAGTGAGAGTCAGTGTGTGTGGGACCGTACCCCAGTGAGAGTCAGTGTGTGTGGGACCCCAGTGAGAGTCAGTGTGTGTGGGACCCCAGTGAGAGTCAGTGTGTGTGGGACCCGTACCCCAGTGAGAGTCAGTGTGTGTGGGAGCCGTACCCCAGTGAGAGTCAGTGTGTGTGGGACCGTACCCCAGTGAGAGTCAGTGTGTGTGGGACCCGTACCCCAGTGAGAGTCAGTGGTGTGGGACCCAGTGAGAGTCAGTGTGTGTGGGACCCGTACCCCAGTGAGAGTCAGTGTGTGTGGGACCCGTATCCCAGTGAGAGTCAGTGTGTGTGGGACCCATACCCCAGTGAGAGTCAGTGTGTGTGGGACCCGTACCCCAGTGAGAGTCAGTGTGTGTGGGACCCGTACCCCAGTGAGAGTCAGTGTGTGTGGGACCCGTACCCCAGTGAGAGTCAGTGTGTGTGGGACCCGTACCCCAGTGAGAGTCAGTGTGTGTGGGACCCGTACCCCAGTGAGAGTCAGTGTGTGTGGGACCCGTACCCCAGTGAGAGTCAGTGTGTGTGGGACCCGTACCCCAGTGAGAGTCAGTGTGTGTGGGACCCGTACCCCAGTGAGAGTCAGTGTGTGTGGGACCCGTACCCCAGTGAGAGTCAGTGTGTGTGGGACCCGTACCCCAGTGAGAGTCAGTGTGTGTGGGACCCGTACCCCAGTGAGAGTCAGTGTGTGTGGGACCCGTACCCCAGTGAGAGTCAGTGTGTGTGGGACCCGTACCCCAGTGAGAGTCAGTGTGTGGGACCCGTACCCCAGTGAGAGTCAGTGTGTGTGGGACCCGTACCCCAGTGAGAGTCAGTGTGTGTGGGACCCGTACCCCAGTGAGAGTCAGTGTGTGTGGGACCCGTACCCCAGTGAGAGTCAGTGTGTGTGGGACCCGTACCCCAGTGAGAGTCAGTGTGTGTGGGACCCGTACCCCAGTGAGAGTCAGTGTGTGTGGGACCCGTACCCCAGTGAGAGTCAGTGTGTGTGGGACCCGTACCCCAGTGAGAGTCAGTGTGTGTGGGACCCGTACCCCAGTGAGAGTCAGTGTGTGTGGGGACCCCAGTGAGAGTCAGTGTGTGTGGGAGCCGTACCCCAGTGAGAGTCAGTGTGTGTGGGACCCGTACCCCAGTGAGAGTCAGTGTGTGTGGGACCCGTACCCCAGTGAGAGTCAGTGTGTGTGGGACCCGTACCCCAGTGAGAGTCAGTGTGTGTGGGACCGTACCCCAGTGAGAGTCAGTGTGTGTGGGACCCGTACCCCAGTGAGAGTCAGTGTGTGTGGGACCCGTACCCCAGTGAGAGTCAGTGTGTGTGGGACCCGTACCCCAGTGAGAGTCAGTGTGTGTGGGACCTGTACCCCAGTGAGAGTCAGTGTGTGTGGGACCCGTACCCCAGTGAGAGTCAGTGTGTGTGGGACCCGTACCCCAGTGAGAGTCAGTGTGTGTGGGACCCGTACCCCAGTGAGAGTCAGTGTGTGTGGGACCCGTACCCCAGTGAGAGTCAGTGTGTGTGGGACCCGTACCCAGTGAGAGTCAGTGTGTGTGGGACCCCAGTGAGAGTCAGTGTGTGTGGGACCCGTACCCCAGTGAGAGTCAGTGTGTGTGGGACCCGTACCCCAGTGAGAGTCAGTGTGTGTGGGACCCGTACCCCAGTGAGAGTCAGTGTGGTGGGGACCCGTACCCCAGTGAGAGTCAGTGTGTGTGGGACCCGTACCCCAGTGAGAGTCAGTGTGTGTGGGAGCCGTACCCCAGTGAGAGTCAGTGTGTGTGGGACCCGTACCCCAGTGAGAGTCAGTGTGTGTGGGACCCGTACCCCAGTGAGAGTCAGTGTGTGTGGGACCCGTACCCCAGTGAGAGTCAGTGTGTGTGGGACCCGTACCCCAGTGAGAGTCAGTGTGTGTGGGACCCGTACCCCAGTGAGAGTCAGTGTGTGTGGGACCCGTACCCCAGTGAGAGTCAGTGTGTGTGGGACCCGTACCCCAGTGTGATTTATAGAGTACAATCAGTGAATGGTCAGGAGTAATGAGTCAGACTGGTTGTCAGGAGTTGTGAAAAACCTCTAGTTCTAGAGTGTCTGTGAATATTCACCTGTTGTGTATGGCGTGATTTCGCAGCTGTGTTACCGTTCTTATTATATATTGAAAATAACGGGTGTGTGGAAAATGACATGAACACACAGAATAGAAAATATATCATGTAAACCCCACTCCCTGAAAGCAATATAACAACAGGAAATGATTTGGATGAGAACGTAGTAGGCATGGTTAGTAAGTTTGCCGGTGATACTAAGATTGGTGGCGTAGCGGACAGTAAGAAGGTTATCTCCAATTGCAGTGGGTCAATTGGGCCAGTGGGCTGACGAATGGCAGGTGGAGTTTAATTTAGACAAATGCGAGGTGATGCATTTTGGTCGATTGAACCAGGGCAGGACTTACTCTGTTAATGGTCGGGCACTGGGGAGAGTTACAGAACAAAGAGATCTTGGGGTACATGTTCTTAGCTCCTTGAAAATGGGGTCACAGATGGGCAGAATGGTTAAGAAGGCATTCGGCATGCTTGGTTTCATCAGTCAGAACATTGAATATAGGAATTGGGACGTCATGTTGAAGTTGTACAAAATATTGGTAAGGCCACACTTGGAAAATTATGTATAGTTCTGGTCACCCTGTTATAAAAAGGTTATTATTAAACTGGAAAGAGTGCAGAAAAGATTTACTAGGATGCTACCGCGATTTGATGGTTTGAGTTTTAAGGAAAGGCTGGATAGACTGTGACTTTTTTTCTCTGGGATGTAAAAGGCAGATGAGTGATTTTATAGAGGTCTATAAAATAATGAGGGACACAGATGAAGTAGATAGTCAATATCTTTTCCAAAGGGAGGGGAGTCTAAAACTAGAAGGCACAGGTTTAAGGTGATGGGGGGAGATACAAAAGCATGCAGAGGGGCAATTCTTTCACACAAAAGATTGTGAGTGCCTGGAACAAGCTGCCAGAGGCAGTAGTAGAGGCAGGTACGATTTTGCCTTTTAAAAAGCGTTTAGATAGTTATATGGGCAAAATGGGTATTGAAGGATATGGGCCAAATACTGGGACGAGCTTAGGGTTAAAAAAAATGGATGGCATGGACAAGTTGGGCAGAAGGGCCTGTTTCATGCTGTAAATGTAACTCTGTGAAATGCCAAACAGATCAGCATTATCCTGAGGTGCAGAGATGGGGTTAACCTTTGACCTTTCATCAGAATGGGAAGGTTTTTGCGATGTTGGCAGATTTGTGTAATTGCAGAGGTGGGAGTGAGGGGTTAAATAACAAAGAGGCTGTCGGTGCTAGCACAAAGCGCAGGTCACGGGATCAGTGAAGAAAATAATGTGTTTCTGTAGGAGGTGTAATTTGGAAATGCAATATCATTAACTACAGTGTCCCATTCTGATGAAAGGTCATTGATCTGAAAGGTTAACTCTGTCTCTCTCTTCCCAGATATGCCCAGGACTGCTGAGTATTTCCAGTTTTTACCACCAGTATACCAACAGAGGCGGTATTTCTGATTTGAAATAGTTAAAAGCAAGAGTGCTGAAGGTCTAAAGTGTCAGATCGAATGTTGAGGGATTGTCATCGATTGCATGTTGATCTTTATTTAAGGAGTAGATGAAACCCAGGATAAAGAGGCCAAAGTGGAATTGAGAAAAGAGAATTCCTGATTCTGTCATTATCATTATCCATCCTTAACCCATGGTTAAGAGGCATGTGAATGGGTACCTGAATAGGGAGGGAATGGAGGGATATGGACCGAGTTAGGGCAGA
Source organism: Sphyrna mokarran (assembly GCA_024679065.1). NCBI lineage: Eukaryota > Metazoa > Chordata > Chondrichthyes > Carcharhiniformes > Carcharhinidae > Sphyrna > Sphyrna mokarran. The sequence continues at coordinate 16,108,055 of JAGIQG010000036.1, forward strand.
AGGATTTTTTGAGTTTAGGTAGTATGAGGTAGGGACTTGGAAGTTGAAAGGCCTGTTCCTGTGCTGTACTTCTCATTGTTCATTGCCGGGGCTCAGTGCTGTTGCACACACGCTCACACACTCTCATAAATATATGCATATATACATACACACTCACATACACACACACACTCACATACTCTCATACATATACACGTATATACATACACACTCACATACACACACACACTCACATACTCTCATACATATACACGTATATACATACACACTCACATACACACACACACACATACATATATACACACACGCATACTGTCATACATATACACACACACTGTCATACATATACACACACACTGTCATACATATACACACACACTGTCATACATATACACACACACACACGCATACATATATACACACGCACACTGTCATACATATACACACACACACATACATACACACATACAGACAGTCTTATACATATATACATGTACACACACTCACGTACATGCATACGTACACACACACATACACATACTCACTCATATACATACACACACACACACACACACACGTACACATTACTCATGCACATAAATACAGTCAACCTGAGTTGTGTGTGATACAGACTGAATATTAGTATCTCCTCAATTATCAGGCCCTCAAACTGACCCTTTTGGCCGACTCCTGTTTTTAAATATATTGTGGCAGTGACTGTGAGTCAGGCATTGGAAATAAAGAATAGAGAGGAAGGATCCTGGAATGTTTGGGAGAATTCCACATCCCTCTTCCACAATGTTAAACAGAAGGGGAAGTTGAAGCTAGAATATGACCGGAAGCCAACCATGCCTGAGTGGCGATCAGGAACTGATGCCATCTCCTGTGCGAGCATAGGGAGTTTGAATTTGTTCTTCCAGAATGAGAGCCCTCCCTGCTCCCCAGCGAAACCTGCCCCTGGGCCAGAAGCCCTCTCACTAATTCCCCAGTTTTCATTGATATTCTCTCTTCTTCAGAGGTGCTGCCAACATGTATTCCCTGCCTGTTCCCTCACCCCAAGTGTCATATGACCTTTGACAGTGAGGAAGCTGTTCTACCATGGGAGAATCACAACTGAGCACAGTTCTCTCCTTTCCCATTGCCAGAGATCAGAACGGGTCAGTAAATCCCCCGGCTTACTGGCACCTTTTTTGTGTGAACGGAGACAAGGTGGACATTGAAATAAGAGAGAGGGAATTCTCAAGCACGGCCCCAAATGAGATGGAGCACAGCCAGCAAGACTGGGGCAAGAATAAAGGATATGCTTGGTTCAGAGAATTGGTGAGAGCAATGCTGAGCACACAGGCAGTCTGGTGCATTGTAAATGGATCTTTTATTCTTTGGACTGTGACTATCAGTTTTTAAATTTAAGTTTATTTATTAATGCCACAAGGAGGCTTATATTAACACTGCAATGAAGTTACTGTGAAAATCCCTTAGTCGCCACACTCCCGCACCTGTTTGGGTACACTGAGAGAAAATTTAGCATGGCCAATGCACCTAAGCAGCATGTCTTTTGAATGTGGGAGGAAACCGGAGCACCCAGAGGAAACCCACGCAGACATGGGGAGAATGTGCAGACTCCACACAGACAGTGACCCAAGCTGGGGATTACACCTGGGTCCCTGGTGTTGTGAGGCAGCAGTGCTAACCGCTGTGCTGCCCACTGGCAAAGCCAGCATTAATTGCCCACCCCTAATTGCCCTTGAACTGAGGGCCTTATCAGTGATGTCAGAGGGCAGGTAAGAGTGATGGGTAGATTAGATTGGGTAAAGATGGCAGATTTCCCTCTCTAAAGAACATAAGTGAATCAGATCGCTTTTTATGGTAATCAAATGTTTTACAGTCACCAATACCGAGACAACTTTCAATCACAGATTTATTATTATCCCCACTGTTATGGTAGAATTTGAACCCACACTCCCCAGAGCATTAGCCTGGGTTATAGGTCCTGTGACATTACCACTAAGCTACCATCTCCCTCAGTGCAACAAGCCCTCTTTGAAGTAGAGGAATGTGGAATGATATATTCTCTAAGGATAGAAACAGAAACTGGAAGCGGGAGGAGGCCATTCAGCCCTTCGAACCTGCACCACCATTCATTATGATCATGGCTGATCATCAAATTCAATATCCTGACCCCCATTCCTTCCCCCATATCCCTTGATCCCTTTAGCCCCAAGAGCTATATCTAATTTCTTCTTAAAATCACACAATGTTTTGGCCTCAATTACATTCTGTGGGAGTGAATTCCACACATTCACCACTCTCTGGGAGAAGAAATTTCTCCTCACCTCAGTTCTAAAATGTTTACTCCTTATCCTCAAACTATGACCTCTAGTTCTGGACTCTCCCACCATTGGGTTCTTTCTGAATCTACACTGTCTAACCCTGTTGGAACTTTATAGGTTTCTATGAGATGTACCCCACTCTTCCAAACTCCAGTGAATACGATCCTAACCAACTTAGTGTCTCCTCATATGACAGACCTGCCATCCCAGGAATCAGCCAGGTAAACCTTCGCTGTACTCCCCTTTAGTACAGAGAAAAATCCTTCAGATATTCACCCTCACAAGTCCCCTCAAGATCTAATATGCCTCAATAAATCTCCCATTCTTCTAAACTCTGCTGTGTATAGGCCCAACCTGTCCAGCCTTTCTTCATAAGATGAGCCTCCCATCCCAAGAATGGATTTTGCTGAACTGATCCCAAAGCTACATTTTTTTTCAAGTAAATGGCCCAAACTGTATGCAGTACACCAGATGTGGTCTCACCAAAGCTCTCACCTAAGACTTCCCTACTTTCAAGTTCCATTCCTCTTGCAATAAGTGCCAACATTGCATATCCCATTCTAATTACTTGCTGTACCTGCATATTAACTTTATGTGATTCATGTATCAGGACGCCCAGATCCCTCTGCACCTCCGAATCTGCAATCTCTCTCCATTTAAATAGTATACTGCTTTTCTATTCTTCCTGTCAAAGTGGACAAGTTTACATTTTTCTCACATTATAATCCACTTGCCAAATTTGTTCCCACTCACTTAACCTGTCTCTATCCCTTTGTAGGCTCTCTATCTCCTCTGACAACTTAATTTCGTACCTGTTTTGGTGTCATCGGCAAATTTAGCCACTGTACACTTGGTCCCTTCATCCAGGTCATTGATATAAGATTGTACAAATTGAGGACCAAGTACTGTGGTACCATTACAGTTCGCCAATCCAGAAAGACACATTTATCCATATCTTCTGCTCCCTGTTGGCCAACAATCCTTTATCCGTGTTAATATGTTATCACCTACACAATGAGCTCTTACCTTGTGCTGTAATCCTTGATGTGGTACCTTATCAAATGTGTTCTGGAAATTTAAGTACATCATGTCTACAGGTTCCTCTTTACTCACCTTGAAAATTTACTACAGTGATACCAAAAATGAGGAACTTCAATTCTGTAGAAAGACTGCAGAAGCTGAGATTGTCCTTCTTAGGTTAACAGGAGATTAAAAACATGGAAAATCATGAATAGTTTTGATTTAAAAAAAACAGGTCCGAATTCTATTGGGGAGAAGGCAGGATTAGGCTTTTGAGTTGGATGATTAGCCTTGATCATAATGAATAGCGGAGCAGGCTCAAAGAGCCAAATGGCCTCCTCCTGTTCCTATCTTCTCTGGTTCTATGAATGTTGTGGTGTCACCTTAGTCTTCAGCTCTTTTACTGTGATTTCCCCCTCAGTTGGGTCCCTTGACTGCCTCAGCTTCTTCCCCTCTCTCCTCAACCTTTCTGAGACATAGCAACACCTTGTCTTGTGTCCAGTGTAGTGTGACTCCCCATTAACTGGTGCTTTGATTCACTGGCCCGATCCATTACTGGAACGTGTTGGATAGTCAAGATTTTATTATAATAACTTTCAAAATATAATAGGGTAGACATATTTAGAAAGGAGAGATTTACAGGGCCTTGATCCACACTTTGTGCATGTGGGGAAAGGGAGATGGTAGTGGAGTGCTGATGTCCATAGCCTGGTAATCAAGAGGCTTTATTGCTTTGGGAACAGTGGGTTCAAATCCCACCACAGCAGCCGGTGTGTGTGTCTGAATATTTTTGAAGGAGAACTGGGTGGATTTTTGATTAACAAGGGGGTGCAAGATTATTGAGGGCAGACAGCAATGTGGGATTGAAGTTACAATCAGCCGTGATCTTATTGAATGGCAGAGCAGTTTTGAGGGGCAGAGTGGCCTCCTCCTTCTCATACTTTCTATGAACGTAATTAATTAATTAATAATTAAAAACCTGTAATTAAAAGCTAATCTCAGTAATGATGACCATGAAACCATTGCTGATTTTTGTAAAAACACATCTGGTTCACTAATGTCCTTTAGGGAAGGAAATTTGCAGTCCTTACCCAGTCTGGCCTACATGTAACTCCAGACCCATAGCAATGTTATTGACTCTGAAGTGCCCTCTGAAATGGCTGAGCAAGAATCTCAGTTCAAGGGCAATTAGAGATGGGCAACAAAGATTGGCCCAGCCAGCAATGCTCAAGTCCCTTAAAAAGGATAAGAAAACATTGATGTCACTAAGGGACAGGATATGATAAAGGAAGAGGGTATATTTTGGGGGGGAGTTCTAGACTCTCCAACCAAGGGAAATGTTTTGTATTCATTTGCTCTGTCAATTCCTTTAAGTATTTTATAAGTTTCAACGAGATTGCCTCTCGTTCTTTAGAGAATACAGACATAGTTTTCCCAATCTCTCTTTGTAAACAGTCCCACTATCCTTGCAGCAAGTCTGGTGAACCTTCTGTGGTAATAATGTCCTTTCTGAGGTAAAGATAGCAGAACTGCACACAGTATTCCAGATTGCAATCTAATCAAGCTCACTACTCCTGTACTCAAACCCTCTTGTGATAAAGGTTAATATTCCCATTAGCCTTCCTAACTGCTTGCTGCATCTGTATAACCAGCCTTAAATTATTTTATGGATAAGGACAACCATGTCTATACACTGTGGCACAGAACGAGTGAATGACTAAATAGTGAATGTGCTTTTAAAGCATTCTTCCTCGGGAAGTGGACAATGCTGGTTAGACTAGCATCTTTATTGCCCATTCCTTGGGGAGCTGCCTTCCTGAATCACTGCAGTCCAGGTGATGTAGGTACATCCATACAGTTCGGGAGGGAGTTTCACGATTTTGACCCAGCGACACTGAAGGAACAATCAGAATATTGTAATTGGAGGGTAATTTGCAAGAGGTGGTTTTCCCCATGCATTTGCCAGTTTGTTCTTCCAGGTGGCAGAAGTCGCGGTTTGGAAGGTGCTGTTGAAGGAGCCTTGGTGAGTTGCTATGCTGCATTTTGTTGAAGGTACACATACTGTGCATCGATGGTAGAGGGAGTGGATGTTGAAAGTGGTGGATGGGGTGCTAATCAACTGGACAACTGGATGGCAATGAGCTTCTTGAGTGTTGCTGGAGCTGCACTCATCCAACAATCACATTCCTGATCTGTGTCTTGGTGGAACAGGTTCTGGCGAGTCAGGGAGTGAGTTATTCTCCACAGGATTCCCAGCCTCTGACCTGCTCTTGTAGCCGTGGTATTTTATGGCTGGATTATTTTTTGATCCATGGAAATCCTCAGGATGTTGAAAGTGGGAGAATCAATGATGGAGATGGTCATTGCTTGTGTGGCATGAATGTTACTCGTCACTTGTCAACCCAAGTCTGGATATTGTCCACGTCTTGGCTTCTGGTGTCTGTCACGTGAAGCCCCTTCAGAATCCGGTCTTTTTCAATAAGATCTCATTGCAATGTTGGCAATCACACCCGTGCTGCCCCTCATCTGATCAACATCGAGGGACATCTCACCCCTTTCCTTATCAACATTGGTGAGAGCTGGAAAACTACAGGAGCTTGAAGGAGAACCACCCAACTCTCTTGTGGTGAATTTGATAGATGTATCCCTTCTTGGCCTGTGTCTCATTGTGAAAGATGTCACGGGACAAATGCGGGCAAGTGGAACTGGCTTAGTGGTTAAAAACTGGACAAGTTGGGCCAAAGGGCCTGCTTCCAACCTTTATGACTCTCAAGTTGTTTGTGACACTGATGATGATGATCGCTGAGAAGCTTAAACTCTTTGCAGTGATTTCTCAATACTTGAAGCAATGTGAATCATTTCTGGGGCCCAAAATCAGCTACAGGCTGTTGACACAAAGCCTAGTCTTGCTGAGGTGGCAAAGGAACCCCCCCCCCTCCCAAACCACCACCACCCCCGCCAGCTCTAAAAATCAACAGGACAAACACCTTCAGCTTTTAATGTTCTGGGAAGCTGAGCAGATTTGGAAATGTACACCCGAACCCTAGATTTATGGACCAGCAACATTTGGATGTATATACAGCATATTTACTGCAGCAAAGATTCCATGGCATTATAAAACAAACTCTGGAGATAGTTGGATTAAAAAAAAATTTAAAGGTTTGTTAAAGAGACAGATTTTGGAGAGCATCTTAAAAAAGGAGAGAGAGGTAGTGGAGACAATTCCTAGATTTAGGGCCTAGACAACTGAACACACAAACTCCAGTGGTGCGAAGTTGGGGCAGAGGCCAAAAGCTGAAGGATTGTAAAGTTCTCGTAGGGTTGGAGGAGATTACAGAGAGAGAGAGAGAGTGGGTTGAGGCAGTGAAGCGAAGGGTGTTTGAGGCACTGGAATGAAATAACTCCTCAGAGGCCAGTGTCCCTTCACCAGATTCTCTTTATTTACAAATTTATCTCCACTCCTCAGAGTGCTTCAGTTAGAAAGTCAGAATCCAGAGTGTCAGTAACCCTGGCATTCCTCATTATGATGCAGAGCAGTTTGTATTGGACTGGGGTAAACACAGTAAGAAGTTTTACAATACCAGGTTAAAGTCCAACAGGTTTATTTTGACAAATTTTGCTGTCAAATGAACCTGTTAGACTTTAACCTAACGTTGTGAGACTCCTTATTGTATTTCTCATTACAGACACAGATGAGACTCCCAGGCAATCATTACCTCTATCAGGGAACTCACGCAAGAGGCCCATCTCATGGGTCTCGATAAGGTCGTTACAGAAGGGATTTGAGGAAATTACAGAGATAGGGTGGATTGAGGCAGCAGAGGGACTTAGGGAGATTACGAAGAAAAGGATGTTGAGGCAATGGAAGGATTTGAGGAGTTATGGAGAAAGTTATTTGAGCTCGTGGAGGGATTTGTAGAGATGTTCCCAATTGCGGGTTTGCAATGGAGAGCTCCTCAAAGCGACTCTCCTTATTTTCAGCACCCACCTTTTCCCTTTGCATGGGCAGGAGAAGATCCAGCCCACTGTGTCCCCACACCCTGTACCCGCAACTAAGGGAGTTACTGAGAGAGCGTCGTGCTGTCACTGAGGACAAAGCGGATGTGCTCTTTGATGCCAGACACCTTTCCTGCTTACTGTTCTGCTCAGGAAAGGGGTAGATGGGGGAAGAGGATGTGAGGAATACAACTCTATTCAAAAAGGATTTGGAGGCTGCGTCACTGGCTGGAAGTGGTCCTGCCAGTGATGCAGGAAATGGGAGAGTGTGTTCACATCATAGGAACCGCTTGTAATTTAACCCCTTACTCATCAGAGGAGCCAAACATCCGCCTGGGCCTGACTCACAGCACAATCAAAACCAACTCACAGAATCAAAGAATTAACAGTTGTACATCCAGGAAGTCTATTCAGCCCATCGTGCCTGCTTGGAAGAGCTGTCTAATCAGTTGCACTCTCTGCTGTTCCCCAATAAACCTGCTAATTTTCTCCTCTTTAAATATTTGTCTAATTTCCCCATTGAAATCTCTAATGAATCTGCTTCCAGCCCCCTTTCAGGCAGCACCATCCAGACCATGATAACTTCCTCCTCATTTCCTCCTGCCTGTTTATTAAGCTGAAGGTAAATGCAAGAGAAGGGGCGGCAAATGAGATTAAGAAGTCTTCATGCAGCAAGTGGTTAGCATTTGAAATATTCTACCCAATGTTCTGGTGGAGGCAAGTTTAATCGAAGCATTTAAATTGATTTAGTTTGAGTTATTGTCACGTGTATTAGGATACAGTGAAAAGTATTGTGTTTTTGTGCCCTATACAGACAAAACATACCATTTATAGAGAAGGAAATGAGAGTGCAGAATGCAGTGTTATAATCATAGAGGTGTAGAGAAAGATCAACTTAGTGTGAGGGTAGATCCACTCAAAAATCTGAAGAAATTGTTGTTGAATCAGTTGGTATCGACTTGGTACAGGTTGGTTCAGATTTCTGTACCTTCTTCCCAAAGGAAGAAGGTGGAAGAGAAAATGTCTAGGATGCGTGGGCTATTTATGCTTTGCCGAGGCAGTAGGAAGTGTAGACAGAATCAATGGATGGGAGACTGGTTTGCGTGATGGATTGGGCTACATTCATGACCTTTTGTGTTCCTTGTGGTCTTGGGCAGAGCAAGCTGTGATATAGCCAGAAAGAATGCTTTCTATGATGCATTTGTAAACATTGGTGTGAGTCGTAGCTGACATGCTTAGTCTTCTGAGAAAGTAGAGACATTGATGGGCTTTCTTAACTATAGTGTCTTCATGGAGTGGGGTACCAGAACAGGTTATTGGTGAGCTGGACACATAAAGACTTGAAGCTTTCGACCCTTCCTACTTTGTTCCCATTAATGTACACTTCCTGAAATCAATGACAATCTCCCTTGTTTTGTTGACATTGAGAAGAGATTATTGTTGCCACGCCAGTTCACCAGATTCTGTGTCTCATTCCTGTACTCTGTCTTATCATTGTTTGATATCCGACCCACCAGGGTGGTGTCATCAGCAAACTTGGAAATTGTATTGGAAGGGAATTTGGCTGCACAGTCATAGGTGTGGGAATTCCCATGATACGGAATTGTACTGAATTGAAATGGGAATTGGACTAAATATGCAGGTTTACAGGAAGAAGATAGATAGGGAATGTCCCTATCGAAATTGTTCCTATGAAGAACCAGTGTAGGTATGAGGGGCCGAATGGTCTGTTGTGTAACAGATCCTCCTGGGGATATTCCACCACTCACTCTCTAGGCTTGTGTTGGAGTGCTGGCCCACTGAGTTACAAAGGGGAGACTTATTGTTGGGGGAAGTAAATCCGGGAATGGGATGGGCCCTCAGGAAAGTTGGGAAGCAGACATGCAAGTAGCATCTGGGGGTCTCATAAGAAACATCAAGTAATCGGGACTTCCTCGACACAACCTGACTCTTGTCCATATTAGGTTGCCAAGCAGCGCAACAGAACATGAGCCAAAGTTTTGGAAAGAATTATAAAGGATAGGATTTATAATCATCTAGAGAGAAATAAATTCATTGGAGATAGTCAACACGGTTTTGTGAAGGGAAGGTCGTGCCTCACAAACCTTATCGAGTTTTTTTGAAAAGGTGAGCAAAGTGGTGGATAAGGGTAAGGCAGTTGATGTGTACATGGATTTTAATAAGCATTTGATAAGGTTCCCCATGGTAGCCTACTGCAGAAAATGCAGATGTATGGGATTGTGCGTGATTTAGCAGTTTGGATCAGGAATTGGCTAGCTGATAGAAGACAGAGGGTGGTGGTGGTTGATGAGAAATATTCAACCTGGAGATAGTTACAAGTGGTGTACCTCAGGGATCTGTTTTGGAGCCACTGCTGTTTGTCATTTTCATAAATGACCTAGATGAGGGTGTAGAAGGATGGGTTAGTAAATTTACTGACGACACCAAAGTCGGTGGAGTTGTAGACAGTGAGGATGGATGTTACAGTTTGCAGAGGGACATAGATAAGCTGCAGAGTTGGGCCGAGAAGTGGCAAATGGAGTTTAATGTGGAAAAGTGTGAGGTGATTCACTTTGGTAAGAGTAACAAGTGTACAGAATATCGGGCTAATAAAAGGACTCTTAGTAGTGTTGACGAGCAGAGAGATCTCGGTGTACATATGCATAGATCCCTGTTGGCACCCAGGTTGATAAGGTTGTTAAGAAGGTGTACGACGTGTTAGCTTTTATTGGTAGAGGGATTGAATTTCAGAGCCATGAGGTCATGTTGCACTTGTACAAAACTGGACTATTGCATACAGTTCTGGTCGCCGCATTATAAGAAAGATGTGGAGGCATTGGAAAGGATGCAGAGGAGGTTTACCAGGATGTTGCCTGGTATGGTGGGAAGGTCTTATGAGGAAAAGCTGAGGGACTTGAGGTTATTTTCATTAGAGAGAAGAAGGTTAAGAGGTGATCTAATTGAGGCGTACAAGATGATCAGAGGGTTAGATAGGGTGGACAGTGAGAGCCTTTTTCCTCGGATGGAGATGGCTAACATGAGGGACATAGCTTTAAATTAAGGGGTGGTAGTTATAGGACGGATGTTAGAGGTGGGTTCTTTACTCAGAGGGTAGTAAGGGTGTGGAATGCCCTGCCTGCAGCAGTTGTGGACTCATCAAGTTTAAGAGCATTCAAATGGGCAGTGGATAGGCATATGGATAACATTGGAATAGTTTAGTTAGAGGGTCATTAGATTGGTTCCATTGGTCGGCGCAACATCGAGGGCCGAAGGGCGTGTACTGCGCTGTAATGTTCTATGTTCTATGTTCTGTGTACTGCAGAAGCAAGGCTTTTCTATTGAATTTTACACGCAATGCCCTTGGGAATGTCTCTTCTGATGGAACACCAGGGTATAAACGGGAGTAACAAGCAGTATATGATGAGGTTCCACACTGACTAGATGACCTGGGAATCAGAAAAGAGTCATTTCAGAGATCATGTAAGATTTCACAAACATTTCTACAGCATTTGACAGACGGATTTCAGTGTAGCTGTGACACGGGGAGAAGGTGGTGACTGACAGAAAATAAATCCCTCCCTCAGAAAGCCAGCACAGTCAGAATGTCCTCCCTCTGCAATGTAACTACCCTGAGTGTTTGTAGTTAGTAAAACTGAGCATCTTTGACCCAAATAAAAGGAAAAGCTAAAACCAGTTAATCACTCTGGTCATAACTAATTAAATACAATGTTGGCTAGCAACTTTTACACTGGATCCTGCTAGGCCTGTCCTGTCAGGGTTGCCATAGCGATCATTCCTGTCCCTGTCCAGAGTGAGTTGAAAGAGACACCATGGATGGATGTATAGATGTATTGATAGACAGACAGACAGACAGACGGACAGAGATGGATAGATAGAGGCAGAGAGACAGATAGATAAACAGATGGATGGACAGATAAACATATAGATAGAAAGGCAGAGATAGACAGACAGAGATAGACAGAGAGATAGAGAGAAAGAAAGAGACAGATGGATAGAGAGAAAGTAGATGGATGGATAGAGAGAGAAATAGGTGTAAAGAGATGCATGGATGGAGAAATAGAAAGAGACAGATGGATAGATAGATGGATGGATACAGAAGGATAGAGAGACAGAAGGATGGCTAAACAGACAGATGAATAGATAGCGAGAGAGAGACAGAGAGAGACAATAAAAACACAATATAAAATATTGGAAGAGTGAGCCATAATGAACAGTTCAGTTATAATGTGTGTGAAATGCTGGTCTCTTTAATGTACAGAATGAAAATGAAACTTCTGCTGCTTCCTGCATGTTGCCCATAGTCCATGGTGTCAGATTGAGTTCATCAAATTATCGATTATTTACACACCATTTATGAGGTGTGATTTATGAACTTTATTAAGGAGGGGATTCGGATTGATCTTATAGACTGTCAGGATTGGAAATAAAACTTGTCAAGATGCAGCGGGTTTTAGCTCTATCACAACCAGAGCCAACTCCCTCTTGAACTCGTACAATGCTTTAGCCTCACCTGTTTACTGTGGTAGCGAATCCAGGCCCACCACTCTCTGGGTGAAGACATTTCTCCTCATCTCTGTCCTGAGTGGTTTGTCCCTTATCCTTCGATGCTGAGCCCTGGTTCTGGACTCTGGAAACCTCTCTTTCTTTCTCATATTCTTCTCTTTCCCTCATTTCCTTCCCCTACCTTCAGCAATGAACATTTTCTCCAAAGACTAGGGTTGCCAGCTGTGATTGTGTGTATTCTTGGAGGGTTCATCACATGGCAGGCACACAGTGGTTAGCAGTACTGCCTCACAGCAGAGGGAGGCGATGGCTGAGTGGTATTGTCACTAGACTATTAATCCAGAAACTCAGATAAGATTCTGGGGCCCTGGGCTCGAGTCCCACCACAGCAGATGATGGAATTTGAATTCAGTAAAAAAAAATCTGTAATTAAGAATCTACTGATGACCATGAAACTTTTGTCAATTGTTGGAAAAACCCATCTGGTCCTTTAGGGAAGGACACCCGCTGTCCTTACCTGGTCTGGCCTATATGTGACTCCATCATCACAGCAATGTGATTGACTCCCAACTGTCCTCCAAGGGCAATAAATGCTGGCCAGCCAGCGACGCCCATATTCCCTGAATGAATTAAAAACAAACAGTGCCAGGGACCGCGGTTCAGTTCCAGCCTCGGGTCACTGTCTGTATGGAGTTTGCACGTTCTCACCGTGTCTGCATGGGTTTCCTCCCACAGTCCGATGATGTGCGGGTTAGGTGGATTGGCCATTGTAACTTGTCCCTTAATGTCACGGTAAATAACAGCGGTAGGTACGGGAATAGGGCCTAAGTGGGGTTGATGTCAGTGCAGGCTCGATGGGCTGAATGGTCTCTGTAGGGATTCTATGACTTGACCCCAACATCTTAGCCATGAGTTGGCAATGCACCCATCCTTGTGATGGACGGCCTTCCTACGTTTGAAAGCAAAGAGACTCATTACCCAATTGGATAATGGCTATCATCCCAAACCCATCCAAACCCGAGAGAAAACAAAAATCCAATCACTTTCTTAAATGGGAGCCCCCAAGACTTAGAGTCCCCCAGAAGAGGAAGCGTTCTTTCAGCATTCTCGCTGTAAATACCCCAGGATACAGAGCTGTGCCCACTTTCTGGTGTGGCTGCAACCCATACTCCAGGTGTGCCAGTCCCAGGTACCAGAGATTCACCCGTACTCCAGGTGTGCCAGTCCCATGTACAGAGATTCACCCGTACTCCAGGTGTGCCAGTCCCATGTACAGAGATTCACCCGTACTCCAGGTGTGCCAGTCCCAGGTACAGAGATTCACCCGTACTCCAGGTGTGCCAGTCCCAGGTACCAGAGATTCACCCGTACTCCAGGTGTGCCAGTCCCAGGTACAGAGATTCACCCGTACTCCAGGTGTGCCAGTCCCAGGTACAGAGATTCACCCATACTCCAGGTGTGCCAGTCCCATGTACAGAGATTCACCCGTACTCCAGGTGTGCCAGTCCCAGGTACAGAGATTCACCTGTACTCCAGGTGTGCCAGTCCCAGGTACAGAGATTCACCTGTACTCCAGGTGTGCCAGTCCCAGGTACAGAGATTCACCTGTACTCCAGGTGTGCCAGTCCCAGGTACCAGAGATTCACCCGTACTCCAGGTGTGCCAGTCCCAGGTACAGAGATTCATCCATACTCCAGGTGTGCCAGTCCCATGTACAGAGATTCACCCGTACTCCAGGTGTGCCAGTCCCAGGTACAGAGATTCACCTGTACTCCAGGTGTGCCAGTCCCAGGTACAGAGATTCATCCGTACTCCAGGTGTGCCAGCCCCAGGTACAGAGATTCATCCATACTCCAGGTGTGCCAGTCCCAGGTACAGAGATTCACCTGTACTCCAGGTGTGCCAGTCCCAGGTACAGAGATTCATCCATACTCCAGGTGTGCCAGTCCCAGGTACCAGAGATTCATCCACATCCAGGTGTGCCAGTCCCAGGTACCAGAGATTCACCCGTACTCCAGGTGTGCCAGTCCCAGGTATCAGAGATTCATCATACTCCAGGTGTGCCAGTCCCAGGTACCAGAGATTCACCTGTACTCCAGGTGTGCCAGTCCCAGGTACAGAGATTCATCCATACTCCAGGTGTGCCAGTCCCAGGTACAGAGATTCACCCGTACTCCAGGTGTGCCAGTCCCAGGTACAGAGATTCACCCGTACTCCAGGTGTGCCAGTCCCAGGTACCAGAGATTCACCCGCACTCCAGGTGTGCCAGTCCCAGGTACCAGAGATTCACCCGTACTCCAGGTGTGCCAGTCCCAGGTACCAGAGATTCACCCGCACTCCAGGTGTGCCAGTCCCAGGTATCAGAGATTTACCTGTACTCCAGGTGTGCCAGTCCCAGGTATCAGAGATTTACCTGTACTCCAGGTGTGCCAGTCCCAGGTATCAGAGATTCATCCATACTCCAGGTGTGCCAGTCCCAGGTATCAGAGATTCACCCGTACTCCAGGTGTGCCAGTCCCATGTACAGAGATTCACCCGCAGTCCAGGTGTGGCTCAGATTAAATGTCCCTTTTTGGTATTTTCACTTTTGGAATTCTGTACATGGCATTTGTGAGGCAGCTACTGTGACACATTCCAGGGATTAACAGGAATGTCGGCAGCAATACCCGACCTTATTGTCCGAGGAAGCATAAAGTACCAAATAACAATGTCTGACCTTTAGCGAGGAGGGGATGTGGGTTTCGAATGCTGGAGTGTGGGAAAGGAGTGAATATTTCACTCAGCTCACAGCCCTGGGAAATGAATGAGGCTGATTTTCTCAGCTGATTGGCACACTGTGTGGAATTAAATTCTTCATATTTTTGAGTGGGAGAGGGCAGCACAGCCAGAGCAGTCTGTAAATTCTTTAAACGTTTTAATTATAAATATTAAAGTGTACAGGGAATAAAAAGGAGAATGAGATTAAACCAGAGTGAAAGTAAAATAGAGGGCCCGTCGCATCTTCACACGCACCGAGCCCCCTTCACTCATCAGCCCTATATTCGCTGACCTACATTGGCTCCTGGTCACATAACATCATTATAAAATGCTTATCCTTTTTTAAATTTCCCCATGGCCTCCCCCCTTTCTCTCTAATCACTCCAGCCTCACAATTCTGATATATTTGCATTCTCCTAATTCTGGCCTCCTGATTTCAATTGCTCCACCATTGGTGGCTGTTCCATTAGTGTCTGGACCCTAACTCTGGAATTCCACACCCCCCCCACTCCATCTCCCTCTTTCCTTTAAGATTCTTCTAGCTCTTTGACCAAGCCTTTGCTCATTTGCCCTATCACCTGATAAGGCTGGGCTGGTGTTTTGCTCTCGAACATTCCATGATTGGAGGGTACATTACTGTGTCAGACCGATGCCATTTTGCCCCGTTCAGTTTCTGAAGCTTTTGACTTTAGCCCTCTTTGGAGGGCTTCTGCCTGCCGTGGTGTGAGAGGTTGTTTGAAGGTGCTCACCATCACCGGGACACTGGCCATCAGCTTGTAGCCCACCCAGTGAGGAGAAAAGCAGCAGGACTCTATCCCATTTTGTCTGTTCCTTCACTTCTGTCCCATCTATCCGAGTGCTGCTATTTTCCAAAATAACACTATGTCTTCCTTCATCGTGGTTTTTCACTCCCTGTGGTTTGATTTGATTTTACAGTGTATTAACACACTGTGAAAAGTATTGTTTCTTGCGTGCTATGCATACAAAGCATACCATTCATAGAGAAGGAAACGAGAGAGTGCAGAATGTAGTGTTACAGTCATAGCTAGAGTGTAGGGAAAGATCAACTTAATGCAAGGTAGGTCCATTCAAAAGTCTGACAGCAGCAGGGAAAAAGCTGTTCTTGAGTTGGTTGGTACATGACCTCAGAGTTTTGTACCTTTTTCCCGATGGAAGAAGGTGGAAGAGAGAATGTCCGGGGTTCGTGGGGTCCTTAATTATGCTGGCTGCTTTGCCGAGGCAGCGGGAAGTGTAGACAGAGTCAATGGATGACAGGGTGGATTGCAGAATGTTTGACAGCTCTTGACGGTGTCTGACCCACCTCACACGCCTTTGCTCTCACCCTCTCCTCTCCCTCCCAGACCAGGATAAGTCCCCCTTGTCCTCTCGTTTCACCCTACCGTTCTTCATATTCAAAGGATCATCCTTCGCCATTTCTGCCAACTGCAGAATGGAGCCACATCTTCCCCTGTCAGCATTTCACAGGGAACATTCCCCCCAGTCCACTCCTCCATCACCCCCAACACCTCACCCCCTTCCCACAGCATCTTCCCATGCAGTCGCAGGAGGTGTACCATCTCTGCCACACTGCTTATCTTTGTTCTGCCATTAACACATTCTGATCCCTCAATATGCTGCTATTAGCACCATCCTTAACCATGATCACCACTATTTGCATTCTCTTTGTCCATGACATCTCTCCCTAGCCTCCACCTATCACTGGCCCTCTACCCAGACCCTACTGCTCCAATCATCCCTCCACACAACAGTATTAATCTCATCCTATTTCCAGTTCTCGTTAGCTCTTGATGAAGGGTCATCCAGACTCGAAAAACTGGCTCTATTCTCTCCCCACAGATGCTGACAGACCCGCTGAGATTTTCTAGCACTTTCTGTTTTTGCTCCAGCATTATGTTTCTGGTTTTGTATTCAAATCTCGGCCAGTAAAGGAAAGCATTCCACATACCTCGTCCACCTGCCCTGCCACCTTTCAAGGACCTGTGGCACTTTTTTAAGCCCTCTCAATATTGTCCTGTTTATTGAATGTTCCTTTGCTTTGTTTGCCCTCCCGAAATGCATTATACCTCACACCTTTCTGGACTGAATTCCATTTGCCTCTTCTCCACTCAATCATCCAAACCATTCTGAAGTCAACAGCTATCCCCTTCACTATTAACTACACATGAGAGGGCACAGACCTCCAAACAACTCAATCGATCCAACCCAACCAACACCCCTGCCCCATATACGGCATGATCTGTAGATCGCACATTTCAGAACCTGAGTGAAAGCAAGTCACCCTTCCGATCCTGCCTAAGAAGAATCCATAGGGTTTCTCCCTCTCTGTTTCAGTCTCTTCCTCTGAAACTCTCCTTCAATATACATCTTCGACTAATTTTTTAATCACTTGCCAGATGCAAGTCAGTGAATCATCATAGAATCAGAGAACCCTACAGTGCAGAAAGAGGCCCTTCAGCCCATCGAGTCTGCACCAAACACAATCCCACCCATGCCCCACCCCCACATATTCTACCCACTAATCCCTCTAACCTACCCGTCCCTGGACACTAAGGGGCAATTTCTTAGCATGGCCAATCAACCTAACCCGCACATCTTTGGAATGTGGGAAGAAACCAGAGGAAACCCACTCAGACATGAGGAGAATGTGCAAACTCCACACAGACAGTGACCCGAGCGGGGAATCGAACCAGGGCCCTGGAGCCGTGAAAGCAGCAGTGCTAACCCACTGTGCTACCGTGCCGCCCCAGCAGTGGTTGCTGCTTGTGGAGTTTGAGCCTCAATCTAGGAGGTAAGCAGAAAAATCAAAGCTGACGCTTAAGTGCGCGACTGAGGGAGGGCTGCACTGTCAGTGGTGCCCATCTTTCAGATCATTAACTTCAGCTAAGGCCCCAGCTGCCCTCTCAAATGGATGTCAAAAAATTCCATAGCACCATTCTGAAGAGCGGGGGAGTTTTCCCACGCACCCTGGCTAATATTTACATCACAACAGTAACATCACAAAAACATATTGCCTGCTGATTATTTCATTGTTGTACAAAATGGCTGCCACGTTCCCTACAGTACAGCAGTGACAAAACATCCAAACGTACACCACCAACTTGGTCATTAAAGGCGCTACATCAACACAATTCTTTTTCTCTTTTAAAAGTACTCCTCTTAAATACTTTTTCTCTTTTTCCCTGACGTGGCTGAGTGTTGAATTTTGTTAACTCTGTTGCAAATAAACCACATTATAGGTCAGTGACGGGCATGCGGCCCATCTGGGTTCTGAGTGCGTTCCCCACCGGACAATTTGTTGACCGTTCCCAGGCGTGGGATTGCCACGTTCCGCTGGTTTCTGTATTTTATTTCCTGCCGGTGTGACTGACATGTTTCGCATGTAAATCAGGAGCGAGTGAAGTGAGCTATGTGCTAATTACCCACAACACAGACTGTGAGAAGCGTGTGCTTCCCCTGACACTTCCCAAAGTGTCAAAATTTCTCTTGTTCACACCAATTGAAGTTAATAGTTTTATTAAGAAATGAATAATTAAGCATTTTCTATAACTCATTATGAAATATTCAGCGTGTATTAAATCTTATTCATGGATCCACGGTGAGTGAACAAACCCAATTTCAATCTTGCGGCTCTCTGAGATGAAGGAGGGCCGTGCGCACAGCCCACTCACCAGCCTAAGTTGCCCATCGCTGTTATCACAGAAGAGGCCATTCGGCCCATCAAGTCTGCACACTCTCTGATAGAACATCTTAGCCAGGCCTTATCCCTGTAACTCCACATTCTTTATCCCTCTAATCCTCCGAACATCTAAAGGGGTAATTTAACACGGCCAATCAGTCCACTCTCAATCATCAGTAAGATGATGGAAGGGTCCATCAACAAGTCAAGCAGCACCTGCTCAGCAATAACCCGCACACTAGAGGGTGATTTAGCTAATTGGGTTAGGAATTGGCTAGCAGGTAGAAGACAGAGGGTGGTGGTTGATGGGAGATATTCATCTTGAAGTTCGGTGACAAGTGGTGTACCTCAGGGGTCTGTTTTGGAGCCCCTGCTGTTTGTAATTTTTTATAAATGATCTGGATGAGGGTATTGAAGGATGGATTAGTAAATTTGCAGATGACACTAAAGTCGGTGGAGTGGTAGATAGTGAAGAGGGTGTTATAGTTTGCAGAGGGACTTGGACAAGTTGCAGAGCTGGGCCGAGAGGTGGCAAATGGAGTTTAATGTGGAAAAGTGTGAGGTAATGCACTATGGCAGAAATAATAAATGTGTAGAGTATAGGGCAAATTGTAGGATTCTTAGTAGTCTAGATGAACAGAGGGATCTTGGTGTGTATGTGCATAGATCCCTGAAAGTAGGCAGTCAGGTCGAGAATGTTGTTAGGAAGGCATATGGAGTCTTGGCTTTTATTGGTAGAGGGATTGAATTTCGGAGCCGCAACGTCATGTTTCAACTGTACAAAACTCTAGTGCGGCCGCACTTGGAGTATTGTGTGCAGTTCTGGTCCCCACATTATAAGAAGATGTGGAGGCATTGGAGAGGGTACAGAGGAGGTTTACCAGGATGTTGCCTGGTATGGAGGGCAGGTCTTATGAGGAGAGGCTGAGGGATTTGAGTTTGTTTTCGTTAGAAAGGAGGAGGCTAAGAGGGGACCTGATCGAAACATATAAGATGATTAGAGGTTTAGATAGGGTGGACAGTGATAACCTTTTTCCTAGGATGGAAAAGCTAGCACGAGGGGACACAGCTTTAAATTAAGGGGTGATAGTTATAGGACGGATATCAGAGGTAGGTTCTTTACCCAAGGGTGGTTCGGGAGTGGAATGCCCTGCCTGCAGCAGTTGTAGATGCGCCAAGTTTGGTGGCGTTTAAGAGGTTAGTTGATAAGTAGATGGAAGAGAAGGGAATGGTTTAGTTTGGAGGGGCATTGCTTTTTATATTGGTCGGCGCAACATCGAAGGCCGAAGGGCCTGTTCTGTGCTGTAATGTTCTATGTTCTATGTTCACTGACACCCAGTTTGGGTTTTGCCAGGGTCACTCAGATCCTGACCTCATCACAGCCTTGGTTCGAACATTAACAAAAGAGCTGAATTCCAGAGGTGAGGTGAGAGTGACAGCCCTTTACATCAAGGCAACATTTGACTGAATGTGGCACAGAGGAGCCAAAGCAAACTGGAGTCAATGGGTATCAGGGGCAAATACTCTGTTGATTGGAGTCATACCTAGTACATAGGAAGATGGTTGTGGTTGTGGAGGGTCGGTCATCTCAGTCCCAGGACATCTCTGCAGGAGTCTGTCAGGGTGGTGTCCTAGACCTAACCATCAATGAATTCCCTCTCGTCATAGTTTCCAAGTGGGGATGTTTGCCAATGATTGCACAATGTTCAGCACCATTCGCAATTCCTCAGATGCTGAAACATGTTGAAATGCAACAAGATCTGGACAATATCCAGGCTTGGGCTGACAAGTGGCAAATAACTTTCGCAAATGCCAAGTAATGACCATCACCAATAAGACACATTCTAATCACAGCCCTTTGACACTCAAATGGTGCTACCATCACTGAATCCCCAACTGTCTACATCCTTGGGATTACCATTGACCAGAAACTTGACAGGACTCACTAAAATGGCTACGAAAGCAGGAATACTGTGGTGAACAACTCATCTCCTGACTCCCCAAAGCTCATCCACCATCTAGAAGGTACAAGTCAAGGGTGGGATGCAGTGCACCCCACTTGCCTGGATAGTGCAGCTCCAACAACACTTAAGAAGCTTAATACCATCCAGGACAAAGCAACCCGCTTGATTGGCACCGTATCTACAAACACCCACTCTCTCCAACACTGTCACTCAGTAGCAGCAGTGTGTACTATGTGCACAACACATTGCGGCAATTCACCAAAGATCCTTAGAGAGCATTTTCCAAACTCACGACCACTTCCATCTAGTTAGATAAGGGTAGCAGCACTCCGCCACCTGCAAGTTCCTCTCCACTCATCATCCTGACTTGGAAATATATCAGCTGTTCCTTCGCAGTCTCTGGGTCAAAATCCTGGAATTCCATCCCTAACGGCATTGTGGGTCAATGGACTGCAACGATTCAAGAAGGCAGCTCACCATCACCTTCTCAAAGGCAACTAGAGATGGGCAATAAATACCGGGCAATATCCGTGTTCCACAAATAAATTTTTTAAAAATGATATAACAACTGTTTCGGACAAAATGTAATTAATGATCGTCACTGATAAATGTAGTATATTTAAACAAGTATTTTTGAAGAAGTTATTGAACTAAAAAAAATTGTATTAATAAGGAATTAAGATCAAATGCAAATGCTGGAGAAATCATGTTTTCAAATTAATTTGAAAGTAATCCTTTCCTTAGCTCTGTCTTCAATATGCTTATTCTCACCAAATCTCAGTGTATCCCATTTGTGCTGTTACTGGGCACAGTTCCCTGAACGTGAAGGGTTAAGGTGGTATGTTGTCTGTAGAGGAAGATTTATTAGGGTCACAAATAGGCTTAAATTAACACTCAATGAAGTTACTGTAAAAAATCCTCCAGTTGGCCCACTCTGGCGCCTGTTCAGGTACACCAAGGGAGAATTTAGCATGGCCAATGCATCTAAGCAGCATGCTTTTGGACTGTGGGAGGAAACCCATGCAGGCACAGGGAAAACATTCACACAGACAGTGACCTGAGCTGGGAATTGAACCTGGTTCTCTGGCGCTGTGAGGCAGCCATGCTAATCACTGTACCACTGTGTCTCAAATTTACAGGAGCAAGGATGTCCTACTGTAGTTGTACAGAGCCTTGGTGAGACTACACCTGGAGTATTTTGTGTAGTTTTAGTCTCGTTATCTAAGAAAGGACATACTTGCTGTGGAGGGAGCACAGCGAAGGTTCACCCGACTGATTCCTGGGTTGACGGGATTGTCACGTGAGGAGAGATTGGGCGGATTAGGTCTGGAGTGTAAAAGAAAGAGGGGATCTCAGTGAAACACATAAAATTCTGACAGGGCTGCACACACTGGATGCGGGAATGTTTTATCCTCTGGCTCATGGGTTCTAGAGCAAGGAGTCACAGTCTCAGGGTATGGGGTAAGCCATAGGTTCACTCAGAAGGTGGTGAACCTGTGGAATTCGCTACCACAGAAAGCTGTGGAGGCCACGTCACTCAATATATTTAAGAAGGAAATAGATTTCTCGATTCTAAAGGTTGTGGGAGAGTGCTGGAGTGTGATGTTGAGATAGAGGATCACCATGGTTATATTGAATGGCAGAACAGGCTCAAAGGACAGAATGGTCTTCTCTTGCTCCTATTTTCTACCCAGCACTACCCACTTATTCATTGGTCAGCGCAATCGGATTAAGTTCAGAATTGAGTCACTCCCCTCCCTAAAGTCTCCTCTCCCAAATCGCCCGAAATATTAAAAATTCCCATGACTTGTTCAGCTGTCCAAATTCACCTCTTGCTGAGCTACACACCTCCTCATTGTCAAACACATTAATGATGACATTTTCAATTACTTATCCAAAACCGTCTCCACTCACCTTTGTAACTTCTTGCTGGCTTGCCTCCTGAACACTGTTGGCACTTTATCCTGGAACGGAAGGGATTGGCAGAGTCTGGTTAAAAAAAAACAATTCTTTCAAAGAGCCAGCAGAGGGATAATGGGCCAAATGGCCTGTCTTTTTATTCATTCGTGGGAATATATAGGCATCGCTGGCTGGCCAGCATCCATTGCCCATCCCTAGTTGCCCAGTTGGAGGGCAGTTGAGAGTCAACTACATTGCTGTGGCTCTGGAGTCACATGTAGGCCAGACCGGGGTAAGGATGGCAAATTTCCCTCCTCAAGGACATCAGTGAACCAGATGGGTTTTTCCGACAATGGTTTCATGGTCAAGAGTAGATTATTAATTCCAGATTTTTTTATTGAATCCAATTCCACCATCTGTCGTGGCGAGATTCAAACCCGAGAGAGTGCTGTTGGGATATGGATTCAAATTCCAGTGTGGCGCTGGTGGAATTTCAAATACATTAATAAAATCTGGAATTGAAAGCTGGTCTCAATAATGGGGACCATGGAACTATCATTGATTGTTGGAAAATACATCTGGTTCACTAATGTTCCTTAGGGAAGGAAATCTGCTGACCTTAGCTGGTCTGGCCTACGTGTGACTCCAGAGCCAATGTGGTTAATTCTTAAATACCCCAGACATGGCTCCTAAGCCATTCAGTTCAAGGGCAGTTAATAATCTGTAACAGAGGCTTTAAAAGTTTATTTATTAGTGTCACAAGAAGGTTTACATTAACACTGCAATGAAGTTACACCAGTTGTCACACTCCGATGCCTGTTCGGTTACACTGACAGAGAATTTAGTACGGCCAATCCACCTAACCAGCACATTTTCTGGACTGTGAGAGGAAACCGGAGCATGCAGCCTTTCCAATAATGTCTTCGTCTCATGAAAGAATAAATCAAGAAGTCAGATCAAAATGCAGCAAGGGGCATACACGTGATGGGGTGGTGCGAGGGCTGCTCTTGGATGTTGCTTCGAGAGTTGCCCAGTGCTTCTCATCCGTTGGTATATGGTTAACCTGGACCAATTTATGGGCAACATGACAGCTCAGTGACTATCACTGTCTGCTGTACAGTTACAGGGACCCGGGTCGGATCTCCTGCTTGGTTCAATGTCTCTGGGAGTTTGCACATTCTCCCCATGTCTGTGTGGGTTTTCTCCGGGTGCTCTGGATTCCTCCCACATTCCAAAAACGTGCTTTTTAGGCTGATTGGAGCCAATAAATTGTTCCTAAATTGGATCTCCCTTAATCTGGCGCACATATAATTCCCTAAATTTGCACCCCCCTTTATTGTGGAGTCCACCAGAAGTAGAGAGAAGTCATTGGTAGAAGAAAGACTTGAATAAGGTACTCACTGAGTGTTAAAATGGGCAGCACGGGCATGTGGGGCTGAAGGGCCTGTTTCCTGTGCTATTCTTTGTTCTTTGCATGTTGGCCTCAGTATCAAGCCTGTGAAATATTCCCTTTGAAAAACCAATATTCACCACAACTGTTTGCCCCTCAGCAACACTGCCATTATCCCTCAAGCCTTCAATTTTGCTAATTGTACATGTCCCTGTGGTGTATTGGCCCCTATGTTTGAGGTGTGTATATCTTTGTGGTAGAGGTACACATGTCCATGTGTTGGAGATGTACATGTTCCTGTAGTGAAAGAATGCACATTCTTGATGTGTGCGTGTCCCTGTGGTGAAGGTATACATATTCTTTAGTGAAAGTGTGCATGTCCCAGTTAGCACTGCTGCCTCATCGCGTCAGGGACCCGGGTTCAATTCCGGTTTGGGATGACGTTTTGTGTGGAGTTTGCACATTCTCCCCATGTCTGCGTGGGTTTCTTCCAGATGCTTCGGCTTCCTCCCACAGCCCAAAGGTTAGGTGAACTGACCGTGCTTAGGGCCTGATTTTACTGTCAAATCATGCCTGTTTTCGGGCAAGAAAACTTGGTAAAGTCAGACATGAAGCGAGTACCGTGATCCGCTCCTGCCTGCGGGCTGGTTCCCCCTTTACCAAGGCCCAAAAATGGCCGCAATGGCCATTTAAAAGCATTTGCATGCATAAGGTGGGGGGAAGGTCAGCAATGTTGTGGGGTGGGGCAATGTCTGTAGAGGCCAGGATGGAGACATTATCCGGCCCAGGGGGGATGTGGCAAGGGAGCCACATTCTATCGTTTTTTTTCCCGCCTGCGCAATTGGAGGCTCCGATCGGAGCTGCAGGATTTCGGGCGCATTAACAACCCCCCCCCCCCCCCCCCCGGCCACATTACCCCCCCATCCCGTCCCCATGCTTCTGCAGAGCAATTCAGACTCACTGATATTGTTTTAGGTAGACTGAATAGAGGGTCTAAAAGTTGGATCTGAAACACTCCCAGATTCAAGTCCGTCCAGCACTGAGAATCAAAATGGTAAAATAGGACCTTTAGTTTCTAAGGATGTGCAGGTTAGGTGGATTAGTCGGGGTAAATGTGTGGGGTTACGGGAGGAAGGTGGGGGCTCAGGTAAAATATTCTGTCAGAGAATCAATGCAATCGCTGGGCTGAATGGCCTTGTCTGCACTGTAGGGATTCTATGATAGTTTGCCCTGGTTGTAAACACGTGTACATGTCCCTGTGGTTAAGTAACACATGTCCTTATGGTAGAACTGTGGAGAGCCCTGCTTTGGAATTGTAGAGAACTCGGTGGCGGAGGCGTAGGGAGCTCTGTGGTGAAGATATAGGGAGCTCTGTGGTAGAGGTGTAGGGAACTCAGAGGTGCAGCTGTAGGGAGCTCTGCAGTGGAAGTGTAGAGAGCTCTACAGTGGAGGCAAAGGGAGCTCTGCGGTGGAGCTATAGAGAGTTCTGCGGTGGAGCTGTAGGGAGTTCTATAATGGAGCTGTAAGGAGTTCTACGATGGAGCTATAGGGAGCTCTGCAATGGAGCTGTGTGGAGCTTTGTGGTGGAGCTGTAGGGAGTCCTGTGGTGGAGGTTTAGGGAGCTCTATGGTTGAGGCGAAGGGAGCTATAGGGATTTCTGTGGTGAAGCTATAGGAAGCTATGTAGTGGAGCTGTAGGGAGCTCTGTGCTGGAGCTTAGGGAGCTCTGCGGTGGAGCTATAAGGAACTCTGCGATGGAGGTTCAGGGAGCTTTGTGGTAGAGCTGTAGGGAATTCTGCAGTGGAGCTGTAGGGAACTCTGCGGTGGAGCTGTAGGGAATTCTGCAGTGGAGCTGTAGGGAATTCTGCAGTGGAGCTGTAGCTCTGTGGTGCAGACAGTCCTGAGATGAAGTTGCTTTGAACCCTGTTGTAGAGGTACTCCAGGGTTTGTGGTCATATTGCACCTTGTGGCAGAGTCTGTGACATATTTGCATCATTGCAATTGAAGAATCGAGTACATCGTGGAGATAATAATGAAGCAAGGCTCTGGAATGATCGGGAACGTCAGCAGCTCGATGCTGGGCTGTGGGCAGCTCTTAACAGACAATCCAAGAAACTCAAAAAATACCAAAAATTGCAAGTGGGCAGCAGAGTTTGCTGCAGTGAATCACTGCTTTGTGTTTGAACCTTTCTGTTGGAGTGTGAGTCTTAAATAGTAAGATATTTATAAAGAATTGAATCTGTGCTTGTTACTAATTCAGGCATTGAATTCTGTTGGGCTAACTCAGCCTCTCTGGGACTTGGTGGGACGGACTGAAAGCTGCTGATGTTGGCATTGTGGAATCTGATGAGTGTTTGGTTCAGCCTCGCTGTGCTATTGTTTACATAGGAACGGCCATGATGGGAATGTGACATTAAAAAATGACAGGGTTCCTGTGGGAAAAAGCTGCTTGGTACAGCTTAGGAGATAGGCACTGGGGCTGGAGGTTCAGGCATTACCCTGGGAGGGGCAGACGCTGGCATGGGACCAAGAGACACTGGCATGGCACTGAGAGATATTGGCATGGGATTGAGAGATACTGGCATTGGAGGTTCAGACATTGTCCTGGGAGGGACAGACACTGGCATTGAACTGAGACGCACTGGCACAGGAAGGACAGGCCCTGAAATGAGACACAGCCAGAACGTGCTGGGAAGTTGGACATTAGAATGACTTAGAAAGGGAAAGTAGGGAAAATTAAAGGAAGAAGTGAAAGAGGGAGATATTTTAACGTCTCTCTCCATTGCAGCATCCCGACCGGTCAGGGTTGACTTGCCATCCAATCATTACCCTTTTCTCCCATTGTATAAGTTGTGTTTGTTTGAAATTTGGTGTTCTTGAGTTTGTCCTGATGAGTGCAAGGTGAAAAGTTTTGGCAGCACGCCTCTTTTTCAGCCATATTCAAATTTTGCCCTATCAGGCGTGTTTGGAATATTTGAACCCAGTTGTGTTTGACCATTGGTGAGAGGTTAGTGAGTGAACGCACAGAGCTGGAAGATAAGGCCAACGGCTGGGGGAGGGAGGGAAAGAAACTGGAAATGTTTCTTTTTATCAGAATTGGACTAGGCTGTAATATTAGCCTACGTACCCAGTTCTAGTCTCTAAACTAGGAAAACAATATCGAGAACTGATGAATTAGGAGTAGGAGAAGGTCCTTTGAGGCTGCTCCCCCATTCAGTAAGACCATTGCTGGCCCCACAGTCCCGCCAACCTCCAATAACCTTTCACCACCCCCCCCCCCTCCACCCCCACCTTGTTGATCAATAATTTATCTAGCTCTGTCTAAAAATATTCAAAGACTCTGGTCAGAATTTTCCCGCCATGGGAATTGTAGCCAAGTAAAGATCCGTCCACCTCGAGTGGGATGTTCCGGTCCTGAGGCGAACGTGGGCTGGAAAATCCCATCCCCTGCCTCCACCGCCTCCTGAGGCAGAGATTTCCAAAGACACTCACCGTCCTCCGAGGTATAAAAAAGCTCTCCTCATCTCTGTCTTCTGATTCCCTGGACTCTGGGGAAGAGTCTGAGGAACAGAACTGAGAGATTGCAGCTGATGAAAGTTCAGACAGGCTAATGTTCTCGTCTCCAACAGAGAGAGAACTGAGGGGAACGGGGTCATCAAAATTTTGAAGGGATTTGATTGGGAGGACGCCCAGAAGGTATCTCCAATAACTGGATTTTAAAAAAAAAACTAATGTCTATAAACAATAATAATTTATTTAAAATCAAACCTGGGCAGCAGGCAGGCACGGTGTTAGCTCTGCTGCCTCACTGTATCAGGGGCCCAGGTTTGGTTCCAGCTTTGGGTGACTGTCTGTGTGGAGTTTGCACATTTTTCCTGTGTCTGTGTGGGTTTCCGCCGAGTCCGCGATCCAAGCTGAGGTCTCTAAATGGATACAAAATTGGCTTCTTGACAGGGGCCAGAGGGTGGTTTTTCAAACTGGAGGCCTGCGACCAGCGGTGTGCCTCAGGAATCAGTGCTGGGCCCACTGTTATTTGTCATTTATATTAATGATTTGGATGAGAATATAGGAGGCATGGTTAGTAAGTTTAACATGGATAGTCTTTTGGGCCGAAGGGCCTGTTTCCATACTGTAAATCTCTATGATTTTATGCTCTGTTTTCCTCCCACAGTCCAAAGATGTGCAGGTTAGGAGGATTGGCAATGATAAATTGCTCCTTAGCATTGACGATCCCCATCTTTGGACACTATGGGGCAATTTAACATGAATAATCTTTTTGATTTGATTTATTATTGTTACATGTATCAGAATCAGCAAAAAGTATTGTTTCTTGTGCACTTTACAGACAAAGCAGCATACTGTTCATAGAGAAGAAAATAAGAGAGTGCAGAATGTAGTGTTACAGTCATAGCTAGGGTGTAGAGAAAGATCAACTTAATGCGAGGTAGGTCCCATTCAAAATTCTGATGGCAACAGGGAGGGAGCTGTTCTTGAGTTGGTTGATAAATGTCCTCAGACTTCTGTATCTTTTTCTCCACAGAAGAAAGTGGAAGAGAGAATGTGCGGGGTGTGTGGGGTCCTTAATTATGCTGCTGCTTTGCTGAGGCAGTGGGAAGTGTAGACAGAGTCAGTGGCTGGGAGGCTGGTTTGCCTGATGGATTAGGTTACATTCACGACCTTTTGTAGTTCCTTGCGGTCTTGGGCAGAGCAGGAGCCCAGACCAAGCTGTGATACAGCCAGAAAGAATGCTTTCTATGGTGCATCTGTGAAAGTTGGTGAGAATCTTGACTGGCATGCCGAATTTCTTAATCTTCTGAGAAATTAGAGGTGTTGATGGACTTTCTTAACTATAGTGTCGGCATGGGGGGGGGACCAGGACAGGTTATGGTCTGGATACATAAAAACTTGAAGCTCTTGACCCTTTCTACTCCATCTCTGTTGATGTAGACAGCGGCATGTTCTCCTTTACACTTCCTGAAGTCGCGACAATCTCCTTTGTTTTGTTGACCACCTGACCTGCACATCTTGGGACACTAAGGGACAATTTAGCATGGCCAGTTCACCCATCCTGCACATTTTGGATACTAAGGGACAATTTAGCATGGCCAATCCATCTAACCGACACATCTTGGACACTAAGAGACAATTTAGCATGGCCAATTCACCCATCCTGTACATTTTGGACACTATGGACATTTTAGCATGGCCAATCCCCCTGACCCACACATCTTTGGATTGATGGGTAATGGGTGTGCACATCTTAGAACACGGGCAGCAGTGCTTAGGTTGAGCTGTAGTTTGAATGTGGCTCTTTCTCAGCTTTACATAGGAGAAATTTTCACCTCTGCCCAGTACCTGAAAGATTAGAACAAAGAACAAAACAGCACAGGTAACAGGCCCTTCGGCCCAATGAGCCCGCGCCGCCACCTTAGCACGGCATGAATAGATCTCAAGGCTAAGATCCTGTTTTCTGACATATTTTCTTCATCAGCTGCTTGGCAAGTTCCAGATCCAGTTTTCCTTTGATAGTACTGGAAAAAGGGACATTCAGTCGAAGTTTTTTCTCTTGCACTCATCAGGAAAAGTGCAAGAATGCCAAATTTCAGAGAGCAACACTTTGTACAACATGAGAAAAGGTTTGCTGATTGGTTGGCAAGTCAGATCTGATTGGGAGCAATGGGGAGGCAATGACTTAGTGGTGTTATCACCAGATTACTAATCCAGAAACTCAGCTAACGTTCTAGGGACCCCGGTTCGAATCCCGCCGCAGCAGATAGTGGAATTTGAATCCAATAAAAGTATCTGGAATTAAGAATCTACTGATGACCATGAAACCATAGTTGATTTTTGGAAAAACCCATCATGTCCTTTAGGGAAGGAAATCTGCCGTCCTTACCTGGCCTGGCCTACATGTTACTTCAGAACCACAGCAATATGGTTCACTCTCAGCTAGGGATAGGCAATAAATGCTGGCCAGCCAGCGACATCCATGTCCCACAAACATTTAAAAAAAATGTTGCTATGGTGAATGTACCAGGGAACTATTCCCCCATGGCAATACGGGGGAAGATGGAGGTGTACTGAGAATTTCCAGTTACTAGATTGGTAATTCAGAGACCCAGGCTAATGCTCAGGGTTCACAGGTTCAAATCCCACCATAGTAACTAGTGAAATTTTATTTCAATGAATAAAAGAACCTGGAATATAAAGTTAGGCTCAGTAATGGTGACCATGTTACAAAAGCCCATCTGGTTCACTAATGTCCCTTTAGCAAAGGAAATCTACCTTCTGGCCTAACGTGACTCCAGACTCACAGCAATGTGGTTGCCTCTTGACTGCCCTCTGAAATGGTCGAGTGAGACACCCAATTCAAGAGCAGTTAGAGATGGTCAACAAAACCAGACTTACCAAGAATAAAGAAAGAACATCTCTGCAGCATCATTGATTGAGGGGCAGCAGCAAAGGCTGCAAGGATGGCAAGAAGATATAGCCATGTCAAAGTGAGAGAATATTGATATGCCAGTGCTAGGTATGCTGGGCACAGTGAGGGAAGAGGAGGGTTAGGTGACTCCAGCAGGAGGGTGTACTCTGGGAAGCTGCTGTACAAGGTTAGCGGTGGCCTGTCCACCCCACAGGGAGGTCATTCCAGTGCTTGTAAACTCAGGGCAGCCTATTAAACCTCTGACTGTTTGGACTCTGTATTGGTAATCTCTGACTGTAGGGGTTTGTATTGGTAATCTCTGACTGTATGGACTCTGTATTGGTAATCTCTGACTGTATTGATTTTGTATTGATAATCTCTGACTGTATGGACTCTGTATTGGTAATCTCTGACTGTATTGATTTTGTATTGATAATCTCTGACTGTATGGACTCTGTATTGGTAATCTCTGACTGTATGGACTCTGTATTGGTAATCTCTGACTGTATTGATTTTGTATTGGTAACCTCTGACTGTATGGACTCTGTATTGGTAATCTCTGACTGTAGGGGTTTGTATTGGTAATCTCTGACTGTATGGACTCTGTATTGGTAATCTCTGACTGTATTGATTTTGTATTGATAATCTCTGACTGTATGGACTCTGTATTGGTAATCTCTGACTGTATTGATTTTGTATTGATAATCTCTGACTGTATGGACTCTGTATTGGTAATCTCTGACTGTATTGATTTTGTATTGGTAACCTCTGACTGTATGGACTCTGTATTGGTAATCTCTGACTGTATTGATTTTGTATTGGTAATCTCTGACTGTATTGATTTTGTATTGATAATCTCTGACTGTATGGACTTTGTATTGATAGCACAAGAGCTATATCTCATTTATTCTTGAAATCACGCAAGATTTTGGCCTCAGCTACATTCTGTGGGAGTGAATTCCACACATTCACCACTCTCTGAGTGAAGAAATGTCTCCTCAGCTCAGTTGTAAAAGGTTTACCCCTTACTCTCAAACTATGACCTCTAGTTCTGGACTCCCCTACATTGGGAACATTCTTTCTGAATTTAGCCTGTCTAACTCTGTGTGAATTTTAAAAGCTTCTGTGAGTTTCTACTGACTTTGTTTATTGATAACCTCTGTATGGACTCTGGATCAATAAGAGTCCATATTGTCAGAATATGAACACACTCTGATATTATCGGCTTAATGTGTGATGTATGGTTCATTTGCAGGTCTGCTGTGAATGTCAGAGGATGGTCAATCTTCCAACTCTTGAGGAGACCCTCCTGTGAGTATTGAATGTGAATAAATTCATGCCAATCGATCTTTCACAATACATTTTCTCAGAATCAATCTTATGCCCTCTGATGTATTTTTTATTTTGACAAATTTCTCGTAAGGGTGCATCCTGGCAGACATAGTCATGCACGCATTCACCCACTCACCCATACCCTCACACTTAGGCACAGAAACTCACTGTAATCTGCACTCACACTCACCCACACATCTGATACACACACACACACACATATACACACACACTCACACACACCTTCACCTCCTGACTCCCCAAAGCCTGTCCAACATCTACAAGGCACAAATCAGGAGTGTGATGAAATACTCCCCATCTTTAATCAGCAGCACAGTGGTTATCTCTGCTGAGGCTGCACATTCTCCCCATGTCTGCATGGGTTTCTTCCGGGTGCTCCAGTTTCCTCCAACAGTCCAAAAGATATACTAGTTAGGTGTATCAGCCATGCTAAATTCTCCCTCAGTGTATCCAAACACCCTCTAGTGTGGCGACTAGGGGATTTTCACAGCAACTTCATTGCAGTATTAATGTAAGCCTACTTGTGACACTAATAAATAGAAGCACGGCTGCAACAACACTCAAGAAGCTTTACATCATCCAAGACAAAGCAACTCACTTGATTGGCACCACATCTACAAATATCCATTGCCAATGTTCATTAGCTACAGTGTGTACTATCTATACAATGCACTGCAATAATTTGGCGCAGGAATTCCTGGATTTTAGACCAGCGGGGCTGGAGAATTCCACCCATAGAATCCATACAGTGCAGAAGAGACCATTTGGCCCATCGAGTCTGCACCAACTCTCTGACAGAGTCTTATCCAGACTCTTTCCCCCGCCCTAATCCCATAACCCTACACATTTCCAATGGCTAATCTAGCTGACCGACACATCTGGGGAGGAAACCGGAGCACCCGGAGGAAACCAAGACATAGAGAGAACGTGCAGACTCCACTCAACTCCAGATTTGAATCCAGGTCCTTGGCACCATGAGGCAGTAGTTCTAACCACTGTGCAACTGTGCTGCTTCCAAAGTATCATGAAGATTCCTGCTTCTAACATCCGTTCAGAGAGTGATTCCAGATTCCCATCACACTCTACGTGAAAAGGATTTTCCTCAAATCTAAGAGAAAACTCTTTGCTCTGACAAAGGGTCATCTAGACTTGAAACGTTGGCTCTATTCTCTCCGCACAGTTCCTGTCAGAGCCGCTGAGATTTTCCAGCATTTTTTGTTTTTGTTTCAGATTCCAGTGTCTGCAGTATTTTGCCGTTATCCCAGCCTGTCTTCTTAGCTAAACACTCCAGGCCAGGCAACATCCTGGTGAATCTCCTCTCTAGATCAATCCTATAGTGTGATGATCAGAATTTCACACGGTACTCTAGCTGTGTTCTAACGAGTAAAGAGCAAAGAACAAAGAACAACACAGCATGGGAAACAGGCCCTTCGGCCCAACGAGCCCGTGTCACCCCCTTAACGTTCCCACTTCCACCCATGACCTCTATCTATGTTTATCGAAATCTGCAATGGAACCCAAATTAGTGAGACAATTTAGGGAGAATTTGTTTTACCAATCAACCTAAGAGCACATCTTTCGTGGTGTGGGAGGTGTTTTATACAACCCCATTGTAACCTCTCTGCTCTTGTATTCTGCTAATAAAGACAACTAGCACATATTCCTCCTTAATCTAATCAACCTGCTCTGCTCCCTTTGGGGATCTTTGGACTTGCACTCCAAGGTCCCTCTGGTTCTCTGTACTTCTGAGAATCCTGCCGTGCGTTCCCTGGCCTTATTAGTCCTCCCAAAATGGATCAGCTTACACTTTTCAGGGTTAAATACCATTTGCTGCCTTTGCCTATTTGATGAGTCCAGTCCTGTAATCTCAGGCTTTCCTCCTCGCTGTTTACCACAACACCACAGTTCCCGTGTCACCTGCAAACCTAATAATCATACTCCCAGATTCACATCTCGATCATTAACGTACACCACCAAAAGCAAGGGACCCAGCACCAATTCCTGCCCCTGAGTGAACACTGCCGCCCCTCTTCCTTCCTCTCCTTTCCTGGATATATTTCCCAGGAATATTTAGCAACCTGCTTCACTTCCGTGCTTTTCTGATCCAGGTTTGCCACAATAATTCCTGGCGACTACCTGCATCTGCAGTTGGCCAACCTTACTGAGCTGGCCATTCCATATGGATAAATTCTGACCCATTCTGCACTGGAGGCGAGTTTATAATTCATGAGTTCTATTCGGATCAGGGTGGGAGAACGCTGGCCAGCAGGGCTGAGGCCAGCCACTTTCCCTTCTCTAAAGGACTCCAGGTGGGGTTTTCCAACATTCCAGTTACTTTTATTCTGGATGAATTCCATTAGTTAAATCTAGATTTCCTCAGCGGATGTGTTGGGCGTTGAACTCATGCCTCTTTTGGTTATTAGCCCAGTTACAGAAACACTAGACTAGTGTGCCCTTGGGCCTGTGCCTCTCAGGAGCCAGAGAGAATGTTTGCACACTCTACTCCTCAGCTCTTGGTTGTTCCAACAGTTGAATGTTGTCGGGACTGCTGTTGGTAGAGCAGATGCCCCTGATACTGGAATAGGTGTGCCACTCTGATTTGGCCCAGGCAGCCATTCCATCATTTGGGCAGCACAGTAGCACAGTATTTAGCACTGCTGCTTCACAGCTCCAGGGTCCTGGGTTCGATTCCTGGCTCATGTGGAGTTTGCACATTCTTCTTGTGTCTGTGTGGGTTTCCTACGGGTGCTCCAGTTTCCTCACACAGTCCAAAGAAATGTGGGTTAGATTGATTGGCCGTGCTAAGAAATTGCTCCCTAGTGTCCAGGTTGGCGTAGGTTAGAAGGATTAGTGGGTACAATATGTAAGGACATGGGGGTAGGGCCTGGGTGGGATTGTATCTGGTGCAGACTCGATGGGCCAAAGGGACTCTTTCTGCACTGTAAAGTTCTATGATTCTATGATGGAAACTCCATCCATTTTTGGCCAGAGCATTTTGCAGCAAAGAAGATGGCCTTGTTGCATTAATCAGCTCTCGGAATGGGCCAACACTTTAGCTTCATTCTCCCTAGGCTGACAAATCTTTTCACAATGAGGTAAATAACTCACTGGACGTGTGTATTGGATCTCCCACCTGTCCTGTGCTCTCCATCTCGGTAAAACAATCATAGGAGCATAAACCCATTGGATTAAACACAGGCCGTGCAGGAGAATATTCTGGCAGTGTGTCGAGTGATCACATCGAGTGATTACGCCTGTTAAGGGGTAATATCAGCAGCAGCTTGTTCTGGACAGGTTACTCTTGTGTGTCTCAGCAGAAGCAACTGCTGGGATTCCTTACTCCAATAACTCACCTCTCATAGAACATAGAACATAGAACATTACAGCACAGAACAGGCCCTTCGGCCTTCGATGTTGCGCCGACCAATATAAAAATCAATGCCCCTCCAAACTAAACCATTCCCTTCTCTTCCATATACTTATCAACTAACCTCTTAAACGCCACCAAACTTGGCGCATCTACAACTGCTGCAGGCAGGGCATTCCACTCCCGAACCACCCTTTGGGTAAAGAACCTACCTCTGATATCCGTCCTATAACTATCACCCCTTAATTTAAAGCTGTGTCCCCTCGTGCTAGCTTTTTCCATCTAGGAAAAAGGCTATCACTGTCCACCCTATCTAAACCTCTAATCATCTTATATGTTTCGATTAGGTCCCCTCTTAGCCGCCTCCTTTCTAACGAAAACAACCTCAAATCCCTCAGCCTCTCCTCATAAGACCTGCCCTCCATACCAGGCAACATCCTGGTAAACCTCCTCTGTACCCTCTCCAATGCCTCCACATCTTTCTTATAATGTGGGGACCAGAACTGCACACAATACTCCAAGTGCAGCCGCACTAGAGTTTTGTACAGTTGCAACATGACGTTGCGGCTCCGAAATTCAATCCCTCATTGCATCCCTCGTCCCCATCGGATCACACTGTATCTCTTAATGCAACAAACCCACTCCCCGTATCCCTGAAAATCACCAACCTAATCCCCGTATCCCTCAAAATCACCAATCCACTTCCCGTATTCCTGAAAATCACCAACCCATTCCCTATATCCCTCAAAATCACCAATCCAGTCCCCGTATCTCTGAGAAATACCAACCTACTCTCCACATCCCTGGAAATCACCAACTCACTCCCCGTATCCCTTAATGCCATTGATGCACTTTATTCCCAAATTCTTCAACCCCGCTGACCGTGAGCTCCCGCCTGCCATTTTCCTCAAATCCCTCAACCCCAACTTCTCCTCATTTTACCACCCAGCTTCTCAGCAAACTCCACCAGATAAGAAGCCAGAAAAGGTGGAGAGGTGGGATGTCCACTGGAAATGTCAGAACTTTAATGGGACTTTGTTGGGTAAGTATCTGGAGAAATACGGAACCCCAGCAAGAAATCAGGATTAAGGTGTGGATCTGCCATGACAGCAGTGTGGCTTGAGGGGCTGAATTGCCTCCTCCTCTTGTGATACTTCCTCAAGTCCACTCACTCACCATGAGGCGTTTAGAGTCATCGAGGTTTACAGCATGGAAATGGGCCCTTCAGCCCAACTTGTCCATGCCACCCTTTTTTTAAACCCCTAAGCTAGTCCTAATTGCTTGCGTTTGGCCCATATTCCTCTATACCCATCATTCCCATGTAACTGTCTAAATGCTTTTTAAAAGATAAGATAGCCTTTGAATAGATTATTTTAATAGACAAAATAGACCCATCTCTACTACTACTAGTGGCAACTTGTTCCAGACACTCACCACCCTCTGTGTGAAAAAATTGCCCCTCTGGACACTTTTATATCTCTCCTCTTTCATCTTAAACCTGTGTCCTCTAGTTTTAGGCTCCCTTACCTTTGGGAAAAGATATTGACTATCTAGCTGCTCTGTGCCCCTCATTATTTTATAGACCTCTATAAGATCACCCCTTAGCTTCCTAGGCTCAAGAGGAAAAAGTCCCAGTCTATCCAGCCTCCCCTTAAAACTCAAACCACCAAGTCCCGGTAACATCCTAGTAAATCTCTTCTGCACTCTTTCTAGTTTAACAATATCTTTTATATAATAGGGTGACCAGAACTGTACACAGTATTCCAAGTATCACTTTATCAATGTCTTGTACAACTTCAACAAGACATCCCAACTCCTGTATTCAGTGTTCTGACCGATGAAACCAAGCATGCCGAATGCCTTCTTCACCACTCTGTCCACCTGTGACTCCATTTTCAAGGAGTTATGAACACGTACATGTTATTTTGGGAATGATCTGTATTGGGTGGTGGCGGGGGGAGGGGAGGGGGATTCTTCCCGTCCCACCTACCACAGGAATCATTGTGAGTGTTGGCGCAGACTGTGCAAAGATCTGTTGACTTCGGGTGGGATTTTCCGGTTTTGGGGTAAGCATGGCTGGGATCTCCTGCCTGAAGTTAATGGATATTTCCGTTGTCGAACCCTCGCCCCCTCCGACTCAGTGTTGGGAGAGGTGTGAGAGTTTTGGTATATGTATATGGAGGATTAAATTCTGAGGAGTTTTTCTGATTTATAGATTCGAACGGAGCTACTGTCGCAGGAGGTAGAGAGCATTGAGCAACTCAACAGGAATTCTCACAGTGAGTCAGTGCCTGTCTGAAAGCAGCATGGAGCCTGTGCCTCGGAGTGGAGCGACCGAGGTAATGTCAAGTGTATCACCTCTCTCAGACTCCTGATGTTAAACACAACTCACATCCCAGGCAATGGATGTTAAATCACCCACTCTGCTGCTTCCGATATACTGTTCACATTCCACGTTCAACTCAGAAATCAAATGATTCGATACTTCACCTATGTAGCAATGTCTGCACAGACAGAGAATGACTTTATTAGCAACACACAGAGCCTTCAGCAAGTTCACAATGCTGGGTGCGAGGGAGTTAGAGGAGTGAGGGAGATGGGGGAGTGAGGGAGATAATGGGCTGAGGGACATAGGAGAGTAAGGGAGACAGGGGAGTGAGGGAGATGGGGTATTGAGGACAATAGAGGAATGAGGGAGATAGGGGAGTGAGGGCATTAGGGGAATGAGGGAGGTAGGGGACTGAGGGAGATGATGGGGTGAGGGAGACAGGGGAATGAGGACGATGGGGGAGTGAGAGCAATAAGGGAGTGAGGGAGAAGGAGACTGAGGGAGATGGGGGAGTGAGGGAGATGGGGGTGAGGGAGATGGGGGAATGGGAGAGTGAGGGAGAGAGGAGTGGGGGAGGAGAGAGATGGGGAATGAGGGAGAGGATGAGGGAGATGATGAGGAGATGGGGGAATGGGGAGATGGGGGGGGAGATGGGGGAGAGAGATGGGGGGAGAGATGGGGAGTGAGAGAGATGGGGGAGTGAGAGAGATGGGGGAGTGACGAGATGGGGGAGTGAGAGAGATGGGGAATGGAGATGGGGGATGTGGGAGAGGGAGTGGGAGAGATGGGAGTGAGAGATGGGGGAGTGGGAGATGGAGGGAGATGGGGGAATGAGAGATGAGTGAGGAGATGGGGGATGAGGAGATGAGTGAGAGAGAGAGATGCGAATGAGGAGATGGGGGAGGGAGATGGGGAGTGAGGGAGATGATGGGAGTGAGAGAGATGAGGAGATTGAGGGAGATGGGGGAATGAGATGGGGAGTGAGAGAGAGATGAGGGAGATGGGGGAGTGAGAGAGAGAGTGAGAGAGATGGGGGAGGGAGTGAGGAGATGGGGAATGAGATGGGGGAGTGAGAGATGAGGGGAATGAGATGGGAGTGATGGGGGAGTGAGAGAGATGGGGATGAGATGGGGGATGAGGGAGATGAGGGAGTGAGGGAGAGGGGGGAATGAGGGAGATGGGGGATTGAGGGAGATAGGGGAGTGAGGGAGATAGGATAGTGAGGGAGATAATGGGCTGAGGGACATAGGAGAGTAAGGGAGACAGGGGAGTGAGGGAGATGATGGGGTGAGGGAGATAGAGGAATGAGGACGATAGGGGAGTGAGAGCAATAATGGAGTGAGTGAGAAGGACAGTGAGCGAGATAGGGGAGTGAGGGAGATGGGGGAGTGAGGGATATAGAGAAATGAGGTAGAGAAACGAGGGGGAGATGATGGGACATCACTGACAGGGAATATATTGTTCAGGCCTTGCTGATGTGGAGAAGTTAGAAGAATCGCAATGTGTGAGGTGAAGGTATTTCCACGATGCTGTTAGTTTGGGAATTGTAGGACTCAGATCCAGCAATGCTAAAGATGGGGGGGGGGGGGGGGGGGGGGGGGGGGGGGGGGGGGGGGGGGGGGTATATTGGCTGTTGGATTGACTTGAACGTTGCTGGTATCTCCATCGGCCGCTGATCCCCATCGCAAAAGAACTTCAATGTTCTTGCATGTTTTTCAGAATTCCTTTATCCTTTTGATGATCTGTCTTTTCCGACTCTGCGTTCGATCCTGAACCTTCTCATTTATAATATTTCATCCCTGAATAATCCAACCCATTCCCTTCCCAGTGCCATTCAATGCCAACAAGTCCGAGCCTACACCTACCCCTCCAGGATATCGAGGGAGGGAATGACACACAGGTCAGTAGATACAGCTAGGTTTGACCAGGAGCCACACACATACCCACATCTAATCTATGTCTCCTACCCCTCATCAGGAGGTCAAGATGTCAGAGATGGTGGAATTAATTATGGAGACGTCAGCAGAGATCGGAGTGACAGGATTCCGTGTGGCTGGTGGAGGGAAGGAAGGAATCTTTGTCAAGGAAGTGCTGAAGGAGTCAAAGGCTGCAAAAGCCCTGAATCTGAAGGAGGGTAAGCTGTATTTTAGACTGGGTCAGGGCAGGGAAGGCACATCCAGATTGTAACAGTGCACAAAACAGTGGGTAAATAAATGTCCTTTCACAGTCTGGGACAGAGGGTCACGCACTGTCCTTTCACACTCTGGGCCACTGGCTCACACACTGTCCTTTCGCACTCTGGGACACTGGCTCACACACTGTCCTTTCACACTCTGGGACAGAGGGTCACACACTGTCCTTTCACACTGTGGGACACTGGGTCACACATTGTCCTTTCGCACTCTGGGCCACTGGCTCACACACTGTCCTTTCACACTCTGTGACACTGGGTCATACACTGTCCTTTCACATTCTGGGACACTGGCTCACACACTGTCCTTTCACACTCTGGGACACTGGCTCACACACTGTCCTTTCACACTCTGGGACACTGGGTCACACACTGTCCTTTCGTACTCTGGGCCACTGGCTCACACACTGTCCTTTCACACTCTGGGACACTGGGTCATACACTGTCCTTTCACACTCTGGGACACTGGGTCACACACTGTCCTTTCACACTCTGGGACACTGGCTCACACACTGTCCTTTCACACTCTGGGACACTGGCTCACACACTGTCCTTTCA
Organism: Sphyrna mokarran; assembly: GCA_024679065.1. Lineage (NCBI taxonomy): Eukaryota > Metazoa > Chordata > Chondrichthyes > Carcharhiniformes > Carcharhinidae > Sphyrna > Sphyrna mokarran. The sequence goes on from JAGIQG010000036.1 coordinate 16,147,850, forward strand.
CACTCTGGGACACTGGCTCACACACTGTCCTTTCACACTCTGGGACACTGGCTCACACACTGTCCTTTCACACTCTGGGACACTGGCTCACACACTGTCCTTTCACACTCTGGGACACTGGCTCACACACTGTCCTTTCACACTCTGGGACACTGGGTCACACACTGTCCTTTCACACTCTGGGACACTGGGTCACACACTGTCCTTTCACACTCTGGGACACTGGGTCACACACTGTCCTTTCACACTCTGGGACAGTGGGTCACACACTGTCCTTTCACACTCTGGGACACTGGGTCACACACTGTCCTTTCACACTCTGGGACACTGGGTCACACACTGTCCTTTCACACTCTGGGACACTGGGTCACACACTGTCCTTTCACACTCTGGGACACTGGGTCACACACTGTCCTTTCACACTCTGGGACACTGGGTCACACACTGTCCTTTCACACTCTGGGACACTGGGTCACACACTGTCCTTTCACACTCTGGCATTGGGTCACACACTGTCCTTTCACACTCTGGGACACTGGGTCACACACTGTCCTTTCACACTCTGGGACACTGGCTCACACACTGTCCTTTCACACTCTGGGACAGGGTCACACACTGTCCTTTCACACTCTGGGATTCTGGGTCACACACTGTCCTTTCACACTCTGGGACAGAGGGTCACACACTGTCCTTTCACACTGTGGACACTGGTTCACACACTGTCCTTTCACACTCTGGAACACTCAGTCACACACTGTCCTTTCACACTCTGGGATTCTGGGTCACACACTGTCCTTTCACACTCTGGGACTCTGGGTCACACACTGTCCTTTCACACTCTGGGACACTTGGTCACACACTGTCCTTTCACACTCTGGGACACTGGGTCACGCACTGTCCTTTCACACTGTGGGACACTGGGTCACACACTGTCTTTTCACACTCTGGGACAGTGGCTTACACACTGTCCTTTCACACTCTGGGACAGAGGGTCACACACTGTCCTTTCACACTCTGGGACACTCAGTCACACACTGTCCTTTCACACTCTGGGACACTGGCTCACACACTGTCCTTTCACACTCTGGGATTCTGGGTCACACACTGTCCTTTCACACTCTGGGACACTGGCTCACACACTGTCCTTTCACACTCTGGGACACTGGGTCACACACTGTCCTTTCACACTCTGGGACACTGGGTCACACACTGTCCTTTCACACTCTGGGACACTGGGTCACACACTGTCCTTTCACACTCTGGGACACTGGGTCACACACTGTCCTTTCACACTCTGGGACACTGGTCACACACTGTCCTTTCACACTCTGGGACACTGGGTCACACACTGTCCTTTCACACTGTGGGACACTGGGTCACACACTGTCCTTTCACACTCTGGGACAGAGGGTCACACACTGTCCTTTCACACTCTGCGATAGAGGGTCACACACTGTCCTTTCACACTCTGGGACACTTGGTCACACACTGTCCTTTCACACTCTGGGACACTGGGTCACACACTGTCCTTTCACACTGTGGGACAGAGGGTCACACACTGTCCTTTCACACTCTGGGACACTGGCTCACACACTGTCCTTTCACACTCTGGGACACTGGGTCACACTCTGTCTTTTCACACTCTGGGACACTGGGTCACACACTGTCCTTTCACACTCTGGGACACTGGGTCACACACTGTCCTTTCACACTGTATGACACTCAGTCACACACTGTCCTTTCACACTCTGGGACAGAGGGTCACACACTGTCCTTTCACACTCTGGGACAGTGGGTCACACACTGTCCTTTCACACTCTGGGACGGTGGGTCACACACTGTCCTTTCACACTCTGGGACACTGGGTCACACACTGTCCTTTCATACTCTGGGACAGAGGGTCACACACTGTCCTTTCACACTCTGGGACAGGGTCGCACACTGTCCTTTCACACTGCGGGACACTGGGTCACACACTGTCCTTTCTCAACTGTCCTCACACTCTGGGATTCTGGGTCACATACTGTCCTTTCACACTGTGGACACTGGTTCACACACTGTCCTTTCACACTCTGGGACAGAGGGTCACACACTGTCCTTTCACACTCTGGACACGGGTCACACACTGTCCTTTCACACTGTGGGACAGAGGGTCACACACTGTCCTTTTCCTTTCACACTCTGGGACACTGGGTCACACACTGTCCTTTCACACTCTGGGACAGAGGGTCACACACTGTCCTTTCACACTCTGGGACACTGGGTCACACACTGTCCTTTCACACTCTGGGACAGTGGGTCACACACTGTCCTTTCACACTCTGGGACACTGGGTCACACACTGTCCTTTCACACTCTGGGACACTGGGTCACACACTGTCCTTTCACACTCTGCGACACTGGGTCACACACTGTCCTTTCACACTCTGGGACACTGGGTCACACACTTCCTTTCACACTCTGTGACACTGAGTCACACACTGTCCTTTCACACTCTGGGACACTGGGTCACACACTGTCCTTTCACACTGTGGGACACTGGGTCACACACTGTCCTTTCACACTGTGGGACACTGGGTCACACACTATCCTTTCACACTCTGGGACACTGGGTCACACACACTGTCCTTTCACACTGTGGGACACTAGCTCACACACTGTCCTTTCACACTCTGGGACAGAGGGTCACACACTGTCCTTTCACACTCTGGGACACTGGGTCACACACTGTCCTTTCACACTGTGGGACACTGGGTCACACACTGTCCTTTCACACTCTGGGACAGAGGGTCACACACTGTCCTTTCACACTCTGGGACAGAGGGTCACACACTGTCCTTTCACACTCTGGGACACTGGGTCACACACTGTCCTTTCACACTCTGGGACACTGGGTCACACACTGTCCTTTCACACTCTGGGACAGTGGGTCACACACTGTCCTTTCACACTCTGGGACACTGGGTCACACACTGTCCTTTCACACTCTGGGACACTGGGTCACACTCTGTCTTTTCACACTCTGGGACACTGGGTCACACACTGTCCTTTCACACTCTGGCGGTCACACACTGTCCTTTCACACTCTGGGACACTGGGTCCACACTGTCCTTTCACACTCTGGGACACTGGGTCACACACTGTCCTTTCACACTCTGGGACAGGGTCACACACTGTCCTTTCACACTCTGGGACAGTGGGTCACACACTGTCCTTTCACACTCTGGGACACTGGGTCACACACTGTCCTTTCACACTCTGGGACACTGGGTCACACACTGTCCTTTCACACTCTGGGACACTGGGTCACACACTGTCCTTTCACACTCTGGGACACTGGGTCACACACTGTCCTTTCACACTTGGGACACTGGGTCACACACTGTCCTTTCACACTCTGGGACAGAGGGTCACACACTGTCCTTTCACACTCTGGGACAGTGGGTCACACACTGTCCTTTCACACTCTGGGACAGTGGGTCACACACTGTCCTTTCACACTCTGGGACACTGGGTCACACACTGTCCTTTCACACTCTGGGACACTGGCTCACACACTGTCAAAGAACAAAGAACAACACAGCACGGGAAACAGGCCCTTCGGCCCAACGAGCCCACTCCGCTGTCCTGACGTCTTTATGACATATCCTTGACTTTAGGCTATGCCTATTGTTGAAGATTCCCATATAGAGACCAATATAGGGACAATTTGTTACCCAATCAGCCTAAGAGCACATTTTTGGGATGTGGGAGGAAACCGGAGCACCCGGAGAAAACCCACGCAACCACGGGGAGAACACGCAAACTCCCGCAGACACAGGCCCCAAATCCATGTTTCTGCACAGCAACAGCGATAGTCTCTGAGCTGCCATGTTGCCCATCAGATGGTCCAGTTTAAGCATACACTAACGACGTGAAGCACCTAGGCAACTCCTGAAGCAACATCCAAGAGCAGCCCTCGCACGACCTGCCGAGTGCATACACCTTGTTGGTCAAGGTGGACCGAATTGCCTGTGGAAACAAATAAGACAGTAAACATGAGAAAAACTCAGGGATAGACATCCCTGAGACAAACTAAAAGATATTCTAATACTATTTGGTCGTCCCAAAGCTCCCGATATTCAAACAGTCCTGCTATATCCCTCTACCCGCAGACCGCTCATGTGGCTGTCCAAGAGACCCTTAAACAACCCTAGCGTGCCTGCTCCCACCACCTTACTCGGCAGTGCATTCCACACCCCCACTACCCTTTGTGTGAAAAACTGACCTCTAATATTCGTCTTATACATAGCCCCCCTCACCCTGAGCCCGTGACCCCTCGTTCTATCCATTTCTAATGGTGGAAAAAGCTTACCACCATTTACTCTATCTATACCCCTCATAATCTTATATACCTCTATTAGATCCCCTCTCAGCCGACGTCTTTCAAGGGAAAACAACCCCAGTGTGTTCAATCTTTCCTCGTAAGACTGCCCTTCCATACCAGGCAGCATCCTGGTAAATCTCCTCTGCACTCTCTCCAGGGCCTCCACATCCTTCCGGTAGTACGGCGACCAGAACTGAACGCAGTACTCCAAGTGATGCCTAATCAAAGTTCTATACACCTGCAACATCAGACTCCTACTCTTGTATTCTATACCCCTTCCTATGAAGGCTAACATACCATACGCTTTCTTTATCATTTTCTTCACCTGTACTGACACCTTCAGAGACTTGTGAACCTGCACGCCCAGGTCTCTCTGCATCTCTATACTCCGGATAGTTTTACCTTTTATCCTATAACTCCCCTCTACATTATTCCGGCCAAAATGCATCACCTCGCATTTATCCGGATTAAATTCCATTCGCCATCTATCTGCCCAGTCTACCAGCCTATCTATGTCCTGTTGTATTGCCTGGCACTGCTCCTCAGTCCCCGCCGATCCAAACATCTTAGTGTCATCAGCAAATTTGCTGATCACACCACCTACCCCCTCTTCCAAGTCATTTATATACATCACAAATAGAAGAGGTCCTAGTACTGAGCCCTGTGGCACACCACTAGTGACAGACCTCCAGTTGGAAAAAAAGCCTTCCACTACTACCCACTGTCTCTTCCTCCCAAGCCAGTTCTCAACCCATCTACATACCTGGCCCTGTATCCCATGTGCCTTCACCTTTTCTATCAACCTACCATGAGGAACCTTGTCAAACGCCTTACTGAAATCCATGTAGAAGACATCAACAGCTTGTCCTTCATCAACCGTTATTGTCACCTCTTCAAAAAATTCCACTAGATTCGTAAGGCACGACGTCCCCTTAACGAAGCCATGCTGCGTATCCCTGATCAGATCGCAGCGCTCCAGATGCTCATACATCCTGTCCCTGAGAATCCTCTCCATTAGCTTACCTATAACTGAAGTCAAGCTCACTGGCCTATAGTTCCCTGGTTATCCCTCTGACCCTTTTTAAACAAAGGTACTACATTTGCTATCCTCCAGTCCTCTGGGACCTCACCTGTGTCCAAAGAAGAGACAAAGATTTGCGTCAGAGGCCCAGCAATGTCTTCTCTCACCTCCCTTAGCAGCCTGGGGTAAATACCATTAGGCCCCGGAGCTTTATAAGTCTTTATGCTGCCTAAAAGCCCCAACACCTCTTCCCTCGTAATGATTATTTCCTTTAACGGGTCCTCAAATTCCTCAAAGCCGGCATCAGACATCAGGCTCCTCTCCTGCGTGAATACCGACGCAAAGTATTCATTCAGGATCTCCCCCATTCCCTCAGGCTCTAAGCTGAGGGAATGTTCCCCTCCTCTGTCCTGAGAGGTCCAATCTTCCCTCTAACCATCCTTTTGCTCCTTACATAGGAGTAAAATGCCTTAGGATTTTCCTTAATCCTACCTGCCAAAGCAATTTCGTGGCCCCTTTTTGCCTTTCTGACACCCCTTTTAAGATCCCGTCTACACTCTCTATATTCTTCCAGCACTGTCTCTGTCCCCAGTTGCCTAGATCTAACGTACGCCTCCCGCTTCTTCCTGACCAAGTCCTCAATATCCCTAGTAACCCACGGTTCTCTAATCCTACCTTTCCCATCCTTTCTCCTTACCGGCACGTGTCTTTCCTGCAAAAATTTTAGTTTTCCCTTGAAAGACTCCCGCACGTGCAGCGTCGACCTACCCTCGAACAGCTTATCCCAGTCGGTATCCCTAAGATCCTGCCTAATCTGGCTATATCCAGCCCTCCCCCAGTTTAACACCATCCCCTTAGGGCAGGCTTCATCTTTTTCCATTAATATCCTAAAGCAGACAGAGTTGTGGTCACTATTAGACACATGCTGTCCTACTACAACGTCAACCACCTGCCCTGGCTCATTCCCCAGAACCAGATCCAGTATAGCCCCCTCTCTAGTCGGGCTATCCACATACTGCTCCAAGGACCCTTCCAAAACACACTGTACAAATTCCTCCCCGTCCGCACCTTCCGCTTTGGGCACCTTCCAATCTACCCCAGGGAAATTGAAATCTCCCACTACAACCACCCTATTCTTCCTACACTTATCTAAAATGTCCCTGCATATCCCTTCTTCCACGGCCTGCGGGCTGTTGGGCGGTCTGTAGTACACACCCAACATAGTAACCTCTCCCTTCCTATTCCTCAACTCCACCCATAGCGACTCAATTCCTAAATCATCCATACCACCCTCCCTCTGCACTGCTATGATGTGATCCTTAACTAATAATGCCACTCCCCCTCCTGTCTTCAAACCACCTCTGTCATGCCTAAAACACTTATACCCTGGAATATTCAATTGCCAGTCCTGCCCCTCCTTTAACCACATCTCAGTCACACTCTGTCCTTTCACACTCTGGGACAGTAGGTGCAGGTTTGATGGGCTGAATGGCCTCATCCTGGCTCTATTTTGTATGTTTAAGTTGAGAGGGTTGGCTTATGAGAAGAGATTGAGTGGACTGGGGCTATACTCACTGGAATTCACTCTGGGATAGTGGGATTGTCCCTCCTCCCCGATGCCTAACAGTGGGTTGCCAGCATGTTTCGCCTGCTCTCTCAGTGACGGTTGTGTGTGGATGTGTGCGCAGGGGACCAGCTCCTCAGCGCTAAGGTCTACTTCGACAATGCCAAGTATGAGGATGTGATGAAGATTCTTCAGAGTGCCGAGCCGTATAAAGTTGCCTTCTGCCTGAAGCGGACTGTGCCCAGCACTGACGTGGCCATTTCAGCAGAGACTGGGAGCCTTGAACTGAGAGGGCCAGAAGCTAAAAAGACTAAACTGGTAAGATTTACAAACAAAAATCCTGGATTATTCTGGAACCTTCTTCACCAAGTGGCAACTTTCTATAAACAAGACGGGGTTTTACTTTTACATTAGCGCAGGAAGCAGCAAAACCATCACTTGCTTTGTACACAAACTGCTTTCTATTTCAATGGAAAATTATTCTCGTGAAAAGGGCAGTCAGGTACCCCTCAGCACCCTCCCCCCATGAGAACAGCTGTGAAATGGACAGTCCAATATGGACGGCCACTCCACAGCATCAGGGACCTGGGTTCGATTCCCTTCCTCGGGTGACTGTCCGTGTGGAATTTGCACATTCTCCCCGTGTCTGCGTGGGTTTCCTCCGGGCACTCCGGTTTCCTCCCACAGTCCAAAGTGCGGGTTCGGTTGATTGGCATGCTAAATTGTTCCTTAGTGTCAGGAAGATTAGCAGGCTAAATACATGGAGCTCCAGGGATAGGATGGGGTTGTTGTTAGTGCAGATGGGCTGAATAGCCTCCTTCTGCACTGTAGGGGTTCTATGAGTCTAAAACTTGAAGCAGCAAATCCATTGCTTGATTTCTCCACCTCGTCAATGAGAATCTATATAATTTAGCCTTAAAAATATTCCATGGTCAATCTCCACTGCTCTCTGGAAAAGAGAAACATATAGACCCAAAAACAAAAAGGTCAGTAGGTAACTGTATTCCAGAAAGATGAAAACAAGATGCTGGAATCTGAAACAAAGGCTCAAAATGCTGGAAAATCTCAGCGGGTCTGACACATCTGTGGAGAGAGAATAGAGCCAATGTTTTGTGTCAGGAAGACCCTTCTCTGAGAATCATGAAGTGTCATTCAGACTGGAAACGTTGGCTCTATTCTCTCTCCACGGATGCCGTCAGACCCGCTGAGATTTTCCAGCATTTTCAATTTTGTAACTAAATTCCAGCCTGTCCAGTTTCGATTAAAACCAAAACTGATAAGATGACTCATGTTGAATTTGAATGAGTAAAAACTTGTGATTGTATGAATCAAAGACAGCCAGAGATTGTTTATTAATTTACTTTTGAAGATTGACTATAGTGAGGGCCAGGAATGGAAGTGAGCTAGTCAGCTCCTTGCAAGGGGCTGAATGGCCTCCTCCAGTGCCGAGCCCCTTTTCCAGTCGGGGATATGCTGGGTGTAGACCACATTGGATGTCATTCAGGAGCAGCTAAACTGGGGAGGCGATGGCTGTATTATTGCTAGATTATTGATCCAGAAACTCAACTAATGTTCTGGGGACCCGGGTTCGAATCCCACCATGGAAGATGGTGGAATTTGAATTCAATAAATTAAGAATCTACTGATGACCATGAAACCATTATCAATTGTCGGAAAAACCCACCTGGTTCACTGTCACTGAAGGAAGGAAATCTGCTGCCCTTACCCAGTCTGGCCTACATGAAGGGCAGCACAGTGGCACAGGGTTTAGCTGCCTCACAGTGTCAGGAATGTGGGTTTGATTCCTGGCTTGGGTCACTATGTGGGTGTGCAGAGTTTGCACATTCTCCCCATATCTGCGTGGGTTTGCTCTGCGTGTTCCGGTTCCTCCCGCAGTCCAAAGATGTGTAGGTTAGGCCATGCTAAATTGCCCCTTAGTGTCGGGGGACTAGTTAGGGTAAATACATGGGGTTACGGGGATAGGGCCTGGGTGGGATTCTGATTGGTGTTGTCTCATAGGGCTGAATGACCTCCTTCTGCACCGTAGGAGTTTGGATGACTCCAGAGTCACAGCAATGTGATTAACTCTCAACTGCCCTCTGTAATGGCTGAGTGAGATACTCAATTCAGGGGCAATAAATGCTGGCCCAGCCAGCGACACCCATGTCCCACAAATTAATTAACTAAAAAAGATTTTGAATTGACAGGCCGCATACGTACTATAGAGAGCAAGGACTAATGGCCATGTCTTTTGTTTAGAGTGTCAAAAGCATGTCGCCCATCAAGAAAACCAAGAAGTTAATGAAGGGGAAGGTCCTCAGCAGGGACGAGGCGGGTGTGGAGCTGGATGTGCCAGTAGACGTGGAGTTTGCCTTCCCCAAGTTCTCCACCTTTAAGAAGCTGACCATCACTTCCCCCAAGGACGCAGCGGCTTCGAAAGGTCAGGGCAGGGTCACGCACCCGGAGGTGGAAGCTGAACTCTCCTTGGGAGAGGGACCTGTGAAAGACAAGAAGAAGAAGCTGAAGTTCCCGGGGCTGCGGGGGTGGGAGTCGGGGAAGGGCAAGGAGGACGCTGGGCTGAAACCCCCTGAGCCAAAAGGCACCGTCTCGGCGAGGCCTCCGCAGGTCACAGCTGGAGCCAAAGCTGACACCAAGAAAGAGAAAGTAGATGTCCCCATTTCGAAAGCTAAAACGGAAGTGACGGTGACCGGCGGAGCTGAAAGGGAGGCAGCTGAAGGCAAGCTGGCTCTCGGCATCCCAGCGAAAGCCCCTAAGGTCGAAATAGACATCGGCCTACCAAAAGCTGAACCGGACGTCAAAGGCCCATCGGCAGAAGGTGACCCGAATGCCAAAGGCTTCAAGCTGAAGATGCCATCGTTTGCCGCAAAAGATGGCGAGGCAGCCGAGAAAACAGGCCCAAAGGTCAAAGTGGAAAGTCAAGAAGCTGTGGGTGAGGTGGAGGGCAAACTGAAAATGCCCCAAATCTCCATACCCAGCATTGACATCTCCGTACCAAAAATGAAAGAAAGCGAAGAAGTCGGTGTGGCTCCGCGAGGTGTCGAAATTGCCGTCGGTACTTACAGGCCAGAAGGTTTGGAAGGAAAAGTTAAAGAACTTGCCCAGAAAGTCACAACAATTGATATTTCCGCCCCCAAGGTGTCGGATTTTGAAATCAGTCTACCTAAGGGTAAAGCTGACGTTTCCGGCGTGGGGTTCGATGGCAAAGCCCCCGACATTAGAGCTGCAAAGGTCAAGGGAGAAATCCAGAAACCTAAGGGCAGCATTGAAGGACCTGAGGTCAAACTGAAGGTGCCTAAAGTGTCCCTCCCAGACTTCAGCATCTCCACCAAGGGCAAAGAAGACCAGGAAATCGAAGGCGAAGCTCCAGACGCCAAAGGCTCAATGCTGAAGATGCCAAAATTTGAGGTCTCTCTACCCAAAATGAAACTCGGAGAAGCCGAGGCTGCTGGCTCCCCACCAAAGGCTGAAACCCGAGTACAGGTCTCCAAAGCTAAAATGGACATCAAGGGCCCCCAACTGGAAGAACCCGAAGCAAAGTTTAAACTGCCCTCGGTGAAAATGCCAACTATTGACATTTCAGCGCCCAAGGTAACAATTCCAGATGTTCAGCTTCCTGCTCGGAAAGTAGAGGTTTCTTCCCCAGGGGTTGACCTGAAAACTTCAAAGGTCAGCATCGGCGCACCAAGGGCTGATGGTCAAAAACCTGACGAGGGATTCGATCTGCAGCTGAAGATGCCCAAGGTGTCACTGCCGACGTTTGACATCTCAGCCAGCGGCAAGGAAGCCGAGGCAAAACTGGAGGCGGACGGCGAAGATGCCAAGTTCAAAGGGATGAAGATCCCCAAATTTGAAGTGGCTCTACCCAAAATCAAACAGGCGGAAGACGAAGCAGAGCTCGCTGCAGAAGCCGACGTGAGCGGCCCTGGCCTCGGCATCATGGGAAAGCTGCCATCCGTCAAAATGCCCACAATTGACATCTCGGCACCGGAGATAAAGATCCCTGATGTCCACCTTCCCGTGGGTAAGGCAGAGGGCCCACCACCGGCTGTCGAAGGTGGCATCAAGATTCCCAAAGTCGGCATCGGAGCCCCAAAGGTTGGCAGCCAACCTTCCGAAGTGAGTCCAGAGGCTCTCACTCTGCAGCTAAAGATGCCCAAAGTGGCTCTGCCAACGTTTGGTACATCACCCAGCGGCAAGGAGGCGGCAGCAGAAGTCCGTGGCCCCGAGGTGGATATTAAGGGAAAACTGCCATCGGTTAAAATGCCAACGCTTGACATCTCGGCACCCGAGATAAAACTACCAGAGATGGACGTTAACATCTGCCATCCCAAAGAGAAAGCAGAAGTTGGTGATGTTGCTGTCAAAGGGGAGGGCAAGGGTCTCCTTGCCAGTGTGAAATCGCCAAAGACTGCTGGAGAGGAACAGAGGTCTGGAGTTACCCTGACGGGTCCCGATATCACCCTCCAAATGCCAAAGGTATCGCTTCCAAAGTTCGATATCTCAATGAAGAGCAAAGAGACTGGAGCAGACGTTGATGTGAGAGCAGGAAAAGGACTGGATGCTGAGGGTATGGATGGGAAAGCAAAGCTTAAAATGCCCCAATTTGAAGTAGCTCTTCCAAAGCTGAAAACAGGCGAAGTGGATGTGTCCGGCCCAACGACTGAGGCTGACGTCAAAACCGGTAAACGGGACACAAAGGGCAAGGCCGACGTGGAAGAGGACGAGAGTTCAAAGCTGAAGCTGAAAATGCCTTCGATGAAAATGCCCACAATTGATATTCCTACCCTTCAAACTGAGTTCCTGGACATCGATATCAGCCTGCCCTCGATTAAATCGACTTCCGCCGCTGAAGGTGATGCCAAGATTGACAGTAGTGTTGAAGGGCCTGATGCCAAAGTCAAAATGCCCAAAATCTCACTGCCAAGATTTGGCTCCAAGAGTAAGGAGGGAGACAGCAATGGGGCAAAGGTTGACGGAAAGACGCCCTCTCCAGCAGCAAAGGGCAAAGTCCAAGGGAAGGCCTTTGATGTCAATATCAAAGGAGCATCTGTCGATGCAGATGTTGACGATCCAAAACTGAAAGGGAAAGAAGGCAAACTCAAGATGCCCAAGTTCAAAATGCCGACTTTTGGAACTTCCAAGAAATACGAGGAAGGCATTGACATCTCTATTCCCAGCCCTGACATCAAGAAACACAATACGAAAGGCAAGGTCGAAGTTACAGGGCAAGAACTTAAAGCAGACAGTCCTGAGGGAAAAGGAAAATCCACCAAATTTGGGATTTCAGCACTTAAAAGCAAATCTCTGGAAGTCGAAGTGAGTCTTCCCTCAGACACTCATTCAGCAAAGGGCAAAGCAGAGGGTAAGGATCCTGGTGCCGGCACAAAAAAGACGGATATCGGCACCAAGGCCGATCTGACCACCGAAGGACCTGACATCCAACTCAAGATGCCGTCTTTTACAATGCCCACCATTGGGATCTTCGGACCAAAAGTAGAAACAGACCTGGACACAGAGGCCAAAACCAAATCCGGAACGTTAGATGCCGAAGGTTCCGGCAGCAAGTTGAAAATGCCAAGTATACAGATGCCTTCGATTGAAATTTCGGTGCCTCAGGTAAAGCCCGCAGACACCGAGGGGCTGTTACCGAGGCCGGAAGTCGATGTCTCGGAAGTCGAACTGAAAAGCTACGGGGGAGAATTAAAGATTCCGAAAGTGAAGGGGAAAACAGGAGTGCCCGACCCGGAGGAGAAACAGAAACTCCCCTCGGTGAAAATGCCATCAGTTGACATTTCGGTCCCCAAAGTGAAGGCTCCAGATGTTGACCTCAGTTTCCCTGTTCCCAGGGCTGACACCTCGCTACAAAGGGCTGAAGGCAAGGCTACTTTGTTAAGCTCTGAACCCCAAGACCTGGAGCTCAAGCTGAAGATGCCCAAGTTTGGCTTGTTGGGGTCAAAGGAAAAGGAGACGGGTGCTGACGTTTCAGCATCTGCCGAGGATGCAGAAGGCAAAGGGGTGACGTTCAAAGGAAAAATGCCGAAAGTGGACATTTCTCTACCCAAAGTTAAACAGTCTGAAGTTGACATCGAGATGGATGCCTCTCTACTTGAGGCCGAGGGAACAGATACAGAAGGAAAGTTTAAACTGCCCGCATTTTCTCTGCCAAAGTTCTCACCACCAAAGATCGCGGCTCCTGATATCAACCTCGATATCACTTTGTCCAAAGACAGGAAGTTGGCTCGTGAGGCCCCAAGCCCCAAAGCGGAGCCTCACTCTGCAGGAGGTGAATTCAAAATAAAGATGCCTCAGGTTTCTTTGCCTGGTTTTGGTGCTTCCGCGGCCGAGGCAAAGGACATTGAGCTGGACGGCAGTGTTCCGACGGAGAAATCGAAGGCAAAATCAAAAGCCGAGATTAAAGGCTCTCAGGTGGAGCTGGAAAGCCCGGGGGAGAAAATCAAAGGGGGCAAAATCAAAATGCCCAAATTCCAGATCAGCACAAAGGTCAAAGCCGAAGGGGAGACGGCTGAAACCAAAGAGGAAACAGAGGGAGGGAAACTCAAGCTGAGGCTCCCTAAATTTGGGACTTCGCCCAAATCCACCGAAATGGAGGCCGGTGTGGAGCTGGAGGGCTCGGACGGGAAAGGTAAAGCGTCCAAATCCAAAACGTCCGTATTTGGAATTTCACTAGGGAAAGGCGGGAAGGAGGAGGTGGATCCCAGCGGGCGTGTGTCTGGGCCCGTTGAGGGAGAACTCGACGCAAATGGTAGCAAAAAGTCAGAGAAGTTCAAGATTAAGATGCCATCGGTCGCCATCCCCACACCGAGAGTGGACGTTGACATCGATAGGAGTTCACCCAAAGGTAAGGTCACCTCCACTGACCAGGAAGTCAAAGTTGACATAAAAGGGTCAAAGGGAGCGCAGGTCAAAGGTGAACTGCAGGCCCCAGATGCAAGCGTGGACAGTTCCGAATCTTGGTTCAAAATGCCTAAACTTACAATGCCTGATTTTAACATCTCCGATAGCGACAGGAAAGATGGCAGCGCGACGGTGGAAACAAAGGTGAAGGTGTCAGAAACAAGTGTCCGCAGGTCCAAAGCCGAGGTAGATGTTCAGGGTCCAGAAGTGGACGTGGATGGCAAGTTCCAGATGTTGATGGCAAAGATGCCCAAAGTTGAGATTGACTTGCCCAAAGACGACTCATTTGGGGAGGGAAAAGTTGAGGTCAAAGCAGGTGTAGATGTTCAACAGACTGGTCAAGGTGGCGCAAGTTCAGAAGTATCCTCAACGGGCTTCTTTAAGATGCCCACTGTTGAAATTTCAACGCCCAAAATCGGAGAGTCATCAGTTGGCGTGGAGGGAGGTGGCACTGGAATGGACCTGCGCGCACTGGAGGGCAGAAGGGGTTTCCAGGAGGCCGACGGTGACATCCTTCAGCTGAAGATGCCCAAGGTCGAGCTTCCCTCATTCGGATTGACTGAGTCAAAGGACAAAAGTCAAGAGGCATCTGGAGATCGGAGCAGCACAGGGGCTACCATGGGCAGTTCGGTGTCCAAGGCTAAAACAGAGGTTAAAGGTCCACAGGTGAGCGGCAAAGACCTGCAAGTTGAATCTGACGTAGCGGGAGCAGAGGGCAAGCTGAACAAACTCAAAGAGAAGATGTCAAAGTTTGGTGTGGAGTTGCCGAAAGTCTCACCGCAAGAGGAGACCACTGGGGTGGTCAAGGGCGAAAGCACGGCCAAGGGCAGGGATGTGAGTTATACCTCACTCAAGGCCGATATTGAGCTGACAGGACCCGAGGCGAAACTGAAGACCGACAAATCTGGAAAGCAGCTGTTTGGCTTTCCAAAGACATCGTCACCCAAGGACAAAGGACGCAGCAAACCCGCAGCCGCAAAGGCCGGAACTCCACCAGATAGCTCAGAGGTCAAACTGAAAACCTCCAAGGTGAAGATGCCCAGCTTTGGGATCTCCTGGTCGAAAAATAAAACCTCAGAGTTTAACGGGGGTCTAGAGACAGAGACATCCGGCAGGAAAGGAGAGGACTGGGAAATTCTGCGGAAAAAGACGGGAGCCGAGGAAAGCGACGACACGGATAGCTTGGAGGGAAAATCGAAACTGAAATTGAAGCTGCCCAAGGTTAAAATTCCCACAGTGGACGTCTCCCTGAGTGGGCCTGGTTCATCCGTCGCTGTGAAGCCTGACGATGCATCCGGACTCCACCTCAACGGCGAGAGCGAGAGTCACGGAATGATTGGCAAAATCAAACTTCCGAAAGTGGAATTCTCCTCACCCTACCAGAAGGCCAAAGATGGTGACAATGAGCAGAGCCTCCAGCTGGTCAAAACGGAGATGTCGCTGTCGAAAGATGACGCGTCCCCCCAGTCGCCCAGGGTTAATGGAGGGGCGGTCAGGGGCGGGAAGGTCAAAGGGCCAAAAATAAACTTATCAGGTTTCAAAAAGAAAGGCCACCAGAGGGTACAAGAGGAGGGAGATGCCGAGGCGTCGAAGCTGGTGACGTCGACCGCCCGGACTGAGCTGGCACTGCTGGAGTCCGGAGGTGACGCAGGGCACACCAAAACCAGCAAATCGAAAACAGGGGGCTTCCTCCCGGGTAAATTCAAGGGAACGTACTCTGTTCACGGCACCACCACGGATTCCAGCAAGGAACACAAACCAAAGGCAGGCGCGGGCGGGGAGAGAGAGGAGTCGGAAATCAAGTCAGCTAAGCTCAAAATCCCCAAGTTCTCCCTTGGCCCCAAGTCTAAGGGGGTACTGGAGCTCAGCTCGGCGGAATATCAGAACAACGTCGTCTCGGAGCTGCAGCTGGAAGACGCAGAGTCCGCCAGCCGCCATTTTAAATTCCAGGTGCCCAGGATCGGCTTCACGACTGTCTACCACGAGGAGCACAGCTCCGAGGAGAAGGTGGTGGACGGGCAGGGCTCCCTGACCGTGTCCAAGGGCAGAAAACAGGCGAAAATGGAAACTCTGACCGATAAACCGACCAGCATTTAACTGAAGGATGCGGTGCAGAGGGGCAGTGAAAACTCCATTCCAGCACCACGTCCTGAATGGACAGAGACCTTTGTGTTGTACAGATCTCCCTCACTTGGACTGTTCCGGCAAATTAACAGCGTTTTGGTGCACAGGCGGATAATAATGACTGGATTATAGTTTGGCATAACAAGATACTGGCTGGAGCTTCGCGGGGCTGGTTAAACCTGTCCCCAATCCTGTACATCAATTCTAATGTAAGAATGTAACTTGTGGAAAACATTCTCTGTAACTAACACTCACCAACATGCTCCATCGCAGGAACACGCACCCCTAATCTTCTCATCTTGCTTCAAGACTTTATGCTTTAGATTGGCAATCTTGCCAAAGCGTAACGGATTAATTACAGATTAACAACCCAGGTCTGGGCTCACAGTTTGTACAAGCGTTTTGTAATCTGAGAGGACAATACTTAGAGGGAAATGGATTAAATCCTCGGGCGAAAGTGAGGCCGAGAGAGTGAATTCAGCCCCGGGGTGGTGGGTGCTTTACAAAGTGAATGGACCCCAAAGGGTGAGAGAGGTGAGTGAATTCCGACGGGGGGGGGAGGTGGTGAACCTGCTCTGTCTGTGAGTCCATTTGCGATGTCCTGGTTTTTGTCTTACAGGGATCTGTGGCCAGTCTAATGATGCTTCATTTTTATTAAATACCAGGCTTTGCAGAGCAATCAAATAGAAGGCGGCTGCGTGGGATGGCTGACTGACTGTGTACACAGTCAAGAGTGTGTGTGTGTGCGTGTGTGCGTGTCTGTGTGTGTGTGCGTGTGTATGCATGAGTGCGTGTGTGTGTATGTGTGAGCGAGTGTGTGTGTGTGTGTGTGCATGTGTGTATGCATGTGTGTGAGCGACTGTGTGTGAGCGAGTATGTGTGTATGAGGTGTATGTGTGTGTGTGAGCAAGTGTGTGTGTGTGAGCGAGTGTGTGTGTGTGTGAGGAAGTGTGTGTACACAGTCAGGTTCCAGCAGTATTGTTATAACCGTATGGAGTTACTTGTGTCAACATGTTAAAGGCAGGCTATAGCGAGGTGTCAAAAGTCAAGGATTACACACTCCTGTCCCTGGAATAGAGGAATTGGTGGATTATTAGGCATTCTTATGGAGTCCGATTGAGAAAATTCGAAATGTTTATATTCCATTAACAGTTTACATTCCAAGTGCATTTACTGCCTGCTTTTCAAGCACATTTATTGTGTGAAGGGTTAATTGCTGGAGTAGGTAACAAGTCAGGTCATTCTGCTCCAATTCGTTAACACTGACTATATTGAGGATGCTGATGACGTCAGGTTAAATTAGCCAGGAGTAGTGGTAACAGTAGGGTTAAATCAGTCAGGATCTCTGGGTAAAGCCAGGTTAAACTGTTCAGAGTGAGTGTTAATTCTTTCCTGTTAGTCACGCTCCTACCTGCTTCACTTCATCCATGCACTTTGGTTCTTCAATTCCTTTGAAGCTGTTTGTTTGCCGACTATCTGATCTTTAGTGTGAATGGACACTGGAATAATGAACTAAAACCATATTTACACAGTCTGCCTGGAGAGAGTGAGAAAATTATTATGGAGAATGTGATAATTTGCAATGTTCATATCTGTTACAGATTTGTTAATTTTCTGCTTTTAATATTGTCTGTACCAAAGTTATTAAATCTTTATTTCAAAGGAGAATGTCTTGAAATTCTTTAAATATCTTCCTGCCGGTTGCTGCAAAATATTTTAGCCTCCAAATTAAAAGATATTCCTAAACTGACGTGATTTCCAAGTATGACCTCAGACTCTAATTATATTTTTAAATGGTTAATGGAAGCGGGAGAATATTGCTGCTCCTCTGTAATCTGTATCTGTTCCTCAATCACTCACTCACACACACTGAGCCCATCCCACACTCAGTATAGCTCCTTCATCTCTCTCATACACACACACACACACACACACACACACGCTCTCACACACACACACACACATACACTCACACTCACACATACACACACTCACACATACACACACACATACACACACAAACACAACTCGCACACACATACGTACACACATGCACTCACTCATACATACACACATACATTCACACACATACGCACTCACACTCACATACAACACACACACATACACTCACTCACATACAACACATACATATACGCACACAAACATTAACTCACATACAACACACACATACACGTTCACACACATACACTTAAAGACACACACACATAAATTGACACATATGAATACACACAGACACACACACATTTACACAAACAGACTTACACTCAAATTCACATATACATTCACACTCACTCACACGCACAGATACATGCACGCTCACACATACATGCAAACACACATGCACACATACACAACTCATGCATACACTCGTGTACACTCACACACACTGACACAGCCTGTCCCACACTCAGATACATCTCCTCTATTACTAACCCATATTAAATACTGGTTTGTAATGACCCTTTTACGTTGGAGTTGAGCACATGAACTATTTATTGGTGATCCTAAAATCCTACTGACCAGTGTCTTTCACGCAAACCCACATTATTACAGGTGATTTACATCCCAGTGACTTGCTATATAATTGTTCCCTGGGCTGTGTGTGCCTTTCCTCAGTGTGAGGCAGTTCTTTGCCGCTGCTTACACACAATCTGCAGAGTACATTAACCTCATTATCCAGCTTGTCAGTGGGTTCAATTTGCACCTTGTGAATTTACAACAGATTGAACACAAACCTTGTCAGGTTTATCTTTTGATGCTTAATAACCTATGGAGGTGAGATGATGAGTATGAAATTGTGCACTTAAAATGTTCAGAAGCTGTCGATGTGGAGATGCCGGCGTAGGACTGGGGTAAACACAGTTGAAGTCTCACAATACCAGGTTAAAGTCCAACAGGTTTATTTGATAGTAAAAGCCACTAGCTTTTGGAGCAGTGCCCTTTCATCAGGTGAGTGGGAATTCTATTCATAAACAGGGCATATAAAAACACAAACTCATTTTACAAAATAATGGTTAGAATGTGAGTCTTTACAGGTAATCAGGTCTTAAAGGTACAGATAATGTGAATGGAGAGAGCATAAAGCACAGGTTAAAGAGACGTGTGTTGTCTCCAGACAGGACAGTTGGTGAGATTTTGCAAGTTCAGGCAAGTCGTGGGGTTTACAGATAGTGTGTCATGAACCCAAGATCCCGGTTTAGGCCGTCCTCATGTGTGCGGAACTTGGCTATCAGTCTCTGCTCAGAGACTCTGCGCTGCTGTGTGTCGTGAAGGCCCCCTTGAAGAACGTTTACCTGAAGATCCGATGCCGAATGCCCGTGACTGCTGAAGTGTTCGCCAAGACAAAGAGAACACTCTTGCCTCATCATTGTCGAGCAGTGTTCATTCATCTGTTGTCGTAGCTTCTGCACAGTCTCCCCAACATACCATGCCTCGGGACATCCTTTCCTGCAGCAGGTAGATAATGTTGGCTGAGTTGCAAGAATATGCACCATGTACCTGATGGATGGTATTCTCATGTGAGATGATGGCATCCATGTCGATGATCCAGCATATCTTGCAGAGGTTGCTGTGGCAGGGTTGTGTGGTCACTGTTCTCCGGAGGCTGGGTAGTTTGCTGCAAACAATGGTCTGTTTGAGGTTGTGCAGTTATTTGAAAGCAAAAAGTTGGAGTGTGGGGATGGCCTTGGCAAAATGTTCGTCTTCATCAATGATATGTTGAGGATTCCGGCGAAGATGTCATAGCTTCTCTGCTCCAGGGAAGTGCTGACAACAAAGGATACTCTGTCCATTGTGCCCTGTGTTTGTCTTCTGAGGAGGTTGGTGCGGTTTTTCATTGTTGTGCATCGGAACTGTCGATCAATGAGTCGAGCACCATATCCTGTTCTTCTGAGGGCATCTTTAGCATTTGGACGTGTCCATTGTGATCCTCCTCATTTGAGCAGATTCTGTGTATATGGAGGGCTTGTCCATAGGGGATGGCTTCTTTAATGTGTTTAGGGTGGAAGCTGGAGAAGTGAAGAATCGTGAGGTTATCTGTGGGTTTGTGGAAGACTGAGATGCTGAGGTGACCATCCTTAATGGAAATGCATGTGTCCAAAAAAGCAACCAATTCCGGAGAGTAATCCATGGTGACTGTGATGGTGGGATGGAACTTCTTGATATCATCATATAGTTGTTTGTGATTGTTCACCATGAGTCCAAAGGAAGAAAATGTCATCGATGTATCTAGTGTATAGCATCGATTGAAGGTCCTGTGCAGTGAAGAAGTGTTGTTCGAGCCTGTGCATGAAGATGTTGGCATATTGAGGTGTGAATTTGGTCCCCATGGCTGTTCCGTGTGTCTGGATGACAAACTAGTTGTTGAAGGTGAAGAAATTGTGGTCCAGGATGAACCAAATGAGTTATAAAATTGCGTCTGGAAACTGGAGTTGTCAGCTTTGAATACTGAGATCTTTGAGCTGGACCTTCAGAGCACCATCCGTGCTCTCATCCTACATACTCCCCATATCTGCCATGTCCCAAAAGTACACAAGGCAAACACGATATGATGAGACTGATTGAGACTCATCATATCATGCAATGGAACCCCGTGTGAGAACCTCTCCAGTATGTCGAGGGCATTCTGAATCCCATCGTACAAAGAACCCCCAGCTTTTGCCGTGACTTCCTACAGAAACTCAGCACACATGGAGCAACTGAACCAGAAGCACTTGGATGTCTCGGCACTCTACACCAGCATCCCCCCACGACGATGGCATTGCTGCAACTGCCTCAGTACTCAATGCCGACAACTGCCAATCTCAGATACAATTTTACAAACTCATCCTCTTCATCCTGGGCCTCAATGTCTTTACCCTCAACAACCAGTTCTTCATCCAAATACACAGAACAGTCATGAGTCCAAATTCGCACCTCAATATGCCAACATCTTCATGCACAGGCTCAAACAAGACCTCTTCACCACACAGAACCTTCAACTGATGCTATACACTAGATACATCGATGATATTTTCTTCCTTTGGACTCATGGTGAACAATCACAAACAAGTATATGATGACATCAACAAATTGCATCCCACCATTAGACTCACCCTGACTATTCTCCGGAATTGGTTGCATTTTTGGACACACACATTTCCATTAAGAAGTTATCTCAGCATCTCACTGTACCACAAGCCCACGGATAAACGCACAATGTTCCACTTCTCCAGCTTCCACCCTAAACACATTAAAGAAGCCATCCCTTATGGACAAGCCTTCCATATACACAGGGTCTGCTCAGAGGAGGTGGATCACAACAGACACCACCAAACGCTGAAAGATGCTCTCATAAGAACAGGATATGGCGCTCGACTCATTGATTGAAAGCTCCGACATGCCGCATTGACCTCCTCAGAAGACAAATACAGGACACAGTGGACAGACTATCCTTCAGTGTCCAGTACTTCCCCAGAGTAGAGAAGCTACAACATCTTCTCCAGAGCCTTCAACATGTCCTTGATGAAGACAAACATCTAGCCAGGGCCATCCCCACACCCCCCACTTCTTGCCTTCAAACACAACCGCATAACCTCAAACAGACCATTGTTTGCAGCAAACTACCCAGCCTTCAGGAGAACAGTGACCACAATACCACACAACTCTGTCACAGCAACCTCTGTAAGACATGCTAGATCATCAACATGGATGCCATCATCTCACATGAGAACACCATCCACCAGGTACACGGCACATACTCTTGCAACTCGGCCAACATTATCTACCTGATACTCTGCAGGAAAGGATGTCCCGAGGCATGGTACATTGAGGGGACCATGCAGATG
The DNA here is from genome assembly GCA_024679065.1 of Sphyrna mokarran. Classification (NCBI taxonomy): domain Eukaryota; kingdom Metazoa; phylum Chordata; class Chondrichthyes; order Carcharhiniformes; family Carcharhinidae; genus Sphyrna; species Sphyrna mokarran. The sequence goes on from JAGIQG010000036.1 coordinate 16,169,707, forward strand.
CCAAGACAACGGATGAATAAACATTGCTCGACAATCACCAGGCAAGACTGTTCCCTTCCTGTTGGCGAACACTTCACCTTCTGGTAAGTGATAATCACTGCTGACCAATTCAATTTTAGTCTTATAAAGATGTTTCAACCTGTCCAACATACAGGAGGGGGGCATAGAACGGATGTAGAACAATCTAATAAAGACTGTTTGACCTGTCCTGTCATACACAAAGGGGGTGTAGAATATCAATGCACACAATGTGTTGGTATGGTGCATTAGTTTAAAACCAACAGCGTAAAATCAAAATGGATATCAATTTATGAACATTTAACTGGAATGTTGTAAAGTCGTGAACAGCCTGTGTGTTTATATCACTCACGTTCCATAACAAATGATTAAGGGTTAAACTAATCAATAAAGTTTGATATCAGAGGCACCCACCTCAACCAGTGCCATCCATTATAGACAATCTGTGACCTGTCTGTTTGTAGACACTGATGGATCAGTAAACTTTGCTTCACAGGATGATGTAAAACTCTTAACAATCTAACACAGATTGGACAGATAACACAGAAGGACAGATATCAGAGGTAGGTTCTTTACCCAAAGGGTGGTTCGGGAGTGGAATGCCCTGCCTGCAGCAGTTGTAGATGCGCCAAGTTTGGTGGCGTTTAAGAGGTTAGTTGATAAGTATATGGAAGAGAAGGGAATGGTTTAGTTTGGAGGGGCATTGCTTTTTATATTGGTCGGCGCAACATCGAAGGCCGAAGGGCCTGTTCTGTGCTGTAATGTTCTATGTTCTATGTTCTACATAGCTGCCAAAACATCATTCAGACTACAGTCAAGAATGGTCCTCAATGTGCTTTCCTACAGAGGAGCATGGTTTTCCCAGCACATTCCAAACTCCGCACTGATCCAAAGGAACCGCAGTGTGACCTTCATTCAAACCTCCCACCACTTCCCTGAATGGCCAGGTACAATAATATCTGAAATGCACACTCATACACACAGACACACACACACACAGACACACACGCACAACCTGTTCTATCCTCTGATACCAGTTCCTCCATCACTAACATTGCCCCTCAGCAGCTTACTTCACATGTTCAAGAGGAAACCTGAATTGTGCTCCAGTTTATTTATTAGTGTCACAATTAGCCTTACATTAACACTGCAATGAAATTACTATGGAAATCCTGGCGGGATTCAAACCTGGATTAACAGTCTATAGTAAGAATACCGCTCACCTCCCATCAGGAATCCCCCGATAGAAGGGGTTTCTTTCTCTTGCAAAAAAATCGAAACTAAGATGACTTCTACCTGAGTATAAATAGTTCAAGAAACTTCAATGTTGGTGTATTTCAATATTACGTTCCCGGAAGTTCCCTCAATGTTTCTCCAGGAGATGAACAATGTACAGTTGACCATTGCACAGGGGGTCGTGTCCATGTGGTCTGGTTGGATGGTCACATCCCTTCAACATTTTGATAGTTACCAGCAATAAATATTGCAGAGAATGTGTAAGATACACCAGTACTCATTAACCTGTTTGTTTAAGGCCGGGTTGGATAGATACAAAGGGAAAGGAGGAATCTGGGACAAACATCAATCAAGCAGGAGTTGACTTATTAAAATAAATGGCCATTTCCTGTTGCTACCACTTCCTGTTTACCAATTCCTGGTTCTGAAGCTGGACATGCACATATTGAAAGGGCTGTTTAAGCACAAACCTCGCTTACCAACTCCCAACGAGGGCAGGTTTAAGAGTGCAGAAAAAGGAAAAGACCATTCAGCCCCTTCATGCTGTTCCACCATACAATTAAGTCATTTGTAGCTTAACTCCAATAGCCTGTCTCGATTAAACATCAATCCCCCACCCTAATGCATTACAATCTACTCATCTTTCACCCCTTTGGCTCCAGGATTATTCCAGTCAATCTGCGCTCCACCCCATCCAAGACTCATTTTGTCAAAGGAACTGGGTCATTACGTGAGAATGAAGGATGTGCAGGGTTACAGCAGGGTGTGGTTCAGGGGAGTAGTAGGAGGTAAGTCATATGTTCACAGGGCCAACACAGACATGAGGGACAAATGGCCTCTTTCTGATTTGTCTTTCCTGAGGTGCAATGCCCAGAAGGGAACAAAGTTCTCCAGAGGCATTCCAGCCCATGGTGCAACCATAACATCAATTTCAATCCTTTCTATACCAACTGTCCTGAGATAAAGGCCAACGCTCCACTGTCCTTATTAGAACCATACAATGATCAATCCCCCTAACCCACACATTTTTGGGCACTAAGGGGCAATTTAGCATGGCCAATCCCCCTAACCCACACATTTTTGGGCACTAAGGGGCAATTTAGCATGGCCAATCCCCCTAACCCACACATTTTTGGGCACTAAGGGGCAATTTAGCATGGCTAATTCACGAACATATGAATTAAGAGCATCAGTAAGCCATTCAGCCCCTCGAGCCTTCTCCATCTTTCAATAAGATCCTAGCTGATCTGATTGTAACATCAACTCCACATTCCCACTGACCCCCATAACTTTCATCCCCCCCACCGCCCATTAACCAAGAATCTATCTTGCTCTGCCTTAGTAATATTTAAAGGCTCTGCTTCCATTGCCTTTTGAGGAAGAGACTCTCCACCCTCTGAGACAGAAAATATTATTTCCTCATCTCTGTCTTAAAAGTGACCCCTCATCTGTAACCGGTGACCCTGGTTCTAGATTCTCCCATAAGAGGAACCATCCTCCACATCAAACCTGTCAAAACCCCTGAGGATCTTATATTCTTCAATCAAATCGCCTCTATTCTTATAAACTCAGGTGGATACAAGCCGAGCCTTTCTAACCTTTCCTTAGTAGACATAATACAGCATCTCAGGCTCATAATCTTGGGGTTTGATTTGATTTAGTTTATTATTGTCACAGGCATTGGGATATGGTGAAAAGTATTCTTTCTTGCACACTATTCAGACAAAGCACACTGTTCATAGAGTACATAGGGGAGAAGGAAAGGAGAGGGTGCAGAATGTAATGTTACAGTCATCGCTAGAGAAAGATCAACTTCATGTGAGTTAGGTCCATTCGAAAGTCTGATGGCAGCAGGAAAGAAGCTGTTCTTAGTTGGTACACTATCTCAGAATTTTGTATCTTTTTCCCAACAGAAAAAAATGGAAGAGAGAATGTCTGGGTTGTGTGGGGTCCTTAATTATGCTGGCTGCTTTTCTGAGGCAACAGGAAGCGTAGATAGAATCAGTGGATGTAGGCTGGTTTGTGTGATGGATTGGGCTATGTTCACAACCTTTTGTAGTTTCTTGTGGTCTTCGTCAGAGCAGGAGCCCATACCGAGCTGTGATACAACCAGAAAGAATACTTTCTATGGAGCATCTGTAAAAGTACCTGGACCTTATTGGGCAGTTTAATCTCACTCAGTATCAATTAAATAGAAAGTTCTATGAGATGGAGATAGTTCCATTAACTGACTGAAACACCAATGGTGTCCTACAGTAAGAAATCTCACAACACTAGGTTAAAGTCCAACAGATTATTTGGGATCACAAGCTTCCAGTGCGCTGCTCACTCACTTGATGGAAGAGCAGCGCTCCAAAAGTGATCCCAAATAAAGCTGTTGGACTTTAACCTGTTGTTGTGAGACTTCTAACCATGGCCACTCCAGTCCAACACCAGCATCTCCACATCACTCTATTTTAAAGCATTAATGTTACAATTGCGATTATAAACCTGTTCCCAGGGCACAAGACTGATCAAACTCCCACCAATCAATGGTCCCAACATCATGAGTCAACTTAAGAACATAAGAACATAAGAAATAGGAGCAGGAGTAGGCTATACAGCACCTTGAGTCTGTCCCGCCATTCAATAAGATCATGGCTGATCTGTAGTGTTTCAGTACCACTTCCCCACTTTCTCCCCGTAACCCTTAATTTCCTTGTCAATCAAAAATCTATCCACTCTTGATTTGAACATATTCAGTGAGGAAGCCTCCACCACTTTACCAGGCAGAGAATTCCAAAGATTCACCACCCTTTGCGTGAAGAAATTCCTCCACAACTCTGATCTGAACACCACCCCCCCCAATCTTGAGGCTGTGCCCTCTAGTCCTGCTATCTTTGCTAAGAGGGAAGACTCCCTCAACCTCTACCCTATCAATCCCCTTCATTATCTTATACGTCTCTATAAAATCCCCCCTCAGCCTTCTAAACTCCAAAGAGTACAAACCTAGCCTATTCAGTCTCTCCTCATAATCCAACGCCCTCATCTCCGGTATCAGCCTAATAAACCTTCTCTGCATCCCCTCCAAGGCCAATATATCCTTCCTCGAATGCGGCGACCAAAACTGCACACAGTACTTAAAAGGTGGTTCGAGGGTTCACTGTTTCTTCAACCTTTTTTTCTCCACTTCCTGCACAGTTTACAGAGCTCACCTGCAGCCAGCTACATTCCAGATGTTTGTCCTAAGTCATACCTTATTTCAGCCAGACTGCATCAGGAGGTTTAACCATCGTACCCACAAGGATACCCCACAAGGTATTTGGCTCACTGAGCAGACCTTTTCCTCTTTGGGATGGAGATCCGGGTTGGATCTCCAGCTTGGGCCTCCGTCTATGGGAATTTGCACATTCTCCCTGTGTCTGTGTGGGTTTTCTCCGGGTGCTCCGGTTTCCTCCCACACCCCAAAAACATGCTTTTAGGGGCTGATTGGTATCAATAAATTGTCCCTAAATTGGATATCCCTTAATCTGGTGCACGTATAATTCCCTAAATTTGAACCTTCTTTATTGTGCATTGTGAGGTGTAGACAAAAGTCGTAGGTAGAAGAAGGATTGGAATGAGGCACTCACTGAGTGTTAAAATGGGCGGTGCGGGCTTGACGGGCCGAAGGGCCTGTTTCCTGTGCTGTTCTTTGTTCTTTGCTGCCATGGTGACAGCTCCTTTTGAGTCAACCAAATTAAACAAAGTTAAATAAATTCAGCTCCCAACTCTCCACCCTCTGCCTCACTGGGACTGTCAGGTTCCAGCTCCTGACCCTGCACTCACTGGCTATATTCTGTCATGAGTTACACTGAGGTTACTGGCGAGATTGTTCCAAGTTGAAACTTGTATAGTTTTTTTGGGAATACTGAGAGGAGTCGCTAATACCCCAGTGAGGAACCAATCCATCATCGTATAACCAATTATGAAAGAATATTTATTGACTTGAAAGAAAAGACAAAAAGAAAATGACTACAATATTCTAAGACACTTTCGTACATGAATAACTACAGACTAACACACAATTTGTGTAGAAGTTATCTTTTTTTTTCAAAAGATATCTACAAACCCTGGACTCACTCAAGTTTCCCTTTATTAACCAGCTCTATCTGTGTAATGCAGCTTAAAGTTACCGCACAATGCAGAGCTGATAATTAAGTCTGAGAAATATCTTTTCCTGATTCAGTCAATATATTTAAACTGTCTTTACAAAGGTTGCTGCAATGCCTCAGAAGCAACACAGCACCTCTGAGAGGTTGAAGATGTTAGAGGCCCCCTTGGCTGTGAAATGGGTCATAGACAGAGACATAGAAGATAAGAGCAGGAGGAGGCCATTTCTAGCCTGTTCATTACAATCATGGCTGATTGCCTAATCCTGCTTTCTCCCCATAAGCTTTGGTCCCATCTGCCCCAAGTGCAAAATCCTGCCACCTCTTGAATACAGTCAATGTTTTGGCATCAACCACTTCCTGTGGGAATGAATTCCACAGGCTCACCACTCTCTGGATGAAGAAATGTCTCCTTACCTCCATCCTAAATGGTGTCCCCCAAATCCTCAGACCGTAACCCCTGGTCCTAACCTCCTGGCTGTGAGACACAGATTGGCCTGTTTGCTTCTGAGGAGGGTAATAATTATACTGTGTCCCATTTTGTTATTTCACACTCAAGAATTGGCTGACTACACATCTCAAATTCTTTCCTCTTGTGGAGTTTGCTATTTATTTCTAACCCTGAACCATCCAGTCATTGAGGGAAACTGGAGCTTAACATTTCTAAAGCAGTCATCTAAGTAATCTGTTTCTACCCTGAGAACAATTCACACCAGATATCTTTAAATGCTCTCGTGCCTTTGGAATCCCCCGGTTATGTTTTTCTTGCTGCTGGAAATGCTCATTATTACTGTTACAGAGCCAATTTCTATCCTTCAGGCCTTAGTAAATCCCTGTTCCTGTTGCTGCTAGGCCGATCTTTGTCACTGTTGAACGGGTTATTGAATTGGTGATTTCTGAAGAGGTGGCTGGAAAAATAATTCACAGCTATGCATTCTTCTTTATTCTGTCTTGGGATGTGGGCATTAAGGCCAGTGTTCATTACCCATCCCTAATTGCCCCTTGAGAAGGTGATGGTGAACTGCCTTCTTGAACCCACTGCAGTCGCTGAAGTGTAGGTACGCCCACAGTGCTGGTAGTGGGGATATTCCAGGATTTTATCCAGAGATGGTGAAGGAATTCCAAGTAAGGATGGTGAGTGGATCGGAGGGGAACCTGCAGGTGGTGGGGTTCCCATGTATCTTGTCCTTCTAGATGGAAGTGGTCGTGTGTTTGGAAGGTGCTGTGTATGGAGCCTTGTAGATATTACACACTGCTGTCACTGTGAATCAATCGTGAAAGGATTACACTCTTGTATATGGGGTCCCAATCAAGCAGGGCTGCTTCGTCCTGGATGGCGTTGAGTATTGTTGGAGCTGCACCCATCCAGACAAGTAGGGAGTATTCCATCACACTCCTGACTTGTGCCTTGTAGATGGTGGACAGGCTCTGGGGAGTCAGGAGGTGAGTTACTCGTATTTCCAGCCTGTGACCTGCTCTGGTAGCCACAGTATTGATATGGCTGAGTCCAGTTCAGTTTCTGGTTGATGGTAAACCCCAGGATGTCGATAGTGGGGGAATCAGCGATGGTAGTGCCTTTGAATGTCAAGGTTGACGATGGTTGTTGGTGATGGTCATTGTCTGGAATTTGTGTGGTGCAAATGTTACTGCTACTTGTCAGCCCGAGCCTGGATATTGTCCAGATCTTGTTGCAGTTGAACATGGACTGCTTCAGCATCTGAGGAATTGTGAATGGTGCTGAACATTGTGCAATCATCAGTGAACATCCCCACTTCGAAACTATGGCAAGAGGGAAGGTCATTGATGAAGCAGTTGAAGATTGTTGGGTTTAGGACACCACTCTGAGGGATTCCTGCAGAGATGTCCTGGAACTGAGATGACTGACCCTCCACAACCATCTTCCTGTGTACCAGGCATGACTCCAACCAGTGGAGAGTTTGCCCCCGATATCCATTGATTCCAGTTTCACTTGAGTTCCTTGATGCCACACTTGGTCAAATCATAGAATCCCTACAGTGCAGAAGGAGGCCATTTGGCCCATTGAATCTGCACTGACCACAACCCCACCTAGACTCTATCCCTATGTATTAACCCTATTAGTCTCCCTGACACTAAAGAGCAATTTAGCATGGTGAACCTACCTAATCCGCACATTTTTTTGGGGAGTGCGGGAGGAAACTGGAGCACTGGGAGACAGAGGGAGAATGTGCAAACTCCACACAGACAGTGACCCAAGGCCGGGAATTGAACCGGAGACCCTGGCGCTGTGAGGCAACCGTGCTAACCACCGTGCTGGCCAAGAGTCATATATCAATGATCCATTCTTGGAGAGATTGTTTACTGAAGTGGCCAGTTTGTCTGAGCTGAGTCGACAGAAGGGAAAAGTCAAAAGTCAGTCTCTCAGTGAGACACAATGGATTGTGAAATGGGTTTAAAATGAAGTTATTGTTGAGGAGTTTCCACCCTGCCTATTCCTGGAGTGTTTATCTGTACAGAGATCATACAGGAAAAAGCTGACAATAGCAGCACATGTAGAATTAGCTCCAATATCTGATGTTTATTGTCAGCTGAGAACACCACAGATTGTGAAAAGCACGGTGACAGGGACCAAGCTTTACTCCCCAGGGTGAGGGGAAACCTTTCCCTCACAATTCTCTCTTATCTCTCCCCTCAGTATTGGGGATACAGGGACACTGGGCCTCCTCAGTATCTTGTACAGTTAGCTATTCTTCACATAACACTCTGGGTCCTTCCACCACAAACCCAAGGGGAGATCTGGTTGTATTATCACTAGATTTTCAATCCATGCAGGGACCTGGGTTCGAATCCCGCCACAGAAGATGGTGGAATTTGAATTTAGTAAAGAAAATTCTCAAAATTAAGAATCTACTGATGATCATGAAACTATTGTTGGAAAAATCCAACGAATGTCCTTTAGGGAAGGAAATCTGCCGTCCTTACCCAGTCTGGCCTACATGTGACTCCAGATCCATAGCAACGTGGTTGACTCTCAAATGCCCTGCAAGAGCATATAGGGATGGGCAATAAATGTTAGCCAACCAGCAACTCCCATGTCACACAAATGAGTAAAAAAAGTTTCAATTCCATTCTCACCTGACATTCCTGAGCTGTGAGTTTGGGGTCAATGAATGGTGAAGGGTTAATCCTTGACTGATGTTTCTTAGATTAGTAAATTTGCAGATGACACTAAAGTCGGAGGAGTGGTAGATAGTGAAGAGGGGTGTTATAGTTTGCAGAGAGACTTGGACAAGTTGCAGAGCTGGGCCGAGAGGTGGCAAATGGAGTTTAATGTGGAAAAGTGGGAGGTAATGCACTATGGCAGAAATAATAAATGTGTAGAGTATAGGGCAAATGGTAGGATTCTTAGTAGTCTAGATGAACAGAGGATCTTGGTGTGTATGTGCATAGATCCCTGAAAGTAGGCAGTCAAGTCGAGAAGGTTGTTAAGAAGGCATATGGAGTCTTAGCTTTTATTGTAGGGGGATTGAATTTCGGAGCCGCAACGTCATGTTGCAACTGTACAAAACTCTAGTGCGGCCGCACTTGGAGTATTGTGTGCAGTTCTGGTCCCCGCATTATACGAAAGATGTGGAGGCATTGGAGAGGGTACAGAGGAGGTTTACCAGGAGGTTGCCTGGTATGGAGGGCAGGTCCTATGAAGAGAGGTTGAAGGATTTGAGGTTGTTTTCGTTAGAAAGGAGGCGGCTAAGAGGGGATCTTATTGAAGCATATAAGATGATTAGAGGTTTAGATAGGGTGGACAGTGCTAGCCTTTTTCCTAGGATGGAGAAAGCTAGCACGAGGGGACACAGCTTTAAATTAAGGGGTGATAGTTATAGGAAGGATATCAGAGGTAGGTTCTTTACCCAGAGGGTGGTTAGGGAGTGGAATGCCCTGCCTGCAGCAGTTGTAGATGCGCCAAGTTTGGTGGCGTTTAAGAGGTTAGTTGATAAGTATATGGAAGAGAAGGAATGGTTTAGTTTGGAGGGGCATTGCTTTATATATTGGTCGGCGCAACATCGAAGGCCGAAGGGCCTGTTCTGTGCTGTAATGTTCTATGTTCTACGTTCTATGTTCTATTTCTTTTCCCCTTAATATCTTGAAGCAGTGAGGCCAGTTATCCTTCCCTCAACACACACTGAACACCTTGATCAGTTCAGCACAGACAAGGAACCCATCCTCATGCTTTCTACCTTGTTTGGCTCAGTTACTCTTTAATAGAATTCTGCCACTCTTATCCCATCACCTCAGCCCTCGATTTGCTCCGTTGGGGTTCCCATGACGTGAAAAAGAATAAAAAACTTTGTCCTAATTGTTTTTTTGTTGCTGAATGGATTCTACTCCACCACCTTCCTCAACCCGAACAATTTGAATGGTGCTCATGGTGCCAGGTACATTCGCCCTCAAGCCCACACCCTCCTCCTCATCCACCCATCTGTTGGACACAATGCCAAGCGAACGCGATTCCTCCACGCTGGTCTCCCGTAACTGTCCAACTCACTCATTAGAGTTTAAAAGGCTGAACTGGGGGGGGGAAATCTTATAGAGATAATGAAGGGGATGGATAGAACATAGAACATAGAACATTACAGCACAGAACAGGCCCTCCGGCCTTTGATGTTGCGCCGACCAATATAAAAAGCAATGCTCCTCCAAACTAAACCATTCCCTTCTCTTCCATGTACTTATCAACTAACCTCTTAAACGCCACCAAACTTGGCGCATCTACAACTGCTGCAGGCAAGGCAATCCACTCCCGAACCACCCTTTGGGTAAAGAACCTACCTCTGATATCCGTCCTATAACTATCACCCCTTAATTTAAAGCTGTGTCCCCTCGTGCTAGATTTCTCCATCCTAGGAAAAAGGCTATCACTGTCCACCCTATCTAAAACTCTAATCATCTTATATGTTTCGATTAGGTCCCCTCTTAGCCGCCTCCTTTCTAACGAAAACAACCTCAAATCCCTCAGCCTCTCTTCATAAGACCTGCCCCTCCATACCAGGCAACATCCTGGTAAACCTCCTCTGTACCCTCTCCAATGCCTCCACATCTTTCTTATAATGTGGGGACCAGAACTGCACACAATACTCCAAGTGCGGCCGCACTAGAGTTTTGTACAGTTGCAACATGACGTTGCGGCTCCGAAATTCAACCCCCTACCAATAAAAGCTAAGACTCCATATGCCTTCTTAACAACTTTATCGACTTGACTGCCTACTTTCAGAGATCTATGCACATATACACCAAGATCCCTCTGTTCATCAACACTATTAAGAATCCTACCATTAGTCCTATACTCTACACATTTATTATTCCTGCCAAAGTGCATTACCTCACACTTTTCCACATTAAACTCCATTTGCCACCTCTCGGCCCAGCTCTACAACTTGTCCAATCTCTCTGCAAACTAGAACACCCCTCTTCACTATCTACCACTCCACCGACTTTAGTGTCATCTGCAAATTTACTAATCCATCCTTCAATACCCTAATCCAGATCATTTATAAAAATTACAAACAGCAGGGGCCCCAAAACAGACCCTGAGGTACACCACTTGTCACCGAACTCCAAGATGAATATCTCCCATCAACCACCACCCTCTGTCTTCTATCTGCTAGCCAATTCCTAACCCAATTAGCTAAATCACCCTCTATCCCATACATCTGCATTTTCTGCAGAAGTCTTCCATGGGCCACCTTATCAAATGCTTTACTAAAGTCCATATATACCACATCAACCGCCTTACCCCCATCCACCTCTTTGGTCACTTTTTCAAAAAACTCAATAAGATTAGTAAGGCACGACCTACCCTTACAAAACCATGCTGACTATCCCCAATCAATTCATTTCTCTCTAAATAACTATAAATCCTATCCCTAATATTCTCTCCAATACTTTGCCCGCAACAGAAGTAAGACTCACTGGCCTATAATTCCCTGGAAGGTCTCTCTTCCCCTTCTTGAACAACGGGACCACATTCGCTATCCTCCAGTCCTCCGGAACCACACCCGTAACCAACGACGACCTGAATATCAGAGCCAGAGGCTCTGCAATCTCCTCTCTTGCCTCCCAGAGAATCCTAGGGTAAATCCCGTCCGGCCCAGGGGACTTATCCAACTTCAAACCCTCGAGAATATCTAGCACATCCTCCCTATCTACTTCGATACCTTCCAGTTTGCTACCCTGTACCTCAGTGTTCTCCATAACTACATTACATCACCCTGCGTGAATACCGAAGAGAAATATTTATTCAGTACCTCTCCAATCTCCTCAGGCTCCACGCACAACTTCCCACTGCTGTCTATGACTGGCCCTAATCTTGCCCTAACCAATCTTCTATTCTTAACATATCTAAAGAAAACTTTAGGATTCTCCTTAATCCTATCAGCCAAAGTCTTCTTGTGTCCCCTTTTAGCTCTCCTCAATTCACTTTTTAGCTCCTTCCTGGCTAATCTATAGCTATCCATTGCACTAACTGAGCCTTCAAGCCTCATCCTGACATAAGCCTCCCTTTTCTTCTTAACCAGCAAATCAACTTTTTTCGTACACCAAGGCTCTCTTACTCGACCATTTCCTCCCTGCCTGACAGGGACATACTTATCAAGGACTCGCAGCAGCTGCTCCTTGAATAAGCTCCACATTCCAGATGTTCCCAGTCCCTGTAGTTTCCTAGTCCAATCTATGCACCCTAATTCTCTCCTGATGGCCTCATCATTACCCTTCCCCCAGCTATAACTACTGCCCCCAGCTTCATGCCTATCCCTATCCATCACTAAGGTGAACGTAACCAAATTGTGGTCACTATCACCAAAATGTTCACTAACTTCCAAGCCTAACACCTGGATAGGGTAGCGGCAGAGAGATTCTTTCCACCTATAAAGGAAAACAGAACTAAAAGGCACAGTCTCAAAGTAAGAGAGGGGGCCAGTTTAGAATGGAGTTGAGGAGGAACTTCTTCACTCAAGGTGGTGAATCTTTGGAATTCTCTGCCCCTTGAAGTGGTGGAGGCTACCTCACTGAATATATTTAAGTCACGGGTAGATAGATTTCTGATTGATGAGGGAATTAAGGGTTATGGGGAGAAAGTGGAACTGATCCACCGCAGATCAGCCATAATCTTATTGAATGGCGGGGCAGGCTTGAGGGGCTGGATGGTCGACTCCTGCTCCTATTTCTAATGTTCTCACACTCACACCCTCCTGTCCCTTAAGCACTGACGATGTTAAAGCCATGTCTGACCTGAGGGGAATGGCAGCCTCCTGGGGCAGAGCATCCAGGTAACTCTGTCCCTCCACCACCGACACGCACCCCCCACCCCCACCCCCTAACCCTCCAGCCCCCACTCACCACTCTGTCTGATGCCCCACAGTTCAGGTCAACATCTTGGGGTTGAGTTTGGCCAAACTGCGGGCGGTCCTCATCGTATCTCTTCCCTGCCACAGCTGGTTTAAATGTTATTATTATTGGATGTCTGACAGCAAAACATGGTTCCAATAAGCGGCTTCACAATCTTACCTCGGTGACAAGAATACGTTGCCACGATCCCCTCATACCCCTACCTGGCGATGCTCCAGCGAACACAACTATATCGGTTTGTCAAGTTAAGGATTGTGAGTTGTATTCAACTCAATGCCTATGGTTTCTGGAGAGGGTTTCTCATGGTGAGGGGGCGAGGAAGGGATGACCAGCGGGCATTCTGAAGGCAGCTTCAATCATTTCCGTCTTTGCTCAGCGCCTGTGTGGGCGTTCTTCACCCTCTGGGATCTGCAGCCCCTAGAACCCAGCCTGGTAACAATGGCCCCATTATTACACCTCAAGCTTCTATTGTTGGATACCAGGGGGAGGGGGAGGGGGAGGGGAGGGGTGGGGAGGAGGAGGAGGAGGAGGAGGAGGAGGGGGCGGGGGTTGCTGATCTTCCACTCAGGCAGAGGACGGAGGCTAGGAGCCCCCCCCCGAAAATGTCTGTCATTCATTCCGAGACAGATATCTACGACATTATTCAGGTTCTGGGCAAAGGGACCTTTGGCGAGGTAGCAAAGTGTTGGAAAAGAAGCACGGGCCATTTTGTTGCCATCAAGATTCTCAAGAGTGACTCGTATCGAGCCCGAATCATCAAGAATGAATTAAAGATGCTGAGGGTGCTGGGATCGGTGGATCCCGACCAATATCACTTCATCCGATTCTTTGAGTGCTTCCACGACGACATCAAGTCATACCTGGTGTTTGAGCTGATGGAGCAGAACATCTTTGAGTTCCAGAAGGAGAACAACTTTGCCCTGCTTCCAGCCAGGCACATTCGGACTATTACCATCCAGGTTCTGAGGGCACTCCAGAAATTAAAGGACTTGTCAATCATCCACGCTGACCTCAAACCCGAGAATATCATGATCATCGATCAGAAGAGGTTTCCGTTCCGCGTGAAGGTCATCGATTTTGGCTCGGCCAGCATATTTCATGAGGTGCGGTACGTTAAAGGTAGGAGTGAGTGCTGATTCCCTCCTTACCGAGCCCACACACACACACAGCGATCCCTCAACATGGTGATGATCAGGAGCCAGCCTGGGACATACCCACCGAGCACAGATCTGGCGGAGAATATCCACATACTTTACAATAACAGCAACATTTATACATTATCCCTTAATGTAGTTAGGCATTCTTGTCACAAGAGCCTGAGTAGACATCACTTATCAACAAGTTACATGAGGAAGTATTAGGACAAGTTGGTCAAAGAGGGTGGCACAATAGTTATCACTGTGGCCCCATAGTGCCAGGCCCCGGGTTTGACTCCCAGCTTGGGTCGCCGTCTGTGTGGAGTTTGCACATTCTCCCTGTGTCTGCGTGGGTTTCCTCGGGGTTCTCTGGTTTCCTCCCACACTCCAAAGATGTGTAGGTTAGGTGGATTGGCCGTGCTAAATTACCCTTAATGCCCAAAGATGTGTAGGTTAGGGGGACTGTCCATGCTAAATTGCTCTTTAGTTTCCAAAGATGTGTAGATTATGTGCATTGGCCATGATAAATGTGCAGGAGACAGCACAGGAAAGAGGGTGGGTCTGGGTAAGATGCACTTTCAGAGAGTTGGTGTAGACACAATGGGTTAAATGGCCTCTTACTATACTGTAGGGATTCTATAGTTAGGTCAGTTTTAAGGGGAGGCTGGATGAAAGCGAGGTGATGAAGTTTTGAGGAGGGAATCCCAAATCTTAGGACCCAGGCAACTGAAGGCATGGCCACCAATAGTAGAGCGATTAAAATCGGTAAAGTGACAATCGGAGATGTAATAGATCTCGGAGGATTGTGGAGTTGGTGGAGGTTTGTAGAGTTGGTGGAGGGTTGTAAAGTTGGCTGAGGGTTGTAGAGTTGGCAGAGGTTGTAGAGTTGGAGAAGATTGTAGAGTTGGTGGAGGTTGTAAAGTTGGTGGAGGTTTGTAGAGTAGGCAGAGGGTTGTAGAGTTGGTGCGGAGGGTTGTAGAGTTGGCGGAGGGTTGTAGAGTTGGCGGAGGGTTGTAGAGTTGGCGGAAGGTTGTAGAGTTGGCAGAGGTTGTAGAGTTGGAGAAGATTGTAGAGTTGGTGGAGGTTGTAAAGTTGGTGGAGGTTTGTAGAGTAGGCAGAGGGTTGTAGAGTTGGCGGAGGGTTGTAGAGTTGGCGGAGGGTTGTAGAGTTGGCAGAGGGTTGTAGAGTTGGCAGAGGGTTGTAGAGTTGGTGGAGGGTTGCAGAGTTGGCGGAGGGTTGCAGAGTTGGCGGAGGGTTGCAGAGTTGGCGGAGGGTTGCAGAGTTGGTGGAGGGTTGTAGAGTTGGAGGGTTGTAAGAGTTGGCAGAGGGTTGTAAAGTTGGCGGAGGTTGTAAAGTTGGTGGAGATTTTAGGGCAAGGCCAGGGAGGGACTTGAACACAACAATAAGAAATTTAAAATTTCAAAGCTAAGAATTTTCAAGAATCCTCACTGTTAAAAATATTATCCATCCTCATCTGCTCCCTAATGTCCCCTTCAGAGAAGAAAATCTGCCATCCTTACCTGGTCTGGCCTATATTTGACTCCAGAGCCACAGCAATGTGGTTGACTCTCAACTGCCCCCCAAGGGCAATTAGGGATGGGCAATAAATAAATGCTGGCCCAGCCAGTGACACCCACACATGAATTAGCAAATAAATCTCCAATTCTCCAATCCACAGAGTGTTAACATGAACCCAAAGATCACCTTAATCAAACCTGTTTGATCTATCTCACCTTTGATCTTGAGATGAGCCAATCTCGCATTGGCTAATAAAAGGTCTAATCAAAATGTTCTTTTGTAAATTGGTTTGACTGGGTGAATAAGTGAAAGGTTATTCTGACCAGTTGGGGAGTTACTGATGAGAGAGTTATAGAAGTTAAATTTGTCATTGCAAATAGGTAGTAACATTTCTTTCTCCAAAAGACTATTGGAACACAGAATTTTTTTTAGTTAATTCATGGACATGGGGTCACTGGCTGGCCAGCATTTATTGCCCATCCCTAGTTGCCCATGAGACGGTGGTTACAAGCTGCCTTTTTCAACCCACTGCGGTCTATGTGCTGTTGGTTGACTCACAATGATGTGGAGATGTTGCACTGAACTGGGGCAAACACAGTAAGAAGTCTGACAACACCAGGTTTAAATCCCTGGTTTAAAACTGATTTATTTGATAGTAAACTTACAAGCTTTCGGGGTTTGTCCCTTTGTCTGAGGCCAGAACTCTCCATTCACCTGACAGAGGATATAACTCCAAAAGCTTGTGAGTTTACTATCAAATAAATCAGTTGGATTTAAACCTGGTGTTGTCAGCCTTCTTACTGTGTTGACCTACAATGCCGTTAGGGAGGGAACTCTAGAATTTTGACCCAGCAAGAGTGAAGGAACGGCCAATCTGTTTCCAGGTCAGGATGGTGAGCGGCTCGGAGGGGAAATTGCAGGTTCCCATGTACCTGCTGTCCTTATTCTTCTAGATGGAAGCGGTCGTGGGTTTGGAAGGTGCTGTCTAGGGATCTTTGGCAATGGTAGAGAATGGTTGGGAAAAATGACTGGGGAAGACTAACCTGAGAAATAGACACATAGGCAGTGGATTGATTTTGGGCTTTGGGACAGAGTGGGACAGTGGAACTAGTTTCTCCCTGATAGAGTACAAAGCGGGGTGGGGGGGGGGAGGCAGGGGGAGACAGAGAGAGAGAGAGAGAGAGATGGAGAAAACAGGGCAATGCCATTAGTCTGGGAAATGATACGAGGGCTCAGGAGAGAGAGAAAGGTAACACCGTTAGTGTTGCATTGTCCTCACCACGAACCAACAATAGGCTGCTTGGACCTCCTTCAATGGTTCCGGGAATCTTTTTGACGATTGGAAGAGCATATTTGAACTGTTTTAGGGTTTGACAAAGGGGTTTGTGTAAATAGGCTCCATAATCCCATTGGTGATGGTGCTATGTGAGGCCCAATGTGAGAAAAGAGTGTGTTGGTATTGCTCCTACCCCCTTCTGGCCCAGCCTCCCACATGGGACCTCAAACTGGTGGACCAGAAACTTCAAGGTGCTTTCTGAAGGTAGCCCAGATCTTAAGTTTTTATATTTGATTTTAGCATTGGGGTAGAGTGTGATGTTTCACTCCAGGAATGATTCAAATAATCCACTAGGGAGCTTTTATCAAACACCGTTTGTTTAAGAATATAGTTAACATGCAATAAAAAGATTAACTTTTTCCAACGGCAAGAATCAAACATGATATAATATAAATTTAACAGCTCACTATCAATGATATTCCAAATCAAAATATACCTCATAAAACATACACCCCTTCCTAGACTGGGCACAAAAAGCAAGTATGCTCGAATGGTGCTGTGAATTAGTCCTTTGAATGTTGGCTCAAATCTATGAGGCTTCCCTGTCCTGAAAGCTTCCATCCATCGGGATATTGAGTATAAAAATTGGCAGCTCATGCTGCAGCTGTGCAGAACCTTAGTTAGGCCTCATTTAGAATATTGTGTACAATTCTGGTCGCCACACTACCAGGAGATGTGGATGTTTTGGAGAGGGTAGAGAAGAGGTTTACCAGGATGTTGCCTGGTCTGAAGGGTATGGACTCTGTAAGAACATGTAGTTTTATTTTAGGCAGGCTTAGAGGGCCAAAGGGCCTGTTCCTGTGCTGTACTGTTCTTTGTTCCTTGTGTGAGTATGTCTGAGAGAGAGAGAGAGAGAGAGACTGCCTGCTGCCAGCAGCTTCTAACAGCATCTGAGTAAAATGAAACTAAAGCCTTGGACTTCTCTGTGGGAAATTCCTGACCTGCCAGTTATGCTCCAAACAGCAATTCCAAGGAGGTCCTAAAATCCCAGGACACTGCATTAGACCAGGTTAAAAGTAAATGTCCATCATATTGCTTCAGTCGCAATTAGAGGACACCGGTTACAGACAACATGGCGCCGATAAAATGCTAGGAGCTGCTTAACAAACCTGCAAAGAAATTTGCTTAAAATATATTTCTTGAAGACACAATCCATCACACTGGTTCTACCCACTTCCCTCTCCCCCATGGTGCCCCACAGACCCCACTGGTGGATCATAGTGGCATCTCAGCAATTCCTACTAATCTGATTTAATGTGAGTGGAGAAAAACTTTACCAGATATTTATCATACTGAAATAAGGTACCCAGGGCTGTAGGTGCTCCAGCTCCTGTGGTGTCAATCGGCTGTGGAAGGCCTCGTTTAGCTGGAGGACATCACAAGCTCCCCCTCCAGGGTAACTAGGCCTGGCTTAGCTGCGGAATGGGGCAGAGAGCTGGGTCTATGGTGCCCTATTGGTTGGACATCTTAGTGACCACTTTAGGCCACCAAGGAGCAGACACACAAGAATGGGGGGGGGGAGAGGGAATTGATCTGCCTGTTCTCACTCTCTCCACTCACATTGTCTGATTACCTGTAAAGACTCACATTCCAACTATTATTTTGTAAATTGAGTTTGTGTCTTTATATGCTCCGTTTGTGAACAGAATTCCCATTTACCTGACGAAGGAGCAGCGCTCTGAAATCTAGTGACTTTTGTACTAAATAAACCTGTTGGACTTTAACCTGGAGTTGTGAGACTTCAATTTGGGAATGTCAGGAGTGTCAGCTGCTCCATCTGCTGGTTGGACCGCAGTCCTGAAGCTAATCACGTTCTGGACAAAACTCTGATGGTTATTCAGATTACTGTTTAGCTGGCATTGCCAAACAGACTGCCTGCCAGCCGTACAATTCCGCCTTTGAAATGCCACCTAGTCAGTACCATCTTGTTCACACAGTTGTACACGAGGCACGGGACAATAATCAGAATTTGGCCACTTTTCCACATTGCACAGAAGCTGCCTCTCGGTTTGTGTGACCCCCCTCATTTCTGACAGAGATTTGGTCGTGTGTGACAGACAGGAGGGTGTTGAAGCCGAGTATCATCCCAGTGTAGCTACCTCTCAGCAGCACGGTAGCACAGTGGTTAGCACTGCTGCTTCACAGCTCCAGGGTCCTGGGTTCGATTCCTGGATGGGGTTCTTCTCGGCTCGGGTCACTGTCTGTGTGGAGTTTGCACATTCTCCTCGTGTCTGCGTGGGTTTCCTCTGGGTACTCCGGTTTCTTCCCATAGTCCAAAGATGTGCAGGTTAGATTGATTGGCCATGCTAAGAAATTGCCCCTTAGCGTCCAGGGATGTGTAGGTAAGAGGGATTAGTGGGTATAATATGTAGGGATATGGGGGTAGGGCCTGGATGGGATTGTGTTCGGTGCAGACTCGATGGGCCAAAGGGCCTCTTTCTGCACTGTAGGGTTTTTATGATTCTATGATCACCTCCTGCTGTCGTAGGAATTTGACATTCCCCCGTGTTAATTGCTTCAGATGCCTGATGTTCAAATGGGAAATCAGGCACTATAATTTATACTTGAATATTGGATTTACTTACAGAATGCAACATTTGTCTGCCTCCCAATCCAATGCCCAGTGTCCTGGAAATTATTGGATAAACAATAATCAGAGAATCATAAAATCCCTACAGAACAGGGGAAACCACTCGGCCCATTGAATCTGTACTGACTCTCTGACAGCATACTTTACCCAGCCCTCTCCCCATCCCTAACCCCCACAATCCCACACATTACCATGGCTAATCTCATCTAACCTACAGATTTTGGGCCACGAAGGGGCAATTAACACGGCCAATCTCCTTTCCTGCACAAATTTGGAATACTGTGTGCAGTTCTGGTCACCCTATTATAGAAAGGATATTATTAAACTAGAAAGAGTGCAGGCAAAGATTGACTAGGATGCTACCGGGATTTGATGGATTGAGAGGAAGGAGAGGCTGGGTAGATTGGGACTTTTTTCTCTGGAGCGTAGGAGGCTGAGGGATGGTCTTACAGAGGTTTATAAAATAAGATCAGGTAGATAGTCAATATCTTTTCCCAAAGGTAGGGGAGTCTAATATTAGGGGGCATAGGTTTAAGGAGAGGGGGAGAGATACAAACGGGTCTGGGGGGAAATTTTTTTCGCACAGAGGGTGGTGAGTGTCTGGAACAAGGTGCCAGAAGCAGTAGTAGAGGCAGGTACAATTTTGTCTTTTAGAAAGTGTTTACACAGTTACATGGATAAGATGGGTATAGAGGGATAATATAGCGGGCAATTGGGACTAGCTTAGGGATTTAAAAAAAAGGGTAGCATGGACAAGTTGGGCTGAAGGGCCTGTTTCCATTCTGTAAAACCTCTGTGACAGTCTTTGGCATATGGGTGGAAACTGGACACATCTGGAGGAAACCCACGCAGACACAGTGAGGCTGTGCAGACTCCACACAGTCACCTGAGACTGGAATTGAACCCAGGTTCCTGGCACTGTGAGGCAGTAGTGCTAATCACTGTGTCACCGTGTCAACCCAATCAAATCAGCAAATAGACTAAAGGACAACCCCTTAAAGGGGCAATGCAACAAAAATCAAAACTTTAAAAGAAAGAAATCAGAAACTTTACCAGATATTTATAATTCTAAAATAAAGAACCCGGGGCTGTCGGTGCTCCAGCTCCTGTGGTGTCAATCGGCTGTGGAAGGCCTCGTTTAGCTGGAGGACATCACAAGCTCCCTCTCCAGGGGTAACTGGGCCTGGCTAAGTCATGGAATGGGGCAGAGAGTTGGGTCTAACAACCCCCATGGTGCCCTATTGGTTGGACATCTTAGTGGCCACTTTAGCCATTAAGAAATCTCACAACACCAGGTTAAAGTCCAGCAGGTTTATTTGGTAGTAAACGCCACTAACTTTTGGGGCTCTGCCCCTTTATCAGTTGAGTGGAGAGTTCTGATCACAAACAGGGCATATAAAGACACACACACAGTTTACAGAAAACTGATTAGAATGCAAGTTTTTACAGCTAATCAAGTCTCAAAGATTCAGACAGTGTGAGAAGAGAGAGCATTAAGTACAGATAGAGAAATGTGTATTGTCCCTAGACTGGACAGTAAGTGAGATATGGCAAGCCCAGGAAAGTCATAAGGGTTACAGATAGTGTGACATGAACCTTAGATCCCAGTTTAGGCCGTCCTCATGTGTTGTGGAATTTGGTTATCAGTTTGTTCCTGAATCTCCGCCCCTCCGTCCCTTA
The DNA here is from genome assembly GCA_024679065.1 of Sphyrna mokarran. Taxonomy (NCBI): domain Eukaryota; kingdom Metazoa; phylum Chordata; class Chondrichthyes; order Carcharhiniformes; family Carcharhinidae; genus Sphyrna; species Sphyrna mokarran. The sequence continues at coordinate 16,190,731 of JAGIQG010000036.1, forward strand.
AAATCAACCTGTCCGACCAAGTTATCGGTCACCCATTCCAATACCTCCCTGATTGGTTCAGTTTTGACATTTGCTTGACAAACAGCATCACGGGTCATTGTAGGCGCTACATAAATGCCAAGTTGTTGTTCTGCCTGGTAGGAATGTTGGGCCCCGTAGATCAGAAGCCCCCCCCTCCCCCCGAGTTCAGATTGGCGATTCCTCCTGTGCTGTCGTGTGTCGTGAAGGGTGTCTCGGAGAACACTTACCCAAAGATCAGAGGCCGAATGCCCGTGACCGATACACATCTCTTTAACCAATACCAATACGCAATACACATTTCTTTAACCTGTGCTTAATGCTATCTCCACTCACATTGTCCGCACCTTTAAGACTTGATTAGGTGTAAAAATTGTGTTCTAGTCAGCATTCTGTAAACTGTGTGTGTCTTTATTATATTGCCCTGTTTGTGATCAGAACTCCCTATTCACCTGACGAAGGAGCTTTGAAAGCTGGTGGCTTTTGCTACCAAATAAACCTGTTGGACTTTAACCTGGTGTTGTAAGACTGTGTTTACCCCAGTCCAACGCTGGCATCTCCACATCACTTTAGAAGCACACACAAGATGGGGGTGGGGGTGGGGAATTGATCTGCCTGCTCCCATCTGCCTCCCTCTCCCCTGTCTGACCCTCCCCTGTCTCCTCTTTGATGCAGGGGTTAGTCAGTAACACAACCATAATTGCAGGTGACACTAAAATAGGTGGGATAGTAAGTTGCGAAAATGAAATAATGAATTTGCAAATGCATACGGATTGGTTAAGTGAATGGGACAAAATGTAGCAGATGGAGCTTAATGGCGATAAGTGTGAGGTTATCCAGTTTGGTAGGAAAAGTACAAAGGCAAATTATTATGTAAATAAACAGAAACTTGATCGTGCCTCAGTGCAGAGGGATCTGGATGTTCAAATGCATGAATCTCAAAAAATCAGTATGCAGATACAGCAGATAATAAGGAAGGCAAATGGATCTAATAGTGAAGTGTTACTGCTACTATACAAAGCATTAGACCAAACTTACCTGAGAGGGGGATGTAGTGGCATTAGAGGTAGTTCAGAGGATTCTAGAGATGAGGGGTTTGTCGTATGAAGAGAGGTTGGGGTTTAGCCAATACTCCCTGGAGTTTAGAAAAATGAAGGGAAATCAAATTCAATTGTATAAGATGACAAAGGAGACATGGAGTAGGGGTTTCTCCTTGTGGGGCAATTAGAACACAGTTTTAGGAGAAGGGGGTGGCAGATTTAAAACAGAGATAAGGTGAAATTATTTCTCTCAGTGGGTGGTGAGTCTGTGGAATTCACTGCCCCAGAGCGAGGTGGATTTGGGGTGTTTGGGTAAATTTGAGGAAGAGTTAGACAGATTTTTAATAGGTTTGAAGGGTGAACGGGAGGAGGGTGGAGTTGAGGCTGAGATGAGATTAGCTGTAATCGTATTAAACAGTGGAGCAGGCTCGAGGGGCTGAATAGCCTTCTCCTACTCCTAGTAATGATTCTTATGATCCAGCAGAAGGTAAATCTTCATCCGAATGCTGATTAATAATTGGCATTTGGATCCTGCCAAGATCTCTATCCCAGCCCCACAGTCCTCCGAGATCTCTATATTTATAACCTCCTCTAACCCTACAACATCTGAGATCTCTGTAGCCTCCTCCAATCCTATAATCCTACAAGATCTCTACCTCTGTAGCTTCATCCAGCCCTCTGATCCTCCGAGATCTCTATCTTTATAGCCTCCTCCAACCCTATAACCTTCTGAGATATCTATATCCTCCTCCAGCTCTGTCTGAGATCTCTATCTCTCTATCTTCCTCCAGCCTGATAACCCTCCGAGAGCTCTCTGTTTCTCCAATTCCATCCTCTGAAATCTCCGTTTCCCTGTGTCCCGGTAGCATTGGCCATGACACTAGGTGCCTAGACTAGCATGTCCAGAATTTTGTTCCTGAATCCTCCACCCCTCCGTCCCTTAAAACCAACCTGTCCGACCAAGTCATCGGTCAACCATTCCTCCCTGATTGGTTCAGTTGACATTTGCTTGACAAACAGCACCTCAGGTCATTGTAGGTGCTACGTAAATGCCAAGTTGTTGTTGTGCCTGGTACGGGCCACGTAGATCAGAAGAGCACCCCTCCCCCCCCATCACTGAGTTCAGATTGGCGATTCCTTCTTGGTTTAACCTCTGTGCTTTCTCCTTCCCCTCTCAGAACCCTACATCCAGTCACGGTTTTACCGCTCGCCGGAGATTCTCCTGGGCCTTCCCTTCTGCGAGAAGGTGGACATGTGGTCTCTGGGCTGCGTGATGGCCGAACTGCACCTGGGCTGGCCCCTCTACCCCGGCAACAGCGAGTACGATCAGATCAGGTACATCGTGGAAACGCAGGGGCTGCCCAAGGACCACCTCCTCAACGCGGCCACCAAGGCCGGCCACTTCTTCAGGCGCAACCCCCGGCAACACTCACCTCAGCAGTGGCAGCTCAAGTGCGCCGCCGATTACCAGGCTGAGACCATGATCCAGCCGCTGGAGAGGAGGAAGTACGTGCTGAAGTCCTTGGACCAGCTGGAGACCATTAACATCGCCAAGACCGTCTTCCCCGATGACGAGCTCATAGCCGAGTTCCACGATCGGAGAAACATGGTGGAGCTGATCAAAAGGATGCTCACCTTGGACTCCCACGAGCGAATCACGCCCAGCGCCGCCCTGAAGCATCCCTTCGTCACCATCCAGCAGCTCAAGGCCACGCACGAACACACCAAATACTACGAGCTGTCCGTCCAAGGCCTCAACGCGGCCCTGAACTGCGACAGGCGGCTGCTGGCTGACCGCCATTACTACAACATGGCAGACGAGGCCTACTATCCCAACCCGGACTACTACGAGTGTCGCCAGGCCCGCCACATCCCCAGCATCAGCTCGATGCAGCGGGCCATCGACAAGATGGACAGCCTGACCATTGAGGAGCCGGGTGCCCTGAACCTGTGGCCTGAGGGAGCAGGAAACGCAGGGTACCAGCCTTCAACCTCCAAGGCCGGCAGCTCCACGTGCCTGCCCCACTCGTACCACCACGGGGCCTGCTGCAGGGCCAGCCACCCTGCCCACCGGCACAGGAAGGAGCCCGTCATGGGTTACTATGCCAACCGGTGTGGGATGAAGCAGCGAAACGTTCCCCACCATTCCCAGTCGGATCCCAATTTTGGCAGTTTGATCTTACTCGGGCAGGAGCCTTCCACGGAGGTGATTAACTGGGAGGAGGAAGAGACGGAGGCCATCTTCTCCACGCCCTCGTCCTCGGCTCAGGAAACCAAGAGGCCGGAGGAGCTCTCGGCCGCTAAAGAACCTTCGGGTTCTGAGGTAAATCCCAGCAAAAGTGCATGGCGACTGTTGCCAAGGTGGCATCAAATGATTAAACAAGAGCTTCAGGGCAGATGAAGCCCAGGGCGAAAGCTTTCTGGTGTCTTCTGTGGCTCTGGGTCAGTCAATGAGACAGGAGTGGGTATTAAACACACTGAGTTCGCAATGTAGACAACAGACATTGACTTTACTACAGGACTTATACTATCGGTGCTAATGGATAACCTGGCACCAATACAGGACTGGTACTGGACTGGGGTCATAGAAATATAGAAACTAGGGTTAGGGGTGAAAGGAGAAAAGTTTAAAGGGAATATTAGGGGGGAAATTCTTCACACAGAGAGTGGTGGGAGTGTGGAATGAGCTGCCGGATAAAGTGGTTAAATGTGGGCTCACTTTTAACATTTAAGAAAAGCTTGGACGGGTTCATGGATGAGTGAGGTGTGGAGAGATATGGTCAGTGGGACCAGGCAAAAAATGGTTCAGCACAGACAAGAAGGGCCAAAAGGCCTGTTTCTGAGCTGTAATTTTCTATGGTTCTAGATTAGATGGATTGCCCATGTTAAGTTGCTTCTTCGCATCCAAAGATGGTTCTAGAAGCAGGAGTGGGCCATTTGGCCCTTCGAGCCTGCTCTGCCATTCATTATGATCATGGCTGATCATCAAATACAATTATCCTGATTCCTTCCTCCTCCCCCCCCCCCAATATTCTTTTAGCTCTAAGAGCTATATCTAATTTCTTCTTGAAATCGCAATATTTTGGCCTCAGCTACTTCCTGTAAAATTCCACACATTCACCACTCTCTGATGAAGAAATTTCTCTTCATCTCGGTTCTACAAGGTTTACCCCTTATCCTCAAGCTATGACTCCTAGCTCTGGACTCCCCCAGCATCGGGATCATTCTTTTTGTCTAACCCTCTGTGAATTTTTTAAGTTTCTATGGGATCCCCTCTCACTCTTCTAAACTCCAGTGAATACAATCCTAACCGTATTGTCTCTCCTTATTTTAAGAAGTCTCACAACACCAGGTTAAAGTCCAGATTAAAGGTTTATTTGATACACCATTAGCTTTCAGGTGACAAAGGGGCAGAGCCCCAAACCCTAGTGGAGTTTGCTACCAAATAAATCTGTTGGATTTTAACCTGGTGTTGTGAGACTTCTTATTGTGTTTATCCCTGTCCAACACCAGCATCTCCACATCATCTCTCCTCAGCTGATAGGCCCTGCTGCCCCAGGTAATGAACACACTGGCACTAACACAGAGCGAGTACTGGACTGGGCAATGGATAAAAAGAATATCAGTAGCCCCCTCAGCTCACAAACCAGTTCCATCAATCAGTTAAATTACATTCATTTGTATCTCAATCTCATTTCAAAGAACACAAGGAATAGAAGCAAGAGTAAACCATTCGGCCCATCGATCCTGCTCCATCACTCAATGCCATCCTGGCTCATCTTGGGACTCAACTCCATTTTCCCATCCGCTGTCCATTTCCTATAAATTCCCTAAGAGACCTGTTTATCCATCCTTAAATCTCTTCAAGCTAGGGAGAATCTACAATCCTGTGTGACAGAGATTTCCAAAGATTCCCAGCCCATTGGGTGAATTAATATCTCCTTATCTCAATGCTAAATGATCAGCCCCCTATCCTGAGACTGTGCCCACCGCCCCCCCCATGTTTTAGACTCCCTGAACAATCTCTCTGTGTCCACCCAGTCAAACCCCTTCAGAACGATGTAGGTGTCAATGCGATCACCTCTCATTCTTCTAACCTCATCCTCCATAAATACAGTGGCATAGTGAGTTGGCACTGCTGCCTCACGGCGCCTGGGACCTGGGTTTTATTCCTGGCTTGGTCACTGTCTGTATGGAGTCTGCACATTCTCCCAGTGTCTGCGTGGGTTTCCTCTGGTTTCCTCCCATAGTCCAAAGACGTGCAGTATAGATGGATTGGCCATGCTAAATTGCCCCATGGTGGGGGGGGGGGGTTACTAACTAGGGTAAAAATGTGGGATTATGGGATAAGGGCTTGGGTGGGATTGTGGTCGGTGCAGACATGATGGGCCGAATGGTCTCTTTCTGCACTTGTATGGGTTCTATGATTCCAAGAGAGGAGATTGCAGAGCCTCTGGCTCTGATCTTCAGGTCCTCGTTGGTTACGGGTGTGGTTCCAGAGGACTGGAGGATAGCGAATGTGGTCCCGTTGTTCAAGAAGGGGAAGAGAGACCTTCCAGGGAATTATAGGCCAGTGAGTCTTACTTCTGTGGTGGGCAAAGTGTTGGAGAGAATAATTAGGGATAGGAGTTATAGTTATTTAGAGAGTAATGAATTGATTGGAGATAGTCAGCATGGTTTGGTGAAGGGTAGGTCGTGCCTTACTAACCTCATTGAGTTTTTTGAAAAAGTGACTAAGGAGGTGGATGGGGGTAAGGCGGTTGATGTGGTATATATGAACTTTAGTAAGGCGTTTGATAAGGTGGCCCATGGAAGACTTCTGCAGAAAATGCAGATGTATGGGATAGAGGGTGATTTAGCTAATTGGGTTACGAATTGGCTAGCAGATAGAAGACAGAGGGTGGTGGTTGATGGGAGATATTCATCGTGGAGTTCGGTGACAAGTGGTGTACCTCAGGGGTCTGTTTTGGGGGCCCCTGCTGTTTGTAATTTTTATAAATGATCTGGATGAGGGTATTGAAGGATGGATTAGTAAATTTGCAGATGACACTAAAGTCGGTGGAGTGGTAGATAGTAAAGAGGGGGGTTATAGTTTGCAGAGGGACTTGGACAAGTTGCAGAGCTGGGCCGAGAGGTGGCAAATGGAGTTTAATGTGGAAAAGTGTGAGGTAATGCACTATGGCAGAAATAATAAATGTGTAGAGTATAGGGCAAATGGTAGGATTCTTAGTAGTCTAGATGAACAGAGGGATCTTGGGGTGTATGTGCATAGATCCCTGAAAGTAGGCAGTCAGGTCGAGAAGGTTGTTAGGAAGGCATATGGAGTCTTGGCTTTTATTGGTAGAGGGATTGAATTTCGGAGCCGCAACGTCATGTTGCAACTGTACAAAACTCTAGTGCGGCCGCACTTGGAGTATTGTGTGCAGTTCTGGTCCCAACATTATAAGAAAGATGTGGAGGCATTGGAGAGGGTACAGAGGAGGTTTACCAGGATGTTGCCTGGTATGGAGGGCAGGTCTTATGAAGAGAGGCTGAGGGATTTGAGGTTGTTTCGTTAGAAAGGAGGAGGCTAAGAGGGGACCTTATCGAAACATATAAGATGATTAGAGGTTTAGATAGGGTGGACAGTGATAGCCTTTTTCCTAGGATGGAGCAAGCTAGCACGAGGGGACACAGCTTTAAATTAAGGGGTGATAGTTATAGGACGGATATCAGAGGCAGGTTCTTTACCCAAAGGGTGGTTCGGGAGTGGAATGCCTGCCTGCAGCAGTTGTAGATGCGCCAAGTTTGGTGGCGTTTAAGAGGTTAGTTGATAAGTATATGGAGGAGAAGGGAATGGTTGAGTTTGGAGGGGCATTGCTTTTTATATTGGTCGGCGCAACATCGAAGGCCGAAGGGCCTGTTCTGTGCTGTAATGTTCTATGTTCTATGTTCTATGTACTCAGAGTTTCACCAAAACCCTGTATAATTTCAGCAAGATTTCTTTATATTTGTAAGCCAGTCCCCTCGTAATAAAGGCCAACATGCCATTTGCCTTCCTTGCTGCTTGCTGCACCTGCATACTAACTTACTGCATTCCTTGTATGAACACATTCAAATCTCTCTGAACATCAATGAGTTCCTCACCTTTTAAGAAGTACTCTGCTTTTTATATTCTTCTAAACTGGTGACTAACTGCCTCTCTGTATCCTCCCCACAGCTTACCTTCTCACCGAGTTTGGTATCATCAGCAAACTTGGATATGTTGTAGGGAAGGAAATCATAGAGATCTTACAGCACAGAAAGAGGACATTCAGCCCATCAAGTCTGCACGACCACAATCCCACCGAGACCTTACTTCCATATCCCTACATATTTACCCACTAATTCCTCTAACCTATACATTTCAGGACACTAGGTCAATTTAGCACGGCCAGTCAACCTAACCCACACATCTTTGGACTGTGGAAGGAAACTGGAGCACCCGGAGGAAACCCACGCAGACACAAGGAGAATGTGCAAACTCCACATAGACAATGACCCAAACTGGGAATCGAACCCAGATTCCTGGAGCTGGGAAGCAGCAGTGCTAACCACTGTGTTACCGTGCTGCCCACGGCATGATAATCTGCCATACTTACCCGCTCTGGTCTACCTGTGACTCCAGAGCCACTGCAATGTGGTTGACTCTCTAATTGCCCTCTGAATTGGCCCGGCGAGACACTCAGTTGCCCCTCCCCTAATGACATTGTGGGTCAAACCCAGAGCAGATGGGCTGCGGTGGGTTCAAGAATGCAGCTCACCACCACCTTCACAAGGGAAAACTAGGGATGGTCAATAAATGCTGGTCTAGCCAGTGGTGCCCATGTACCCGTAAATGAATAAAAATTAATAATATTTACCACTTTTCTGCTCTCTCCCCTCTGCATAAGCAGTTCTCTAACTCCAAATGGTCTGCTTCATGACTTTCCCTGAACACCTTCTTTTAAAGTTTGTGTAATGCTAGACTCAGCTGCTTTAATCTGACTGAGTTGATCTGAAGTTAAAGTTCCAATACTTGGGGCTTTGATTATTTGGGTTTTTACATCTGATTCTTTTCTTACCCTGCATTTATCTCTGTCAACAATCAGTTCCTGAGTGTGTTACGGAGGATGTTCATAATGATATAGGAGCAGAATTATGCAATTCAGCCCATCGAGTCCGCTCCGCCATTGGATCATGACTGATATGCTCCTTATCCCCACTTTCCCCATAACCCTTCTCTCCATTCCTAAATAAAAATCCATCTAACTCCTCCTTAAATTTACTCACTATCCCAGCACACACCGCACTTTGGGGCAGCGAATTCTACAGATTCACAACCCTTTGGGGGAAGTAGTTTCTCCTCAATGCTGATTTAAATTTGCTGCCCCTTATCCTAAGATTATGACCTCTTGTCCTAGAATGTCTCACAGAGGAAGCATCTGCTCCACATCTATTTTATCAATACCTTTTACCATCTTGTATAGCTCAATTTGATCTCCCTTCATTCTTCTAAGCTCCAGACAGTATAAGCCTAAACTGTTCAATCTCTCTTCATACGACAAACCCCTCATCTCTGGAATCAATCTAATGAACCTCTTCTGAGCTGTTTCCAATGCCTCTACATCTTTCCTCAAATAAGGAGACCAATACTGTGCAATCTCACCAATGCCTTGTCCAGTAGCAGCAATACTTCCTTACCTTCATATTCTATTCCTTTAGCTGTCAATGCCAATATTCCACTCACTTTTTTTTATTATCTGCTGTACCTGCATGCTAATTTCCTGTAACTCATGAACAAGAACACCCAGATCACTCTGCACCAAAGCACCCTGAAGTCTCTCCCCATTTGCATAATAAGTCACCTTCCCATTTTGCCAACCAAAAGGCATGACCTCACACTTATCCATGCTAAACTCCATCTGCCACATTTTTGCCCACTCTCCTAACCTATCTATATCCATTTGTAATGTGCTTATTACCGCATTGTTAATTACTGTCCCATCTATTTTTGTGTCATCTGCAAATTTGAATTTCTTCAAATTTCTTCCCGTATCTAATCTCGCCTGTCCAGTCCCATCAGGATTTTATATATTTCAATGAGCTCCCCTCTCATTCTTCTAAATTCCAGTGAGTATAAGCCCAGTCAATCCAGTCTCTCTTCATATTTCAGGCCTGCCATTCCAGGAATCGGTCTGGTGAACCTTTGCTGGACTCCCTCAATAGCGAGAATATCCTTTCTTAGACTAGGAGACCAAAACTGCACACACTACTCAAATCCTCAAGCTATGAAGGCCAGCATGCCATTAGCTTTCCTCAGTGCTGTACCTGCATGTTAACCTTCAGTGACTGTTCCACCATGTCACCCAGGTCACTCCTCAGCTGCTACCATTCAGATAATAATCTTTCTTCCCGCTTTTGTCACCAAACTGGATAACCCCACATTTACCCACATTATATTGCATTTACCAAGTCACTCAGCCAATCTGTCCAACTCACCCTGCAGCTTCTTAACATCCTCCTCCCAGCAAACACTGCTGCTCAGTTTAGTGTCATCTGCAGATTTGGGGATATTACTATCAATTCCTTCATCCAAATCATTAATGTATATTGTGAATAGCTGGGTCCCAGCAGTGAACTCTGCAATACCTTACTAATCACTGCTTGCCAATCTGAAAAGGACCATTTATTCCCTCTCTGCTTCCTGTCTGCCAAACAGTTCTCTGTCCACATCATGCACTGCCTCCAAAACCACGAGCTTTCATTTTGCTCACTAATCTCTTGTGTGGGATTTTGCCAAACATCTCACCACCCACCCTGTCAACCCTCTCAGGATCTCAAATGTGTCACCTGTCGTACTCTATCTAGATGTACAACCTTTATCTCCATTCTTTTTGTCTTGTCTGTTTGAGGTTTCTCACTGCCCTTTGGCAGGTGTGGTTACCCTGCCCTCTCCCTGTTCAATGGCTCGGAGCTGGTCTCAGTGACCTCCTGTTGGTGTCCTCTTCTTACACAGAAACACAGAACAGTACAGCACAGTACAGGCCCTTCGGCCCTCAATGTTGTGCCGAGCTATATCCAAACCCATGGTCAAGCTATCCCATTCCCTATCATTCTGGATGTGCTCCATGTGACTATCCAATAACCGCTTCTTCTGCCCACCCTCCCAGTCTGAGTGTAAATGCAGTAATCAGTGACACGGGGTCTTGCTGTACATAGAACATAGAACATAGAACAATACAGCACAGAACAGGCCCTTCGGCCTTCGATGTTGTGCCGACCAAAATAAAAGCAATGCCCCTCCTAACTAAACCATTCCCTTCTCATCCATATACTTATCAACTAACCTCTTAAACGCCACCAAACTTGGCGCATCTACAACAGCTGCAGGCAGGGCATTCCACTCCCTATCACTCTTTGAGTAAAGAACCTACCTCTGATATCCGTCCTATAACTCATACCCCTTAATTTAAAGCTGTGTCCCCTCGTGCTAGCTTTCTCCATCCTAGGAAAAAGGCTATCACTGTCCACCCTATCTAAACCTCTAATCATCTTATATGCTTCAATAAGATCCCCCTTAGCCGCCTCCTTTCTAACGAAAACAACCTCAAATCCTTCAACCTCTCTTCATAGGACCTGCCCTCCATACCAGGCAACATCCTAGTAAACCTCCTCTGTACCCTCTCCAATGCCTCCACATCTTTCTTATAATGTGGCGACCAGAACTGCACACAATACTCCAAGTGCGCCCGCACTAGAGTTTTGTACAGTTGCAACATGATGCTGCGGCTCCTAAATTCAATCCCCCTACCAATAAAAGCTAAGACTCCATATGCCTTCTTAACAACTTTATCCACTTGACTGCCTACTTTCAGGGATCTATTGACACATACACCAAGATCCTTCTGTTCCTCAACACTATTAAGAGCCCTACCATTAGCCCTATACTCTACACATTTATTGTTCCTGCCAAAGTGCATTACCTCACACTTTTCCACATTAAACTCCATTTGCCACCTCTCGGCCCAGCTCTGCAACTTGTCCAAGTCACTCTGTAAACTAAAACACCCCTCTTCACTATCTACCACACCACCAACTTTAGTATCATCTGCAAATTTACTGATCCAAAATTGTCATTGCGGTAATTTTGTTGGTCTGTTTGAAGAAGGTTCTTTTTGGTTTTGAGGAAGAAGCTGGAATAACTGCCTGTGCAAAGTGTGTGGACAACTCTGAATCAAAGCCCCAGTCAGGACAAGGAGCACTTGGGGGCGTTTAGGGCATCTTCTTAGCCTGTATGGTTAAACAATGCCTGTTTCTTATTAACTATTTACATACCACACAAGGTTCAGTCCTAACTTCCCTCATACTGACTTTACCAAACCACTCCACTACTACCAAGCAAGTGCTACACATCATCAGGTGGGGCACCAATGATCTTCAGCACGGCATGGTTGCACAGTGGACTCACAGTGCCAGGGACCCAGGCTCAATTCCCACCTTGGGTCACTGCCTGTGTGCACATTCTCCCCATGTCTGTGTGAGTTTCCTTCGGGGGCACCTAAAGTCTGAAAGTTGCGCTGGTTAGAACATAGAACATAGAACATAGAATATTACAGCACAGAACAGGCCCTTCGGCCTTCGATGTTGCGCCGACCAATATAAAAAGCAATGCCCCTCCAAACTAAACCATTCCCTTCTCTTCCATAAATGCGTTAACGATGCTAAATTCTCCGTCCACGTAAGTTGAAAAGGCGCCAGACTGTGGCGGCTAGGGGATTTGCACAGTCACTACATCGTAGTGTTAATGTAAGCCTTGTGACACAATAAATAAACTTTATCTATTGTTCCTCTTAGAAAGCTCAAGCAAGCCAGCAGGATTCCGAAAACTCTGATAGCTACGAGAATGAATGGTTAAATAATGACAGTGAGACGTGGAGCCCCGACAGCACAGATTCTGTCTCAATTGAATATGAAGAACTGCAACCACGAAGTAACAGTTACCAGAATTACGTGCACATGGAAAATCAACATTAGCTTCCTTGCCCAGAGAAGCCTAGTAAAGTACGCCCTCTACCAATCAAAATGAACCTTCTAGTGATTTTTCAATATGACAAATGCCTTGCTACTTTGCCACAAAATAAACCTTCATTTAATCCTCAGATGTAAGCATTATTTTATTGATAATACCGCAGGGTGAGAATGGAATTCGACTGAACGAAATGTGTTGTGCTGAATGAAAAATGCCAGGCTAAGTGAACGTGGAAGAGTGGGTGGCTGGATAACTTTGGAGTGGAGCAGAGGAGAGTTTTGTTGGGGAGGGGTGTGTGGTGTGGGGGGGGGGCGGAGGAGTGGGTAGGGTTTGGGGGGGGGGGGGGGGGGGAAGTGGGTCTTACGGTCAAAGAGGCAAAAAAAAGGTGGCTAGCTCGTCATGTGTGTTTCTGAAATCAACATCCCGGCACCCCGAAACGTTTGGGAGGTTTGGAAAAATAAAAAAAAGCTTTTGCTCTGTTTTATTTCTCAATGTTTAAACCTAAAATGCACTCTCTGTGTAGTTGTGTGTTGTTAATAAAGCTCTTTGAAAACCATACCGATTTGTTGGACTTGAATAATCTTCCCCAGAGACCATATTCTTCAATCAGGGGAGTGCCCATACACCCCAACCCTCACCCACTCAGGGGAGTGATTCCCCCCCCCCCTCACTCAGTCAGGGGAGTGATTCCCCCCCTCAGCCACTCAGGGGAGTGCCTACACACCCCTCACCCATTCAGGGGAGTGCCCACCTCCCCCTCCTCCCCGACCCCAAAGGACACTATGGCCATAGTTTGATGATAAGATTGTTCCTGGGAAAAGTTGTTGCCATTACCCTGGTATCTCACCACAAAATGTCATCTCAGATGATGGCAAAGATAGCATGGTGATGACCAGGGCTGAGTTCATACTGTGCCAGTAAGATGGCCAAATATACCAGGAAAATGATCAGACACACCAAACATCAACCCACACCTTGGTGATTAATACAACACTTTGCAAATCATCGTAACAATCAAGTCCAGCTCAATATTACTCTGATTATATGGGCTGGTAAAGGCGACTTTTTTATCAGTCCAATTACTGCACCAATCACGCTGTGTCAATAATGACACCAATTTTACTGCATTGACTCATCCACCATTTAAACCAATTATTATATTCATTATTCCAAGGCATACTGTGTTATTTGTTGCACCAGTTGCACCAACCCTTCAACACAATCTCCCAATCCTCCAAATGCAGATATTAAACCCTTCACAATACCATTAATTCCTCTGTCTCATGAATTCCCATCTCTCACACCTCTCTCTCTCTGCCTGTTTTCTCTGTGCTGTCTCTCTGTTTCTCTGCTGCCTATTTCTCTACTGTTTCTCTCTATCTCTGCTGTCTCTCTCTCTCTCTCTGATGTCTGTCTGTCTGTCTCTCTCTCTCTCTGATGCCTGTATCTCTCTCTGATGCCTGTCTCTCTCTCTCTCTCTCTCTGATGTCTGTCTCTCTCTTTCTCTCTCTGATGTCCGTCTGTCTGTTTCTCTCTCTCTCTGATGCCTGTCTCTCTCTCTCTGATGTCTGTCTTCTCTCTCTCTCTGATGTCGTTTTGCTGTCTTTCTCTCTTGTTTGTGTCTCTCTTGATGTCTGTCGCTCTTGTGTCTGTCTCTCTCTCTTCCCTCTGATGTCTGTCTCTCTCTCTCTCTCTCTGATGTCTGTCTCTCTCTCTCTCTCTGATGCCTGTCTCTCTCTCTCTTTCTGATGTCTGTCTGTCTCTCTGTCTGTCTCTCTCTCTCTGATGTCTGTCTGTCTGTCTCTCTCTCTCTCTCTGATGTCTGTCTGTCTCTCTCTCTCTGATGCCTGTCTCTCTTTCTCTCTGATGTCTGTCTGTCTGTCTCTCTCTCTCTCTGATGGCTGTCTGTCTCTCTCTCTCTCTGTCTCTCTCTCTCTCTCTCTCTCTCTCTGATGCCTGTCTATTTCTGATATCTAATAAAAGCAAATTACTGCAGATGCTGGAATCTGAAACCAAAAGAGAAAATGCTAGAAAATCTCAGCAGGTCTGGCAACATCTGTAAGTAGAGAAAAGAGCTGAAGTTTTGAGGCTAGATGACCTTTTGTCACGATGCTGGAACTCCGGCACTGGGAGACATGCAGAGGTTGGGATGGGGAGCACGCAAAACAGCCCCTGCTGGGGTCTCCAGGTCTGCTGCGTTATAAAAGCAGCGGGATGGTAGAATCACCCCCCAGTACTTTTCATTACATCCTAATACTTGTGACAATAATAAATCAAATCAAATCAAATCTCCCTCCTGTTCCCCCATGGACCCCCATGAGAGATGACACTTTCATTTCTTTCTGCGAGATTTGACCACCTTATAGAATCAGAGAATCACAGAAAGAGGCCCTTCAGCCCATTGAGTCTGCACCGACCACAATCCCACCCAGGCCCTACCCCCCTATCCCTACATATTTTGTCTGCTAATCCCTCTAACCTATTCATTGCAGGGCACTAAGGGGCAATTTTAGCATGGCCAATCAACCTAACCCGCACATCTTTGGACCTGCCCATCTTATGCGATATCCCTCTACATCCCAAATGCTTCCTCCATCTGAGCCTGGTTAGAGGGTGAGGCTTCACAGTCATTGCTTTCTGCATTAGCAGGGGCTGTTCTTTTATCAAACCGAAGCTTACTAAAGAAGACAGGGTCAGCACACAGTGTGCTATCATCATGGGCACCGAAAACCGAACGGGAGCAAAGCCTGAGGGATTTATCAAGCTCGCTCACCTTTGAGATGTCCAACACATTGGCAGCCTCACATATTCACCCTTTATTTGCTTCTTCTACCTTCTCCTCTTGTCCCGGCAAGATTATTTGCTCCATGCAGGGAGGCGATGGCCGAGTGGTATTATCGTTAGAAACTCAGCTAATGTTCTGGGGATCTAACCTGCACATCTTTGGACTGTGGGAAGAAATCGGAGCACCCAGAGGAAACCCACGCAGACACGGAGAGAATGTACAAATCCGACACAGACATGTAGGCTAGGGGGATAAAAAACAAGGTTATGATATTAGGGCCTGTCAAACAGTTGGTGCAGACCCGATGGGATTCTACGATTGTGGCAGACTTTCCTGCGGTAGACAAGAAGAAATTTTGTTCCCAATACCTGAAGGTGCACAAAAATAGTTGGGGGGGGTGTGGTGGTAAGGCCAGGAGAGGGAAGCTTGGCAGCCAATGTGAGGAAGAATATTTTAATGTCTGAGCGGCAGTGACTTGGCATTTGCTACCATCGAGGATGGTGGAAGTTGGGACAATGATTTTAAAGGAGAAATGGCTGGACATTTGAGAAAAGTTAGCTTGCAGGGTTACAGAGTAGATCAGGGATATGGATCAGTCTGCAGAGTGCGAAGTTGTATGAATGAAGCAGTGGCATGATGGGAAAATTGGACAAATATTTGGTACAAATTAAGGAAAACTAACTGCGCATAACCTAAGACATGAAAAAAAGCAGAGAAGGTCAAGACCTGATAAAGCTGACTCCAATAACCTAGAGCTGTATGGTTAAGGTCAGGGATGAAGGAGTCATTGACCTTCCTCTTTTCTATCAAAGCACAAGAAAAGATGTGACTGATGAGACAAAGAGTTCGAGGAAGTCAGCAAGTTGTACCATGATTTATGACATTGCCTGTGACTCTATTACTGATCAAATTTTTGAATAAGCTCTGGTCACACAAACTGATAATGATTATGTATAAATACCGAACTGATTCTTAATGTAAGCGCGGACTTGATGAAGAATTAGCAATTCAGAGAACGACGGTTCTCTGAACTCAAGTTTCTGCCAATACTGCATATAGTCTTTCGGAAATAAAGACGTTATTTTGTTGGGACAAACCTGGTTGAGTCTTTCTACCACAGTCAAGAAGCAGAAAAATTTCCACTTCAAAAGAAAGCTGGCATGGTTCTGGTGGACAAAGAACAAAGAACAAAACAGCAAGGGAAACAGGCCCTTCAGCCCAACGAGCCCACGCCGCCACCTTGATATTCTCACATCTACCCGTGATCCCTGTCTATGTTTATAGATCTGTGGATTAAAACCAAATTTGAGACAATTTAGGGAGAATTTGTTCTGCCAATTAGCCTAAGAGCATATCTTTGGGATGTGGGAGGAAACCAGAGCACCCGGAGAAAACCCACGCAAGCATGGGGAGAATGCGCAAACTCCCACATACACAGGCCCAAATCCATGTATTTGCACAGCACAGCGATAGTCACTGAACTGTCGTGTTGCCCATCAAATGGTCCAGGTCAAGCATACACTAACGACTTGAAGCACTAGAATACTCTCGAAAAACATCCAAGAGCAGCCCCCTCACGACCCATCGCGTGTATGCCCCTTGTTAAACAACAAGGTGGACCAAAGCACCTGTAGGATAAAAACAAGTACATCAATATCATCATCTATTCACACACTTCCCAGGGACTCCCAAGGCTCATGATCCCTATTTTAAATCAGTTTTCTATACCCCTCCATTCCCATTTTGTTCATGTGTCCATCTAAGTATCTCTTAAATAACTCCAGAGTACCTGCCTCCACCACTTTACTTGGCAGCGCATTCCATACCCCCACTACCCTCTGAGTGAAAAAACTCCCTCTAGCATCCAAATTATACCCTACCCCCCTCACCCTAAGCCCATGACCCCTCGTGCTATTCAAGTCCATCCTAGGAAAAAAGCTTAACCCTGTTTACTCTATCTATACCCCTCATAATCTTGTACACCTCTATTAGATCTGCTTTAAGTCTACGTCTGGACCAAATGGCCTCGTCCTGCGTTGGAAGATTCTACAACTTTCCCATAAACCAGATGTGATGACCTTTGACAGCACAGTAAAGAAAATTGAGAGTTTCTTTAAATCATCTGTTAAATCTTTAATTTTTGTTTAAGGGCTTTTCGTAAAGGGATTCATTGCAATTTCCTTCAATAACCTCAAAATCTGGTCCATGTGATCTGCAACCCTTGACTTGGGAGCAATTATCAACAGGAAGTTAGTGTAGCCAAGCCATGTGGCTGGCAGACATAAAGGAGAGCTGGAGGCAGAAGGTGATCAGCATGGAGATACAGCAGCTCTGTGTAAGAGGTGGGAAAACTGGGAAGCAGTGTGAATAACTCGGAGATGGTAAAGGGCTGGGTCTGTGACCAGATGTGGCCAAACTGTCAATGGGATGTTAGTGGTTGGTCTGTTCGAAAGGAATTCAGCAGAGTGACACCACCAGGACTATCACAGGAGAGAGGGCTCATAGAAACATGTCTTAGTGATGATAATCAAATGCGTGAATCAATAACTACTGGACCTGGGCCCTGCTCCCGCATCATGGGCCCTGGGCCCCGCTCCTGCATCCCGGGCCTGGGCCCCACTCCCGCAGTCCGGGCCTGGGCCCTGCTCCCGCACCCCGGGCCCTGGGCCCTGCTCTCACAGTCCAGGCCTGGGCCCTGCTCCCGCACCCCGGGCCCTGGGCCCCGCTCCCGCACACCAGGCCTTGGCCCCGCTCCCGCACCCCGGGCCCTGGGCCCCGCTCCCGCACCCCGGGCCCTGGGCCCCGCTCCCGCACACCAGGCCTGGGCCCTGCTCCCGCACCCCGGGCCCTGGGCCCCGCTCCCGCACCCCGGGCCCTGGGCCCCGCTCCCGCACCCCGGGCCCTGGGCCCCTCTCCCGCACACCAGGCCTGGGCCCTGCTCCCGCACCCCGGGCCCTGGGCCCCGCTCCCGCACACCGGGCCCTGGGCCCTGCTCCTGCAGTCTGGGCCTGGGCCCTGCTCCCGCACCTCGGGCCCTGGGCCCAGCTCCCGCGCCCCGGGCACTGGGCCCCGCTCCCGCGCCCCGGGCCCTAGGCCCCGCTCCTGCATCCTGGGCCTGGGCCCTGCTCCCACGCCCCAGCCCTGGGCCCCGCTCCCGCGCCTCAGGATTAGGCCCTGCTCCCACACTTGGGGTCTGGGCTCTGCTCCTGCGCTCTGGGCCTTGGCCCCGCCCCTGCGCTCCAGGCCTTAATCCCGCTCCCGTGCCCTGTGCCTGGGCCCTGCTCCTGCCCTTGGCTCTGCTCCCCGCCCCGGGCCTGCGCCCCGCTCCCACGCCCCGGGCCTGCACCCTGCTCCCGCGCCCCAGGCCTGGACCCTGCTTCCGCAGTTGGAGCCTCGGTTCTGTTCCCACATTTTGGCCTGACAAAACTTTCAGAAAAAAACCCTCAAGCTCAGAAAGATTCCACTGGAAGGCTGAGAAACTAGCCAAGGCCTTCAGAATAAAATAGACTTTATTTCCAAACTGACAGAAGGAAGTGCACAGATCGAGGCAGCAGAATGTCTGCTGTGAATGCAGCAGCTGAGAATCCTGCACCCCTGTCACTCTCTCCACACAGGAACTGTACTCACTGGGACAGGAGAGGGGAGGATGGTGGTAAAAATATAATAATATCTGTCTGACAGTCCAATAATTTCCTGTGTTTTTGTTTTTGGTGTCCTTTTGGAGGGATGTTATTGTTAGAATTAGAAGTTTGCAAATCATCAGACACTCCCAGGAGAGGTACAGCACGGGGTTAGACACAGAGTAAAGTTCTCTCTACACTGTCCCCCATCAAACACTCCCAGGACAGGTACAGCACAGGGTTAGATACAGAGTAAAGCTCCCTCTACACTGTCCCCCCATCAAACACTCCCAGTACAGGTACAGCACAGGGTTAGATACAGAGTAAAGCTCCCTCTACACTGTCCCCCCATCAAACACTCCCAGGACAGGTACAGCATGGGGTTAGATACAGAGTAAAGCTTTTCCGTGTTTCCACTGCAGCCTGAGGTGCGGTTAACACTGACTAACACACATCCTTGCAGCTGCTGGCCTGTGTGAGTATCTGATTGCTGAATAAAGTCAGTTTGGGCCAGTGGTCCTGACCCATTGGGAGCAGGATTGAGACTGGAGAAATGCCATTACAGATTAGGAGCCTTAGACGGATCTGAACCTGCCTCCCACAGCTGAGCTTTTTGGTGTTTACTGCCCCCCACTTGCCCCAGATTTTACCCTATGAAATGAGTAAGCAGGAGTGTGATGGGGAAGGCACAGTCATAAACCAAAGTATAAAAATTCGTCACACGCTCAGCAGCTGTAACATCCCGCCCGAGACCTTTCTACAGTCCGCCACCCACCCCCTCCCTCTCCCCCATCCGCTCCGATTCCCGTGGCCGGCTGGACTGTAAAATTCCGATCCTTTGGAGCACAGCTTTGGATTTCCTGAAATAAGCAGCTGGGGAAACGGCACCAAGGCGGAGGGTTGGGTGGCTCCACTTGTAAAGTTATGTCAAGTGGTCCAGCAGAACTCTCCGTGGGGATTCATCCCCTGTGTCCTTCACCCTGTGGTCAGTGACCCTCAGCGATCACTTCCCGATGGACACCAAGAGACGAGATTCCAGATCATTTGAGATTCCCAATCGGTTTCAGGTTTTGCTGGGGGTTTTGGTGCTGATTTGGATTCAGATTCTGAATGAACATATTTCCCCTGGCTGGCAGGGGGTGGGGTTAGATATATTTACAGTTTTTGTTCCACTTTTCACTGCTATCCAGGGGCTTGCTGTAGGCCGAGTGCCAATCTCGCTCAAACACACTCTGCAGTTGCTGCTGCAGAGTCACGTCCTCGGAACGTTTGCCCGACCCCGTCTGCTTCACCACTAAGCCCACGCCTGCTGTGTTCTCAAAGTAATCACCAGACCAGTTGGAAGTCCCTGAAACAAAGGAAAACAAATGCTGTTTAATCCAGAGATGGGCTGAATGTGTGAGACAGAGAAAGAGAGAGAGAGATGTACATGGGCAGCCCACAACTGTTGGAGGGTAGGAAGGAGGGTAGGAGGGAGGGGACAGAGGGGAGGAAGGAGAGTAGGAGGGAGGGGACAGAGGGGAGAAAGGAGAGTAGGAAGGAGGGAGGGGAGAAGGGAAGGGAGCAAGAGCCTCAAAGATTCATTCTGTACCTATCCTCATGCTGTATCTGTGTTTGATAGGAACAGTTTAGTCGGAGTTTTGCTCTGTATCTAACCGTGTGCTGTACCTGTCCTGGGAGTGTTTGATGGGGGGACAGTGTAGAGGGAGCTTTACTCTGTATCTAACCCCGTGCTGTACCTGTCCTGGGAATGTTTGATGGGGACAGTGTAGAGGGAGCTTTACTCTGTATCTAACCCCGTGCTGTACCTGTTCTGGGAATGTTTGATGGGGACAGTGTAGAGGGAGCTTTACTCTGTATCTAACTGTGCTGTATCTGTCTTGGGATTGTTTAATGGGGGAAGTCTAAAGGGGCTTTACTCTGTATCTAACCCCGTGCTGTACCTGTCCTGGGAGTGTTTGATGGGGACAGTGTAGAGGGAGCTTTACTCTGTATCTAACCCCGTGCTGTACCTGTCCTGGGAGTGTTTGATGGGGGGACAGTGTAGAGGGAGCTTTACTCTGTATCTAACCCTGTGCCGTACCTGTCCTGGGAGTGTTTGATGGGGACAGTGTAGAGGGAGCTTTACTCTGTATCTAACTCCGTGCTGTACCTGGGGGTGTTTGATGGGGACAGTGGAGAGGGAGCTTTACTCTGTATCTAACTGTGCTGTATCTGTCTTGGGATTGTTTAATGGGGGAAGTCTAAAGGGGCTTTACTCTGTACCTAACCCTGTTCTCTATCTGTCCTATGGAGGGATCTCTAGGGAAGGAAACCTGCTGTCCTTACCTGGTTGGGCTTTAATCTGGCGTTGTACTTATGTGTGGCTCCAGAGCCACAGCAATGTGGTTGATTCTGAATTGCACTCCAAAGACAACTAGGGATAGATAATAAATGCTGGCCCAGCCACCAACGCCTGTATCCCAAGAATGTATAAAATAAACTCCTAATCTCTATTCCTTTGATCATAAATTCACTATTGTTGAAATTTAATACATTGCAATAACAGAAGGCTGCTCACCGATGTAGGCCACTTTGTCTGTCACCATGTACTTGTTGTGATTGACTCGTGTGTACGGGATCCTCCTTTGCTCCTGCGTCGAGGGGACCACAAAGATTTTCTGCAAGAAGGAAAGGGGAGGGAGAGTTAATGTATCTCAATAGCAATGTAGCATCTGCACCAGAAATGCTGGTTGAGAGCTCCCTCAATGGGTTAAACACAAACCCATCACGTTGCTAAGACATTAAGGGCATTGGTTGTTAATGCCTCTACTTTCTCAGGAGGCCAAGGAAATTTGGCACATCAGTTACGACTCTCACCGTTTACAGATGCACCATAGAAAGCATTCTTTCTGGTTGTATGACAGCTTGATATGGCTCCTGCTCTGTCCAAAAACCACAAAAAAAACTACAGTAAGAAGTGTCACAACACCAGGTTAAAGTCCAACAGGTTTATTTTGTATCACGAGCTTTCAGGAGTCTTGCTCCGAAAGTTTATGATACCAAATAAACCTGTTGGGCTTTAATCTGGTGTTGTGACATTTCTTCCCTTCTCCCCTCCCTCCTCCCCTCCTTCCTCCCCTCTGTCCCCTCCTTCCTCCCCTCTGTTCCCTCCTTCCTACTCTCCTTCCTCCCCTCTGTCCCCTCCCTCCTACCCTCCAACAGTTGTGGGCTGCCCATGTACATCCTTCTCTCTCTCTGTCTCCACATCATGGCAATATACTACAAAAGGTCGTGAATGTAGCCCAATCTATCGTGCAAACCAGCCTCCCATCCATTGACTCTGTCTACACTTCCCGGTGCCTCGGCAAAGCAGCCAGCGTGATGAAGGACCCCACGCACCCCAGGCATTCTCTCTTCCACCTTCTTCTGGCAGGAAAACAAAACAAGTCTAAGGTTATGTACCAACTGACTGAAGAACAGCGTCTTCCTACTGATGTCAGACTTTTGAATGGGCCTACCTTACATTAAGTTGATATTTCTCTAGCTATGACTGTAACACTATATTCTGCACTCTGTCCTTTCCTTCTCCATGAATGAAATGCTTTGTCTGTACACAAGAAAAAATACTTTTCACTGTCTACTAATACATGTAATAATAATAATAATAATAATAATAAATCCAATCAAATCAAGTCGATTTGGAATGGCCAGTCCACCTAACCCACACATCTTTTGGAGTGTGGGAGAAAAAGCTGGAGCACCTGGAGGAAACCCACGCAGACACGGGGAGAATGTGGAAATTCCACACAGACAATAACACAAGGGTGAAATTCAATCCGGTGGTTAGCGCGGCTACTCCACAGCACCAGGGATCAAGGTTTGATTCTGTGGAGTTAGCATATTCTCTCCGTGTGTGTGTGAGCACTTGAGTGTGTGTGTGTGTGTGAGAGTGTGAGACTGAGTGTGTGTGTGTGTGTGTGAGAGAGGAGTGTGTGTGTGTGTGTGTGAGAGACTGAGTGTGTGTGTGTGGTGTGAGACTGAGTGTGTGTGTGTGTGTGTGTGTGTGTGTGTGTTGTGTGTGTGTGTGTGTGTGTGTGGTGTGTGTGTGTGTGTGTGTGAGAATGAGTGTGTGTTGTGAGAGAGACGAGTGTGGTGTGTGTGTGAGAGAGTGTGTGTGGTGTGTGTGGTGTGTGTGTTGTGTGTGTGTGTGTGTGTGGTGAGGTGTGAGTGTGTGTGTGGTGTGTGAGGACTGAGTGTTGTGTGTGTGTGTGTGTGAGACTGAGTGTGTGTGTGTGTGTGTGGACTGTGTGTGTTGTGTGTGTGTGACTGAGTGTGTGTGTGTTGTGTGTGAGACTGGTGTGTTGTGTGTGTGTGAGATGGGGTGTGTGTGTGAGAGAGGTGTGTGTGTGTGAGTGTGGTGTGGTGTGTGTGTGAGACTGAGTGTGTGTGTGTGTGAGACTGAGTGTGTGTGTGTGTGTGTGTGTGTGTGTGTGTGTGTGTGTGTGAGACTGAGTGTGTGTGTGGTGTGTGGGACTGAGTGTGTGTGTGTGTGTGTGAGTGTGTGTGTGTGTGTGTGTGGATGAGTGTGTGTGTGTGTGTGTGGTGAGTGAGGTGTGTGGTGTGTGTGTGTGTGTGTGTGTGTGTGTGTGTGTGTGTGTGAGAGACTGAGTGTGTGTGTGTGTGTGTGTGTGTGTGTTGGAGACTGAGTGTGTTGTGTGGGGTGTGTGTGTGTGTGTGTGGTGTGTGTGGTGAGGAGTGTGTGTGTGTGTGTGTGGTGTGTGTGAGTGTGAGGTGTGTGTGTGGTGTGAGGACTGAGTGTGTGTGTGGTGTGTGAGTGTGTGTGTGTGTGTGTGGAGAGACTGAGTGTTGTGTGTGTGTGTGTGTGTGGTGTGTGTGTGTGTGTGTGTGGGTGTGTGTGTGTGTGAGTGATGAGGTGTGTGTGTGTGTGTTGTGTGGGTGAGACTGTGTGTGTGTGTGTGTGTGTGAGACTGAGTGTGTGTGTGTTGTGGGTGTGTGTGTGTGATGAGTAGTGTGTGTGTGTGTGTGTGTGTGAGTGGACGTGTGTGGTTTGTGTGTGTTGGGTGAGTGAGGGTTGTGTGTGGGTGTGGGACAGACTGAGTGTGTGTGTTGTGTGTGAGACTGAGTGTGTGTGTGTGTGTGTGTGGTGTGTGTGAGACTGAGTGTGTGTGTGTGGGGTGTGAGAGACTGAGTGTGTGTGTGTGTGTGTGTGTGTGAGAGCTGAGTGTGTGTGTGTGTGTGAGAGATGAGTGTGTGGTGTGGTGTTGTGTGTGTGAGGCTGAGTGTGTGTGTGTGTGTGTGTGTGTGTGTGAGAGATGGTGTGTGTGTGTGTGTGTGAGACGAGGTGTGTGTGTGTGTGTGAGAGACTGAGTGTGTGTGTGTGTGTTGTGTGGAGACTGAGTGTGTGTTTGTGTGGTGTGTGTGAGAGACTGAGGTGTGTGTGTGTGTTGTGTGTGAGACTGAGTGTGTGTGTGTGTGTGTGAGGCTGAGTGTGTGTGTGTGTGTGTGTGTGGTGTGTGAGAGACTGAGTGTGTGTGTGTGTGTGTGGAGACTGAGGTGTGTGTGTGTGTGAGAGACTGAGTGTGTGTGTGTGTGTGTCTGTGTGTGTTGTGTGTGTGGTGGAGACTGAGTGTGTGTGTGTGTGTGAGACTGAGTGTGTGTGTGTGTGTGAGAACTGAGTGTGTGGTGTGTGTGTGTGAGAGATGAGTTGTGTTGTGTGTGTGTGTGTGTGAGTGTGAGTGTGGTGTGTGTGTGTGTGAGAGACTGGGTGTGTTGTGTGTTGTGAGACTGAGTGTGGTGTGTGTGTGTGTGGGGAGACTGAATGTGGGTGGTGTGTGTGGAGAGAGGGTGTGTGTGTGTGAGAGAATGAGTGTGGTTGAGACTGAATGTGTGTGTGTGAGAGAGACTGAGTGTGTGTGTGTTTGTGGTGAGGAGTGTGTGTGTGAGATGTGTGGTGTGTGTGTGTGTGGTGAGTGTCTGTGTGTGTGTGTGAGACTGAGTTGTGGGTGTGTGTGAGAGACTGTGTGTGTGTGTGTGTGTGTGTGTGTGTGTGTGTGTTGGGGTGGTGTGAGAGAGATGAGTGTGTGGTGTGTGTTGAGAGACGAGTGTGTGTGTGTGTGTGTGTGAGAGACTGAGTGTGTGTGTGTGTGTGTGAGACTGAGTGTGTGTGGTGAGAGATGAGTGTGTGTGTGTGTGTGTGAGACTGAGTGTGTGTGTGTGTGGTGAGTGTGTGTGTGTGTGTGTGTGTGTGAGTGTGTGAGGTGGTGTGTGGTGTGTGTGGTGTGTGTGCGGTGCGCAAGTTGTGTGTGTGTGAGTGTGGTGTAGGTGCAGGGTGAGTGTGATTGTGTGAGCGAGTGTGCGTGTGACTGTACATGAGTGTGTGTGTGAGAATGATTGAGCGTTGTGTGTGTGTGAGTGTCAGTGCGTGAGTTGGTGGTAGTGTGTTGAGTGAGTGTGAGAGTCAGTGTGATTGAGTGTGTGCGTGAGTCAGTGTGATTGAGTGAGTGTGTGAGTCAGTGTGGTTGAGTGTGTGCATGAGTTAGTGTGATTGAGTGAGTGTGTGAGTCAGTGTGATTGAGTGTGTGCGAGTGTGTATGAGTGTGTGAGTCAGTGTGGTTGAGTGGGTGCATGAGTGTGTGTGTGAGTGTGCGTATGTGTGTGTCAGTGTGAGTGTGCGAGTGTGATTGTATGAGTCAGTGTGTGCGTGAGTGTGTGGGTGGGTGTGCGAGTGTGAGCAAGCATGTGCGTGAGTGTGTACGTGTGTGCATATATGTGTCAATATGTGCGTGATGGACTGGTGTTCCATCCAGCTGTACCCCATCTAACACCCAGGTGGGATTTTCCAGCTGCGCTTGCCCAAAGAGCCCTCCTGTCCCGCCTGTGATTAAGATTAAGAGCAACACAGCACAGGAAACAGGCCCTTCGGCCCAACGAGCCCGCGCCGCCATCATAACTATATAGTAGCAATTCCATTATCCTATTATAAATTTAGGTTATTCCTAATATGGAAGACTCTCACTATAGGGACAATTTGTTTCCCAATCAGCCTAAGAGCGAATTTTTGGGTTGTGGGAGGAAACCGGAGTGCCCGGAGAAAACCCACGCAACCACGGGGAGAACGCGCAAACTCCCGCAGACACCGGCCCAATTCCAAGTGTCTGCACAGCCACATCGATAGTCTCTGAGCTGTCATGGTGCCCTTCAGATGGTCCACATAAAGCACTCATTTACGACATGAAGCACCAGGCAACCCATGAATCAACATCCAAGAGCTGTCCTCGCACCACCTGCCGAATGCATGCTCTTTGTTGGTCAAGTGTGGACCGAATTACCTGTGGAAAAAAAGCCGTAGTTAAACAGTCCTACTATATCCCTCTATCTGCATACCGCTCATGTGGCTGTCCAAGAGACCCTTAAACAGCCCTAGCGTGCCTGCTCCCACCACCTTACTCGGCAGTGCATTCCACACCCCCACTACCCTTTGTGTGAAAAACTGCCCTCTAATATTCGTCTTATACATAGCCCCCCTCACCCTAAGGCCATGACCCCTCGTCCTATCCATTTCTGAAGGTGGAAAAAGTTTACCTCCATTTACTCTATCTATACCCCTTATAATCTTATACACCTCTATGAGATCCCCTCTAAGCCGACGTCTTTCAAGGGAAAACAACCCCAGTCTATTTAATCGTTCCTCATAAGACAGTCCTTCCATACCAGGCAGCATCCTGGTAAACCTCCTCTGCACTCTCTCCAAGGACTCCACATCCTTCCGATAGTACGGCGACCAGAACTGGACGCAGTATTCCAAGTGAGGCCTAACCAACGTTCTATACAACTGCAACATCAAACTCCTACTCTTGTATTCTATACCCTTTTCTATGAAAGCTAACATACGCCTTCTTTATCACCTTCTCCACCTGTGAGGACACCTTCAGAGACTTGTGATGATTCCTGTGGTGGGCCAGATGGGAAGATTCCACTCCCAGATCTGCTGGAATGGTCTCGATGCTGTGATGGAGAGGTGAAGTGAGGTGAAGATGATTGGTGGATAGGGTGGGTACAGGGAGATAATGAGAGGAGCGCTCAGAATGAGGGGATAAATAATTTGAAACACACGATACCGGGGCAGTGTCGGGAAGCACTTTCTCACACAAGGGAAATCTGGAACTGCTGAAGTGGAGGGTCAGTTGTGAAGGGTAGATTTTCTTGCACAATGCTACCCTGAGTCAGAGAAATAGATTACAAATCAGTCACTAAACCTGGCTGAATGACAAAACAGGATCAAAGGGCTGAACGGCCTCCGGAAACATTTGCCTCTTGAGAAGTGGATTAAAAGCAAAATCCCAAAGCACGCCATCGATAGGACAGGATTCCCATCAGCCCCGCCCTCAGATCATCATCCAAGATGGCCGCTCACTCACCACTTTAACGTTGAGGAACTGGTGTCTATTCAGAGCTGTCAATGAATGGAGGAAGGGGAACATGGAGGGGTTGGAGTGCGGCCAACAGCTGATGAGGAGGTTCACTTTCACCTTCCGCTCGAACGCTGCCTTCCGCAGGTGTCTGTCGATCTCTGGCCAGTATCTAGTGGTGAAAGTGAAATTATTATTAACCAGCATTGTCCTTACTGACGAAGCAGCACCCAGAAACCCCAGACATGTAAATATGTCCAGCAACCTCGCCCCTCCCCCTTCCCATCACCTTCCTGCGGTTTGTAGAATCCATATGATCCCTACAGTGTGGCACTCTGAGTCTACACTGATTCTCCAAAAGGGCCATCTACCTAGACTCACTCCCCCCGGCCCCATCCCAAAACTCATGGTCAATCCACCTAACCTGCACATCTAGGACGAAACCAGAGCACCCAGAGGGCATAGGCAGAACATGCAAACTCCACACAGACATTCCCAAGGCTGGATTTGAACCCAGGTCCCTGGCACTGTGAGACAACAGCGCTAACCACACAGAGAGATCAATAAACTAGGTGAGAGAAACAGATGGTCAGAGAGAAAGACAGAAAGAGAATTAATGTGACTGAGCTGGTGAGTGAGTTCACAAATGGACTCTTTATGAATGCTTGGCAGAGCTCCAAGCCTCAGTGATAAATTAACTCAGCAGGAGCCTGTTTCCACAATGGGAAGAGGAGTATTTCTGTTAGTTGACTGACATCTTTATGATATTTTAATAAACCATTCTTTATTTTTTTTTCCACGTCTGTAAGTTTAATTTGGACAAGATGAAGAGGTGTGAACTGAGGTAAAGCTTTGATACTCAAGTCTCAAACAATTTTATAAGAATCACAGTTTATTTTTAATGAATCTGTGAGCACGTTTCAAGCCTTTCATTGTTACTTTATAATTGGCAGATTTCAGAGCATATTGGATGAGCAGGATTCTCTGGGAGGCAAGAGAGGAGATTGCAGAGCCTCTGGCTCTGATCTTCAGGTCCTCGTTGGTTACGGGTGTGGTTCCGGAGGACTGGAGGATAGCGAATGTGGTCCCATTGTTTAAGAAGGGGAAGAGAGACCTTCCTGGGAATTATAGGCCAGTGAGTCTTACTTCTGTTGTGGGCAAGGTATTGGAGAGAATTATTAGGGATAGGATTTATAGTTATTTAGAGAGAAATGAATTGATTGGGGATAGTCAGCATGGTTTCGTGAAGGGTAGGTCATGCCTTACTAACCTCATTGAGTTTTTTGAGAAAGTGACCAGAGAGGTGGATGGGGGTAAGGCGGTTGATGTAGTATATATGGACTTTAGTAAGGCGTTTGATAAGGTGGCCCATGGAAGACTTCTACAGAAAATGCAGATGTGTGGAATAGAGGGTGATTTAGCTAATTGGATTAGGAATTGGCTGGCAGATAGAAGACAGAGGGTGGTGGTTGATGGGAGATATTCATCGTGGAGTTCGGTGACGAGTGGTGTGCCTCAGGGGTCTGTTTTGGGGCCCCTGCTGTTTGTAATTTTTATAAATGATCTGGATGAGGGTATTGAGGGATGGATCAGTAAATTTGCAGATGATACTAAAGTTGGTGGTGTGGTAGATAGTGAAGAAGGGTGTTATAGTTTACAGAGTGACTTGGACAAGTTGCAGAGCTGGGCCGAGAGGTGGCAAATGGAGTTTAATGTGGAAAAGTGTGAGGTAATGCACTTTGGCAGGAACAATAAATGTGTAGAGTATAGGGCTAATGGTAGGGCTCTTAATAGTGTTGAGGAACAGAAGGATCTTGGTGTATGTGTCAATAGATCCCTGAAAGTAGGCAGTCAAGTGGATAAAGTTGTTAAGAAGGCATATGGAGTCTTAGCTTTTATTGGTAGGGGGATTGAATTTAGGAGCCGCAGCATCATGTTGCAACTGTACAAAACTCTAGTGCGGCCGCACTTGGAGTATTGTGTGCAGTTCTGGTCCCCACATTATAAGAAAGATGTGGAGGCATTGGAGAGGGTACAGAGGAGGTTTACCAGGATGTTGCCTGGTATGGAGGGCAGTTCCTATGAAGAGAGGTTGAAGGATTTGAGGTTGTTTTCGTTAGAAAGGAGGCGGCTAAGAGGGGATCTTATTGAAGCATATAAGATGATTAGAGGTTTAGATAGGGTGGACAGTGATAGCCTTTTTCCTAGGATGGAGAAAGCTAGCACGAGGGACACAGCTTTAAATTAAGGGGTATGAGTTATAGGACGGATATCAGAGGTAGGTTCTTTACTCAAAGAGTGATTAGGGAGTGGAATGCCCTGCCTGCAGCTGTTGTAGATGCGCCAAGTTTGGTGGCGTTTAAGAGGTTAATTGATAAGTATATGGAAGAGAAGGGAATGGTTTAGTTTGGGAGGGGCATTGCTTTTTATTTTGGTCGGCACAACATCGAAGGCCGAAGGGCCTGTTCTGTGCTGTAATGTTCTATGTTCTATGTTCTATGTTCTAAGGTGGGGGGAGGTACATGGAGGTATAGAAGGGACATGAGGAGGCGGTGAGGGGGTGGTGAGAGGTGAGGGTCCAATATATAAGAATACAACTAGGAAGGAAGACTCTGAGGCTCGATGCAGGAATTCCAACCAACTGCCTCGACACTCACCCCCCTCCAACCAACGGCTTTGACATTCACCCCCACCAATCAATTGTGACGACACTCACCTTCTCCCCCCTCCAACCAGCTGCCAAGGTTTTGGGCCTGTATCCAAATGCTCCCCACACTGTGTCACCAGAATACATTGCTCAACTGAAACGCACACACGCGCGCGCACCCACACACACCTCGCACACACAGACAGGATGATCCACACAAATTGTCTTTTACCTTTGAGGTTTTGAGAAGACTACTGTGGGGATGTAGTTCATGACTGCCACGTAAACAAACTCAGCCGCATCATCGATGATGTTGAGAATGGCCCACAGGTCATCTGTTCGTCCGTCTGGACACAACTGAGGGGGGGAGCTCTAAAAGAGAGGGGGGGGTCGAGAGGTCAGTGATAACTCAAACCCATTCTGCTATCAGCACTGTCAATGGAAATAGATTGGGGATGGATTGATTCTCGTGGCTTCAGATAAGCAACTCAGCTGATCACCGTCTATCATAGGAACTGGGGCAGGCCATTCAGCCCTTCAAATCTGTTCAAACATCCAACTATATCACAGCTGAGCTGAATACTAACTCCATCAATGCATCAGCAATCTTGTAATCCTCAAACAGTTGCAGCACAGGAGGCCATTCAGCCCCATATATCTGTGACAGCTCTCTGCAAGATCCATTCCCTAGTCCTTTCCCTCTGTGCCCTCCAAATTTTCCTTTCTCTTTAGAGACTTGTACCTCTCTGAAAGCCTTTCTTCAACCTGTCAGCTCCACACGCTGCAGAACCTTACCACTCGCTGAGGGAGAAGGGTTTTCCTCAGATCAGCATTGCTTCCAAAGACCAAAGAACAAAACAGCACGGGAAACAGGCCCTTTGGCCCAACGAGTCCGTGCCGCCACCCCAATGTTCCCACCTCTACCCGTGATCCCTGTCTATGTTTATAGATCCATGGATTAAAACCAAATTTGAGACAATTTAGGGAGAACTTGTTTCGCCAGTTAGCCTAAGAGCACATCTTTGGGATGCGGGAGGAAACCGGAGCACCCGGAGAAAACCCACGCAGGCAAGAGGAGAATGCACAAACTCGCACAGACACAGGCCCAAATCCACATATCTGCACAGCACAGCAATAGTCACTGAGCTGTCGTGTTGCCCATCAAATGGTCACCTTTCCTGTGCCAATCACCTTCATTCCGTGCCCCCTCCTCTCCCATCCTTCCACCAATGGGGGAAGAGTTTCTCCCTGTCTACTCCATCCAGCACGCTCATGGTTTGGAACATTCCCCCCACCCCCAACCCCCTCGGGCCCTGACCTTGCCGCACAGAAATCGATTCAACCCGATTTTTGAAATGTTTAATGGACCAATCCTTCCAAAACAGCAAAGACTTAGGGCAGAATTTTACTGGCATGTCCACCTGTAGGAACCTGCCCTCCTCCCAGCCTCGTCCATCCCCGGAATCACAGTGGGCGTGCCAGTAAAATTCCAGCCTCAGAGTGGGATTTCCTGCCAGACATTTGGCTTGTCAGTTATATTTAACCCCCACAACCCCCCCCCAAGACAATTCTCGAGACAGGCAGGATGGCGATGTTTCAGCCTTAGAATAGAAAAGAATATTTTATAAACGGCGAGAAATGTGTTGACCTTTTTCCTTCCAAGTTTATTTATCAGTGCTACAAGTAAGGCTTACATTAACACTGCAATGAAGTTACTGTGAAAATCCCCCTATTGCCACACTCCTGTTTGGGTACACTGAGGAGAATTTAAAACGGCCAGTGCACCCTAACCAGCACATCTTTCAGACTGTGGGAGGAAACCGGAGCACCCAGAGGAAACCCACGCAGACACAGGGAGAACGCACAAACTCCAGATAGACAGTGACCCAAGCTGGGAATTGAACCCGGGTCCCTGGTGCTGTGAGGCTGCAGTTCTAACCACTGTGCTACCGTGTGCAATTGTACAAAGGGGTACAATATGCAGGTGCAACAAGCAATCAGGAAGACAAATGACATGTTGGAGGGGATTAGAGTACAGGAATGAAGAAATCTTGCTGCAATTGTACTGGGTTTTGGTGAGACCACATCTGGAATATTGTGCACAGTTTTAGTTTCCACATTTAAGGAAGGATAAACTCACATTGGGAGACAGCACAGTGAAGGGTCATTGGACTGGTCCCTGGGATGAAGCGGTTGTCCTCTGGTGAGACTGACTAAAATTTTTTTTATTCACTTGTGGAACACAGGCATTGCTGGCTGGGCCAGCATTTATTACCCATCCCTAATCGGTCTTGTTCAGAAGGCAGTTGAGAGTCAACCACATTGCTGTGGCTCTGGAGTCACATGTAGGCCAGACCAGGTAAGGATGGCAGATTTCCTTCTCTAAAGGGACACTAATGAACCAGATGGGGTTTTCAGACAATTGACAAATGGTTTCGTGATCATCATAGGTTCTTAATTCCAGATATCTTCCATGGAATTCAAATTCCACCATCTGCCATGGCAGGATTCGAACCCCAATCCGCAGAACTTTAGCTGAGTTGCTGGATTAATAGTCTAGCAATAATAGCACTAGGCCATCAGCTCCCTGATTGCATGTTCAGAAGAATGAGAAATGATCTCATTGAAACTTACACAGTTCTGAAAGGGTTTGATTGGGTAGACACAGAGAGACTGTTCCAATTGGTCAGGGAATCTAAAACATGGGAGCATAGTCTCAGGATAGGGGGCTGATATCAGGAGAAATGATCTCCCCCAAAGAAGGGTTGTAAATATTTGAAATTCTCTACCTCAGTGGGTGTGGGTGATCTATCATTGACTATATTCTGGTTTGGAGGGTAGGTCTTATGAGGAAAGGTTGAAGCAGCTGGGGCTTTTCTCTTTGGAGCGGAGGAGGATGAGAGGCAACTTAAAAGAGGTTTACAAGATGATGAGAGGGATTGATAGACTGGATGTTCAGAGACTATTTCCTTGGGTGGATGTAGCTGTTACTAGGGAGCATAACTATAAGGTTCATGGTGGGAGATATAGGGGGGGTGTCCAAGTTAGATTCTTCACTCAGACAGTGACTGGGGTGTGGAATAGATTGCCTACTGCGATAGCGGAGTCGGACACTTTAGGAAATTTCAAGCGGTTATTGGATCATCAGTAGATTCTTAATTCCAGATATCTTTCGTGGAATTCAAATTCCACCATCTGCTGTGGCGGGATTCGAACCCCGGACTCCAGAACATTGGCTGAGTTGCTTGATTGATTGTGGGTGCTCTATCATTCACTATATCCTGGTTTGGAGGATAGGTCTTATGAGGAAAGGTTGAGAGAGCTGGGGCACATGGAGCACATGAGAGTGACAGGGAGTGGGACAGCGTGATCTTGGGATTGGACAAAGCTGAAGGGCCTGTACTGTGCTGTAATGTTCTATGTTCTATATTTAAAGCTATGATAGACCCTCAGAGAATTATGGGACATGTAGAATGGGCAGGAAAATGAAGCTGAAATTCAAGACCAGCCTTGATCGTATTGAATGGCGGAGATGGCCAAATGGTCTATTCCTCCTGCTGTTTCTTATGTTCCGTTGCCTCTGACATGAGAATTCCTGCCTGCTGGAGGAAGCACTGCCGAGCAGGACGTACTCTGGGTGAGGAAACCACAAATCTGACCAGGTACTGCCGACCTCTGACTGAGCTGGCCAAGGCCTGCAGGACCCGGGTGTCAAACCCACTAAAGGAACCAACCCACCAAGATGCCGATGCCGGTAAACCTTGGGGAGAAATGTTTGCAGAGCTTACTGAGAAGTAGACGCTGGCCGGTGTGTTGTTCAGGTCCAGTTTCATCGAGGTGTTCGCGTTGTAGGACGTGGAGTAATTACTGGGCCAGGGGGATGGGAGGCTGCTGTTGGGCCCACCAATTGTCCAGTATTCTTCGAAGATCTTGCCCAGATCCTCCGCCAAGCTGGTACAGTTGTAGACAATGGCTCCCAGCTCCTTCACCTGCCGAAAGGTCGCAAGAGATTTAAGGTAATGACTCGCACAGAAAGCTATACTCCCCATTCCCACCCTTTCCCAGTCCTGTCCAAGAAATTAAACCTCCGATTGCCTCGTACCGTCACCCCTGCAGAATTCCCCCGAGGATAGTTAAAATATAATAAATAAATATAATTGGTGGAAAAGGTGAAGGCTCATGGGATACAAGGACAGGTGTCTCAATGGATTGAGAACTGGCTTGGTAACAGGAGGCAGAGAGTACTAGTGGAAGGGTCTTTTTCTAGCTGGAGGACTATAACTAATGGTGTGCCGCAGGGCTCAGTACTGGGACCTTTGCTATTTGTAATATACATAAATGAAGAGCAAGTAAGTAGTGTGATCAGCAAGTTTGCAGGCGATACAAAGATGGCTGGACTTGCTAATAGTGAAGAACAGTGTCAGGCAATACAGCAGATATAGATAGGCTGGTATATTGGGCAGAGAAATGGCAGATGGAATTTAATCCAGATAAATGTGAAGTGATGCATTTTCAAAGAAATAATGTAGAGGGGAGTTACATGATAAATGGTAGGCCTATTAAGAGTATAGAAACGCAGAGGGACCTGGGGATGCAAGTACACAAGTCCTTGAACATAGAACATAGAACGTTACAGCGCAGAACAGGCCCTTCGGCCTTCGATGTTGCGCCGACCAATTAGGAAAAAGCAATGACCCTCTAACCTAAACCATTCCCTTTTCGTCCATAAACTTATCTACTAACCTCTTAAACGCCACCAAACTTGGCACATCCACAACTGCAGCAGGCAGGGCATTCCATACCCTTACCACCCTCTGGGTAAAGAACCTACCTCTGACATCCAACCTATAACTACCACCCCTTAATTTAAAGCTCTGTCCCCTCGTGCTAGCTTTCTCCATCCTAGGAAAAAGGCTATCACTGTCCACCCTATCTAACCTCTAATCATCTTATATGTTTCAATAAGGTCTCCTCTTAGCCGCCTTCTTTCTAACGAAAACAACCTCAAATCCCTCAGCCTCTCTTCATAAGACCTGCCCTCCATACCAGGCAACATCCTGGTAAACATCCTCTGTACCCTCTCCAATGCCTCCACATCTTTCTTATAATGCGGGGACCAGAAATGTACACAATACTCCAAGTGCGGCCGCACTAGAGTTTTGTACAGTTGCAACATGACGTTGCGGCTCCGAAATTCAATCCCCCTACCAATAAAAGCTAAGACTCCGTATGTCTTCTTAACAACCTTATCAACTTGTTTGCCAACTTTCAGGGATCTATGCACATATACACCAAGATCCCTCTGTTCTTCAACACTATTAAGAGTCCTACCATTAGCCCTATGCTCTACACATTTGTTATTCCTGCCAAAGTGAATTACCTCACACTTTTCCGCATTAAACTCCATTTGCCACCTCTCGGCCCAGCTCTGCAACTTGTCCAACTCTCTCTGCAAACTATAACACCCCTCTTCACTATCTACCACTCCTCCGACTTTGGTGTCATCCGCAAATTTACTAATCCATCCTTCAATACCCTCATCCAGATCATTTATAAAAATTACAAACAGCAGGTGAAGATAGCAGTACAGGTGGAAAAGGTGATGAAGAAGGCCTATGGTATGCTTGCCTTTATGGGGAGGGGTATAGAGTATAAAAGCTGGTGTTTAATGTTGCAGTTGTATAGAACGTTGGTTCACCCGCATTTGGAATACTGCGTCCACTTCTGGTCGCCTTACTACCGGAAGGACGTGGAGACCCTGCAGAGAGTGCAGAGGAGGTTTACCAGCATGCTGCCTGGTATGGAAGGATTGAGTTACGAGGAGAGATTGGCCAAATTGGGGCTGTTCTCCTTAGACAGGTGGAGAACAATGAAGGGAGAATCTAATGGAGGTGTATAAGATTATGAAGGGTATAGATAGAGTGAACAGTGGTAAGCTTTTTCCTAGGTTGGATACAAAAAACATGAGGGGCCGTGGGCTTAGGGTGTGGGGAGGGCGAGGTATAATTCAGATGTTAGAGGGAGGTTTTTCATACAGAGGGTGGTGAGGGCCTGGAATGCATTACCAAGTAGGTGATGGAAGCAGGCACGCTAAAGTTGTTTAAGGTTCACTTTGGCACATGAGCGCTCTAGAGATGGAGGGATACAGGAGACTGTTTTAAATAAAGATCAAGAGACTTGGGACATCACTGGGAATCAACTGATCCCTATGGACCTTCCAACATATTTCATGGCTCACTTGTCTTACTGTTTATTGATGTCTTTTCTTTTACTTCACAGATGATTTGGTTCACCTTGTTGACCAACAAGGGACACACACGTGGTGGGTCGTGTGAGGGCTGCTCTTGGATGTTGCTTCGTGAGTTGCCTAGTGCTTCACGTCATTAATGCTTAAACTGGACCACCTGATGGGCAATACGACAGCTCAGTGACTATCACTGCTTGCTGTGCAGATACAAGGATTTGGGTCTGTGTTTGCGGGAGTTTGCACATTCTCCCCGTGATTGCGTGGGTTTTCTCGGGGAGCTCCAGTTTCCTCCCACAACACAGAAACGTGCTCTTAGGCTGATTGGTGTAACAAATTGTCCCTGAATTAGTCTTTCCTCAATCTTCCCCAATAGACATAGACAAAGGTCATAGGTAGACGAGGGCACTCACAATATTAAATGCAGCGTGGGTTCATTGGGTCAAAGGGCCTGTTCCCCTTGCTGTGTTGTTGTTCTTTGTTTAAAACCCAGTTGTTCCTGACTTATGGATAACACACGGCCAATTTATGCCCAGATCTTGGTTAAAGGACAGTCTGTAGTCACCTCCTACTTTTTCTCTATTCGGTCTGGAAATATTTTACATCCAACCAAGCAGGCCTCAGTCTCAGGCCTCCTCCAGTGGTGTCTCTGCCATCACGGTTCTCCCTCCTGGAGCATCGACCAGGATGGTAGCCTGGGCTAGAAGCTAAAGTTATCTCTCAGGTATAGAATGGGCACCTAAACATGGTGGGCAGGGGCTTGCACACCAATGTCTCGTCGAAAATGCATCATCGCTATTGGCAAAGGTGCAAAAATAGGCAGCCAGGCCGCACGCCTGAAAGAAATGCTTGTCTTGTTCATGCCTCAAGCTGCAAGCCCTATTTACACAGCCAGCTTCCTGAGGAAGGGGGGGGGCGGGGGGAGAGTCATCAAAGAGACCGCTGACAGCTGCCTTCAAACATATACAATTATAACAACACTTATATAGCACCTTGAACATAATGAAAGCTCCCCAAAGTGCTTCACAAGAACATTATAAAACCAAGTGTGACAACACTTATAACACTTGGATCTTATTGAAGCATATAAGATGATTAGAGGTTTAGATAGGGTGGACAGTGATAGCCTTTTTCCTAGGATGGAGAAAGCTAGCACGAGGGGACACAGCTTTAAATTAAGGGTATGAGTTATAGGACGGATATCAGAGGTAGGTTCTTTACTCAAAGAGTGATTAGGGAGTGGAATGCCCTGCCTGCAGCTGTTGTAGATGCGCCAAGTTTTGTGGCGTTTAAGAGGTTAGTTGATAAGTATATGGATGAGAAGGGAATGGTTTAGTTAGGAGGGGCATTGCTTTTTATTTTGGTTGGCACAACATCGAAGGCCGAAGGGCCTGTTCTGTGCTGTAATGTTCTATGTTCTCTATGTTCTAACAAGCCACATGAGGAGATATTGGGTCAGGTCATGGAGGTTTACAGCATGGAAACAGGACCTTTGGCTCAACTTGTTCTTTTTTAAAACCCATAAGCTAATCCCAATTCCTACATTTGGTCCATATCCCTTTATACCCATCTTATAAATGTAACTACCTAAATGCTTTTTAAAATTGTACCTGCCTCTACTATTAACTCTAGCAGCTTGTTCCAAACACTCACCAACCTCTTGTGAAGAAACTGCCTCTCTGGACACTTTTGTATCTCTCCCCTCTCATCTTAAACCTATACCCTCTAGCTTTAGACTCCCCTATCTTTGGGAAAAGATATTGACTATCTAGCCCCTACCTGTGCCCCTCATTACTTTATGGACCTCTAAAAGAGGTTGGTTTGTCTTAAAGAGGAAAGGTGAGGTAGTGAGGCGGACATGTCGAGGGAGGGAATTCCAGAGCTTGGGAACTTCCCAATGGAAGGCAAGGCCACCAATGGTGGAACCGTTATAACTGAGAATGTAACATAAGGGGAGGTGATGGCCCAGTGGTATTATTGCTAGATTCCAGAATCTTAGATAATATATTCTGGGCACCTGGGTTCAAATCCCGCCTTGGCAAAGGGTGGAATTTGAATTCAATAAAATATATCTGGAATTAAGAATCCACTGATGACCATGAAATCATTGTCAATTGTCGTAAAGACTGATCTGGTTCACTAATGTCCTTTAGGGAAGGAAATCTGCCATCCTTACCTGGTCTGACCTACTCCAGAGCCACAGCAATGCGGTTGACTCTCAACTGTCCTCTGAAATGCGCGAGCTCAGTTCAAGGGCAACTAGGGATGGGTAATAAATGCTGGTCCAGCCAGCAATGCCCATGAATAAAAAACAAGAGGCCAGAGTTAGAGGAGTTCAGATTTCTCTGAGAGGTGTGTGACTGGAGGAGATTACAGCAATAGGGAAGTGGGGAACGCTCATGGAGCTGAATTTTAAAATCAAGTTCTCATTTAGCTGGAACCGACTGTAGCTGAATGAGCTCAGGGATGAAACCATGGAAGCATTTGAAAACAAGATTGAGAGTGAAAAATATTTCCCTAAATCTGGAGCCTGAAGGGGTGATCAATTTTCCTGAATCTAGATACTGTCTTTACTGCCAATATCCCCCCGAATTGCTTCCCCCCCTCCATCGCTGCTATTTGTACCATCCAATGGCTACTACCCTCACACTACTCTTACAGAAACAGATACAGAAGTGGTCAACAGGCCCTTCAAACCTTCCCCCCTAATCATGGTTGATCTATATTGGCCTCAGCTCCTTTTCCCCATAACCCTCTATTCCTCGATCTATCAAATAATTATCCACCTCCACCTTAAATAGTTCTAATGATCCAGCAACCCTTTGTGCAGAGAATTCCAGAGATTCACAAGAAGAAATTTCCCCATACCTCAGCTTTAACTGTGGCCCTTTATCCTGTAGCCGTGTGCCCTTGTTCCAGACTCTCCCACTAATGAAAACATCTCTCCATCTACCCTGTCAAACCCTCTCGGGATTATATATGTTTGAATAAGGCCACCCCTCACTCTAAACTCCAAGGAATACAGATCTCAACTATTCAGTCTCTCTCGATAGAACAACACTCCTCATCCCAGGAATCTCCTTTGGACTGCCTCCGATCTTACCATCTCCTCTTTAAGGTAAGGCGACCAAAGTTTTATGCAGTATTCCAGGAGAGACCTCACCAACACCCTGTACAACTGCAACAAAACCTCCCTGTTTTTAGACTCTGCAATACAGGCCAAAATAAGCATAGAAGTGGGAAAGGGGGGTGGGGGCTAGCGGGAACTAGGGTATTGAATTTGATAATCAGGCATGATCATAATAAAGGACTGATCAGTTTTCAAGGGCTGAATGGCCTACTCCTGCTCTGAGTTTCTATGTTTCTATTTTTAACTTGTAACTACTTAATCTCCCTCTCCACCCCATTCCAAAAGATAACATCCCACCCCACCCACAACGAAAGCCCATCTCTTACGACAACCCCACCCCCCGCCAACCCTCTTCATCGGGGGGATGTTGTTTGTAATCACCAGCTTTATGTAACTGAAGTTATGGTCCTAGATTGGGTGAGCCTGAGGCCTATTCTTTCCGATCCCTGACTCTCAGTTTCCCCTCGGTACCTGGGTCAGTGATCTCCAGTCCATGTTGGCGCTTCCAATGTACACGTGCTTCCTGTCTACAATCCAGAATTTGGTGTGCAGAACCCCATCAGTCAGCCTGCGCATTTCCACAACCGCTGCCTTGGCTCCTGTCAACACACAAAACAATGACCCAGTGACCCCAGGTTATTTTGTTGACTTGGAAGTCAGCACCAGGTGAAGGATTTACATCTCTATAGCGCCTTCCAGGACCCCAGATGTCCCAAAGTGCCTCATGGATGGCCTCTGAGGTAGATATGATGTGGAAATGCCCCAGTTGGACTGGGGTAAACACAGTAAGAAGTCTTACAACACCAGGTTAAAGTCCAACAGGTTTAACCACTGCCTCTGAGGTGCAGACATCATTGCAATAATAATGTCAGAAATGGGAGTTGGAGTAGACCACTCAGCCTGTTCTATCTTTCATAGGATCCCGACTGTGCAGAAGGAGGCCATTCAGCCCATCAAGTCTGCAAAGACAACAATCCCACCAGGTCCTATCCCCGTAACCTCACGTATTTATCCTGCCTGACACTAAGTGGCAATTTAGCATGGCCAATTTACCTAAGCTGCACACCTTTGGACTGTGGGAGGAAACTGGAGCACCCAGAGAAAACCCATGCAGACACAGGGAGAACATGCAGACTCCACACAGACAGCGACCCAAGCCGGGAATCGAACCCAAGTCCCTGGCGCAGTGAGGCAT
The DNA here is from genome assembly GCA_024679065.1 of Sphyrna mokarran. NCBI lineage: Eukaryota > Metazoa > Chordata > Chondrichthyes > Carcharhiniformes > Carcharhinidae > Sphyrna > Sphyrna mokarran. The sequence continues at coordinate 16,230,850 of JAGIQG010000036.1, forward strand.
CAGTGCTAACCACTCCACCACTGTGTCACCCCATTTCCCCTGTTTTACTGAAGACCATCAGGGTATGAAGCGTTGATGATAAACTTACCGTTCTTTTTCAGAATGTGCACATCATTCAGGCTGTGCAAGTTTAAGGGTTCACTGACAGCGATTCGTAAGTTCAGTTTTCTAGCAGCTTGCTTCAGTTCCTGAAAAACCTTCTCACCCTGGAGAGAGAAGCAACCCGTTAGATCAAAAAGGTAGAGCAAACATGGAAGGAAACAGTGTTAATGAAGAAAAAATGATCACAACAGCCATTTAACAACAAATTGGCTTTAAAATGGCTATTTTGGCTGACAGTTAAGCATGCTGGGATTTTTGGTCAACTTTTAATTAAAACCAAACGCAGGTCATAAAGTTCAGGGTTCTGGTCTGGAAACTATGATCTGAAGCTTCTTGCATTGGGAAGTTATTTACTCTCCAATAAGTTTAAAGTTTATTTATTAGTATCACAAGTAGGCTTACATTAATACTGCAATGAAGATACCGTGAAAATCCCCTAGTCGCTACATTCCAGCACCTGTTCGGGTACACAGAGAGAATTTAGCATGGCCAGTGCACCTAACCAGCACGTCTTTCAGACTGTGGGAGGAAACCGGAGCACCTGGAGGAAACCCATGCAGACATGGGGAGAACGTGCAAACTCCACACAGACAGTGATCCAAGCTGGGAATCGAGACATAGTGGCATTGAATTTTATTGCTGTTATGTGAGGAATACATCATCTGAATTAAGCATAATTGCATCGTTCACAAGTAATTTTACTGGATGTTCAAGCTATCTGATCAGTTTCTAGTGACACAGTTGGGCTGGATAATTAGAATTCTCTGGAAGCAAGTGAAAGAATTGTAGATAAAAGGCACATGCAGTTCTTTGTGCACCAACAACAACTCTACAGAGATTAACCATTGTAAGAAGTGTGCCCTGAAGGAATCTTTAGAGAGAAGATAGATTCTACATAAGGAATACTTCTTGGCCAAGGGTTTCCTAAACCCGGTAGCGTCTATTTTCAGTTAAAGTTGAAGTTCAGTTCAGAGTTGAAGTTCAGTAAAGGAGTTAGAGAGTTGCAACTGTCCTTTAGGGAAGGAAATCTGCTGTCCTTACCTAGTCTGGCCTACATGTGACTCCAGAGCCACAGCAATGTGGCTGACTCTCTAACTGACCTCTGAAATGGCTGAGTGAGACATCCTGTTGTCTCTCCCTAATGACATTGTGGGTCAAACCCCCAATATGGTTGACTCTCAACTGCACTCGGATAGCTAGAGATGGGCAATAAATGCTGGCTAGCCAGTGATGCCCATGGGTGGCACGGTAGCACAGTGGTTACCACTGCTGCTTCACAGCTCCAGAGTCCTGGGTTCAATTCCTGGCTCGGGTCACTGTCTGTGTGGAGTTTGCACATTCTCATGTCTGCATGGGTTTCCTCTGGGTACCCCAGTTTCCTCCCACAGTCCAAAGATGTGCGGATTAGTTGATTGGCCATGCTAAGAAATTGCCCCTTAGTGTCTAGGGCTGCATAGGTTAGAGAGATTAGTGGGTAGAGTATGTAGGGATATGGGAGTAGGGCCTGGGTGGGGTAGTGTTCGGTGCAGACTCGATGGGCCGAAGGGCCTCTTTCTGCACTATAGGGTTTTATGATTCTATGTCCCACGAAAGAAACATTAACCTGATGTTTGCTGTCATTTTCTGTAAGCTTCGTGGTACTGTAATGGTTTATCATTGCTGCTCATGTGTTTCAGGCTAGTTTAGAGATCTGGGTGTACAGGTACACAGGTCACTGGAAGAGGCAATGCAGGTGTAAGATGTCAAGAAGGTATACGGCATGCTTGCCTTCATTGGCTGGGGCATTGAGTTTAAAAATTGGCAGTCATATTGTAGCTTTATAGAACCTTAGTTCGACCGCACTTGGGAATATAGTGTTTAATTCTGGTTGTCACATTACCAGAAGGATGTGGAGGCTTTGGAGGGGATACAGAAAAGATTTACCAGGATGTTGCTTGGTATTGAGGACATTAGCTATGAGGAGAGGTTGGAGAAACTTGATTTATTCTCATTGGAGCGATGAAGGTTGAGGGGACACCTGCAATATTATGAGAGGACAGAGTGGATAGTCAGAAGCTTTTTCCCAGGGTGGAAGAGTTAATTAGAAGGGGGCACAGATTTAAGGTGTGAGGGGCAAGTTTTAAAAGAGATGTACGAGGCAGATTTTTTACACAGAGAGGAGTGGGTGCCTGGAACTCGCTGCCGGAGAGGTAGTGGAAGAGGGATATGTCAGTGACTTCTAAGGGGCATCTTGACAAATACATGAATAGAATGGGAATAGAAGGATATGGTCCCCGGAAGGGTAGGGAGTTTAGTTAAGTCGGGCAGCACAGTCAGTGCAGGCTTGGAAGGCCAAAGGGCCTGTTCCTGTGCTGTAATTTCCTTTGTTCTTTGTCCATCTTGCTCAGTCTATGCTCATGAGGCGATCTCTTCATCCCAGGATATCAGCCCAGTGAACCCTCCCTGAACTGCCTCCAATGCGGGGATGAGCAATACCAAACTGGGCTGTACCTGATTGGCTGTAGGCTCTGAGGTGTATGTGTCATTGTTCAGCATTGTCCAATAGAAGGAGGCAATGTCAATGCTTTGCTCCGCCTCGCTCAGCAACTTCATCCAGCCCTCAAAAATGGATGGATTCCTGGTGGAGTTAGGTCCAAAGTGCATCCCTTCTGGAATACTCTCCACGAGGACGAGACTGGGGATGGAACAGGAAGTATAGGAGTGAGTTAGCTCACAACGTGGCCTCACAACTCAGACATCAGGCAAACAACTGCTTATCTTCATCGCTCACGCATACTAGTCAATCCTACAAGTTCCTTCAGGGTCTGTTGCAATCACCTCTTTGACCACAGATACATACATAGAACATACAACATAGAACATTACAGCGCAGAACAGGCCCTTCAGCCTTCGATGTTGCACCAACCAATTAAGAAAAAACAATGACCCTCTAACCTAAACCATTCCCTTTTGGTCCATAAACTTATCTATTAACCTCTTAAACGCCACCAAACTTGGCGCATCTACAACTGCAGCAGGCACGGCATTCCATATCCTTACCACTGGGTAAAGAACCTACCTCTGACATCCGTCCAAAAACTACCACCCTTAATTTAAAGCTATGTCCCCCTCGTGCTAGCTTTCTCCATCCTAGGAAAAAGGCTATCACTGTCCACCCTATCTAAACCTCTAATCATCTTATATGTTTCAATAAGGTCCCCTCTTAGCCGCCTCCTTTCTAACGAAAACAACCTCAAATCCCTCAGCCTCTCTTCATAAGACCTGCCCTCCATACCAGGCAACATCCTGGTAAACCTCCTCTGTACCCTCTCCAATGCCTCCACATCTTTCTTATAATGTGGGGACCAGAACTGTACACAATACTCCAAGTGCGGCCGCACTAGAGTTTTGTACAGTTGCAACATGATGTTGCAGCTCCGAAATTCAATCCCCCTACCAATAAAAGTTAAGACTCCGTATGTCTTCTTAACAACCTTATCGACTTGATTGCCAACAGGAGGCCCTTTTGCAGCCCTTTGACTTCCCCTGTCAGATGCTTACAGAGGGCACTGCAGAGGCAGACGCAGCTATCACCCCAGCTTCCTACAGGGGGCACTGCAAACTCTGCTATTCAACCAGGTATCTCCAGGGGATCTGAGGACTCTACTGTTCATTCAGATACCTCCATGGGGCGCTGCAGAGCCTGCTATTCACCCAGGTTACAAAGTGGGGGGGGTGATGTAGACCCTACTGTTACTGTTGATCCAGGAATCTTCTGGGGGTGCCGTGGACCCTGCTATTCCCCCAGGTATTTAAGGGGAAATTACAAAGTCTGCTGTTCCCCTAGCTACCCACAGGGTACACTGCAAAGCCTTTAATTCCTCCAGGAATCCACAGGAGAAGCTGCAGAGCCTGCTATTCCCCCAGCTGCCTACAAGAGGAGCTGCAGAGCCTGCTATTCCCCCAGCTGCCTACAGGAGGCACTGCTGAGCCTGCTATTCCCCCAGCTGCCTACAGGGGGAGATGGTGACCCTGTCGATTTGCCCCATTACCTGCAGGAGTCGACCCCGCCCGCTTCCGGTTTGTTCGCGTCTCCGACTGCCCCGGTGGAGATCCGGATGTTCTTGTTCATTTGGTGAGTGTACGGAGAGAGCAGCAACTGCACCATCATCAGCACGATGAGAATGATGATCACCATCAGTACCACAGCCGCATCTCGATAGACCTGGAGAAGGAGATAGAGAAGGTATAGATATCTAATCTGTCCCATTGGTGCTGGCCCACTCAACATCCCAGCACAGTGAGAGATATGATGAGACTCATTGGCTAGAGTAAAGAATCACCGAGCCACTCAAACCATTGAGTAAGTAACAATTGCAAGATGCAGTCATCATGAAAGGCGAGGAACTTATCAATGTAGCAATGTGAGGAGGCCTTTCTGTCCCTTGAGTCTGCTCCACCATTCAGTTGCTCATTGGTTGATCTGTAACTTAACTCCATCTACCTGCCTTGGTCCTATAACTATTACTAGCCAATAAAAATTTCCAAGACAATCTCAACGGTCTTTTGGGAAAGAAAGTTCAGGTTTCTGTACAAAGTATGTGATGGTACAAATGTAATCAATATGAACGTATACCTTTTTGTCCTCTTGTTTGAGGGGAATGTTTAAAATTTCAGATTTATTCTGCCTGCAGCTGGTGTGTTTGGATAACATTTAGCTCCAGACTGTAAAAGCAAGTTACTTACTCATTTCAGCTAGGAATTTTGTTACTTAGGTAGAGCTAATGGACTTTTGTTTATATCAAAAGATCCTTTGGAAGGTTGATTGACAGTCATGTGACTGGATCGACAGCAGAGAGAAAGGAGTTTTTGCAGCTCTGCTGAAGCCAGAGGTATGTGCAGGTGGTTCCTGAGAATTCTCTCTCTCTCTTTCTTTACAAAGTCTCTCTGAAAGCTCACGACGGTTGACATACTTTATAGCACGTATATTTATGGTTGCTAACTGTATTTAAAGTAGCACTTATGTCTGTAAGATGATTCTTGCTTATTTGAAACTGAAACACTGATAAGCTGAAAGGTAAAGTTGCCTACTGTCATTTGTTCAATGAGTTATAGTTAAGCTGCTTTATTTGTTTGAGTTATAGTTAAGCTGTGTTATTAAATAAAATTTTGCTATAAAACATCTCTAATTTGTCAGCAGACTGATTCCTGGAGTGAGGCATACTGTCCTCACACTGATGCAAAAATAGAATCATTGTTATGGTCTAGTCTGGCTTCAAAATGTACCTTGAGGCCCTGGTCTGGGACCCTAACAAAAAATGCTTCTGAACGGCCTACTAGAACATAGAACATAGAACATAGAACACTACAGCACAAACAGGCCCTTCGGCCCACAAGTTGTGCCAAACACATCAAAACCTACCCAGCCATAGACCTATCTATAACCCCCAATCCCATTGGATCCCATATACTCATCCAGAAGTCTTTTAAAAGACCCCAGCGAGTTCGCCTCGACCACCACCGACGGCAGCCGATTCCATTCACTCACCACCCTCTGAGTGAAAAACTTTCTCCTAGCATCCCTCTGTACTTGCTTCCCTGCACCTTAAATCTGTGCCCTCTCGTCGCGACCATTTCAGCCCTGGGAAATAGTCTCTGAGAGTCCACCCTATCTATTCCTCTCAACATCTTGTAAACCTCTATCAGGTCGCCTCTCAACCTTCGTCTCTCCAGGGAGAACAGTCCCAGCTCCCTCAACCTTTCTTCATAAGGCATGCCTCCCAATCCAGGCAACATCCTTGTAAATCTCCTCTGCACCCTTTCAATAGCTTCCACGTCCTTCCTATAGTGAGGCGACCAGAACTGTGCACAGTACTCCAGGTGTGGTCTGACAAGGGTGCTATAAAGCTGCAGCATTACCTCCTGACTCCTGAACTCAATCCCTCGATGAATGAAGGCCAGAAACTACTACTTCTCATTCTAAAATTATCATAGAATCCTTACAGTGCAGGAGGCCATTTGGCCCATCACGTGTGCACCATCTCTCTGACAGAGAAACCTTACCTAGACCCTATCCCCACAGCCCCTTGTATTGACCCTGCCAGTCCCCCTAACCTACACCTCCTGGGACACCAAGGGTTTTATTTTACCATTTGTGAGGATGCCCCCTGTGCTTGCTTGAAGCAGACCTCTGCCCTGTTATACTCGACCTCCATGGTGTACCTTAACCTCCCTGATATTCCTTTTCTCCAGACTGGCAGGCAGCGATTTTCGCAATGAAATACAAGAAGCTTTAACTCTGATCTCCGATGCCGTGCAAGGAATTGAATGTCCCAGATCTCTAGCTGTGTCTAGGACCGCATGTCTTGCTACAGCTCTGAATGATTCTGAGGTAAGCAAATGTGACCTGTTTTTTCCAATGGCACCAGAGTTATTGACCCCTTTTTTAATAAATATCATATCCGATTGTCACATAACCTGGGTCTGATACAGGGCATGCTTCAGCCTAATGTAAAATTCTCACTCACAATTGAAGCAGAGTAATTTTTTAAAGTTTATTTATTAGTGTTGCAAGTGTGCTTACGTTGTACTGGAAAATTTCTTGTTTCCTGAGTTGTGATAGTAAAGCTTAACAAAGTTTGCTTTAAAAACAACTAACTTTTATTATCACCATGCGGTATATGGTTGAATCTTGGATACAGAGCAGTCTGCACAAACTGCTGATTCTATCCCAAGATTGTGCCCACTACAAGTTTCAATTCAATAGTTATACCTTTTCTTATCAGCTTACATGAGTGTTACATCTAACAAAACAAATTCTGTGATTGCCTCATCCCCAACCTTGGTTCTGTGACTGCTTTAGCCCTTATTTTCTGTAATAAACAAATTCTGTGACCCCCGCCCTCCTCCCCGACCTTACCTAATGTCTTGTATGTTATCTCACAATATACAAGTCAACCTTGTTAAGACAGGCTTCCCTGAAGTTAATCATGTGTGAAGTCAACCTTATCAAGACAGACTGAGGCCAAGCATTTGGCCTTCTCTGATTGTATTCATTTCTTTGTTCAGAGACAGTCAGTTTTACAAGGCATTTTGAAATGGCTTGGCCTGCTGTCCTTATTTTGTACTAAATACTTGACCATTTTTCCCATCTTCTTCATTTGTACACTATCACACTTACATTAACACTGCAATGAAGTTACTGTGAAAATCCCTGCGTCGCCATACTCTGGCGTCTGTTCGGGTACACTGAGGGAGAATTTAGCACAGCCAGTGCACCTAACGTCTTTCAGACTGAGAGAAGAAACAGGAGCACCCGGAGGAAACCCATGCAGACACGGGGAGAACGTGCAGACCCTGCACAGACAGTGACCCAAGCTGGGAATCGAAACCGGGTCGCTCTGCCCTGTGCCTGGAGCTTCCCAACAGCCTTGAAGTCTCCAGGAATTAAAGATTTAATCCCTTGGATACGTTCTAGGGGGAAACCCAGAGGAAAATCGTCAGGAACATTACAAAGAGTTTCTTGGAAATATTCCTTTTGTTGATGGATTGTAAAAGTTTGGGTTGCTGGTGAGGGTGGGTGAAGGGACGGGTCCACCATCAAGAATCATCCAATCAGTGAATGAACGGCCCACAGGCTCTCTGATTGGTATGGGAAAGGGGATTTGCTAGATGGATGAGCACATTTGATAGCCAATGGCAGTGGTTGAGGAGGTTGATCACGTGAGACATCATGTGAGTGAGCAGCGCCAACCACTCTACAATTTGTTTTTGCATTGAAAACATATTTAAATAATCAGTCACAATTTAGATTACGACATTCAGAGCTGAGAAAGTGTTTTTAAACTTAACGATCAAAGGTTATTATTCCATCGCAGCCTTCATGCACAATTCAGTAATGGATTTATTTGAAAGCAGCGTCAGGAACCTTGATGAAGTTACCAATATCATAGAGAACTGCACTGGCTGCAGAGAGCAAACAGCCATCTTCACCCAAACATCAGGCGTTGATATTCTACATTTCCCCTACGTGGCGAAGTGGCTGGTAAGTTTAATATTGCAGCCCCTGTGTCTCCAGTTTAGGCTCCCCTTCCCTACCCAACATGGTTTCACTCAGCATCCGGAGGGAAACTCCAACTTCCTGCCCTTTCTCCAACAGGATGTTGACTAAACTGCAATTCTCAATCCTGCCTTCAGTCGACCTCACTCTGATAATCAGCAGTCAAACCACTTCAAAATTCATATAAAGGTTAAGCTTAAATGACTATGGAAAATAATGTGATTAAAAGTGAATTTACAGCTTAGATGGTTTCAGATGCATCTAACAATTGAGAGAGATGGGGAATGCAATGAGTATACCCAACAGGTGTGCATACACAACAGAGAACACAACAATTCTCTGTTGTGTATGCAGACACTCTTTACAGTCTGCATACACAACAGAGAATACTCAATAGTATTCATATATAAAAGTGTACACTCTCTCAGGTGTGCATACATAAAAGTGTATACTCTTGACAGTACACATACAAAACAGTGTATACTCTATACATTCCCTGTATTCTCTCTCTGTCAGGCCAGCTTATACTTTCCAGCATTTTCTGTTTTCTTATTCAGATTTCAGCCTCTGCAGTAATTCGCTTTAATACTCTCTTCAATGTTGAACACTCAGGAATGCATATACAAACATATATTTTACACAATATACACAATAGTGTATACTCTGTACCATATTTGGGTTTTGTGAAGGGTAGGTCGTGCCTTACTAACCTCATTGAGTTTTTTGAAAAAGTGACCAAAGAGGTGGATGGGGGTAATGCGGTTGATGTGGTATATATGGACTTTAGTAAGGCGTTTGATAAGGTGGCCCATGGAAGACTTCTGCAGAAAATGCAGATGTATGGGATAGAGGGTGATTTAGCTAATTGGGTTAGGAATTGGCTAGCAGATAGAATTCAGAGGGTGGTGGTTGATGGGAGATATTCATCGTGGAGTTCGGTGACAAGTGGTGTACCTCAGGGTCTGTTTTGGGGCCCCTGCTGTTTGTAATTTTTATAAATGATCTGGATGAGGGTATTGAAGATGGATTAGTAAATTTGCAGATGACACTAAAGTCGGTGGAGTGGTAGATAGTGAAGAGGGGTGTTATAGTTTGCAGAGAGATTTGGACAAGTTGCAGAGCTGGGCCGAGAGGTGGCAAATGGAGTTTAAATGTGGAAAAGTGTGAGGTAATGCACTATGGCAGAAATAATAAATGTGTAGAGTATAGGGCAAATGGTAGGATTCTTAGTAGTCTAGATGAACAGAGGGATCTTGGTGTGTATGTGCATAGATCCCTGAAAGTAGGCAGTCAAGTCAAGAAGGTTGTTAGGAAGGCATATGGAGTCTTGGCTTTTATTGGTAGAGGGATTGAATTTCGGAGCCGCAACGTCATGTTGCAACTGTACAAAAACTCTAGTGCGGCCGCACTTGGAGTATTGTGTGCAGTTCTGGTCCCCACATTATAAGAAAGGTGTGGAGGCATTGGAGAAGGTACAGAGGAGGTTTACCAGGATGTTGCCTGGTATGGAGGGCAGGTCTTAAGAAGAGAGGCTGAGGGATTTGAGGTTGTTTTCGTTAGAAAGGAGGCGGCTAAGAGGGGACCTAATCGAAACATATAAGATGATTAGAGTTTAGATAGGGTGGAAAGTGATAGCCTTTTTCCTAGGATGGAGAAAGCTAGCACGAGGGGACACAGCTTTAAATTAAGGGGTGATAGTTATAGGACGGATATCAGAGGCAGGTTCTTTACCCAAAGGGTGGTTAGGGAGTGAATGCCCTGCCTGCAGCAGTTGTAAATGCGCCAAGTTTGGTGGCGTTTAAGAGGTTAGTTGATAAGTATATGGAAGAGAAGGGAATGGTTTAGTTTGGAGGGGCATTGCTTTTTATATTGGTCGGCGCAACATCGAGGGCCGAAGGGCCTGTTCTGTGCTGTAATGTTCTATGTCTATTCTATGTCTATTTTGATTCTAAGCACTGGGCAGACTTGAAACTGGGGGTGTTTCAGATCGTTCTGAGGTGCCCCCATACTCCTAGTGAAAAAATACCAGCGATTCCAAATCATTGCTGCAGAAGCCTATGAGCGGGGCTTAGTGCACCCAAAATCCTGCAGCCCTGATCGGTGTCTCCAACTGCGCATGCGCGGAAAACAAACTGATAGAATGTGGCTCCCCTGCCACGTCCTTCCCAGGCCGGATAATGCCTCCCCCGGTCCCCACAAACATTGCCTCCCACCCCCACAACATTACTGACCCCCTTAGCCCCTCCCCACCCCACCCCAACGCTACCCAGACTGAACATGTGTCCGTCAATCTCTTCCCCCCCTGTTTACAGTTTGTCTGTAATTTGTCCATTCACACCCTTTATTCTCTCTGTGGACAGCTATTATGTGGAGATGCCAGCATTGGACTGGAGTGGACACAGTAAGAAGTCTCATAACACAAGGTAAAAATCCGACAGGTTTATTTGGTAGCATAAGCTAACGTGCTCTGTTATATATGCCCTGTTTGTGAACAGAACTCCCCACTCACCTGACGAAGGAGCAGTGCTCCGAAAGCTAGTGGCTTTTACTACCAAATAAACCTGTTGGACTTTAACCTGGTGTTGTGAGACTTCTTACTGTGACAGCCATTGGCAGCCTTTTCCCCTGGTTTCTGTGGCTATGACTCATCTTTCATTCCCACACCCTGCAATATAAATATCTCCCACTTTCCATGCCTTTTAATTTTGACGATGGGTAATTGAAACATCAGCTCTTTTCTCTCCTTACAGATGCTGCTGAGATTTTCCAGCGGTTTCTCTCCATCGTTCTTTTTTCTTTTGGTTTCTAGAGAATTCCACAGATTCACCACCCTCTGAGTGAAGAGATTTCTCCTCATCTCAGTCCTAAATGGCCTACGTCATGTCCTGAGACTAATTTCTTGTTCTAGAACCCCCTCCCCTCCCAACGAGAGGAAACAACACCCCTGCATCCACTGTGCCCAGCTCTTTTAAGTATTTTTTTAATTAGGTCCAGAACTTCAGGGAATACAGGCCCAGTCGACACAATCTTTCCTCACGTGACAATCCTGTCATCCCAGGGATCAGTCTGGTGAACCTTCGCTGCGGCAAGTATGTCCTTTCTTAGATAATGAGACCAAAACTACACACAGTCCTCCAGATGTGGTCTCACCAAGGCTCTTTACAGCTGCAGTAGGACATCCATGCTGCTGTACGCAAGTCTTCTTGCAAAGATGGCAGCTCCTGTAAGGGGAGGTGATGGCCTAGTGGTATTATCGCTAGACTGTTAATCTGGAAACTCAGTTAATGTTCTGGGGTCCCAGGTTCGAATCCCGCCACGGCAGATGATGGAATTTGAGTTCAATAACCGGCCCCCCCCGCCTTAGACCCAGAATAAAATGGCGCGGTGACACAGGGAGGGGTCCGTACCTTCTGCAATCCTGAGCTCCACGAACTACGACCCCCCTTCCCATCCGGAAAGGGATGTGGCGCCTTCACCTGGAGCAAAAAAGAAGACACATTTGTTAAAGGTCAGAGTGGGAAGGTGCTGATCCTCAATATTTCCTGGGGTCCCGGCTTAGGTGATCATCCAGGTACTGGACATCAGCATGGTATCTGAGCCATCACTGCTGGACCTGTTAATGGTCACTCCATACTCACACTTACAAGCTCACAGGAAATAGCAGCAGGGGTAGATAATTCTGTTCCTCAAGCCTGTTCCTCCATTCACCATGACCACGGCTAATCCATCAACTCCAGGTTCACCTTTCAGCCGACCTCCATTCCCCTGAGTCTCAGTCTGGAATATATTCGATATTTGAGCCAATAGAGCCTCTGAGTGAAGACATTTCTCCTCACCTCAGTCCTAATTGGCCAACCCTTGAGAAGATGGGCGGAGTTTTCCCATCCTGTCTGTAATGGGACAGTCCGATATTTCCCCCTCGGACCCTCAAGGCAGGGGAAACTCTCTCACTCTCAGCGCACAGAGATAAGGTCGTGGGCCCACCTGCGCGACAAGACCAGCACAACCTGAGGTTTACAGGGAGTAGGGGAGTGAGGGCAATCCAGTGGGATGACTAGAACAGTTGGGTCTCCAGATAACAAATGCTAGGCTTGATGTTGGAAGTGGAGAATCACAGAGTGGGTATGTGGACAGAAGCTGATCTCAATATGAGCCAGGGCTGCCAATGATGTGGGTCAGTGACACTCACACACATGCACAGACATGCACACACACTTACTCACACACATTTGAACACTCACATCACACGCACACTCACACGCACACTCACATGCACAAACACTCACACACAGCTTACACACATTCACACACACATGCACACTCACATTCAAACACTCATGCACACTCACACGCACAAACACTCACACACGCACATACATACATACTCACAATACACGCGCACACACGCACGCATGCACACGCACGCACACACACGCATGCACGCACATCCTCCCCTCCCCACCACCCCCTAACCCCATCTCTCCCAAATGCATCAGGCTGGGGCAAGGAAGCAGGGACGGTAGAACCATCAGAGTCTGTTTAAATACTCTGTATTGAAGGGATCAGCATGAGACGGTCACTAGAGAGCTGGGAATTAACAGGAGAATTCAATCAAGCTTTTAGAATGAGGAAATGAGCTTGACCTTTACACTGTGCTGCTGGAGCAGCTGAGTGACCCCCGGACCAGAATCACAGGACAGCAGCCCACACCTTCACAAAGCAATTGACCAGTTGGGGGAAGTTACAGTGACCCTCAGTGACACTGCTGAGTTTACAATTAAGTTTGTGTCTTTATATACCCTGTTTCTGAACTGAAATCCCACTCACCTGACAAAGGAGCAGTGCTCCGAGAGCTTTTGCTGCCAAATAAACTGTTGGGCTTTAACCTGGTGTTGTGAGAATTCTTACTGTGTTTACCCCTGTCTCCACACTGCAGTCACTCTCAGATAGACACTATCACAGACCCACACAGATACTCACACACTTTCATGCACATACTCTCACATGAACATTCATAATCAAACACACACACACACTCACACAGGTGCACTCACACACACACACACACACACACACACACTCACATGCAAACACACACACTCTCACATGCACATATTGTCACACGCACATACTCTCCTTCACACACACATTCATAAACTCATACACACACAGATGCACTCACAGACATTCTCACACACACACACACACACACACACACACACACACACACTCATGATCAAATTCACACACATAGATGCACACTTTCACACAGACACTCTCACATACCTATACTCTCACTCAAACACACATACACACACACACACACACACAATGTTCACACAGACAGATACACACAGAAACACTCATTCACTTTCACTGTCTCACACACACACACACACACAGACTCTTTCACTGACACACACAGACACACACAGGCACACACACACGCAGGCAAACACACACAACACAAACACACATACTTTCACTGTCACACACACTCAGATACACACTAACATATAGACACATGCGTGCACACTCACACTCACTCACTTTCACTGTCACACTCACATACCCTTACACAGCCACCCTGTACTCTGAATACACACCCCTAAACCTGCCCAAAGCCACTGTCCTATCTGGTCAAACAGTCTCCCTCTCTCTCTGTGTCTCTGTCTCATTACCTTCTGATGTATCAGCTGGAGTTTCATCCTCCCCCGCTGGAGCTTAACTGGGAATTGAGACCTGTAGAGAGGAACATGGTGAAAGTTAGCACAGCAGTCAATCTCTCATTGCCTCAGTGAGGGGACCACTGCTTGCGTAGGAGTGAAAGCCTGACTGCACTGCACCTTTGCAAATCTCTCTGTGTATCCCCCGTCTCCCATCCCAGACCCCATTCCCTCAACTGCCTTCCAAGGGCCGTGCTGCCAAACTACACGCAGTTGACCAATTTCCCCTCCCCCGAACCCCGCATCAGCCAAGACAACGGGCAAAACTTTCCAGCTGCCCACACACTCATCCTGAAAATCACCCGAGGTTAACCATGGTCCATGATCTGCTCCTTTCCCACTCCGATTCCTGTGGCAGCGTTACAGTAACATTTGCCCCAACAAGTTTGATGGCCTCGAACAGCCACACAACTCCTACTGTCAGATCAACTGGACTGCTACCTCTTTGGAGGAGGTTTAAGGGAGATCTGATGGAGGTGTACGAGGCAATGACAGGTTCAGACAAAGCAAAAGTGTTTCCATTGGCTGATGGTACTAGGTTAAGGGACACTGATTTAAGGGTTTGGGTAAGAGATATGGTGGGAAGGGGGGAGGGGAATATTTTTACACAGCGAACGGTAATACCCTGGAACTCACTGCCCACGTCAGGGCTGGAGGCAAAAGCAATGAATGGTTTTGCAAGGAAATCTTTCTCTGCTCCAAGGAAAACAATCCAAGCCTATCAGCCTCTCCTTGTAACTCAAATGCTGTATCCCAGGCGACATCCTGGTGAACCTGCTCTATACCCTCTCTAGTGTAATCACTATAGTGCTCTCTACTGCTTCCTATAGTGAGGTGACAGAGCTGTTTTTGGACAAGTAATCCAGAGAGACAGGGTAATGGTCTGGGGATGCAGCTTCGAATCCCACCACAGCAGATGGTGAAATTTGAATTCAGTACAATGCTGGAACCATCTACTGATGACCATTGTCAGAAAAACCCACTGACAATGGGTTCACTAATGGTTCACTTATGTTCTTTAGAGAAGGAAATCTGCTGTCCTTACCCAGTCTGACTCAGATATGACTCCAGAGCCATAGCAATGGGGTTAGAACATAGGACATAGAACACTACAGCACAAACAGGCCCTTCGGCCCACAAGTTGTGCCAAACACATCAAAAACCTACCCAGCCATAAACCTATCTATAACCCCCAATCCCATTGGATCCCATATACTCATCCAGAAGTCTTTTAAAAGACCCCAGCAAGTTCGCCTCGACCACCACCGAAGGCAGCCGATTCCATTCACTCACCACCCTCTGAGTGAAAAACTTTCCCCTAGCATCCCCTCTGTACTTGCTTCCCTGCACCTTAAATCTGTGCCCTCTCGTCGCGACCATTTCAGCCCGGGGAAATAGTCTCTGAGAGTCCACCCTATCTATTCCTCTCAACATCTTGTAAACCTCTATCAGGTTGCCTCTCAACCTTCGTCTCTCCAGGGAGAACAGTCCCAGCTCCCTCAACCTTTCTTCATAAGGCATGCCTCCCAATCCAGCCAACATCCTTGTAAATCTCCTCTGCACCCTTTCAATAGCTTCCACGTCCTTCCTATAGTGAGGCGACCAGAACTGCGCACAGTACTCCAAGTGTGGTCTGACAAGGGTCCTATAAAGCTGCAGCATTACCTCCTGACTCCTGAACTCAATCCCTCGATGAATGAAGGCCAGTACACCGTAAGCTTTCTTAACCACATCCTCCACCTGGGAGGCCGATTTGAGAGTCTTATGCACCCGGACCCCAAGATCCCTCTGCTCTTCCACACAGCTAAGACTCCTACCTTTGATAGTGTACTCATTCATCCCGTTGGATCTGCCAAATGGACCACAACACATTTATCCGCGTTGAAGTCCATCTGCCACTTCTCCGCCCAGTCTTGCATCCTGTCGATGTCATGCTGCAACTTCTGACATCCCTCCAGACCATCCACAACACCACCGACCTTCGTGTCATCGGCGAACTTACTCACCCATCCCTCCACTTCCTCATCCAGGTCATTTATGAAAATGACAAACAGCAAGGGTCCTAGAACAGATCCCTGGGGCACTCCACTGGTGACCGACCTCCATGCAGAAAAAGAGCCATCCACAACCACCCTCTGCCTTCTGCAGGCAAGCCAGTTCTGGATCCACAAGGCCAAAGCCCTTTGGATCCCATGGCCTCTCACCTTCTCAAGAAGTCTTGCATGTGGGACCTTGTCAAATGCCTTGCTGAAGTCCATGTACACCATGTCCACTGCTCTTCCTTCGTCAATGTGTTCAGTCACATTTTCGAAGAACTCAATTAAGCTCGTAAGGCACGACCTGCCTTTTACAAAACCATGCTGACTATTTCTAATCAACCTAAACTTCTCCAAATGCTCGTAAATCTTGTCCCTCAGAAGCCTCTCCATCAGCTTACCAACCACTGAGGTCAGACTCACCGGTCGGTAATTTCCAGGACTATCCCTGTTCCCTTTCTTGAAAATAGGGACCATATCCGCAATCCTCCAATTCCTCCGGAACCTCTCCCGTCTCCATCGACGACGCAAAGATCATCGCCAGGGGCTCTGCAATGACATCCCTCACCTCCCACAATAACCTGGGGTACATCCCATCTGGTCCCGGAGACTTGTCTATCTTGATAGCATTTAAAAGTTCTAACACATCCGCTTCCTTAATATCTACATACTCAATCTTTTCAGTCTGCCGCACCTCATTAAGCACCTCTGCCATTTCTTCCGGTTCCATACAGACTTTTCCCCCTTCACCTTTTATAGGTCCTATCCCTTCTCTTCTCATCCTTTTACTTTTCACATATTTGTAGAAGGCCTTGGGATTCTCCTTAATCCTACCAGCCAAGGCCTTCTCATGACCCCTTCTGGCTCTCCTAATTTCCTTTTTAAGCTCTCTTCTATAAGCCTTATACTTCTCTAGATCCCCAACATCTCCTAGCTCTTTGAACCTTTTATACACCTTTCTTTTCTTCCTGACTATGTTCACCACAGCCTTCGTGCACCAACTCTCAACTGCTCGTCTGAAATGGCCCAACAAGAAATGGCTCAGTTCGAGGGGCAATTAGAGATGGCTAACAAATACTGGCCCAGCCAGCGACACCCACATATCTTTTAGGTATAATAAAAAAATCCCAGTGTTTTCAGCTGAAGGATTTCCTCTCTCTCTCTCTCTCTCTCTCTGTGCTGTGCCACACTTGCCCTTATCTTCTGTCTGGACACAGGCCTTGGTTACTCACATGCCTCAGTAAGATTCCTGAAAGTGGGGGAGCATGCTGAATGGGGAGTGTTGGTACAGAACAGCCTAATTTTTTTTAAATAGGAAGCTGCATGTAATCTTAGCAGCTTGACTTCCCCAAGACTGCCAGAGGCTATAACTCGATTACATGAGTGAGAGGGGTGGGGTGGGTGGGGAGGGTGGTATTTCAGTTTCTGACTCTACTCAACATCAAAAATCAGGAAAAAAAAGTTAAAAGGAAGGAGAACTCAGGAGATGTTAATAATGAAGGTGTTAAAATTCAAAAAGAAGGTACAAAAACTAGCATAAGGGCACTTTATCTGAATGCTCAGAACATTCGAAGCAAGGTAAGTGAGTTGACAGCACAAATCATTGCAAATGAGTATGATTTGGTGGCCATTACAGAGTATTCCTTTCTCTGGAGTCATATCTAGGCCACCATGGTGGCACAGTAGTTAGCACTGCTGCTCACAGCGCTAAGGACTCTGGTTCGATTCTGGCCTCGGGTCCCTGTCTGTGTGGAGTTTGCATGTTGTCTGCGTGGGTTTCCCCCGGGTGCTCTGATTTTCTCCCACAGTCCAAAGATGTGCAAGTAAGATGGATTTGTCATGCTAAATTAATCCTGGTGTTGGGGGGATCAGCAATATGAGGGGTTACAGGAATACGAGGGTTTACTGTGTGAGATTGTGGTCGGTGCAGACCCAATGGGTTGAATGGCTTCCTTCTGCATCATAGAATCTATGATTCTATATGCTGGTTAGGTTGATTGACCATGGTAAATTTTCCCTTAGTGTCAGGGAACTCAAAAAGTAAATATGTGGGATTACGGGAATAGGATCTGGGTGGGATTGTGGTGAGTGCAGGCTCGATGGGCCAAATGGCCTCCTACTGCCCTGAAGATTCTACGAATCTATGATTGTAAACAGAGACATGATTGCAGCATAGTCACAACTGGGATTTAAATATCCAGGGCTTTTAGACTGTTTTAGACAGGAAGATAAGGGAGGTGGTGTAGTTCTTATATTTAAGGATGACATCAGGGCAATTGTGAGAGATGATGTAGGTTTTATGGAAAATAGATTGAATCCATTTGGGTGGAAATTAGAAATAGTAAGGAGAAAAAGTTAATGATAGGCATCATCTACAGACACCAAATAGTAACATCATGGTGGGTAGAGAAATATACAAAAAAATAACTGATGTGTGTAAAACTGGTACAACAATTATCATGGGGGATTTTAATCTACATGCCAATTGGTCAAACAAGGTCGGTCAAGGCAGCCCTGAGGAGGAGTTAATAGAATATGTCCACGTTAGTTTCCTTGAACAGTATGTAATGGAGCCCAGGAGGGAGCAAGCTATCCTAGATCTGTCCTGTGTAATGAGACAGGAATAATTAATGATCTTATAGTTAGGGATCCTCTAGGAAGAAGCGATCACAGTATGGATGAATTTAAAATACAGATGGAGCGTGAAAAGTAAAATCCAATACCAGTGTCTTGTGCTTAAACAAAGAAGACTACAATGGGATGAGGGAGGAGTTGGCTAATGTAACCTGGGAGCAAAAGCTTTATGGTGGGACAATTGAGGAACAGTGGAGGAATTTCAAAGCAATCTTTCACAGTGCTCAGCACAGTGCTCAGTACATACCAGTGATAAGGAAAAACTGTAGAAAAAGAGATAATCAGCCACGGATATCTGAGGAAATAAAGGGGGATATCAAAGAACAAAGAACAGATAAAATTACAGCACAGGAACAGGCCATTCAGCCTTCCAAGCCTGCACTGACCATGCTGCCTGACTTAACTAAAACATCTATCCTTCCGGGGACCATATCCCTTTATTCCCATCTCATTCATGTACTATTCCAGATGTCCCTTAAAAGTCACTATCTTATCCATGTCTACTACCTCCCCTGGAAATGAGTCCCAGGCACCACTACTCACTGTGTAAAAAATCTGCCTCTCTTTTGAAACTTGCCCCTCGCTCCTTAAACCTATGTCCCCTGGGAAAAGCTTCTGACTATCCAGTCTGTCCATGAGTCTCATAACCTTGTAGACTTTTATCAGGCCTCCCCTCAACCTCCATCCTTCCAGTGAGAACAAACCAAGTTTCTCCAATGTCTCCTTATAGCTAATGCCCTCCATACCAGGTAATATCCTGGTAAATCTTTTCTGTACCCTCTCTAAAGTCTTCACATCCTTCTGGTAATGTGGCGACCAGAATTGAACACTATATTCCAAGTGCGGCCTAACTAAGGTTCTATAACATGACTTGCTAATTTTTAAGCTCAATAGCCCAGCTAATAAAGGCAAGCATGCCATACGCCTTCTTGACTACCTTCTTCACTTGCACTGTCACTTTCAGTGCTCAATGTACCTGTACATCCAGATCCCTTTGCCTATCAACACTCCTAAGGGTTCTACCATTTACTGTATATTTCCTACCTGTTTTAGACCATTTTGATCTGTATTAAAATTGAAAAAAAAACATATAAAGTGGCAAAGAATAGTGGGAATCTTTAAAGGTCATCAGAAAGCCATGAAAAAAGCTACAAAGAAAAGTAAAATGGATTATGAGAGTAAACTAGTTCAGAATCTAAAAACAGATAGCAAAAGTTTCTACAAATTTATAAAACAAGAAAGAGTGGCTAAAGTAAACCTTTAGAGGATGAGAAGGGGGATGTAATAACTGGAAATGAGGAAAAGGCCGAGGCATTGAGCAGGTGTTTTGTATTGGTCTTCACAGTGGAAGGAACAAATAACATGCCAGAAATTGATGACAGGAAGGCTATGGCAGGTGAGAACCTAGAACTATCATTATCACGAAAGGGGTAATGTTGGGCAAGTTAATAGGGCTAAAGGTAGACAAGTTTCCTGGCTCTGATGGAATGCATTTCAGGGATCTAAAAGAGATGACAGAGGAAATAAGAAACGCACTAGTGGTAATTTACCAAATTTCACATCAAAAGCTGCTGCATAAAATAAAAGTGCACAGTATTAGGAGTAATGTATTAGCATGTATTGGTTAACTAATAGAAAGCAAAGAGTAGGGGTAGATGGGTGTTTCTCTGGTTGGCGATCAGTGACCAGTGGTATACCTCAGGGATCAGTGTTGGGACCGCAATTGTTTACGATTCACATTGATGATTTAAAGTTGGGGACCAAGTATAGTGTGTCAAAAATCATAGATGACAGTAAGATGAGTGGCAGAGCAAAGTGTGCAGAGGACGCCGAAAATCTGCAAAGAGATATAGAAAGTCTAAGTGAGTGGACAAGGGATGGAATACAATGTTGGTAAAGTGAAGTCATCCATTTTTGTAGAAATAAGAGCAAAATGGACCATTATTTAAATGGTAAAAAATTGTAGCATGCTGCTGTGCAGAGGGACCTGGGTGTCCTTGTGCAAAATCACAAGGTGGTGGTTTGTAGGTGCAGCAGATAATAAAGAAGGCAAATGGAATTTTGTCCTTCATTGTTAGAGGGATGGAGTTTAAAAACAGAGAGGTTATGTTGCAGCTGTATAAGGTGCTGGTGAGGCCACACCTGGAGTTACTGTGTACAGTTTTGGTCTCCTTACTTGAGAAAACATATATTGGCACTGGAGGGAGTGCAGAGGACGTTCACTAGGTTGATTCCAGAGTTCAGAGGTTGGCTAATGAGGAGAGATGATGTAGACTGGGACTATACTCATTGAAATTCAGAAGAATGAGAGAAGATCTTATAGAAACATAAGATTATGAAGGGAATAGATAAGCTAGAAACAGGGAGATTGTTTCCACTGATGGGTGAAACTAGAACTAGGGGACATAGCCTCAAAATAAGGGAAGCAAATTTAGGACTGAGTTGAGGAGGAACTTCTTCACACAAAGGGTTGTGAATCTGTGGAATTCCCTGTCCAGTGAAGTAGTTGAGGCTCCCTCATTGAATGTTTTTAAGGCAAGGGTAGATACATTTTTGAACAGTAAAGGAATTAAAGATTATGGTGAGCAGGTGGATAAGTGTCCATAAAAAGATCAACCATAATCTTATTGAATGACATGAGATGCCAAATGGCCTACTCCTGCTCCTAGTTCTTATGGTCAGTCTTGTGGCCCACCCAGCGTCGTCTGGTGGTGTGTGTGGGGTTGGGAGGGAGGATGGAGTAGACAAAACGGAGAACATCCTTATAAATCTGTACCAGGGAGGCCACCAACAAGTCTTGCTCGATGCTCAGCCTGTGAAGATGCTCCGTTCCTCTCCTGGCCTTGTCAGCTAGCCCTGGAGAGGAGTCCACCAATATGAGGCCTTCAGTGACTGCTCAGCACCACAGTGAATGGAATGGGTGGTGACAAGAGAAATAACATTGAATGTTCCTTTCCCTTGCACGGTTTGGGTTCTGTCAGCTGTGCCTTGTTTCTGGTTATTTTGGAAACTTGCCCATTGTGTTTCAATCACCTTCCTGTTACCGTGGTTACTGTGTAGCATGCTCAGTGACCTGCGATCAGAGACTGCCACGTTGTGACCCCTTCCCCACAATCCTGTGGGATACGGCAGGAAATGATGTCCGTGCAGGAATCAGCCGTGTGGCAGGCAGAGACATCTTACTGATAATTATAATCTGCAGCCTTCAGGCAGGAACTGGGCCATAGATAGTGCCTGAGACTTGTACAAATCTCCAGCCCTGAAGATCCCTCTGGTATCTCTCTGATACTAAAGGGCAATTTAGCCTAGCCAATCCATCCAATCTACACATCTTTGGACACAAGGGGCAATTTAGCATGGCCAATCCACCTAACCTGCACGCCTTTGGACACTGAGGGCAATTTAGCATGGCCAATCCACCTAACCTACATATCTTTGGATACTAAGGGGCAATTTATCATGGGTAATCCACCCAACCCACGCATCTTTGGACAATAATGGGCAATGTACCATGGCTAATCCCCGTAACCCACAATCTTTTGACACTAAGGGGCAATTTAGCATGCCCAATCCACATAACCTGCACGTCTTTGGACACTAAGTGACAATTTAGCATGGCCAATCCACCCAACCCGCACATCTTTGAACACTAAGGGGCAATTTAGCCTGGCCAATCCATCTACCCCTCACATCTTTTGGACTGTGGGAGGAAACCGGAGCACCCAGTGGAAACCCATGCAGACACAGGGAGAATGTGCAGCCCCCACACAGACGGTGACCCAAGCTGGGAATCGAACCTGGGTCCCTGGCACTGTGAGGCAGCACTATCCTGTACCCTGAGATGTTTCAGAAAGGCATTACCCTGTGAGAATGCAAGATATCCTATTTCCTGCTGTGATTATCTGATCTAAGGGGGACCGGGGGGAGAATTGCCGGGGAAAGCGGTGAACTTTCTACCCTGGCTCCCAGAATCACAGAGCCCACCAGGATTGGCTATGCTGTGCAGGTGACCCCCACCCTGGAAAATGCTGATTGGACTGGGGAGGAAGGCACCTTTAAACGTCTAAGACCAAGTTACATAACATGGAACATGGAACATTACAGTGCAGTACAGGCCCTTCCGCCCTCGATGTTGCGCCGACCAGTGGAATGAATCTAATGACCCTTTAACCTAAACTATTCCAGTGTTATCCAGTTGGACAGTGATAGCCTTTTTCCTAGGATGGAGAAAGCTAGCACGAGGGGACACAACTTTAAATTAAGGGGTATGAGTTATAGGACGGATATCAGAGGTAGGTTCTTTACTCAAAGAGTGATTAGGGAGTGGAATGCCCTGCCTGCAGCTGTTGTAGATGCGCCAAGTTTGGTGGCGTTTAAGAGGTTAGTTGATAAGTATATGGAAGAGAAGGGAATGGTTTAGTTAGGAGGGGCATTGCTTTTTATTTTGGTCGGCACAACATCGAAGGCCGAAGGGCCTGTTCTGTGCTGTATTGTTCTATGTTCTATGTTCTATGTTCTATCCACTGATCATTTGAACGCCCTTAAAGCTGGCAGGGATATCGCTCCAACTCCCCGCGCCCCCCTCCCCCGCAACGTTGAGCGAGTTATCGCACTGTAGATTGAGGTTAAAAAAGAGGAACTTGGATCGGTCATGCGAACACATGAAAACACGTACGAGTAATCTTATCGAAACTCTGCCCCCTTCTCTCCCTCCCCCGACCAAACCACCAACAAGTGCTCTGAGGTTCTGTCACTCAGCTGAGTAAACCACTGAAGTACCTGAGCAGAGAGAGCGTCTCCACTCCCCACTGCCCCCCCATGCCTCCTCCCACCACCTCCGTGCCCACAATGCCCCCTCCCAACACCTCCCTCCCAGACAGAGATCACATTGCAGTAAGAAATACCCTTTTCTAAAGGGGTTCCTCCCTGACAGTGTAGTCCTTATAAAATTCACAATAGTAAAACATTTACAGGAGGCAGAAGGAGCAGGGAGGTAAAGGCGGGAGATTGGTACTCAGTGAGTTGTCCTTGCAGAGATCTAGCACAGAAATGGAGGGGCTGAATGGCCTCCTTTTGTACTGCATCCAATAAATTCCTCTGCGCTCTCTCCAATGTTTCTACATCCTTCCTGTAGTGAGGTGACCAGAACTGAACACAATATTCCAAATGTGGTCTCACCAACGTCCGGTATAGTTGCAGCATAACCCCACGGCTCTTAAACTCAAACCCCTGTTAATAAACACTAACACAGTATAAGCCTTATTCGTGGCTCTATCTATTTGAGTGGCAACCTTCAGAGATCTGTGGATACGAACCCCAAGATCTGTCTGTTCCTCCACATTCCTCAGAACCCTGCTGTTGACCCTGTAACCTGCATTCAGGTTTGTCCTACCAAAATGAATCCTCTCGCACTTGTCAGGATTAAACTCCATCTGCCAGTTTTCGGCCCAGCTCTGCATTCTATCAACATCTCTTTGCAGCCTACAACAGCCCTCCACCTCATCCACTACTCTACCAATCTTGGTGTCATCAGCAAATTTACTAACCCTCCCCTTCAGCCCCATCCTTCAAATCATTGATAAAATTCACAAAAAGCAGATTCCCAGCACTAATCCCTGTGGTACACTGCTGGTCTTCAGTCTGAAAATTTTCTGTCCACCACCAGCCTATGAGATAGCCAATTACTTATCCAGTCGGCCAAACTTCCCTCTATCCCACACCTCCTTATCTTCTTCATCAGCCTACCATGAGGAATCTTATCAAACTTCTTACTAAAATCCATGTACATGACATCAGCTGCTCTATCTTCATCCACACACTAAGTAACCTCCTCAAAGAATTTAATCAAATTTGTGAGGCATGACTTAGATAAAGTGGACATGCAGAGACTATTTCCTCGGGTGGATGTAGCTGTTACTAGGGGGCAAAACTATAAAGTTCATGATGGGAGATATAGGAGGGATGTCCGAGGTTCTTTACTCAGAGAGTGGTTGGTGTGTAGAATAGACTGCCTGCTGTGATAGTGGAGTCGGACACTTTAAGAACTTTCAAGCGGTTATTGGATAGGCACATGGAGCACACCAGAATGATAGGGAGTGGGATAGCTTGATTTTGGTTTCGGACAAAGCTTAGCATGACATCGAGGGTCTGTACTGTGCTGTCCTGTTCTATGTTCTAGAAAGGAAAGTTTCAGCACAATGTCTTCTGCACTGGAAAACTTACCTTCAAAAAGATACTAAAGTCTAAGGTCATGTACCAACCGACTCAGGAACAGCTTCTTCCCTGCTACTTTTGCTTGGACCTACCCTGCATTAAGTTGACCTTTCTCCACTACCTAGCTATCACTGTAACACTACGTTCTGCAGTTTCCTTCTCTATGAACAGTATGCTTTGTCTGTATAGCGCACAAGAGATAATACTTTTCACTGTACATGGGACAATAATAAACCAAATCAAATCGCAGGCTGTGATTCCAGTGCAACATTGAGGGGTTGTAGCATTGTCAGACATGCTTGTCTCTTGAACGCTGCGGGGGGGAGGGGTGGCTGTTGGGGGGGGGGGGCGGTGTAGTTCTTGAGCTGTCTGCCAGACTGAACTGCATTGCCCTCCGTCTGGAATCTTCTGTCCCCATTTGATGGCCCTGATTTTCCTGGCTGATGATTGTGGGGGCCAGTGGGGTGGGGGAGGAGGAGCCGGAGAGGATGGGAGAGGGGGCTCGCCGAGAGTGAATAGAAATTTGGCTGAATTCTGCTTCCTTGCTGGCAACAGGTCCCACTACGGACAAGACCGCAGGATCCCGCCCAACATCTGTATCCAGCAGCGCCGTGGCACACAGAGCTTACTCACACATCCAGAGAGGACGGAGAGCTGACCAAGATTAGCCTTCCCTCCCTGTATCAGAGCAACAGCCCTCCTCCCCATCCCTCCCTGTAGAGAACGATTAATAACCTGGAAATAGACCTGCATTCTTGTAGCACCCTCCACATCCACAGGGTGTTCCCAAGTGTCTCGTTGCCAATGGAGAACCATTATTGTTATTTTCTATCCATTTGTGCAGAGCAAGATCCCACAATAACCAAGTGGTGTGGGTTTTTTTTTAGTCATTTCGGCTGCAGGGTAGATACTATTTCAGGACACCAGGGGTTGGCGGTGGGGGAATGATTTTTCTTGCTCCTCATCAGAGAGTACAATGGGATGGTGTATATCAGAATAGATCAGGGCTTGCTGTAATATCTCATCCAGCTTGGAACTGCTTGTAAGATGCAGGCATCGCCGCCTGGTCCCAGTGTTTATCACCCATCCCTAATCGCCCCTTGAGAAAAATGGTGGCTAGCTGCCTTCTTCAACCTGCTGCAGTCCATATGGTGTAGGTGCACCCACAGTGCTGTTAGGCAGGGATTTTGACCTAACGACAGTGAAGGAATGCAGATATATTTCCAAATCGGGATGGGGAGTGGCTGGAAGGGAAGCTCCCCGCACTCCAGGCCAGTTACACCCAATTGTTGTCACGCAATGGGGCCCCTGGCAAAGTGCTAAATGCTCCCAAATTCATCACTCTCCCACCCCAATGAGTCAGATCTTCATCCAGAGATCCTCCCTTGTGATGTAGACACATGGCCTGAAATAGCTCCAGCAGGTCTCACTGGGATGTGGTTTGACAGCAAGGAGTTGGGTTATAATTGCTTATCCTTCTCGGTGCTGTGCGAAACCTACATCTCATGCTTTTCTCATTGCTCACTCAGCCTCTCTCCAACTGTACAAGCATGTTGGCTGGCAGGTTTGCATCGCTGTGTGAACCGAGGCAAACACAATGAGGGTTATCTCACAGCCCACAGTAAGTTTAACTCTGCTTACTGTGTGCCAGGCACCCAGAATTACAGAACAATAACCCAGCACCAAAAGAGGCCATTCAGCCCATTGTGCCAATGCCAGCCCTTTGAAAGATCCAAGTAATCCATAGAATCATAGAATCCCTACAGGGCAGAAGGAGGCCATTCAGCCCATTGAGTGTGTACTGATCACAATCCTACCCTGGCCCTAACCCTGTCACTCCATGTATGTACCCTGCTCATTCCCCCAGACACAAAGGAGCAAGTTACCTTGGCCAATCCACCTGTGGACTGTGGGAGGAAACCCACACAGACACGGGGAGAATGGCAGATGTCACATAGACATGGACCTGAGGCCAGGAATTGAACCCACGTCCCTGGCACTGTGAGGCAGCAGTGCTAACCATTGTGCCGCCCATGAATTAGTCCCACTCCAACCCCTCCTTTCACTGCTCTATCTAGCCTTTCAAATATTTATTCAATTGCATGCTCCCTCCCCCTCTGCAATCCCCCAAATTTGCCTCTACAAACCATAGGAGGGTGGGGGGGGCGGAGGTGGTTTGGTCTAGCTCAGTTGGCTGGGTGGGTGTTAGTGATGCAGAGCAATGCCAACAGCATGGGTTCAAATCCCATGCCAGCTGATGTTATTCATGAGCCTTGCCAACTTTGTCCCTCGCCTGAGGTGTGGTGACTCTCATATTAAATCATTCTGGATCATTATAACTTGGAGCAATCAGTCTTTCTATGTGGCACAATGTGTAGCCACTGGAAAAGGCCCACAAGCCGGAACATATTGAATAAATCCCTGGCTACAAAATCCCTGAAACATTCCATCAACAAGACAGCCCGACCCAGAGAGAGAGAGAGAGAGACCGCGAATAAATCTATTACTTACCCGTGCCAGGGTCAAGATGAACTTTGTGGTTTGCAGTTTCTCAAGTTGGGAACGTGTGTATGCTTGCTTGTCTGCGTATCAGTGTGTGTGTGTGTGCGGATAAGAATGTATGAAATTGTGAATGGGTGAGGGTGTGTGTGAGAGTATGAATCTATGTGTGAATATGTGTGTATGTGTTTGTGTATGTGTGTGTGTGTGAGAGAGTATATGTGAGAGTGCGTGTATTTGGGTTTGTGTATGAGTTTGTGTGTGTTTATGAATGTGTCTGTCTGCGTGTATGTGTGAGAGTGTATGTGAGAGTGCGTGTGTATGGATTTGTGTATGCGTTCGTGTATGTGTACGAATGTGTCTGTGTGTTTCTCAGGCAGGGAAGAACCGGCCGGTTCGCAGCCTCGCTTTCTATTTCCTTCTCCCTCTCCGTCCGGCCCACTCTGTGTCACAGAACAAACTCTCAGTCCTGTGCGTGTACACGACTGTCTCAGGTTACAAAGCCTGACAGTGCTATCACGTGATCCTCAGCTGCCAGTAACGCCACCCCACACCACCCCCGCCCACTACAGCAGCTAAAAAAATCCTCATGTCAAAAGGAGAAAATAGTGCATGCATTGGCGTTTGTACGAGAGCTTTCCACATTGCTGCGGACAAAGCCCAATTTGCAAAGCTTTTGAAGTGATCAGCGGCTTTCATAACGTGCCTGCTAATGTACGCACAGCAAGATCCCACAAAGCGCTCTATGATCACAGCCAGGTCATATCAGCAGGGCTTTCCACTGAGTTAACTATGGCATGAATGCTGTCTGGGTGACCGGCCAAAACTCCCACATTAGGATGCAAGAATAGGAAGCAGAAGGAGGCCATTCAGCCCTTCGAGCCTCCTCCGCCATTCATTTTCATCATGGCTGATCATCAAATTCAATATCCTGATATCCTTTTCCTTCCATATCCCTTTAGCCACAAGTGCTATATATAATTTTTTTCTTGAAATCAGACAACATTTTGGCCTCAAGTACTTTCAGTGGGTGTGAATTCCACACGTTCACCATTCTCTGGGTGAAGAAATTTCTCCTCATCTCAGTTCTAAAAGGTTTAGCCCTGTGACCCCTAGTTCTGGATTCTCCATCATTCAGCCCCCTCAATTATGGTGGTCTGATCTGAGTCGCAATTGCCCCTCTCATAACTCTTGTCTCCTCCTTTGTTAATCAACAATCTGTCTAACCTGGCCTTGAGTCTACTCAGCAGGAAGAGTAGACAGAGTCAATGGACAGGAATCCAGTGAATCACGCAAACCAGCCTTCCATCCATTGACTCTGTCTACACTTCTCCCTGCTGCCTCAGCAAAGCAGCCAGCATAATCAGAGACCCCACACACTCTGCACATTCCACCTCCTTCCTTCAGGAAAAAAGATACAAAAGTCAGAGGTCACGTACCAACCAACTCAAGGACAGCTTCTTTGCTGCTGCTGTTAGACTGTTGAATGGACTTACCTTGCATTAAATTCATTTTTCTCTGCACCTAGCTGTGACTGTAACAGTACGTTCTACGCTCTCTTATTTCCTTCTCTATGAACGGAATGCTTTGTCTGTGTCGCGTGCCAATACATGTGACAATAATAAATCAAAAAGCAATCCAGTTTCCCTGCTCTCTAGCGAAGGGGGTGGAAGAGAAATTTGCCCCCGCTCCCACCCCCAACTTTTCCTCGGAACAGTGACCTTTGTACGTCGTGTGGCTGCTGGTTTGGCACAGTGACTGGCGGCAGGGATCAAGCTGTGTGTTAATGCTAATTGCTGACAGCTGTCCAAGGGTGGGTTCTAAGGGTCTAAAGAACTTATTAATGTGAATGGAAACAGATTAATCCAATTTTCCAGAGTTCTGCTAAGGACCAGCGTGTGGGAATTCAACTGTGACTGAATCGTACAGCACAGAGCTAGGCGATTCAGCCCACTGAGCCTTGCCTTCTTTTGCAATCACTGGCTAACTAGTATGATTGTCCACCTAAGTCGTGGGTTCTGTGTAGCCTTGCATGGCTGATAAGCCTGATCCTGGAGCCATATCTCCAACCGTACCCTTAGCAAGTGTTTCCGGGAGCTGGGTTGGGCTGGATCCTTGGATTCCTT
Organism: Sphyrna mokarran; assembly: GCA_024679065.1. Classification (NCBI taxonomy): domain Eukaryota; kingdom Metazoa; phylum Chordata; class Chondrichthyes; order Carcharhiniformes; family Carcharhinidae; genus Sphyrna; species Sphyrna mokarran. The sequence goes on from JAGIQG010000036.1 coordinate 16,260,224, forward strand.
TCTCAGGCTCCTTTCCAAACCTTCCCTTGTTGTCAGCTGTCCTCAAAGAATTGTGTCTCTTCAATCAGGAAGATCCTCTGAGTGCGTTTCTTCTGAGCTAGATTGCCTCACATCCTTTAAGAAGTATCTGGAGGAACACTTGGCACATCATAACATTCATGGGCCAAGTGTTAGTAGGTGGGACTTCAGGCGTTTCTAAGGGGTTGGTGCGGACTCGATGGGCCAAAGGGCCTCTATAGCGTTGTATGATTTTAAGAGCAAAGGTCCCCTAGACATTAACATCTATATTGTGTTTCTTGAGGTGAACCTTCAGGGTATCTTTGAAGCATTTCCTTTGTCCTCCTCTTGTTCCAGAACTTTCCTTGAGGTGGATGAAGAGTACTTGCTTTGGCAACCTGAACTCTGGTGTCCTGAGCATGTTTCCAGCCCAGTGGAGTTGGTTTTGGATGATTATGGTGTTGACGCAGATGCTGTTCGCTGATGTTAGAACACCTGTCCAGGCAAGAGATGCCGAGAATCCATCTCAGACAGCGGTGATGGTACCTCTCCAGGACCTAGTCTCTGCGCTGTTGGGATGATGGCTGACTTGTACATTCAGACCCTGATTGTACCGGCATGCCCCCCCCCACCCCCCAAAATCAGGGTAGGCGAGTCTCGCAGAACAGCATTCAACATTGGCCTCAGACTTGATCTTATGAGCCTCAAGCCAGTAAAAAGAGGGCCTCAGGGTCAGCAGGGTTGGCTTGCCATTCAGCCCTTCGTGTTGCAGCTTAGTTGGTCGCACTCCTCTCTTTGAGTTGTAAGGTCCTGGGTTCAAGGCCCACTCCAGGGTTTGAGCATAACAAAAATCAAGGCTGATGCTCCAGTGGAGTGCTGCCCTATCAGAGGTGCCTCCTCCCAGGTGAGGTGCTAAAACAAATCTATAAATGTCTGTCTTTTTCCTTTCAGGATTTTCAGTTTGTCCCCTCCATCACCTTTGCCTGGTCCATCTCAGACATTTCTTTCCCTTTCTTTGACCTTTCTTTCTCCATTCCCAGTAATAGACTATCTACCAATATTCACTACAAGCTCAGTGACTATCTGGACTACAGCTCTTCACACCCCACACCCTGTGAGGACTCCATCCCTTTCTCTCAGCTCTTTTGCCTCTGTCGCATTTGTTCCGACGATGCCACTTTCCAAAGTGGGGCTTCTAATATCTGCTCCTTTTTCCTCAACTGTGAATTCCCATCTACAGGACCCTCAACAGCGTGTAGTCCATCTCCCGCGCCACAGCTTTCCCCTCCTCCCCTCCCTCCCAGAACAAGGATAGAGTCCCCCTTGTTCTCACATTTCACCCCACCGGCCTCCACATGCAAATCCTCCACCATTATCACCAACTCCAGTGTGATGCCACCACCGAACACACCTTCCATTCACTCCCCCTGTCAGCATTCCACAGAGACCGTTCCCTCCGGGATAACCTTGTAAACTCCTCCTCTATACCCAACACTTTCCCCCGTCACTCATGGCACCTTCCCATGCAATCGCAGAAGGTGTAACATCTGCCCCTTTACCTCTTCTATGCTCACCATCTGAGGCCCAAAACACACATTCCAGGTTAAGCAGTGTTTCACTTGCACCTCCTTCAATCTGCTCTATTGTATTCACTGCCCCCAGTGTGATCTCCTCTATATCACAGAGACCAAGTATGGACTGGGTGATGGCTTTGCTGAGCACCTTCAGTCTGTGTGCAGCCCTGACCTTCTGGTTGCTTGCTATTTTAACACATGATACTGCTCCCACACCTACATGTCTGGCTTGCTGCAATGTTCCAATGAAGCTCAACACAAACTGGAGGAATATCATCTTATCTTCTGGCCAGTCACTTTATAGCCTTCCACTCTCAACATCAAATTCAACAACTTCAGATGATTTGCTCTACCTCACTTCCACCCCTTTGTTTTCATTCTATTCTATTTAATTTTTTACTGTTCTCTACCTTTTATGTCTTTATTGTCTTCTCTCATTTCCCTTCCCACTCTTTTCCCCTACTTTACGCTCCTTCCCTTACCTTTTCCCCCTCTTTGCTTCTCCTTTTCTAAATCTTACTGCTGTCCCATCTATTTTCCTCCACCTTCCCCCGCCCCCTCCAACATCTTCATTTTAGCTTCTCTGCTGTTTGGCCATTCACACCCTTTATTCTGTCTGTGGACAGCTATTAACTGGTTTCCCTGGTTTCTGTGGCTTTGACTGATCTTCCGTTCCCCCACCCTGCAGTATAAATATCTCACACTTTTTAGCTCATCTAGACTCGAAACGTCAGCTCTTTTCTCTTCTTACGGATGCTGCCAGACCTGCTGAGATTTTTCTTTTGCTTTCAGGTTTGTACAAAGGACAAAGAACAAAAAACAAAACAGCACGGGAAACAGGCCCTTCGGCCCAATGAGCCCACGCCGCCACCTGATGTTCCCACTTCTACCTGTGATCCCTGTCTATATTTATAGATCTGTAGATTGAAACCAAATTTGAGACAATTTAGGGAGAATTTGTTCTGCCAATTAGCCTAAGAGCACATCTTTGGGATATGGGAGGAAACCGGAGCACCCGGAGAATGCGCAAACCCCCACAGACACAGGCCCAAATCCATGTATCTGCACAGCACAGCGATAGTCACTGAGCTGTCATGTTGCCCATCAAATGGTTCAGGTCAAGCGTACACTAACGACGTGAAGCACTAGGTTACTCTCAAAAAATCCAAGAGCAGCCCTCTACGACCCATCGCGTGTATGCCCTTTGTTAGACAACAAGGCGGACCAAAGTACCTGTAGGATAAAACAAATACATCAATATCATCGTCTATTTACACACTTCCCAGGGACTCCCAACGCTCATGATCCTTATCTTAAATCAGTTTTCTATACCCCTCCGTTCCCATTCTGTTCATGTGTCCAAAAAGTAATAAAAGTAATTTGCTTTTATCCAGGAAATTCCTCTCCTCAGTCCCGTATGTAGCAGAACAGAAGTTCTGGGGCAAGTGCTGAGCTGTAAATTGATAAAACCATTTTAAATTTGTTGAAACTGTTTTAAATACAAGAGGTGTTTAAGCACAAGAGGCCCACTTAAGGCCCCCTACCCACCTCCACTGGCTGACGGAGGGCAGACCAGAACGGGAAGGAGGTTTTTCACCAGCTTTGGTGAAAGGGTGAGCAGGAAGGGAGTTCACAGAAGAATCACAGAACCTGTGCAGAAAGATGCTCTTTGGCCCATCGAGTTTGCACCGAACACAATCCCACCAAGGCTCTATCCCCATACCCACTAATCCCTCAAACCTACGTATCCCTGGACACAAAGGGGCAATTTCTTAGTGTGGCCAATCAACCCAATCCGCACATCTTTGGACTGTGGGAAGAAACCAGAGCACCTGGAGGAAACCCACACAGACATGAGGGTAATGTGCAAACTCCACACAGACAGTGACCCGAATCAGGAATCAAACCCAGGACCATGGAGCTGTGAAGCAGCGGTGAATACTCCCTTTGAGGACACCCCACCTCTCCACATGAATTGCAATATAAGTATCTCCCACTTCCTATGCCTTTTAGCTTTGACAAAGGATCGTCTGGACTCAAAACATGATTATACTCACCACCCCTGAGCAAAGCATGGGGTCAACTCCTACTCTTCAAGACATAGAGTGGGATTTTCTGGCTGAGCTCACCCCAAGGCCAAGAAATCCAGCCAAGATTAATGGAACTTTTCACATTCTGTGTCAATAAGATCATTAAATGGTGATTCCTGATCCATTGAATGGTAAAATTCCACTCCTAGATTTTTGTTGATGAGGTTATTATGCAAGAAAGGCGGGCGGATTGAGTGAGGACAGAGATTGTATCAGCTATGACTTAGTTGACTAGTGAAGCGAAGCAGAGGGTTGAATGGCCTTCTCCTCTTTTTACATTCCCCTAATGATAAACAGCTTTAGAACTGCTATGATTATTGAGTGCGTAAACCAAACACTCGCTATCTGTTACTTTACTTAAGGTTGATTTGTACTAGCATGTGAAACCTGCCCAGGATTTTGCTGTATGGATATCCGCCTTTCTCTTTTTCCCACATTTCCGGTGAGCTTTGGTGCCCACTTCCTCACACTGAACGCAAACCCCTTTCTGTCAACATTCTTACACCCCAAAAGTTCCTTAGCAACCAGCCAATGAACTGATCAGAAACCCAATTACATCATTCAATTAGGCCAATCAGATAGAGTCAGCACAGAGGCTCTGGACTCTCCATACCCCATTCACGGTTAGGCCTTACTGCATATAGCTTGCATTCCAATTGCCCATATAAGGAAACATGGGCTCCAAAAGTTCTGTAAACAACTTCTTTTCATAGAACCATCATTATGGATAGAATCCCTACAGTGCAGAAGGAGGCCATTCAGTGCATTGAGCCTGCACCAACAAGAATCCCACCCAGGCCCTATCCCTGTAACCCCACAAAAGCACCCTGCTAATCTCCGTGACACTAATTTAGCATGGCCAATCCACCTAAGGGCCTGTTCTGTGCTGTAATGTTCTATGTTCTATGTTCTAAGCCTCACATATTTGGACTGTCGGAGGAAACCCATGCATATACGGGTAGAATGTAGCAACTCCACACAGTTAGTACTAGAGGCCGGAATTGAACCCGGGTACCTGGTGTTGTGAGGCAGCAGTGTTAACCCACTGTGCCATCGTGCCCAGTGTGCTTGGGGACAGGAACTTTCCCATCCCAGCCACCAGGAGTCGTAGCAGATGGGACACAATCGTTGGCCTCAGGCCCCCACCCTGGGGTGAGCACTGCAGAAAATCCCATGCCTTGTGTCCTTTGATAAGTTTCAGGGCCACAGGAAATCCCAGCAAACTTAAACACAACACTGGTGAAAGATCAGGTTTGCTGGATTGAAGATCTTTCAGCATATTAAAAGCTAAATCACTTAAGACCATTTGGCCACAATAGTGAGATAAGCGGAGAGTTTAGCGAGCTTCTGACACACTTCCATCTTAGACCTGGAACTAGCAATACCTTCTTAATAAACCAGCATTGTCTTTATATCAGAGAGCCTGGGTAGCAACTTTAGGCACTCTTAGTCAACTTGAGAACAAACAGCAGTAGACACCATGCATAATCCAATATACGGCCTTTAATGACCAATGCACAAGGAAAAACCAACTTTTAGCTGTCCTGCAAGTATTTCAGAAGTTACAAACAAACAACTCCTGTTTGAGATAATGCTGCAGCTTTATAAGACCCTGGTCAGGCCCCACTTGGAGTCTGTGCTCAGTTCTAGTTGCCTCATTACAGGAGGGATGTGAAAGCTATCGAAAGGGTGCAGAGAAGATTTACAAGGAAGTTGCCTGGAATGGGAGGCATGCCTTATGAGGATAGGTTAAAAGAGCTCGGTCTTTTCTCCTTGGAGAGATGAAGGATGAGAGGTGACCTGATAGAGGTGTATAAGATGTTGAGAGGTATAGATTGGGTGGATTCTCAGAGGTTTTTTTCCCAGGGCTGAAATGATTGCTACGAGAGGACACAGGTTTAATGTGCTGGGGAACAGGTACAGAGGAGATGTCACAATGCTCCACTTCTCCAGCTTCCACCCTAGACATGTTAAAGAAGCCATTCCCTATGGACAAGCCCTCTGTATACACAGAATTTGCTCAGATGAGGAGGATCGTGACAGACACCTCCAGACGCTGAAGGATGCCCTCGTGAGAACAGGATATGGCGCTCGACTCATCGATCGACAGTTCCGACTTGCCACAACGATAAACCGCACTGACCTCCTCAGAAGACAAACACGGGACACGGTGGACAGAGTACCCTTTGTTGTCCAGTACTTCCCCGGAGCGGAGAAGCTACGACATCTTCTCCGGAGTCTTCAACATATCATTGATGACGATGAACATCTCGCTAGGGCCATCCCCACCCCCCCACTTCTTGCTTTCAGACAACCGCACAACCTCAAACAGATCATTGTTCGCAGCAAACTACCCAACCTTCAGGAGAACAGTGACCACAATACCACACAACCCTGCCACAGCAACCTCTGCAAGACATGCCGGATCATAGACATGGACGACATCATCAAACGTGAGGATACCATTCACCAGGTGCACGGTACATACTCTTGCAACTCGGCCAACGTTGTCTACCTAATACATTGCAAGAAAGGATGTCCCGAAGCATGGTATATTGGGGAGACCATGCAAACACTACGACAGCGGATGAATGAGCATCGCTCAACAATCACCAGGCAAAACAGTTCCCTTCCTGTGGGCGAACACTTCAGCAGTCATGGGCATTCGGCCTCCGACCTGCGGGTAAATGTTCTTCAAGGGGGCTTTCGTGATACACGACAGCGCAGAGTCGCTGAACAGAGACTGATAGCCAAGCTCCGCACACATGAGGACGGTCTTAACAGGGATCTTGGCTTCATGACACACTATCTGTAACCCCCGTAACTTGCCTGGGTTAGCAAAAAACCTCACTTACTGTGCTGTCTGGAGAAAATACACAATTCTCTAACAATGCTCAGGATCCCCTTCACACACATTGTTAGCCACTTTAACACTTGAATAGCAGGTTAGATGTAAGGATTCGCATTCTAATCAGCAATCCCTGACTGTCTGTGCTGATGTGTGCTATTGCAGACCAGAACACTGCATTTGCCTGAGGAAGACACAGAGTGTTGAAAGCTCGCGGATTTACTATCAAATAAATCGGTTGGATTAAAAATTGGTGTTGCTAAATTCTTAGTAAGTTTTACAGTCAGAGGGTGGTGGGTGAGTGGAATCAGCCGCCAGGGTGGTGGAGGCAAATTTGATAGGGTCTTTTAAGAATCTTCTGGATGAGTACATGGGACTTAATAGGGTTGAAGGTTACAGGTAAGCCCAGTAGGTAGGGATATGTGGGCCGAAGGGCCTGTTTGTGCTGTAGTTTTTCTATGTTCTACTTTCTAACTTGGCAATCATAGCCAATTACAACAATTCCAAAACAAGCAATATTTCTAATCCTCAATTTGCATACATATCCGCCAATTAAATCCTGGCTTTTCACTTTTTCTCATTCGATGAAAAACTGACTTCTGTTAATCCTTCATTTGCATTGCATGTCCCCATATCTCACCTTTGGTATTTGTTACAGACAAACCTGGTCTTCCTCAGCCTCTGGTGAGGGATGCAAGGCAGAATATTATGGGGCCTGTGCAGATGAAGATTAGTCTTTTAATGTTGAATAGCAGACACTGACCCCTTTTGAAGGTCCGCAAGCTGATAAACATTTTCCACTACTGCACAGAGGAGGCATGAAACTTTAATTTTTGCATAATTTAACTCCCAAACTACGAAACTTCAGTCTGAGCATTTTAACTTCTGCATTTACAACAAACCACCAGTGTGGTCCCTCATTACTTCTCTGTGTGGTAGCTTCTCGTCGATATGTAATAAAGAAGTTTAAGTTTATTTATTACTGTCACAAGTAGGCTTACATTAAGACTGCAATAAAACTACAATGAAAATCCCCTAAAGAAATTGAAGAACTTGTACAAAAGAAGAAATTGGTCATGAGAATCAGAGATTTTGCTTTTCCGATTAGATTCTAAAGGAAATGAAAGCCAGCGTTTCATTTCAGATTGAAAAATTGAGCAAAGGAAAGGCAAAGAATCTCCAATGCATTACAAAAAGATATGGTAACCATGATTAAGCAATAAACAGCTTTAAACTTACTTACCGTTCACTAAAGTGGGTAGACTTCCAAGCTGCAGAAACTGTGTACATAGCAAAATACAACAGGCCGCAGGAATGGAGAAATCAGTTGTCTATGGGAATTTTATTGCTCGGAAGAAAGGACAAGTTCCAGGAAAGGGAACATTGTGTGAGGAAACTGAAGGAAGTATAAAATCCAGGAACTGAAAAGTAATGGGGCAAGGTAGCACTGTAGACATATTGGATGAGGACTTTCAGTTCAGATGAAGGCAGATTCCAATCTTATCTCCAAGTAAATCAAGTATGAGATGAGCTAAAGGTTCCAAGACTGCAAGAAACTTCAAAACATCTTGAATGTAGCCCAATCCATCATGCAAACTAGCCTCCCATCCATTAACTTTGTCTGCACTTCCTGCTGCCTTGGCAAAGCAAATCAAGGACCCCACGCATACTCTCTTTCACCTTCTTCCATTGGGAAAAAGATAGAAATGTCTGAGGTCACATACCAACCAACTCAAGAACAGCTTGAGGATGGCACGGTAGCACAGTGGTTAGCTCTGCTGCTTCAGAGCACTGGGGACCTGGATTCGATTCCCGACTTGGGTCACTGTCTGTGTGGAGTTTGCACATTCTCTTCGTGTCTGTGTGAGTTTCCTCCGGGTGCTCCGGTTTCCTCCCACAGTCCAAAGATGTGCGGGTTAGGTTGATTGGCCATGCTAAAATTGCCCCTTAGTATCCTGAGATGTGTAGATTAGAGGGGTTAGTGGATAAATATATAGGGATAAGGGGGTAGGGTCTGGGTAGGATTGTAGTCTGTGCAGACTTGACAGGCCGAATGGCCTCTTTCTCTACTGTACGGATTCTATGAAAAATTCTATCTATGAAATAAAGCTTCTTCCCTGCTACCATCAGACTTTTGAATGGACCTACCACGCATTAAGTTGATCTTTCTCAACACTGTAGCTATGACTGTAGTAGTACATTCTACACTCTCTCGTTTCCTTCTCTATGAACAGTATGCTTTGTTTGTATAGTGCGCAAGAAACAATACTTTTCACTGTACGCTAATACATGTAACAATGATCAATTAAATCAAATCAATGTTTCTCGGTTTGTCAGATGTAAGCTTTTAAATTACTACACAGTCTCATCCACCCAGCAAAGCCAGGAGTTAAAATCTACAAGAAACTGACAAACATTTCAGAGGAGTATTTCTCACTGAGACTACTCGTAATTCCAGAAAGATTTTAGTTCCACTGGCAAAGTCAGGAGGAAGGAGGTAGCATTTCAGGGTTTATGAAGGCGAGTTGAGTATTGTGAATTTGGTGCAATGCTTGATGATATTTTTCACGATCAGTTGGTTTGTGGAGTCTGGAGTGATGTTATTCAGGGAAAGCTGCTCACTGAAGGAATATAACCATGAAATCTGAGTGGGCACTGTAGTGCTGTTGGAGCTGGCCGTGAAAGTAGCTTCACAAATAGGAGTCGGGGCGAAGATCTACAAAATCGAAGCAAATCAAAATAAATCTGCAAAATTACAGGCATGGTGGAGGGATCAATGACCAGGGGACAGATGTTTAAGGTAAGAGGCAGAAGGTTTAGAGGGGATGTGAGGGAAAACATTTTCAGCCAAAGTGTGGTGAGAGTCCCTCATAATATTGAAGAAGTCTGTCAGTGTGGAGTTTGCATGTTTTCCCTGTGACTCTGTGGGTTCCTGCTGGGTACTTTGGTTTCTTCCCACAGTCCAAAGATGTGCTGGTTAGACAGACTGTGGGAAGAAACCATGCTAAATTGACTCTTAGTGTCCAAAAATGTGTAGATTAGGTGTATAATCCATGGTAAATGTGTGGGGTTACTGGGATAGAGTGGGAGAGGGCCTTGGTAAGATACTCTGTCAGATCTGATGGACTGAATGGCCTCTTCTGCACTGTAGGTATTCTATGATTCTATGGTAAGTGTTTAGATGTATAAGATTTTGTTGGTATAGATAGAGTGAATGCAAGCAGGCTTTTTCCACTGAGGCTAGGGGAGAGAAAATAAACTAGAGGGCATGGGTTAACGGTGAAAGGAGAAAAGTTTAAAGGGAATATTAGGGGGAGGCTTTTTCACGCAGAGAGTGGTGGGAGTGTAGAATGAGCTGCCGGATAAAGTGGTAAATGCGGCGTCGCTTTTAACATTTAAGAAGAACAGGTTCATGGATGAGAGGGGTGTGGAGGGATATGGTCCAAGCGCAGGTCAGTGGGACTAGGCAAAAAGTCGTTCAGCACAGACAAGTAGGGCCTGTTTCTGAGCTGTAATTTCCTATGATTCTATGGTATGGTTCTATGTCCACTTGTGATGTCAAGGCATACAAGGCAATGCTCCAAGTGCTGGAAAATGGCATCAGAATAGTTGGGTGATTTGTCTTTGACCAGCACAGACATGAAGGTAGTAAGGTCTTTTTCAGTGCTGTAGACCACCAGCACTCTAAGACTCTGCACCTGCTCTATCCCAAGGGTCCATAAATCAAATTTTGACTGGGCTAAAGTAATGCTGTGTTATCTAGAAGATATTCTCAGGGAACTTGGAAACCTTGGAAGCCACACTGGTAAACAGCAAAATCATACCAAAGAGAAAGATGAAACTTTTGCAAGTCATCCATAAATTACTTGAGCCACATCATTGATGAAGATGGCTTGCGTAAGGAGCTAAAAAAGATGATAGCAGTTTTAGAAGCACCACATCCTAAAAGTGTGATGCAACTGAGATCGTTTCTGGGATTGATCAACTATTATGGTAAAGACATTCCAAATTTCGCAATGCTAAAGTGGCAATTGAATCCACTGCACACTTTGCTGTGTATCAAACAGGCGTGGCATTGGACACAAGAATATGAAGGAGCTTACAAAGAGGTAAAAGAGGCCTTAAAGAAGTCAGCGTTATTACATAGAACATAGAACAATACAGCACAGAACAGGCCCTTCGGCCTTCGATGTTGTGCCGACCAAAATAAAAAGCAATGCCCCTCCTAACTAAACCATTCCCTTCTCTTCCATATACTTATCAAATAACCTCTTAAACGCCACCAAACTTGGCGCATCTACAACAGCTGCAGGCAGGGCATTCCACTCCCTAATCACTCTTTGAGTAAAGAACCTACCTCTGATATCCGTCCTATAACTCATACCCCTTAATTTAAAGCTGTGTCCCCTCGTGCTAGCTTTCTCCATCCTAGGAAAAGGCTATCACTGTCCACCCTATCTAAACCTCTAATCATCTTATATGCTTCAATAAGATCCCCTCTTAGCCGCCTCCTTTCTAACGAAAACAACCTCAATCCTTCAACCTCTCTTCATAGGACCTGCCCTCCATACCAGGCAACATCCTGGTAAACCTCCTCTGTACCCTCTCCAATGCCTCCACATCTTTCTTATAATGTGGGGACCAGAACTGCACACAATACTCCAAGTGCGGCCGCACTAGAGTTTTGTACAGTTGCAACATGATGCTGCGGCTCCTAAATTCAATCCCCCTACCAATAAAAGCTAAGACTCCATATGCCTTCTTAACAACTTTATCCACTTGACTGCCTACTTTCAGGGATCTATTGACACATACACCAAGATCCTTCTGTTCCTCAACACTATTAAGAGCCCTACCATTAGCCCTATACTCTACACATTTATTGTTCCTGCCAAAGTGCATTACCTCACACTTTTCCACATTAAACTCCATTTGCCACCTCTCGGCCCAGCTCTGCAACTTGTCCAAGTCACTCTGTAAACTAAAACACCCCTCTTCACTATCTACCACACCACCAACTTTAGTATCATCTGCAAATTTACTGATCCATCCCTCAATACCCTCATCCAGATCATTTATAAAAATTACAAACAGCAGGGGCCCCAAAACAGACCCCTGAGGAACACCACTCGTCACCGAACTCCACGATGAATATCTCCCATCAACCACCACCCTCTGTCTTCTATCTGCCAGCCAATTCCTAATCCAATTAGCTAAATCACCCTCTATTCCACACATCTGCATTTTCTGTAGAAGTCTTCCATGGGCCACCTTATCAAACGCCTTACTAAAGTCCATATATACTACATCAACCGCCTTACCCCCATCCACCTCTCTGGTCACTTTCTCAAAAAACTCAATGAGGTTAGTAAGGCATGACCTACCCTTCACGAAACCATGCTGACTATCCCCAATCAATTCATTTCTCTCTAAATAACTATAAATCCTATCCCTAATAATTCTCTCCAATACCTTGCCCACCACAGAAGTAAGACTCACTGGCCTATAATTCCCAGGAAGGTCTCTCTTCCCCCTCTTAAACAATGGGACCACATTCGCTATCCTCCAGTCCTCCGGAACCACACCCGTAACCAACGAGGACCTGAAGATCAGAGCCAGAGGCTCTGCAATCTCCTCTCTTGCCTCCCAGAGAATCCTAGGGTAAATCCTAGGATTGGTCTGCTTCAATCCCAAACTGAAGTTACAACTTCAACATGCCCGCTGTGAGTTTCACCAACTTTTACTGATGCCCCACAGTAAGTATTTTTTCTGGTTGTATCACAGCTCGGTATGACTCCTGCTCTGTCCAAGACCTCAAGAAATTGCAAAAGGTTGTGAATGTAGACCAATTCATCACACAAACCAGCCTCCCATCCATTGGCACTGTCTACACTTCCTGCTGCCTTGGAAAAGCAGCCAGTGTAATCAAGGACCCAAAAAACCCCAGACATTCTCTCTTCCACCTTCTTCTGTTAGAGAAAAAAATATAAAAGCCTGAAATCACATGCCAACCAACTCACAACAGCTCCTTCCTTGCTGCCATGAGGACCTACTTTGCATTAAGTTGATCTTTCTGTACACAGTAACTATGAATGTAACACCATGTTCTGCTCCTTCTCCTTTTCTACTCCCTATATAATCTAGGAACAGTATGTTTTTGTCTGTATAGCTCACAAGAAACAACACTTTTCATTGTACCCCTGTACATGTGACAATAATAAATCAAATCAATGCAATATGGATCAGAGATTGGTCTCAGGAAGTGAAGTCACTGATGTTTCTCCAGAAATATTTACATCAGTAATGTTAAATAGCGATACCTCTGAACAGAGACTAACCACAGAGACAAAACCAGGTCTTTCTGAAGGATCTTCAACACTGATGGAATCTGACACTGAAACAGTTTCCCAGGAGGAATTACCAACAGAAGAAAAAGAGACACTTCAAAGATATCAAATAGTCAAATTGCAGAACAAACACAAAAGATAGCTACCTGAGAGGCTATCTTTTTAATGTATATATGGGAAATAATGGTTCAAAGTAATGTATCTACTGTAGGGTGTGTTGTTGAAACATTGGGAAAAGTTAATTGGGGAGGTAAAAGGGGAGGGATGTTATCTATTCAAAAGGGTTGTATTTCTGCTGATATGATGTCACATGATCTGCAGTGATGTACAGCATCAAGAGATGTACAAGCATCATGTAAGCAAGACAGCTTAGCGATCTTTTGTGACGCTTCCATCTTAGACCTGGAACTAACAGCTCCTTCTTAATAAACTTGCATCATGTTTTACTACAACCCACTAGTGTGGCCTCTCTTTGTAACAACAGGATCTCCCTTGTAAAAGGTAGAGTCACCATTATGACCGTACGCTGCCCTTCCCTTTGAAAAGGAGAGCTGACCAATGGTAATTTAACCTCAGGTGAGGGTCAAGGTTGAGCCCACCATGAATAATCTCAGCTGTATGGAAATTAAACCCACGCTGTTTGTGTCTTTGTGTATCACTAACCAGCCGTCCAACCAACTGAGCTAAACCGACCCCCTTCCTTCTTCAATACTTCCATTAAAAATGGAGAGGATTGATAAACACAGTATGGTTGGTGCTCTGTATATAGACTGGTTGGTGCTGTGCATATAGACTGGTTGGTGTTGAGTATATGGACTGGTTAGTGCTGTGCATATGGACTGGTTGGTGTTGTGTATATGGACTGGTTGGTGCTGTATATATGGACTGGTTGGTGCTGTGTATATGGACTGCTTGATGCTGTGTATATGGACTGGTTGGTGCTGTGCATATGGACTGGTTGATATTGTATATATGGACTGGAAGGCACTGTGCATTTGGATTTTTTGGTGCTGTGTACATGGATTGGTTGATGCTGTATATATGGATGGTTGGTGCTGTGTATATTGACGGGTTGATGCTGCGTATATGGACTGGTTGGTGTTGTGTATATGGACTGGTTGATGCTGTGTTATGGACTGGTTGGTGCCCTGTATATTGACTGTTTGGTGTTGTATATATAGACTGGTTGGTGTTGTGTATATGGACTGGTTGATGTTGTGTACATGTACTGGTTGGTGCTGTGTATATGGACTGGTTGAAGTACCACAGAATGGGCTTGACAACAAAACCGAAGCTTGCATGATTGAAGGATCAGGGGCAGTAATGAACAGGAGATCAGTCACAGTCAGAAAGCAGTGAGCTGTGTGAGCAGTACACCAAATAAAAGCAGTCCCAAATGTCAGTGTTGGCTACTGCTTTTCTTGATCATTGTAATATAGTGCAGGAGGAGGTCACTCGGCCCATTGAGTCTGCACCGAGTCTCTGAAACAGTACCTTACCCATGTTCACCACTTGCCCTATCCCCAAAACCCCATCCATTTACTCCACTAACCAACACATTTTTGGACACCAAAGGACAATTTATCATGGCCAATCGACCTAACCTGCACATCTTTGGAGCATGGAAGGAAACGGGACCATTCGGAGAAAATCCACGTAGACACGGGGAGAATATGCAGTGTTGAGGAGCAGAAAGATCTTGGGGTCCAGGTCCATAGGACTCTTAAATCGGCCTCGCAGGTGGAGGATGTGGTCAAGAAGGCGTATGGTGTACTGGTCTTCGTTAATCATGGGATTGAGTTTAGGAGTCGGGAGGTAATGCTGCAACTTTATAAGGCCCTTATCAGACCCCACTCGGAATACTGTGTGCAGTTCTGGTTGCCTCACTGCAGGAAGGATGCGGAAGCTATTGAGAGGATGCAGAGGAGATTTACAAGGATGCCTGGATTGCGAGGCATGCCCTATTAAGATAGGTTGAGGGAGCTAGATCTCTTCTCCCTGGAGAGACAGAGATTGAGAGGCGACCTGATAGAGGTTTATAAAATGTTGAGAGGAATAGATAGGGTGGATTCTCAGAGGCTATTTCCCAGAGCTGAAATGGTCGCTACGAGAGGACACAGGTTTAAGGTGCTGGGGGGCAAGTACAGAGGGGATGTTAGGAGTAAGTTTTTCACTCAGAGGGTGGTGAGTGAATGGAACTGGCTGCCATCAGCGGTGGTGGAGGCGAACTTGCTGGGGTCTTTTAAAAGACTTCTGGATGAGTACATGGGATTAAATGGGATTGGGAGTTACAGATAGTTCTATAGCCTAGTAGGTGTGGGTATGATCAGTGCAACTTGTGGGCCGAAGGGCCTGTTTGTGCTGTGGTGTTCTATGTTCTATGTTAACATGCAAACTCTACACAGACAGTGACCCAAGCCAGGAATTGAACCCAGATCCCTGGTGCCATGAGGCAGCAGTGGTAACCACTGTGCTACCATGCCACTCCCAGGTCTAAGCTCGAGAACTTACAGGGGGTTTGAAGCAGTTGGTTTTAAGCCCCAGCTACTTATTTCCCAATGGGCAAGCCCTGCTTGTTTAATAGAAGGCGTTCATACTCCGGGAAGCCCGGGAGGGGACCTATCGTGACCACCATAACATCCCTCCTCCTTTAGGTCTGTTCCCTCCTCCCCCCAGTATCCCTGCCATGAGAAGGTCCTTTTGTCTCTTGGTAATCAGTCTGAGTGCAATCAAAAGGGGGAACTGGATCTGCCAATGTGAACTGAACTGGGCTCTTCCATTTCCATAGGGAGCATCGCAAAGCCACGTGATTTCCTCTTCAGGTTCTGCTTCAGGTGGGGCACCAAATTCCTCCACTTCCATCTCAGAGTCTGAGTCCATATGGAGTTTGGCTTCGAGTTGTTGCCCGACATTAGTGGGGACTACCTCACCATGGCCGATAAAGAGGACTTGCTCTAGATAGACTCTTTGAAATGGTCCAAGTAGTTCCTCGTGGCTTTGCCCTAGACTTTTCCTTTGCAAGGCACTGGCCCCGTTTTCTCCATTACAATCCAGGAGGTGGGCTGGGACCATCTCGCAAGTCCCTCATGTGAACCTGTTTCGAATGCTCTTTCTATTCTTGCAGAATCATGATTTGTTTTTTCAGGTTTTCTCACCGGGACTCTACCCTCCCCGCCAGGTTGAGGAACAGCGGGCTCAGTCTTGTCCGAAGACCACCATCCTGTTAACGGCTCTGTTCTATGAGGAGAGGTCCTATAGTCAAATCTGAATCGTGCCAACTTGGTCTCTATAGATGCCAGCACTTGTTTCTTTATGCAAAGCTTAAAAGTCTGCACTGCCCCTTCCACCAGGAATCAAGGTCCCAGGGCCTGAAGTCTCAGCCATTGAAAGCTGCTGGCCACTCAGAGACTGATAGCTCGTGTGCCCAACAGTGCCACTGGGAGGCTGTTTCCAGAAGGACGTGCCTCAGCAATGTTCTGTGGGAATGACTTCCTGACTTCCAGTCCCCTTCACGTGCAAAAGCCCTTCCTGGCATCACCCCCGAGGGATCCTGGTTCTGATTTTAAAGTTTTTCCAATTGGGTACTTAACAAGCTTCTGGTTTCAATATAGAACCACAGAATATTACACAGAAACAGGCCTTTTGGCCCTTCTTGGCTGTGCCGAACCATTTTTTTACCACTGACCTGCACCTGGACCATATACCTCCACACCCCTCATCCACGTACCTGTCCAAGTTTTTTTTAAATGTTAAAAGTGAGTCAACATCCACCACTTCATCTGGCAGCTCATTCCACACTCCTACCTCTCTCTGTGCAAAGAACTGCCTCCCCTAAAATTCCCTTTAAACTTTTTCCCCATCACCCTTAATCCATGTCCTGCAGTTTTTTTCTCCCCCAGCCTCAGTGGAAAAATCCTGCTTGCATTCACTCTATCAATACCCATCAAAATCTTATACACTTCTATCAAATCTCCCCTCATTCTTCTATGTTCCAGGGAATAAAGTCCTAATCTATTCAATCTTTCTCTGTAACTCAGTTTCTCAAATCCCAGTAACATCCTTGTAAACCTTCTCTGCACTCTTTCAACCTTATTAATATCTTTCCTGTAATTAGGTGACCAAAACTGCACACAGTACTCTAAATTCGGCCTCACCAATGTCTTATACAACCTCACCGTAACATTTCAACTCTTATACTCAATACTTTGATTTAAAAAGGCCAATGTACCAAAAGCACTCTTACGACCCCATCTACCTGTGATGCTACTTTTAGGGAATTATGTATCTGTATTCCCAGATCCCTTTGTTCTACTGCATTCTTCATTGTCCTACCATCTACCTTGTATGTTCTACCTTGGTTTGTCCTTCCAAGTGCAACATTGAGTTCAATAACTTCAGCCCATGAGCTTTGCACTGTGGCATGGTGGTTAGCTTCGCTGCTTCTCAGTGCCAGGGACCCAGGTTCAATTTGTGGCTTGGGGCACTGTCTGTGTGGAACTTGCACATTCACCTCGGGTCTGCTTGGGGATAGTTTGGTTTCCTCCTCTGAAAGACATGCTGGCTAGGTTCATTGGCCATTCTAAATTCTCCATCAATGCACCCAAAGAGGTGCTGGAATGTGGTGACTAGGGTATTTTCACAGTAACTTCATTGCAGTGTTAATGTGAGCCTACTTGTGACATTCATAAATAAATTTTTATTTTGATTTTCATTTCCCTAGTTTGGACCAGTTTGTGCCCCATTTTCATGTCTGATCTTTATTCTGGGTCATGTCTTGTTTCTTTATGACCACCAACACCACTCCCTCTGACCTTCGCTCCATGACATCTTTGGTGTCTAATCTCCACAGCCCTCTAGCCTATCCCTGAACTCCTGTTTTGTTCTACCACAGCCCCTCCTCTTCTTAACGGCACAGAAGCCTTCATATGCTGGAACTAGGTAAAATGTTGGTTGGGTCACATCTAGAGTATTTCGTATAGTTCTGGAACCCACAATACAGGAAGGATGTGATGGCACTGAGAGGAGATTTACCAGGATGTTGCCTGGACTGGAGAGGTTTAGTTATGAAGAGAAATTGTATAGACTGGGGTTGTCTTCCTTGGAGTAAAAAGACTGAGGAGAGACATGATTAAGATTATAAAATTATAAAGATGTGCTCTTAGGCTAATTGGCAAAACAAATTCTCCCTAAATTGTCTCAAATTTGGTTTTTAATCCATAGATCTATAAACATAGACAGGGATCACGGGTAGAAGTGGGAACATCGGGGTGGCGGTGCTGTTTCCCGTGCTGTTTTGTTCTTTGATCTTTGTTCTTATGAGGGGCATGGATAGATTGGAAAGGAAGAAACTTTTTCCCCCGGTGGAGGGATCAATGATGAGAGGACATAGGTTTAACATAAGGGCCAGGAGGTTTAGAGGAGATAGAAACATAGAAACCAGGAGCAGGAATAGGCCATTCGGCCCTTCGAGCCTGCTCCGCCATTCATTTTGATCATGGCTGATCATCAAATTCAATATCCTGATCCTCTCCTTGTCCCCATATCCCTTGGTCTCTTTGGCCCCAAGAGGTATATCTAATTTCTTCCTAAAATCAAAGCACATTTTTACCTCAGCTACATTCTGTGGTAGTGAATTTCATATATTCACCACTCTCTGGGTGAAGAAATTTCTCCTCACCTCAGTTCTAAAAGTTTTACCTCTTATCCTCAAACTATGACCACTAGCTCTGGACTCCCCTCACTAGTGGGAACATTCTTTCTGAATCTACCCTATCTAAACCTGATAGAATTTTATAAATTTTATGCAATCCCCTCTCATTCTGTGTGAGGGAAAGCATTTTCATCTAGAGGGCAGTGGATGTTTGGAACTCACTGCCTGAAAGGATGGTGGAGGCAGGGACCCTCACAACATTGAAGTAGTATTTAGATGTACACTTGTGAAGCCAATACAACAAGACTATATATTGGAAACAAATGCTTGGAGATGGGATTAGAACAATTGAGTGATTTGTCTTGACTGGTGCAGATATAATGAACTGAAGGGCTTTTTTCTGTGCTACAGACCTCTATGATTCTGTTGGAGCAATTCTCCCAAAAAAGTTCTAAGTGCTGAATTTGCAGGAAAACTGTTGTAAATCAGGATTTTTTTTTCAGTGGGAATTCAGATTTGAATCTTCCATACTCTGTGCAATGCAGAGATCACAATCGTGAATATCATCAAAAGCTCGGGGCGGCTGGGCCTATTCGCACCAGAATCTGACAGCTCCGGAACTCTGCACATATGCAGTGGCCCCGATCGTTGGCCAGCTCCGAACTCTTTTAGTGCTCTATCAACCCCTCTCCCCCCCACAGCACAATCGAGGCTCCCATAAGCATTCCCAGGCCAGCCCTAACACCCCTCATATTCCGGAGTGCCCCATTCTCCAGTCCCACACCCCTCCAGCAGTGACAATCCCCCTCCCCCACCACCCCCACCATGACAGACCCCTGTCCCTACGGAAGGCAGATCTCTCTCCCCACAAAAGGCAGATCCCCCCATACAAGAGGCAGACCTGACCCCATGAAAGGCAATCTCCCCAAGCAACCACCTTCCCCCCCCCCCCCCCCCCCCCCCCCCCCCGCCCATCGCTGCCTCTCTCCAGTGCCGACCAATCCCCTTGCAGTGTGGCAGTGGGACCCTTCACCCCCATTGATCACCTCTAAGCCCTGCTCCCTTGGCCCCTTCCCCTTATCCTGCCTGAAGCCCAGGACATGGGTACTTTGCCCCTTGGGAAGTCCCGAGAGGGCAGGCTGACAGTGTCAGGGTGCCCATTCCCCGGGGACGGCACCATCCCCCCCTTGCCCTATCCCTGGGGACACCAATTCCACCACCCCCTTCACTCCAGATGACCCCTTGTGATCATCACTTCTGACCTGGGAAAAAGCTTCCCACTGTTCACCCTATCTATAACCTTCATAATTATGTATACCTCTATTCTCCATCTTTCCAGGGAGAACAACCCCAGTTTATCCAATCTCTCTTCATAGCTAAGACCTTCCAGACCAGGCAACATCCTGGTAAACCTTCTCTGCACTCTTTCCAAAGCCTCCACATCCTTCTGGTAGTGTGGCGACCAGAACTGGATGCAGTACTCCAAATGTGACCTAACCAGCATTCTATATAGCTGCAACATCAGACTCCAGCTTTTATACTCTGTACCCTGTCCTATAAAGACAAGCAAGAATCACAGAGATCAAAACCTTCGCCATGTCTCTCTCTCCACAGATTCTGCCACAATCTATTGGTTATTTGTAACATTTTCTATTTTATTTCCAATTTCCTCCACTTTCAGTCGCCTTCTTTCCCATTAGTGTTTAATTCACTGCTATATCTCTTCCAGGAATGCCTAACTTGAAGATAACAGGGTGGCATGGTTGCCCAGAGGTTAGCACTGCTGCTTCACAGCTCCAGGGATCTGGGTTCGATTCCCGGCTCGGGTTATTGTCTGTGTGGAGTTTACATGTTCTCCTCGTGTCTGCGAGGGTTTCCTCTGGATACTCCGGTTTCCTTCCACATCCCACAGTCCAAAGATGTGCGGGTTACGTTGATTGGCCATGCTAAAATTGCCCCTTAGTGTCCTGGGATGTGTAGGTTAGAGGAATTAGCGGATAAATGTGTAGGGATATAGGGATAGGGCCTGGGTGGGATTGTGGTTGGTGCAGACTCGATGGTCTGAAGGGTCTCTTTCTGCACTGTAGGGTTCTACATTCTTACTCTTCTGTTTGTGGGAATTACTCTATCTTTTTCCAGTTCTGAGAAAGGGTCATTGTCCTGAAACTTGAACTCTGTCCCTCTCTCTCAAACCTCCCACCCTGCCAGGTTTTTACCTTTCACTGTCGATTCCTCAACAAGTGAAAGAAAAACGTGCTGGGAATTAGATAAAGGCTCGGAAGATCCAAACCTTAGTTCCTGGGATTTTTTTTGGGAACAGAACCCAAATGATTGCTGTCTTGGGCAAAGCAGGAGCCATACCAAGCTGTGATACAACCAGAAAGAATGCTTTCTAAGGTGCAAGTGTAAATGTCGGTGAGAGATGTAACTGACATGCCAAATTTCCTTTGGTGGGACTGAATGAGGGAAGTATCAGTGTCAGTTGGAATTACTCAAATCTCGAGGCCACCAAGGAGGAAGGACATCACAAGATGAGACAGCCGAACAATCTGTGCAAACAGGATGTTGTGTAATACAAACTGAATACAGTAGCCACAAGAGAAGAAGGAAACCTCAGCCAAGGCTATGGCACAGAGCAGAGGGGGGGGGTTGGTTGGGGGGGGGGGGGAAACTGAGGGGCCAACCACACACACACACACACACTTGCAGGGTGAACTGTAGGTAACCCTCATGTCCTGAAAAAGGGGAGTGCTACTATTACAATGTGATTGAAGAGGTCAATAACGTACCTCAGGTCTCATGGTTGCCATGGGATATGGGAGGCCTCCATGGTACAGGCAGACAATGCATTCCCTCTTTCCAAGGATGCCTGGCTATGGAAGAGAGGCAGACAGTCCAGACTTCGTGTCTGGAATGAGGCGCAGCCCAGAGCAGTCCTCCCCCTCCTTGCAAACTGCACTGTACCCTCCCCCCACTCCCCTACTCCGCCACCCCCCCCCACCCCCCCAACCCCCCCAACTCACCCTCCAGCTCCATCCAGGAATGATCATCTTTGAGGCTCTGCTTTCTAATTTAGCCCCCAGCTGCTCATAATCCCCAAGCAGAACATCTTTCCCAGTCCTAGTTGTTGGTACCAAGGTGGATCATAAGAATGGGATCAGAGGAGTCCTCTTCCTCCTTCCTGCAATATCCTCCACCACCCCCTTCCTTCCCCCACTGCAGGTTCCTCTCCAGCCCAGAGAAGGCCTCTCAAATCTCAACATCATGCAGGCAGCACAATACAATACAGGCAGTTGGACTCCTGCTCTGGACTGCAGAAGAGCTTTGTCCATCCTCCTGACTACACTGGCCTCAACTACCACGGCAATCCTATTGACTCCCCCCACTTGAACGGTTTCTCACTCATCCACCTTGCTGCTCCCACTTCCATCTCCACAAGATATTAGACTGTCAAACCTATTCAATAATCAATAGGCTCCTCCGCTTTGACACTCAGTCCCCATGTCTGCCTTGCTCTCAGTCACACTCTCCTGGAAGGAATCGTCAAGATAACATTTCCCCTCCTTGATGAGTGTCTGCACCTTAGCAATTCTGAGCATGTATGTCCTAGGTCACACTGGCATTGAGGGTCATCCACATACCGCAGTCACAACACATCATCTGCCCCTGCCTAGCCCCATCTATATTAGGTTTTAATTAATTACTATTTTAACTCACTTCCACTAATAAACCCCACCACACCAAGTGAGTTTTATTTCTGCTCGTAAAACCTTACTATTAATAAAAGCTTACAAGTACTGCTAAATTAGCCACATTTTGTAGGTTAAATTAAGAAAATAGTCATCAGCTAATTGCTTACTGGTTCCCTCCAGCTTCCCTTATTCATGAATTCCCAAGTTCAGACTCTGTGGCTAGCAGCACTCTATGACGAGCTGCTATCTTTATGCTTACTCTGTGTGTTTAGCAAGACCGCCTGCATTTATCCTATTCTACAGAGATGAGTCAGCACAAGGGAAACTCATTCAGACTAGTTGTCTTATGAACAAAAATTGCATCTTCCTCTCCTATAAAGAGATTGCTTATTACTGACTTAACTTTACCAGTAAAATGTAGTTAAATTCCGAATGCAAAACTAGACTAGATTTTATAAAGTGATTAACCCTGAAATGTAACCTTTAAGAAGTGTGAGATAATGCATTTTGGAAGTTCCAATGCATGTAGGAATTATACAGTAAATCATAGAACTTCTAAGAGTATTGACTGAAAGTGGCAACGCAGGTGAATAAGTTAGTCAAGAAAGCATACAGCATGCTTGCCTTCATTGCTCAGACATTGAGTGTAAAAATCGGCAGGTCATGCTGCAGCTGTACAGAACCGTAGTTAGGCCTCATTTAGAATATTGTGTACAATTCTGGTTGCCACACTATCAGAGGAAAGTGGATGCTTTGGAGAAGGTGCAGAAGAAATTTACTAGGATGTTGCCTCTGGAGGATATTAGCCAAGAGGAGAGGTTAGATGAACTCGCTTTGTTCTCATGAGTAATCTTAAATTTAGTTAGTGTAACGGAATGCAAGTGATCAAAAAGGCAAATGGAACGTGATTACTTATTGCAAGGGGAAGTGAATATAGAAATAGAGAAGAGTAATGTGGACTCAAAAACATTAACTCTATAATCTCTCTGAACAGAAGCTGCCATACCGGCTGAGTTTTTCCAGCATTTTTTCAGAGAAAAAAAAGTGAAGTTTATTTATTAGTCAGAAATATGGCTTACATTAATACTGCAATGAAATTACTGTGAAAATTGCTTAATTGCCACACTCCTGCACCTGTTCGGGTACATTGAGAGAGAGTGGGGCACAACTAATGCACCTAACCAGTACGTCTTTCAGACTGTGGGAGGAAATCGGAGCACCTGGAAGAAATCCACACAGACATGGGGAGAATCAGATAGTGATCCAGGAATTGAACTCAGGTACTTGGCTCTGTGAAGGAGCAATGGTAACCGCTGTGCCACCCTAAGTGAATAGCAGGATCAGTCAGTGTATTAAAGAGAACTTTGGAGCATCTGTTTTTATTTTAGATTTCCAGCATTGCAGTATTTTGCTCTTATATATAAATAGAGCAGTTTTGCGACAGTTGTACAGGGTATTGATGAAACCACATCTAGAGTACTGTGTTCACTTTTGCTCTCCTTATTTAAGCAAGAATATAAATACATTAGAAGCAGTTCAGAGAAGGTTCAGTCAACTGGTACCATGGATGGGAGTGGGCATGGTGGCACAGGGGTATTCAATATTCGTAGAACATAGAATATAGAACACTACAGCACAAACAGGCCCTTCGGTCAACAAGTTGTGCCGATCATATCTATACCTACCAGGCCATAGAGCTATCTGTAACTCCCAATCCCATTAAATCCCATGTACTCATCCAGAAGTCTCTTAAAAGACCCCAGAGAGTTCACTTCTACCACCACTGATGGCAACCGATTCCATTCACTCAGCACCCTCTGAGTGAAAAACTTACTTCTAACATCTCTGTACCTACCCCTCAGCACCTTAAACCTTTGTCCTCTTGTAGCGACCATTTCTACCTGGGAAATAGCCTCCGAGAATCCATTCTATCTATTCCTCTCAACATCTTATAAACCTCTATCATGTCGCCTCTCAACCTTCATCTCTCCAGGAAGAAGAGCTCTCTCAACCTATCTTCATCAGGAAAGATAGATGGAAAAGAAGGGGAGTTTGAGGTTGGGTTGCAGGTGAAAGAAGAGATTACTGCAATAGTAAGGAAAGTCATTAGGCGGGACGATGTAGAATCTACATGGATCAAGATGCGGAACACCAAAGGACTAAAAAATGCTAGTGGGAGTTGTATACAGAACACAGATTAGCAATGAGGTTGGGGATGGCATCAAGCAGAAAAGCTTGATACATTAAAGGTACAGCAATTATCATGGGTGATTTCAATCTGCATATTGAATCATAGAATCCAACAGTACAGAAAGAGGCCCTTCAGCCCATCTAGTCTGCACCAAACACAATTCCACTCAAGTCCTACTCCCCTATCCCTATATATTATACTCACTAATCCCTCTAACCTCCACTACCCTGGATACTAAGTGGCAATTTCTTAGCATGGCCAATCAACCTAACTCAGACATCTTTTTGGTTGGGCTCACCAAGCTGGTAGGAATGCAATGGAGGAGGATTTCTTGGAAAGTATAAGGGATGATTGAGGAACCAAATGGAGAGCAGGCCATCCTAAACTGGGTATTGTGTAATGAGAGAGGATTAATTGTTCATCATAACCTTGTGATGCAAGATCCTTTGGGGAAGAGTGACCATAGTATGGCAGAATCCTTCATTAAGATGGAGAGTGACACAGTTAAGTCTGACTCTGGGGTCCTGAACTTGAGGAAAGCTAACTTTGATGGTATGGGACACGCATTGGCTAGGATAAGCTGGCAAAGGATACTTAAAGTGTTGACAGTGGATAGGTAATGGTAGATGTTTAAAGAGCACATGGATGAACTTCAACAACTGTATGACTGTCTGGCTTAACAGTAAAATGGGAAGGTGGCTCATCTATGGCTGACAAGGGAAATCAGAGATAGTGTTAAAGCCAAAGAGGAGGCATATAAAATTGGCCCAAAAAAGCAGGAAATCTGAGGACTGGGAGAAATTTAAATCCAGCAAAGGAGAACAAAGGGTTTAATCCTGAAAGGGAAAATAGAGTACAAGAGTAGACTTGCAAATAATATAAAAACTGACTGCAAAAGCTTCTAAAGATACGTGAAGAGAAAGACTGGTGAACACAAATGTAGGTCCCTTACTGTTATACTCAGGTGAATTCATAATGGACAGCAAAGAGATGGCAGACCAGCTGAACAAATACTTTGCATGTGTCTTCACTAAGAAGGACATAAAAAAACTTCCAGAAATACTAGACGACAGAGGGTCTAGCAAGAAGGAGGAACTGAAGAAAATCTTTATTAGTCAGGAAATTGTACTGGGATAATTGCTGGAAAACCCGATAAGTCCCCAGAGCCTGATGCTCTGTATCCCAGAATAGTCAAGGAAGTTGCCTGAGAAATAGTGGATGAATTGGTGATCATTTTCCACCATTCTATATACTCTGGAAGACTTACAGTGGATTGGAGGGTGGTTAATGTAACCCCACTTTTTGAAAAAGGAGGGAGAGGAAAAATATCAGGATTCATAGACTGGTTAGCTTGACATTGATGGTGGGGAAAATGCTGCAGTCAGTTATTAAAGATGTAATAACTAAGCGTTTGGAAAAACGGTGATAGTATTGGTCCAAGTCAGCATGGATTCACTCAAAGAAAATCATGCTTCACAAATCTTCTGAAATTTTGTGAGGACGTAACCCAATAGAGTGGACAGGGGTGAACCAGTGGATGTTGTATATCTGGACTTTCAAAAAGCTTTTGACAAGGTCTCACACAAGAGAGTAGTGAGCAAAATTAAAACTCATGGTATTGAGGGTAACGTATTGACATGAGTAGGGAACTGGTTGGCAGACAGGGAATGGGAATAAATGGGTCCTTTTCAGAGTGGCAGGCAGTGAGTAGTGGGTACCACAGGGATCAGTGCTGGGACCCCAGCTGTTCATAATATACATTAATAATTTTGACAAAGGAATTGAATGCATTGTCACCAAATTTGCAGATGACACTAAACTGGGTGGCAGTGTTTGCTATGAGGAGGATTTAAGAGGCTGTAGGGTGACTTGGACAACTGGCTGAGTGGGCAAAGACTTGGCAAATTCAGTATATTGTGGATAAATGTGACGTTATCCAGATTTGGTGGCAAAAATAGGAAGAAAGATTATCTGAATGGTGGCAATTTAGGAAAAGAAGAAAAGCAACATGACCTGGATGTCATGGTGGAACAGTTGCTGGAGTTTGGCATGCAGATACAGCAGACAGTGAGGCAAGCTAATGGCATACTGGCCTCCATAGCATGAGGATTTGAGTATAGGAGTAGGGATGAATAGACTAGGCCTATACACATTGGAGTTTCAAAGAACGAAATGCGACGTGGCTGAAATATATGAGATTTTGAGAGGGCTTGTCACAATGGGTGCTGAAAGAATGTTCCTGTTGAGTGAGGGGCTAAAACAGGGGAACACTGTTTAAAAACAAGGGGTGGATCTCTGGGGAAGAGAGTGGTGGAGGCAGGGTCATTGAATATTTAGAAGGCCAAATTAGTTTAGTTTTTTATTAGTGTCACAAGTAGGCTTACATTAACACTGCAATGAAGTTACTGTGAAAAATCTCCTGGTCGTCACATTCCATTGCATGTTTGTGTACACTGAGGGAGAATTTAGCATGGTTAATGCGCCTAACCAGCATGTCTTTCAGACTGTGGGAGGAAATCAGAGCACCGGGAGGAAACGCACACAGAGAAAGGGAAGAGGTGCAGATTCAGCACAGTCACCCAAGGCCAGAATTGAACCCGGGTCCCTGGTGCTGTGAGGCAGCAGTGCTAATCACTGTGCCATTGTGCCACCCTTGCAGATTCTTGAATAACAGAGAGTCAAAGGTTGGCGGGACTGGGAGGGATGGAGTGGGGTCAATGTAAATGTGGAATTAAGGCTGCAATCAGATCAGCCATGATCTTATTGAATGGTCAACCAGGCTGAAGGGCCTGCTCCTACACATAAGTTGCATGTTCTCATGTTCACATGTAGGAGGGCTGTGGGTAACATCACATTTTGTAGTGGGGGGGGGGGCGCGGGGGGCTGCTACTGTAGGTAACCACCTATCCTGTAAGGGGTTAGTGAGGGTGGTCTGCAGTAACCACCTGCTGCCCAGATTCCAGGACAAAATACTGCAACTGCTGGAGATCAGAAAGAAAATGCTCTGGAAAGCAATCTGCCTCAAACCAGACTCTCTGCTCCTTCCTCCACACCTCAGGCTCTGCATTCTTTTCTTCGCCTGCCCCTTATCAATATTTTCTCTCTCTTGATCTATGTCCCTCTAACCTTCCATCAATCACTTCCTTTAGCCAGTTTGCATTTCCGCTCTGTAACTAAAAGTTAGAGACAACAGGCATTAAGTAACATAGAACATAGAACATAGAACAATACAGCACAGAACAGGCCCTTCGGCCTTCGATGTTGTGCCGACCAAAATAAAAAGCAATGCCCCTCCTAACTAAACCATTCCCTTCTCTTCCATATACTTATCAATTAACCTCTTAAACGCCACCAAACTTGGCGCATCTACAACAGCTGCAGGCAGGGCATTCCACTCCCTAATCACTCTTTGAGTAAAGAACCTACCTCTGATATCCGTCCTATAACTCATACCCCTTAATTTAAAGTTGTGTCCCTGTAACCTGTTAGGTTACTTAGGTTAGGTGGATTGGCCATGCTAAATTGCCCCATGCCGTCCAAAGATGTGCAGTTAGGGGAATTGGCCGTGCGAAATTGTCCCTTAGTGTCTAAAGATGTGCAGGTTAGGGAAATTGCTCATGCTAATTGCCCCTTAGTGTCCAAAGATATGCAGGTTAGGGAAATTGCCCATGCTAATTGCCCTTAGTATCCAAAGATGTGCAGGTTAGGGGTGATTGGCCATGCTAAATTGCTCCTTTATTGTATAAAAATGTGCAGGTTAGGTAGATTGGCCATGCTAAAAGCATGAAATTACAGGGATTGGGGGCTTTTGAATGGACTTACCATATATTAAGTTAATCTTTCTCGACAACAGTTATGATTGTGACAGTCTTTTCTTTTTCTGTGAAAGGTATGCTTTGTCTGTATAGAGCGTAAGAAACTTTTCACCGTATGCTCCTACATGTGACAATAATAATTCAAATCAAATCAAAGGGTCTTTTGAGTTGGTGCAGACCTGATGGGCCAAATGGCCTCTTCCTGTGGAGTGGGAATTTCTGATTCTATGTTGTCTGTTTCTGGCTAGCCCCCAGGTTTGTGTCCCAGCCTATCGTGATATCCATTGCCTCTCTGTCCTGGAATCAACATTGTTCACCTTTCAATGCACCCTCTACAACGTCAGTGTGTCTCCTTTGTAATGTTGGGGTAAGACTCAGCACAGTAGTCCAAGTGCAGTCTGACAGCAAGAGAGGATTAGTTCCATAAAGGATTACATTTACCAATTCATCAGTAACTGGTGAACTTTACGCAACTTCGTGGTTTCTCAGCAGAAGTTAGCCTGCTGCACAAAGAACTCAGTAAGAATTTAGCAACACCAATTTTAAATCCAGCCGATTTATTTGATAGTAAATCTGCGAGCTTTCGACACCCTCGTGTCTTCGTCAGGCAAATGCAGTGTTCTGGTCTGCAATCGCACACATATCAACACAGACAGTCACAGATTGCTGACTAGAATGCAAATCCTTACATCTAACCTGCTATTCAAGTGTTAAAGTGGCTAACAATGTGTGTGAAGGGAATCCTGAGCATTGGTTAGAGAATTGTGTATTTTCTCCAGACAGCACAGTAAGTGAGGTTTTTTGCTAACCCAGGCAAGTTACGGGGGTTACAGATAGTGTGTCATGAAGCCAAGATCCCTATTAAGACCGTCCTCATGTGTGCGGAACTTGGCTATCAGTCTCTGCTCAGTGACTCTGTGCTGTCGTGTGTCATGAAGGAGACATTTATACTCATGGACCACAAGGTGTCAGCAAATACAACTCCCCACCCTCAAACATTCGAGTTATTATGGAACTATTAGAATCATGTTCTAACACCCTAAACACTTCCTGCCTAAGAGAGGTGATGGCCTAGTGATACTATTGCTGGACTATTAATCCAGAAACTCAGCTAATATTCCAGGGGTTCAAAACCCACCACAGCAGATGATGGAATTTGAATTCAATAAAGAAAAGTTTGGAATTAAGAATCTACTGAGTCCATTGTTGATTGTTAGAAATACCCATCTGGTTCACTAACGTCCTTTGGGGAAGGGATTCTGCCATCCTTACCAGGTCTAGCTAGAGTGACTCCAGAGCCATATCAGTTTATTTTGTGGATTGGCCATGATAAATTGTCCATTTGTGTCAAGGGGATTAGCAGGGTAAATATATGGGGCTACAGGGATAGGGCCTGGGTGGGATCGTTGTCGGTGAGGCATGATGGGGCGAATGGCCTCTTACTGCACTGTAGGGATTCTATGGCGTTATAATACAGTTGACTCTGAACTGCCTTCTAAGGCAGCTAGGATGACGCTGGCCAGCTAGTGACACTGACCAACACTCACTCACACTGACCGACACTGACACTGACCGACGAATAGCAAAAAAAATTTCATTGCCCTTTTTTCATTCATGGGAGTCACTGGCTGTCCAGCATTTATTACCCATCCTTTGTTGTCCAATAGCAGTTCAAACATATTGCTATAGCACTAGAGTCACATGTAGGCCAGGTCAGGTAAAGACAGCAGGTCTTCTTCCCTGAAGGACATTAGTGATTCAGATGGATTTTTCCAACAGTAATTTCATGGTCATCAGTAGATTCTTAATTCCAGATAATTTTTATTGAATTCAAACTCCACCATCTCAGTGGTGAGATTTGAATCAGGATCCCCAGAACATCAGCCAAGCTTCTGGATTAATAGCCTAGTGATAATATCACTGGGCCATTACCTCCCCAAGGCTGGCTGTTTTCCAACCTTTCCAATGAGTTCCTCTCTTTAAGATTCTGAGGGATAGTGAATGTGTGGATGTGGAGAGATAGTTTAGTTTGTAATGCTACCATTCTGCTCTGTCATTTGCTGGTGCCTCAGTGGGAATTCCCTGTCTTGTGGTCACGCCTGCAGTGGCACACTTTACCATCAGATGGGGCATCGATGGCCACAGATCATAGTATCATAAAATCCCTATAGTGCAGGAGAAGGAGACCACTCAGCCCAGAGAGTCTGCACTGACAACAATCCTACCCAGGGCCTATTGCACATGTTTACTCTGCTACTCCCCCCTGACACTAATCGGCAATTTAACATGGTCAAATCAACCTAATCTTTGCTGTGTGGGAGGAAACCAGACCACCCGGAGGAAGCCCATGCAGAGATGGTGAGAATGTGCAGATTCCACACAGATACCTGAGGCTGGAACTGGACCCAGGTCCTTGGCACTGAGGTAGCAGTGCTAATCACTGTGCTAGACTGGACCTATCGACAACCATAGTTGGCCTGACAACAGTGACTAAATGTATTCCTCAAGGTTCCGCATCCTCCATCCGCCATCCATTCCCCCATGTTCCTCCCCCCACCAACTCCTTCCACCCAGTCATGAGTTGGCTAACACCCAACAGATCCATCCTAGGCAGGGCCTTCCTATTCCAATCAGAAAACACAAAGACTCATTACCCAAGTCAATGATACTCAACTGTCAGCTATAGAATTCCCATGGTGTCATTCAGCCCATCGAGTCAGCACAGATCTCCAAAGGAGCATCCCACCCAGGGCCCCCACACTCTCCAATCCTATCCCTGACAAACAGAATTTTTCCCCACATTTTCAATATTTTTATATCTGATGTAGAGAAACATTCAGAGAAAATGACAAGCATACCTTTTGTTTTTAATGTCCCAATGATTTTTTCTCTGGGATTGAACAGACCTGTGACTTGGAGAATGATCTCCTGGTGCTCCTTGTGTCGCTGAATGCCCTGATTCCCTGTGGGAATCGTCACAGGAGATTAACTGGAAGATTGGAGAAGGGAGATTGGAGTTGTGAAGGATGTTTTGGGACAGATATTGGGGCTGTAGTGGAACAAACACAGGATGGTGAGATGGGGGGGGGAGCACAGAGGCAAGGAAAATAGGCACCTTAACATTGGTATTCTAGATGACAGTAAATCAATGAGTTTGAAGACTTCATGCATTCAAATCCGGCTCACAAATACCATGCCTAGGCACCCATGAAAGAGGACATGGGCCTCTCCAATCAATCACTCAAGCAACAGTGGTTGATGCTGCTGCGTCACAGCACCAGGGACCTAGGTTCGATTCCCAGCTTGGGTCACTGTGTGGAGTTTGCACATTCTTCCCGTGTCTGGTGGGTTTTCTCCAGGTGTTCCAGTTTCCTCCCACAATCCAAAGATGTATGGGTTAGGTTGATTGGCCAGCTAAAATTGACTCTTTGTGTCCTGGGATGCATAGGTTAGAGGGATTACTGGGTATAGTATGTAGTGATATGGGGGTAGGGCCTGGGTGGGATTGTGATAGGTGCAGACTCAATGGGACGAATGGCCTCTTTCTGCACTGTAGGGATTCTATGATCATTCATGATCTTACTGAATAGCAGAACAGACTCAATGGGCCAAATGGCCAATTTCTGCATCTCTGTTTTATGATATTTGCCTGGCAACAGCAGGTTAGTGAAGTTAATCCAAACACTTCAACGCAGTGATTGAACTGAGGCGACATCCCTTAGGCCATCTGAAGACTTGGCGAAATATAACCACAGCAATCATGTTATTTCTGATGTGAGAATCATCAGACTTTAAATATTATTAAGTAATTGAAACACATTGTAGCACAGAGTAACTCTTTTATATCCTGTTTTCAAACAAACAAAGGAAACTGGATTCTAATTTTATTTAAAAAGGAAACATAGATTAACCTCAGGAAATCCTTTGAGGGAAAAATTGAAAAAAAAACCCCATCGGATGTGCAAACTTGGAGCAGCAGAATTTACAGAGCAGGGAGGGCTGGTCCTCATCGACAATCTCTATAATCAGACCATTTCTGATCTGTGTCTTAACTCTGTCTATTTTTCTCGTTGCCGTATCTCTCACTGTCCAGAAAGCTAAGGAGATTTCTGCTACCACATTGTCCTATTAACTGCCTCAGCCTCAGCGGCTCTTTGAGATGATAAGTTCCAAACTTCCACCCCCTCTTTGCGTGAAGAAGTTCTTCTTAACAGTGTCTCATATTAAGGTTCTGCCGTCTTGTTATAGGCCTCCCCAGAAATACAATCTGGTTATTATAGCTTCTCGCTATCTCCCTAGCTTCAGTCCAAGCTCCAAGGTTCTCCATGGGAGATATGGGCCAGAACGCTACCACCTTGCCCGCCCACCACAGAATCGGAGCGGGTGAGGGTCCGACAAGAGAAATCTCCATTGACCTCAGGCAGGAATTTCTGATTTTGCCCGAGTGAGGCTATAAAATCCACAGATATCTTCAGTGTAGAAAGAGGCCATTTGGCCCATCAAGTCTACACCGACTCTCCAAAAATGCATCTTACTAAGGCCCACCCACCTCCATCTATCCTCATAACCCCAACCATTGACCACAGACAATCCATCTACCCACACAGCTTGGGACTCTAAGGGGCAATTTACCATGGACAATCCACCTAACATACACATTTCTTTTTAATTCATTTGTGGGACACGGATATGGTTGGCTAGATCAGCATTTAATGCCCAACACAAATTGTCCTTGAGAAGGTGGTGGTGAGCTGCCTTCTTGAATCACTGCAGTGCACATGCTGGGGGTTGACCCACAATGCTGTTAGGGAGGGAATTCCAGGATTTTGACCCAGTGACTGCGAAGGAACAGCTGATATATTTTCAAATCAGGATGATGAGTGGCTTGGAGGGGGACTTGCAGGTGGTAGGGTTCTACTGCCCGTGTCCTTCTAGATAGAAGTGGTCATGGGTTTGGAAGGTGCTGCCTCAGGAACCTTGGTGAATTGCTGCAGTGTAGATGGTATGCAGAGCTACTGATGGACAATTTAGTACAGTAAATCCACCTAACCAGCATATCTTTGGAGTGTGGGAGGAAACTGGAGCACCCAGAGGAAACCCGGGCAGACACAGGGAGAATGTGCAAACTCCACACAGACCCGAGGCTGGAACTGAACCCAGGTGCCTGGCGCTGTGAGGCAGCAGTGCTAACCACTGAGTTACCATGCCATTGATATTACATGCACAGAACAGCAATAAAGCTTCTTGAATCAGCACCTTTCATGTTCTCTGCACATCCCATGGTGAACATTGTCTTCAGTGATCTCAGTGTCAGAGTGGACACAGGCCAGCAGAGCTGGGAACTGGCAACATGGGCGACCTTCTTCTGCTGAGGATGTGTGCAGTGTGTGTGAGACATCCTCTGCCTGCCAAACCCAAACACAACATCCTGGCTGCACCTCTCAGTGGAAGCTCTAACTATGTTACTATTGGACAGGGATGAGATTTTCCAACCATGCTTATCCAGAAATTAGAAAATTCTACGCAAGTTTAAAGGACCTTTCCATGGTCCGCACCTCGCATGCTACGATTTCCTTGGCAGGTGGATTAGTAAAATTTGTCGTCAGATGCCACTGATGAAGAAAATTGTTTGGCTGAGCACATCTCATCTCAAACCTCAAAGTCCATATTCCTTTTAAAGTTTATTCATTAGTCACAAGTAGGCTTACATTAACACTGCCATGAAGTTACTGTGAAAACCGTCTAGTTGCCACATTCTGGTGCCTGTTTGGAAACTTTGATGGAGAATTTAGCATGGTCAATGCACCTGACCAGTGCATCTTTCAGAGACTGTGGAAGGAAACCGTGCTGACATGGGGAGAATGTGCAAACTCCACATAGACAGTGACCCAAGCCGAGAACTGAACCCGGGTCCCTGGCATTGTGAGGTGATGGTAGTCATGATAGAAATTCTCGAGGGTTTGAAGTTGGATAAGTCCCCTGGGCCGGACGGGATTTACCCTAGGATTCTCTGGGAGGCAAGAGAGGAGATTGCGGAGCCTCTGGCTCTGATCTTCAGGTCCTCGTTGGTTACGGGTGTGGTTCCGGAGGACTGGAGGATAGCGAATGTGGTCCCATTGTTTAAGAAGGGGAAGAGAGACCTTCCAGGGAATTATAGGCCAGTGAGTCTTACTTCTGTTGTGGGCAAGGTATTGGAGAGAATTATTAGGGATAGGATTTATAGTTATTTAGAGAGAAATGAATTGATTGGGGATAGTCAGCATGGTTTCGTGAAGGGTAGGTCATGCCTTACTAACCTCATTGAGTTTTTTGAGAAGGTGACCAGAGAGGTGGATGGGGGTAAGGCGGTTGATGTAGTATATATGGACTTTAGTAAGGCGTTTGATAAGGTGGCCCATGGAAGACTTCTACAGAAAATGCAGATGTGTGGAATAGAGGGTGATTTAGCTAATTGGATTAGGAATTGGCTGGCAGATAGAAGACAGAGGGTGGTGGTTGATGGGAGATATTCATCGTGGAGTTCGGTGACGAGTGGTGTGCCTCAGGGGTCTGTTTTGGGGCCCCTGCTGTTTGTAATTTTTATAAATGATCTGGATGAGGGTATTGAGGGATGGATCAGTAAATTTGCAGATGATACTAAAGTTGGTGGTGTGGTAGAAAGTGAAGAGGGGTGTTTTAGTTTACAGAGTGACTTGGACAAGTTGCAGAGCTGGGCCGAGAGGTGGCAAATGGAGTTTAATGTGGAAAAGTGTGAGGTATGCACTTTGGCAGGAACAATAAATGTGTAGAGTATAGGGCTAATGGTAGGGCTCTTAATAGTGTTGAGGAACAGAAGGATCTTGGTGTATGTGTCAATAGATCCCTGAAAGTAGGCAGTCAAGTGGATAAAGTTGTTAAGAAGGCATATGGAGTCTTAGCTTTATTGGTAGGGGGATTGAATTTAGGAGCCGCAGCATCATGTTGCAACTGTACAAAACTCTAGTGCGGCCGCACTTGGAGTATTGTGTGCAGTTCTGGTCGCCACATTATAAGAAAGATGTGGAGGCATTGGAGAGGGTACAGAGAGGTTTACCAGGATGTTGCCTGGTATGGAGGGCAGGTCCTATGAAGAGAGGTTGAAGGATTTGAGGTTGTTTTCGTTAGAAAGGAGGCGGCTAAGAGGGGATCTTATTGAAGCATATAAGATGATTAGAGGTTTAGATAGGGTGGACAGTGATAGCCTTTTTCCTAGGATGGAGAAAGATAGCACGAGGGGACACAGCTTTAAATTAAGGGGTATGAGTTATAGGACGGATATCAGAGGTAGGTTCTTTACTCAAAGAGTGATTAGGGAGTGGAATGCCCTGCCTGCAGCTGTTGTAGATGCGCCAAGTTTGGTGGCGTTTAAGAGGTTAGTTGATAAGTATATGGATGAGAAGGGAATGGTTTAGTTAGGAGGGGCATTGCTTTTTATTTTGGTCGGCACAACATCGAAGGCCGAAGGGCCTGTTCTGTGCTGTATTGTTCTATATGTTTTATATATATATGATGTGGAGATGCCAGTGTTGGACTGGAGTAAAACACAGTAAGAAGACTCATAACACCAGGTTAAACTCCAAAGAGATTGTTTGGTAGCACAAGCCTCAAGCTTTCGGAGTGCTGTCCCTTCATTGAATGGGAATTCTATTCACAAACAGGCCATATAAAGACATAAACTCAATTTACAAAATAATAACTGGAATGTGAATCTTTACAGATAATCAAGGTACAGACAAAATGAGTGGAGAGAGGGTTAAGCACAAGTTAAAGAGATGTCTAATGTTTCCAAACAGGACAGCTAGTGAGATTTCGCAAACCCAGGCAAGTCATGGGGGTTACAGGTAGTGTGACATGAACCCAAGACTGTGTTTTAAGCCATCCTCACGTGTGTGGAACTTGGCTATCAGTCTTTGCTCAGCAATCCTGCATTGTCGAAGGTCATGAAGGCCGCCTTGGAGAATGCTCGCCTGAAGATCAGAGCCGAATGCCCGTGACCGCTGAAGTGTTCCCCAACAGGAAGGGAACATTCTTGGCTGTGATTGTCGAGTGACGTTCATTCATCCGTTGTCATAGTGTCTGCACAGTCTCCCCAATGTACCATGCCTCGGAACATCCTTTCCCGCAGTGTATCAGGTAGATAATGTTGGCCGAGTTGCAAGCGTATGTATTGTGTACCTGGTGGATGGTGTCCTCACGTGAGATGATGGCGTCCGTATCGATGATCTGACATGTCTTGCAGAGGTTGCCGTGGCAGTATTGTGCGGTGTCATGGTCACTTTTCTCCTGGAGGCTGAATAGTTCACTGCGGACAATAGTTTGTTTAAGGTTGTGCGGCTGTTTGGAGGCAAGAAGTGATAGTGTGGAGATAGTCTTGGCGAGATGTTTATCTCCATCAATGACACGTTGAAGGGTCTGGTTTAGACGTCATAGCTTCTCCGCTCTGGGGAAGTACTGATGAAGAAGGGTATTCTGTCCGCCTAAACATCCTAAACATGTTAAAGAAGCTATTGTATACACAGGATTTGCTCAGGTGAGGAGGATCACAACATTCACCTCCAAACGCTGAAAGATGTCCTCATAAGAACAGGATATGGCTTTGACCCATTGATCAACAGTTCCGACGCACCACAGTGAAAAACCGCACCGACCTCCTCAGAAGACGAACAGACTACCCTTCATCATCCAATACTTCTTCGGAGCACAAAAGCTACGACATCTTCTCTGGAGTCTTCAACATGTCATTGATGAAGACGAACATCTTGCTGAGGCCATCACCCCTACTTCTTGCCTTCAAAGAACCATACAACTTCAAACAGGCCACTGTCCGCAGCAAACTACCCAGCCTCCAAGAGAACAGTGACCACGACATGCCACAAAAACCTCTGCAAGATATGCCAGATCATCGACACAGTTGCCATCATCTCACATGAGAATACCATCTACCAGGTACATCATACATACACTTACAACTCGGTCAACGTTCCCACCTAATACACTGCAGGAAAGATTAGCCGGAGGCATGGTACACTGGGGAGACCATACAGACGCTACGACAATGGATGAATGAACACCGCTCAACAATCACTAGGCAAGAATGTTCTCTTTTTGTAATTTTTATAAATGATCTGGATGAGGGTATTGAGGGATGGATCAGTAAATTTGCAGATGATACTAAAGTTGGTGGTGTGGTAGATAGTGAAGAGGGGTGTTTTAGTTTACAGAGTGACTTGGACAAGTTGCAGAGCTGGGCCGAGAGGTGGCAAATGGAGTTTAATGTGGAAAAGTGTGAGGTAATGCACTTTGGCAGGAACAATAAATGTGTAGAGTATAGGGCTAATGGTAGGGCTCTTAATAGTGTTGAGGAACAGAAGGATCTTGGTGTATGTGTCAATAGATCCCTGAAAGTAGGCAGTCAAGTGGATAAAGTTGTTAAGAAGGCTTATGGAGTCTTAGCTTTTATTGGTAGGGGGATTGAATTTAGGAGCCGCAGCATCATGTTGCAGCTGTACAAAACTCTAGTGCGGCCGCACTTGGAGTATTGTGTGCAGTTCTGGTCGCCACATTATAAGAAAGATGTGGAGGCATTGGAGAGGGTACAGAGGAGGTTTACTAGGATGTTGCCTGGTATGGAGGGCAGGTCCTATGAAGAGAGGTTGAAGGATTTGAGGTTGTTTTCGTTAGAAAGGAGGCGGCTAAGGGGGATCTTATTGAAGCATATAAGATGATTAGAGGTTTGGATAGGGTGGACAGTGATAGCCTTTTTCCTAGGATGGAGAAAGCTAGCACGAGGGGACACAACTTTAAATTAAGGGGTATGAGTTATAGGACGGATATCAGAGGTAGGTTCTTTACTCAAAGAGTGATTAGGGAGTGGAATGCCCTGCCTGCAGCTGTTGTAGATGCGCCAAGTTTGGTGGCGTTTAAGAGGTTAGTTGATAAGTATATGGATGAGAAGGGAATGGTTTAGTTAGGAGGGGCATTGCTTTTTATTTTGGTCGGCACAACATCGAAGGCCGAAGGGCCTGTTCTGTGCTGTATTGTTCTATGTTCTATATTCTATGTTCTATGTTCTTCCTGTTAGGGAACACTTCAGCGATCATGGGCGTTTGGCCTCTGATCTTCAGGTAAGCGTTTTCCAAGGCAGCCTTTACGACACATGACAAGGCAGAATCACCGAGCAGAGATTGATAGCCAAGTTCTGCACACATGAGGATGGCCTCAACCGGGATCTTGGATTCATGTCACACTATCTGTAACTCCCACAACTTGCCTGGGCATGCAAAATCTCACTAACTATGCTGTCTGGAAACTATACACATCTCTTTAACCTGTGCTTAACCCTCTCTCCTCTCATATTGTCAGTACCTTTAAGCCTTAGTTATCTGTAATGACTTGCATTCCAATCATTATCTTGTAAATTGAGTTTGGGTCTTTACATGTCCTGTTTGTGAACAGAACTTTCACTTACCTGATGAAGGAGCAGCATTTTGAAAGCTTGTGGCTTGTGCTACCAAATAAACCTGCTGGAGTTTAACCTGCTGTTGTGAAACTTCTTGCAGCCGTTGTGAGGCAGCAGTGCTAACCACCAGGATGCCCATATTGTTGAAGAGATGCTTGCTGGGGGAAGGTTGGGGTGAGGGAAGGAATGGGGGGATAAAAGATCAGTAATGTCTCAAGACCCAGAATGGATGATGTGAGTCATAACCTGTCAGAAGATCTGGATTCCAAGCCAGGTGATTTTAGCATTATCTCTGACAACTTGGCGGAGAATTAGGCAGCCTGCAGAGACCCGATGTACTCTACATTCCTGGTGAATCTCTAGCCTGTCCTGGACTCGGTGTACAGGTGCATAGATCCCTGAAAGTTGGTACTCAAGTTATAAGGTTGTTAGGAAGGCACATAGTGTGTTAGCATTTATGGGTAGAGGAATTGAATTTAGGAGCCGAGATGTCATGTTGCAACTGTACAAAACTCTGGTGCAGCTGCACTTGGAGTATTGTGTACAATTTTGGTCGCCACATTATAAGAAAGATGTGGAGGCATTGGAAAGGGTGCAGAAGAGGTTTACCAGGATGTTGCCTGGTATAATGGGTAGGTCTTATGAGGAAAGGCTGAGGAACTTGGAGTTATTTTCATTAGAGAGAAGAAGGCTAAGAGGTGAATTAATCGAGATATATAAGATGATCAGAGGGTTAGATAGGGTGGATAGTGAGAGCCTTTTTCCTCGGATGGAGATGGATAACATGAGGGGGCATAGCTTTAAATTAAGGAGTGGTAGTTATAGGACGGATGTTAGGGATGGGTTCTTTACTCAGAGGGTACTAAGGGCGTGAAATGCTCTGCCTGCAGCAGTTGTGGACTCGCCAACTTCAAGGGTGTTCAAATGGTCAGTGGATAGGCATATGGATAGCATTGGAATAGTTTAGGTTAGAGGGTCATTAGATTGGTTCCACTGGTCAGGGCAACATCGAGGGCCAAAAGGCCTGTACTGCGCTGTAATGTTCTATGTACTATGTCCTATGGACTGGTTTGGCGGAAACAGTGAGGAGATTGCGACTCTCTTTAGACTCCCCAAAACAATTGTTCATCTGCTTTAAAGAAATCCACCTTCAACAAGATTATCCGACTAAAGCTTCAACAAATCCAGCATCAGGGGCAGAAGAAATACTTTCACAGGTTTCTGGGAATTCTCCTCCCCCCTCAGCGGTTGGAACCATGTTCATTTTTTATCTTTATTCTCTGATGGGATGTGAGTGTCGCAGCTGGCTCAGCACTTGCTGCCCATCCCTAACTACACTTGAACTGAGTGGCTCACTCAGCCATTTCAAAGGACAGTTAACCACATTGTTGTGGCCTTGGAGTTATAGTAGGCCAGACTGGTAAAGATGACAGATTTCCTTCCCTAAAGGATATCAGTGAAATAGGTGAGTTTATGGCAATTGAATCATGGTCATCATTAGACTTTTAATTCCAAGAATAGATATTGGAGTCAAATTCCAACATCTGCCATTGTGGGATTGGAATCCAGGTCCCTTACATTGCCTCCACAGTATTGCCCTGGATCTTTGGATTATTAGTCCAATGCTTCCGCATTGCAGACAAAGTCTTGAT
Organism: Sphyrna mokarran; assembly: GCA_024679065.1. NCBI lineage: Eukaryota > Metazoa > Chordata > Chondrichthyes > Carcharhiniformes > Carcharhinidae > Sphyrna > Sphyrna mokarran. The sequence continues at coordinate 16,300,557 of JAGIQG010000036.1, forward strand.
GGACCAAATGGCCCATTCTGGAACAGAGCATTTTAACCATGTTCTGAGTTAATTCTTCAAAAATTAGTGACTTGGCGAATGTCTCCTTTACCCAAATAGTATTCAACAAGACCTCTACTGATACCCCTAAGATCATCAAAGGAGTCAGTTTCCTGTAGACTAGCAAGGGAGATTCAAAACCACATCCACCCCACACAGGAGGAGAGGTACAAGACTCACAGACAAATTCACCAAAACAACCCCAGATAATGTGAAATCAGGAATCCATTCCTTAGGAATTCACAAATGCATCCATTGTCCGCCTTTATGAAAAGGAAATTGTTGAGCTTGTGGCAATCATTGAGGGAAATTACTTGCACGAGTCTCGCTAAATCACTTAGTGCTGCATCTCAAACAGCAATTTCTATCCCGTCGATGCAGCTTCAGAATAAATCGTGGCACATTGACATGATGTCAACTTCAACAGAAATACCAACAGCACAACTAGAACTAGAACTCAATCGCAGCCTTTGGCATGGTTAGTAATGAGGGACCAGGCAAGATCAACTCAAAATCAGGCTGTCCAGGAAAATGACTTTGATATGGCAATTCCACCACGGCATGCTTACTCACACCTTGCATGTTCTTCGCAGAATCACAGAACTGTTACAGTGCAGAAGGAGGCCATTTGGCCCATCAAGTCTTGCTCTCATGCCCACACATCCAACCTTGGCTTGTTGCAATGCTCCAGTGAAGGCCAACCTCAAGGAGCATCTTCTGGTTGGGCACATCACATCCCTCAGGACTCAATGTTAAGTTCAGTGACTTTAAACTGTAACCTTTCCCTTCATTTTTTTTGTTCCAATGCAAACCCTCCCACAACCCCACTAGGCTCCCCCACGCACTTGCCCCTCCACGCCCTCTCACCCCTCTGCCCCCTCATCCACCCTGCACCCCCCCCCCCCACCCCCTCAGGCCATCAGTCACTTGTTCTTAGGTTTTGCCACATCTTTACAATGTCTCTCACTAATCCTTATTCCAGCTGTTCCAGCACCTCCCACTCTGATATATCATCACATCTTACCCTCAGTTCTGATGAGGATGTGAAACCTTGATTTTATTTTCTGGATGCTGCCAGACCTATTGAGATTTTCTATCTTTCTCTGTTGTTGTTTCTGATCCCAACATCTTCAGTATTCCAATATTTTATATCAGGCAAAGAGAAATGTTCAAAAAAAATGAGAGCCTCTTTCTTAATGTACTAATGATCTTTCTCCTGCGCTGCACACAGCAATGTCCTGGAGACTCTTGGCAAAGGCAATGTAAGGGCAGAATGGTGGCACAGTAGTTATCTTTGCTACCTCACAGCATCAGGGACCCAGGCTTAATTCCCAGTTTAGGTCACTTAGGAGTTTGCATGTCCTCCACCTATCTGCGTGGGGTTCCTCTGGGTGCTTCGGTTTCCTCCCAGTCTGATAGAAATGCTGGTTAGGGTGCATTGGCCGTGCTAAATTCTCCCTCAGTGTACCCACACAGGCTCTGGAGTGTGGCGACTAGGGGATTTTCACAGTAATTTCATTTGCAGCGTTAATGTAAGCCTACTTGTGACACTAATAAATATTGAATTTGATGATCGGCCATGATCATAATGAATGGCGGAGCTGGCTCGAAGGGATGAATGCTTCTAAACTTTAAACTCAAACTTAACTCTCTTCCCGAGAGTGACGACATTTCCTCATGCAGGCAAAGGCAGCTTGGGACGGGATTGATTTAAAAACAGCACTGGTTGGAAAATAAACAAAACCAAAACTGGAAAAAGTTCCAGATAAAAGTGAGGGATCAGGCAGATGGTGGCAGACCTCAACGATACCCTATCACACAGCAGGAAGAGAAAGATCCCAGAGGCATACGATTATGAGCTTATAATAGAAATTTCAAATGAGGTCAAGAGGCCACAGGGAGGAAGTTCTTATTTACTACAAACTCTCATCATTTACTTGACCCAAAGGTTTGGTCATTTTTAACCGTTGCTGCTTTTAAGGATGTGGCATTACCTGCCTGGGAAACATTAGTCACCATCAACAGGGGTCAGAAGTGCTGAGTAGGCAAAAAAAAAATCTGGTATCCAAATCTTGGATCCTTGCAGAAGAAAAGCGGGAGGCAAAAAAAGAGTTTAGAATAAACAGGAGGCTATTCAGGCCAATTCCAACCCTTTGAAAGAGCTATGGAATCCCTACAGTATAGAAGAAGGCTATTCAGCCCATCGAGCTTGCACTGACAACAATTCCACCTATCCCTCCATCCCTAAGTATTTACCCTGCCAGTCCCCCTGATACCAAATGGTAATTTAGCCATTTTTGGACTGTGGGAGGAAACCAGACCACATGGGAGAAACCCACACGAACACAGGAAGAATGTGCAAACTCCCTCAAACAGTCACCCAAGGCTGGAATTGAACCTGGATACCTGACCTTTTAGGCAGCAGTGTTAACCACTGCGCAATCACACTACCCCCAAGCTATATCCAATTCATTCCTTAAACATCATGCTCTGACTTGGTCATTGTCTGTATGGAGTCTGCACGTTCTCCCCGTGTCTGTCTGGGTTTCCTCTGGATGTTCCGGTTTCCTCCCCACAGGGTTAAAAATCCTCTTCTCCCCCCAAGGTTCTTTTATTAATTATCTCAAAATTATCCAATCTCCTGCTAATAATTTCTCATTATTTTTTCTGTCAAACTTTTCATAATTTTGAACACTTCTGTGATGTGGGGGTGCCGGCTCTGGTGGGTGGGCACAATAAGAAGTCTCACAACATCAGGTTTCAGTCCAACAGATTTATTTGGTATCACGAGCTTTTGGAGCACTGCTCCTTCATAAGGTGAGTGATGAAGGAGCAGTGCTCCGAAAGCTCATAATAAACCTGCTGGACTTTAACTTGATGTTAAATCTCTAAGGAGAACAAACCCAGTCTCTCTATATTAACTGAAGTCCTGCATCCTGGGAACATTCCAGTCAGTCTCCTCCACACCCTCTCTAAGGTCATGACATCCTCCCTAAAGAGTGAGGCCCGGAATTGGAAACAATGCACCAGCTGAGGCCTATTAGAATTGAAGGGGTGATAAGATGGTTAAGAAGGAATATGTAATAGTTGCCTTTGTTAGCTGAGGAGAGAATGTAAGAACAGGCAGGTAATGTTGGAAATGTATAAAACACTGGTTAGGCCACAGCTAGAGTTCTGTGTGCAGTCCTGGTTGTCACACTGTAGGAAGGATGTGATTGCACAAGAGAGAATACAGAGGAGAGTCACAAGGATGTTGCCTGGGATAGAGTTTCAGCTATGAAGAGAGGCTACTTACGCCAGTGGAGCTTGCTACAAATGAAGCTGTTGGACTTTAACCTGATGTTGTGAGACTTCTTCCTTAGAGCAGAGAAGGCTGAAGGAGGACTGGGTTGAGGTATTACTAAATTATGAGGGACTTGGATAGAGAAAATAGGAAGAAACTTATCCCCATTGTAGGGGGATCAATAACTAGGAGGCACAGATTTAAGGTCAGGAGAAGGAGATTTAGAGGGGATTTGAGGAAAAACTTTTTCATCCAGGGGGTGGTGGGAATCTGGAACTCACTGCTGAAGGGATGGTGTCACAACATTTAAGAATCACTTTAAACATCACAGCAAAACAAAGCTGCAAAGTAAGTGTTGGAAAATGGGATTACAGTAGATAGGTACACTATGGTCAGCACCTTCCAACCTCACAACCTCTACGATCTAGAAGGACAAGGACAGCACATATTTGAGGAACACCATCACCTGCAAGTTCCCCTCCAAGCCACTCACTATCCTGACTAGGAAATATATCAGCCATTCCTTCACTGTTGCTCGGTCACAGTCCTGGAATTCCCTCACTAACAGCACTGTGGGTGTATCTACACCATGTGGACTGCAGCGATTCAAGGTAGTGGCAGGCACACAGTCACCTTCTCAAAGGGCAATTAGGGATGGGCTATAAATGCTGGCCTAGTCAGCGACATCCATATCCGGTGAAGGAATTTTTAAAAATGCACGCAGAGTCAGCCTTGAGAATAAAACTAAACTTGAAACAAATAACAGTAAAATGACGGATCAGCCACTGTGGCTCCAGCCACTGGGATCCAGCCAGGCCACACTGGCTAGTGATGTCCCTAAATGTGTCCCCAGACCTTGAAATGGATGATCTTAGTCGGGGCAGTAGCCAGAACATTGCTGTTGTCCTCAGGCTGTTGCGTAAGGAAATAAGAACATAACATAAGAAATAGGACCAGGAGTAGGCCATCTAGCCCCTCAAGTCAGCCCCGCCACTCAATAAGATCATGGCTGATCTGATAGTGGTTCAGTTCCACTTATCCACCCACTCCCCATAAACTTTAACTCCCTCATCAATCAGAAATTTATCTACCGGTGACTTAAACACATTTAACAAGGTAGCCTCCACCGCTTCAATGAGCAGAGAATTCTGAAGAGTCACTACCCTCTAAGAGAAGTTCCTCCTCAACTCTGTTCTAAATTGACTCCCCCTTATTTTGAGGCTGTGCCTTGTGGTTCTTGTTTCCTTTCTAAATGGAAACAATCTCTCTGCCTCTACCTGGTCTAGCCCCTTCATTATCTTATATTTCTCTATAAGACAAGATGGACAACCAGATGGGTCATGACCCGCTCTGGAAGGTATGGACATTGGCTGAACCCAGGGTGGGAGGGGGAGGTGATAGCAGACTGATGGTTAGACTGCTGCCTCACAGCATCAAGGATGTGGGTTCAAATTTGGTCTTAGATCACTGTGTGGAGTTTGTACATTCTCTTTTTGTCTGCATGGATTTCCTTCCACAGTCCAAAGATGGGCAAGTTAGGTGGATTGGTCTTGCTAAATGGCCCCTTTGTGTCCAAAGATGTGCAGGTTATGTGGATTGGCTGTGCTAAATTGCACCTTAGGGTCCAAAGATGTGCAGGTTATATGGATTGGCCATGCTAAATTCTCCCTTTGTATCTATAAATGTACAGGTTAGGTGAACTGGCCTTGATAAATGCATGGAGATTGGGGATAGGATGGAGGGAAGGGCCTCCTAGGTGGGATGCTCTTTAGGTGAATCGGTGCAGACATGATGGGCCAAATGACCTCTTTATGTACTGCAGGGATTCTACAGCCTTTCACCACTGGGGAAGAAATCAGGAGCAAGATTCAGTGTAGAGATGAGTGAACAGTAACAAATTGGATTGAGGCTCTGGAATGTGGCCACATCCTCAACAGGAGACAGTACAATAAACCAGAAAGGGTTAAAGATAACTAGCAATCTGCTGCCTGTTCCAAGTAAAGAGATGGCAGTGATAAGCAGTGAGCTTTCTGAGGATAATTACATTAAGCAAAGCATTTCCTTTCTTTCATTGGAGTGAAAAATTATTCGATTGAACAGAACAGAAAAAAATCCCACAGCAATTTTAAAAATATATAAACAGCTGTAATTTACCCAAACTGGGCAAGAGTTCGTGTCTGTTCATTAAACAGAATCAACATTGTGCTATAATGAAAAGCAAGAAATCCATTGGCTGGGAATTAGTTCCAGTTGTTGCATCTTTAAAGGAAAGCAAACTTTTTCAAATGGAAGTTGTGGAAAGACAGTTTGGCTGAGTTAATGGAACCAAAGGGCCAGACTTTCCAGTGACAGAGACCTCTCAGCATCTGCCACTGATTGAATCTTCCGGTCTTAAGTTTAGGCTAAAGTTTATTTATTACTGTCGCAAGTAGGCTTAGATTAATACTGCAATGAAGTTACTGTGAAAATCCCCACACTGAGGGAGAATTTAGTACAGTCAATGCAACTAACCAGCACATTTTTTTTGGAAACTGCAGCACCTGGAGGAAACCCATGCAGACATGGGGAGAATGTGCAGACTCCACACCATCAGTGACCCAATCCAGAAATCAAACCCGGGTTCCTGGAGGTGTGAGGCAGCAGTGCTAACCACAGTGCCACTGTGCCGATGAAGATGCCATTTTGCATGATGCAGTATGTCCTGTGAGGGGAATATGCACAGTGTGGGCTGTCACTAGAGCTACTCGGGGTGAACAAGAGAAAATGGAGAGCAAGTATTCAAAGGGGAGGATTTCCAGTCGAAGAACTGGAACCAAACATCATATCAGGATCAGATTGAGTTCCCCAATTTATCATAATGTACATTTCATTGGATTTTAAACATGTAAGGAAAAAGTACCACTCACACTAGGGAGAAACTATACACGTGGTATGTTTTGTTCATGGGACATAGGTGTCGCTGGCTGGCCAGCATTTATTGCCCATCCCTAATTGTCCTTGAAGAGCAGTTGAGAATCAACCACATTGCTGTGGCTTTGGAATCACATGTAGACCAGACTAGGTAAGGATGGCAGATTTCCTTCTTAGTGAACCAGATGGGCTTTTCTGACAATCGACAATGGTTCCATGGTCTCCATAGATTCTTAATTCCAGATATTTTTTAATTGAATTCAAATTCTACCATCTGCTGTGGCGGGATTCAAATTTGTGTCCCCAGAACATTAGCTGAGTTTCTGGATTAATAATCGAGCAATGATACCACTAGGCCAACACCTCCCAAGGTTTTATATCTGGACAAGTCTTCAGCCGATCATCTGGTCTGTGGAAACACAAACACAGTCACAACATGGAGGAAGCAATGTAAATCTGGGACTGTGGGAAGAGGTTCCACTATCCGTTTTAGCTGGAAACTCATTGGCTGAATCACACTGGGGAGAAATCTTCACTCGCTCCAAGTGTGGGAAAGGATTTACTAACTTATGCCACCTGCTTACGCATCTGGGACTATTCAGACTGTGGGAAGTGATGTAAAATCTCTGAAGAAAAAATTGGGAATGGCGGCATGGTTGTTAGCACTGGTGCCTCACAACACCAGAAACTTGGGTTCAATTCTGGCCTTGGGTCTGTGTGGAATTTGCACATTCTTCCCATGTATGCTTGGGTTTTGTCCAAGTATTCTCCCTTCCTTCCACAGTCCAAAGATGTGCAGGTTAGGTGGCTTGCCATGCTAAATTGCCTCTTAGTATCCAAAGATGTGCTGGTTAGATGGATTAACCATGTTAAATGCAAATGGGGTACACCTGGGTAAGATGCTCTTTCAGTGCAGACATGATGGGCCAAATGGCCTTTTTCTACACTGTAGGGATTCTATGATTCAATGGTTTACCCATCCCATTGCCAGCCAATCCACCATGGGAGCTGTCTTTCGTAAGATTGGAAGATCCTGCTGGAGGTGGAAGGGGCAGATAATCCTATCCAAGGTTTTTGATATACGTTGATTTGCCTAGCAACCCTAAACAGATGTGTTTACCTGAGGCAGGTAAAGATGGTGAAAGTTCAAAACAGAAGATGGGGGCAAATTTCACACTATGTTCTAAGATGAACTCATGTAATAAGAGTGATTAAAAGTGACTTCTGAGAAGGTTAGTTCATAAGGGAAGATCAAAAGGAAAAACAGTATATCAGAGATAAGTTTGCCCTATTCAATGTTTTGAGACTACAAGAAGCTGTGTCCACTCTCAATCAGCTGTGACTGGAAAAAACACACTTGAGAAGTCAGTTGTCTCTATCCAAAGTCAGAAGCAACCCCAAAAGATATAGGAGCCTGGTGAGGTAACAATTGCTGGATTTCACACAGAGTTTTAAAACCTATGAGATGTTGTCTGGGAAGGTTTAACTCTGAGGTTAGGAAATTAATAAGTTTTGGAACTGGGCAACTTTATGTTGTTAAGTATGTTCCTAGTTAATTTTTTGCTGTATGTTCCACTGTTTAATAAAAATGTTTAAAATCTTCAAAGAAACATCTGGGGCATCCTTCACTGCTCTTCAGATCTTTCCTCACATTACAGCACATTGCAAAAATCAGTTGAGAGCGGGTATTTCAATTCCCTTCCTGGGATTTAAAATATCCAACCATTTAACATCAACTGTGCTCTAACCGCATGAATTTTATCTCTTATGGCTCTAGTTCAAATTTCAGAAGTCTGGATTTCACAGGCCCCAGATTTAAAGTGCTTTTGTCCATATTTGCATTTCTTCATCACAGAATTACAGAATCGTTACGGGGCAGAAGGAGGTCATTCGTCCCATCGTGTCTGCATCGGCTCGCCAAATAAGCATCATGACTGAGTGCCATTCTTCTGCCTTTTCCCCGTTACCCCTCTGCACATTGTTTCTATGCAAATAATCATCTAACACCCTCTCATTGCCTCGATTGAAGCTGCCTCCACCACACTCTCAGGCAGCACATCCCCCCCACCAACTCACTTGCTGGATGAGAAAGTTTTTCCTCACATCACATTTGTTTCTTTTGCAAATCTCTTTAAATCTCTGTCCCTCTCATTCTTGATCTATTTTCCAAGCAGGAACAGTTTCTCCCTGTCTACTCTGTCCAGCCCCCTCATGATTTTGAACATCTTTATCAAATCTCCTCTTAGCCTTCCTCTCCCCAAGGAGAACAGTCCCAAACCTTCCGATCCATCATCATAACTAAGTTTTCTCATCCCTGGAACCATTCTGGCAAACCTCTTCTGCACTCTCTCCAGTGCATTCACATTCTTCCAATAGCGTGATATCCAGAACTGTACACAATACTTATGGCTTTATCACTCCCTATCACTGTAACCTCCTCTAGCCTGACAACCAATCTCCACCTCCTCAACCCACCTCTGCCCTACAATTCCAGCCTCTTGTGCGTTCCTTGCACCCTACAATGGGTTGGTGTGTCTATTGGCCTCACTGCCTGAAATTCTCTCCCTGAACCACCTGTCCACCTCTCTATGCTCCACGACGCTTCATTAACTCAGTACCCACTTTTCCTCGTGTCTCCTATGACCTCACCTTCCTGTATTTCCAACGGCAATACAATTGCAAAATCTGGTTTGTTATTAACTTCTAACTAAAATGTGCTCAACACACAGGAGTTTGCATACAGAACTCAAAGAAGCATGCCATTATTCGTTTTGGAATGTGACCCGTAGATATTTGCAATGGGAATTCCAATCATACTGATGACTGGAGCCCATTTATTTTAAAGATTTCCCATTAGCGTTAACATCAGCAATTTGAAGCTTTGGCCCCTGGGACTCAATTCCAGGAATATTTTCTTATGGCCAGAAACCAAAGCAGCGCAGAGGAGGAAGAGAGAAAAATACAAGTAATCTCAACTGAAAGTTTCTCAGATTCATTTCACTATCATTACTGCTACTTCAGACTTGCAATATTGCATTCATAAAATCATAGAATCTATACAATGCAGAAGGAGGCCATTCAGCCTGTTGACTCTACATCGACTCTCTGACAAAGCATCTTACCCAGGCCCTATTCTCGTATTCCCGCGCATCTAGTCGCCCAAACCCATACATCTTTGGACACCAGGGGGCAATTTAGTATGGCCAATCCACCTAATCTGTATACCTTTGGACACAAAAGGGCAATTTAGCACGGCCAATCCACCAAACCTACACATCTTTGGACACAAAGGGGCAATTTGGCATGGCCAATCCACCCAACCTACACATATTTGGATTGTGGGAGGAAACCAGAGCACCCAGAGGAAGCCCACACAGACCCAGGGAGAACATGCAGACTCCATACAGATAGTGACCCAAAGCTGGAATTGAACCCAGGCTCCCAGTGCTGTGAGGCAGCAGTGCTAACCATCATGTCACAGTGATGCCCACATTCGATTGACATCCCAAAAAAACATTCTTCTTATGACTCATAAGAAATAATGATTGTTTTTGCACAATAGGCACAAACATGCAAAAACAAATTAGTAGAAGTCTTGTCTATTTCTTATATGTATACATTTAGTATAATTAAAAAGTTCCTTTATTGACAAGTACTAAAGTTCTTACCTTCTTTTTATCAGTTTTATTTGGAGTTATGCTGTTTATTTTGGTTATACATTCATTGAATATGAGGAGTGCTGCTGAAGAGCTGGATTCTCATATCAGACACACATTCTCACACACATACATCTACACTGACAATCTTACCTCCCCTTCTCTCTTACACACACACACACACACACACACACACATAAAACACACCCTTAGCCCGTTCTCCCTTTACCCTGCTCTCACTCTCTTCTGCTCAGTGGCCCCACTCATCCTTTCACATCAGCTCTGACTTCCTCATTCCTGGGTCCCCAACACTTCCAGGTCTTGTCACCACACTGTCTCCCCCCTCTCCCCACCCACCCCCCCCCCCCCACACCCCACCTCCTCGTCGCACATCTTCCCTAACCATGGCTACATCCCCATCCATCCCCCAACCCCCGGCTGCTTACCCTCAAGCCCACAGGCCCCTTCCCCTCCTGCCTCATGGCGATCTCCCACCCACTTCACGATCAAAGAACAAAGAACAAAAAACAGCACGCGAAACAGGCCCTTCGGCCCAACGAGCCTACTCCGCCACCTCGATGTTCCCACTTCTATCCGTGATCTCTGTCTATGTTTATAGATCTATACATTGAAACCAAATTTGAGACAATTTAGGGAGAATTTGTTTTGCCAATCAGCCTAAGAGCACATCTTTGGGATGTGGGAGGAAACCGAAGCACCCGGAGAAAACCCACGTGAGCACGGGGAGAATGCGCAAACTCCCACAGACACAGGCCCGAATCCATGTATCTGCACAGCACAGCGATAGTCACTGAGCTGTTGTGTTGCCCGTCAAATGGTCCAAGTCAAGCGTACACTAATGACGTGAAGCACTAGGATACTCTCGAAAAAATCAGCCCTCTCATGACCCATCGTGTGTATGCCCCTCATTAGACAACAAGGTGAAGCAAAATACCTGTAGGACCAAACAAATACATCAATAATCATCGACTATTTACACACTTCCCAGGGAACTCTCAAGGCTCATGATCCCTATTTTAAATCAGTTTTCTATATTCCTCCATTCCCATTCTGTTCATATGCCAATCTAAGTATCTCTTAAATAACTCCAGAGTACCTGCCTCCAACACTTTACTTGGCAGCACGTTCCATACCTCCACCACCTTCTATGTGAAAAACTCCCTCTAGCATCCAAATTATACCTTACCCCCCTCACCCTAAGCCCGTGACCCCTCGTGCTATTCAAGTCCATCCTAGGCAAAAACTTAACCCTGTTTACTCTATCTATACCCCTCATAATCTTGTACACCTCTATTAGATCTCCTTTAAGTCTACGTCTTTCTAAGTAAAACAGCCCCAATTTACCTCACCTCTCCTCGTAACTCAGACCTTCCATACCAAGCATCACTTCCTCTGCACTCTCTCCAGAATCTCCATGTCCTTCAGGTCATTTCCCTTCCCACAGTGCCATTTCCCCTTATGGTCCATGGTCACTTCCCTCCTCTTCCTTGGCTGTTTCCCATCCAGTCCCATAACATCTCCCCTCCTGCACTCCCCATCACTCTGTCATCTGCTGTACTTTGTTCCACTGTCCATTCACCCCATCATTTTGCTATTTGCGCTCCCCATCGCTCTGTCATTCATTCTCTCCATCTGCAGTCCATTCTCCCTATTGCTCCATCATCCATTTTCCACATCACTCCATCATCCATTCTCCGCATCGCTCCGTCATCCATTCTCCGCATCGCTCAGTCATCCATTCTCCGCATCGCTCAGTCATCCATTCTCCGCATCGCTCCGTCATCCATTCTCCGCATCGCTCAGTCATCCATTCTCCGCATCGCTCAGTCATCCATTCTCCGCATCGCTCCGTCATCCATTCTCCCCATCTTCCATTATCCATTTTCTCCATCACTCCGTCATCCATTCACCCCATCTTCCATTATTCATTCTCCCAATTGCTCTGTTGTCCATTCTTCCCATCACTCCATCATCCCCATCACTCTGTCATTCATTTTCCCCATCGCTCTGTTGTCCATTCTCCCCATCGTTCTGTCATCCATTCACTCTATTGCTCTGTCATTCTTGTTCTCCATTGTTGTATCATCCATTCTCCCCATTGCTCCATTGTCCAGTTTCCCCACTGCTTTGTCATTCATTCTCTCCATCACTCCATCATCTTCTCTCCCCATTGCTGCACTATCTATTCTCCCTCTGTTCCATTGCCTGCTCTCCACCATTCAGGCTCTCCTTCATTTCTTTGAAGATGCACTTTCCCACAATTTCCAGCTCATCCAATTAGAGGCTTGCCTCTTACTGCACAGCAACCAATGCAGAAAGAAGGCAGCCTTTGATTGGATGAGCAGCTTTACATTATTTTTCAAATGCTATATGGCAACCTAACTGAGAATAAAGCCCCTGGATGTATCTAATGGAACGCCAGGATTCCATGGAGCCAGTTTGGGAAACTCTGGATGCCATTATACCTTGCAGCAGATCAATAGGGATTGATTGCTAACAGATTGTAGTCATTGTTGCCTGTGCCTCAGAACCTCCACTCTCTCTGATTTCTGTTAGTTAACCAATCCATGCTAATATATCACTCATGGTCTCATCTTACAGAGTAACATTTTGTGTCACCTTATCAAATGTCTTTCAGAAATCCAAATACACCACATCCACTGGTTCCCCTTTATTGTCACTGCTTGTTACATCCTCAAAGAACAGAGAGCAGAAAATAGAACGAGAGCAGGTCAGTGGGGGAATGGCAGGCCATTGGCATGGCCATTTTGCAAGGCAATCTTAAACTGACCATCTTGTACAGCCATCTTGCATCAATTATCTTATTAGGCCAGTGGGGGTGGCAGGCCTGTAGAGGTAGTGAATGGCAGGCTAGTGGATTGGCAGGCCAGTTGGATTCAGGGGTAGCAGACCAGTAGGGGTGACGGGCTAGTGGGCACAGGAGATGGCAGGTAAGTGAGGCAAAGCCAGGGATGGCGGGCAGGAGATTGTAGGCCAGTTGGGGTGGTTGGGGGGGGTAGTAACGACAGCAGTGATGCCAACAGACAGTCCATGTTCACCCCTCCTCCTCAAAAGACCAGCAGACCATAGCCCCGACTGTAAACCAATCTGTGAAAAGACTGCCTCCCCAACAGTGGTATCATTTAATGGTAAAAATTGTGGAAATATTCCATTTGTACCTCCATTTTACAGTAACTCTGATTCAATTCGTAATTGGACAGAGTTAGAGAACACAGCTCACAATGAAAGATTCAGGCAACAAATATAGACAGCTATTTTTTATGCTTTGTGAGATGTGTGAATTGCCAAACTAAAGGAACAGAACATAGAACATTACAGCGCAATACAGGCCCTTCGACCCTCGATGTTACGCAGACAAGTGGAACCGATTTAATGACCCTCTAATCTAAACTATTCCAATATTATCCATATGCCTATCCACTGACCATTTGAACGCCCTTAAAGTTGGCGAGTCCACAGCTCTGTAGGCAGGGCATTCCACGTCCTTACTACCCTTTGAGTAAAGAATGGTGATGTAATTGTAAGTGCAGATGGTGAGCAGCTTAGAGGGGAACATTCAGGTTGCGATAGTATTCCCATGCATCTGCTGTCCTTGATCTTCTGGGTGGTTAGAAGCCTGGAGTATAGTACATGCTGTATAAGGAGCTTTGGCGAGTTCTTGCAAAGCATCTTGTAAATAGTACACACTGTGTACTGCATGTACACATACTACTGCATGTCAGTGGTGGATCAAGTGAATGATTAAGGTGGTGATGGAGTGTGAATCAAGCAGGCTGCTTTTGTTCTGGATGGTGTCCAACTTTTTGTGTTGTTGGAGCTGCACTCATCCACGCCAATAAGAATATTCCATCACACTTCTAACTTTTGTCTTGTAAATGGTAGACGATGAGGAGTTATTCACCTCAGAATTCCCAACTTCTAACCTGTTACTGTAGTCACAGTATATGTACAGCTGGGTCAGTTGTTGGTCAATGGTAACCCCCAGGATGTTGATAGTGGGGATTCAGTGATGGCCATGCCATTGAATGTTGATGGGAATTAGTTAGATTCTTTCTTTAGAGATGGTAATTGTCTGGCCCCTGCATTAACATTACACAGTGAGGGACACAGACACATGGGATGGGATGTTAAAGTCGTGCTTATCTTAAACCTCAAAAATTCCACCCAAGGTCAAAAGCTCTTTGCATGGTCCTGTCCTACCTGCTCCGATTCCCGGGGCAGGGCAGGAAAATTCCACCCATAGTGTCGGGATACAGGTGCAGATTCAAATAGCAAACCGCACAAAGCTTTTTAAGGGAATCCTCACTAATGCAGAGAAAAGCTGAATGTTTAGAAGTACAAAAACACAATGATGACTAGTCAACAACAACCTTGTTGAATTTATGCAATTGGTAAGAGTCATTGGACAATGGTAACGCATTAGTTGCAATTTATGTAGGGTTTTCAAAAGTACTTCGATAAGGTGCCAACAAAACAGGCAAATGACTGATGTCTGAGAATGCAGGGGGCAAGGTCTGGGGGTTGGGGGGTGGGGGGGGGAGGGAAGAGAGGGGAGGACAAGAAGTAGAATTGATTTTGAGCTTGTTTCAGGGAAGGTTCTGAGAATGTGTGTAAAGCGTTGTTATCCAGACTATGAGAAGGTTTCCACAAGGATCAGCGCTGGGACCACAACTGTTCACAATTTACTTTAACCATTTAGACTTTGAAACAAAAAAAAACACAATTTCTAAGTTTGCAGATGACACCAAAATTGGGTTGAATAGCCAATACTGAAAACAATATTATAATGCATTAAAAAACAAGCAGAATGGGCTTATAATTGACAAATTTCAACATAGATAAATGCACCTATTGCATTTTCGCAAGTCAAATCAGGAGAGTGTATTTGGAAATGAGAATCTAAATGACATAGAAGTGTAAAGGAATTACCAAGTATGAATGTCATTAAACTTTCCACCTCAAGTTAACAAGGTCTTAAAGAAAGCAACCTAATCACAAGGGTGGCACATTGGTTGGCACTGCTACCTCACAGCGCCAAGGACCGGAGCTCAATTCCAGCCTTGGGTGACTGTGTGGAGGTTTATGTTCTCCCTGTGTCTGCTTGAGTTTCCTCTGGGTGCTCTGGTGTCCTCTCACAATCCAACAATGTACAGATTAGGTGGATAAGCTGTGGAAAATGAGTAGGGTTATAGGGATAGGGTGGGGAGAGGTCCTAGGCACAGACTCAATGCGCTGAATGGCATCTTCTGCACTGTAGAGATTCTATGACTGTCTACCTCTGCAACTGAAGTAGTTAATTCCATTTACACATTCGGCCTGAATATTTGAACAGCTGCTGATCTATGGAGCCCATTTCCATACTACACTGCATTGCTTCGAGGAAGAGTGAAGTACATGCAAATTAGAATACATAGAAAAGAGCATTGCTTTTTCTAAATGTAGAGTTAATTACAAGGAGTGACTAACATAACCACATCCTGTGAACAAATAAAATCTTTTTATTGTCAGAAATAGGCAGATGGTGTATGTGCCCAGCAATGCCACTCACCCATGCGCAAGAAGGTACTGAGATGCTGGCCAAACAGAGTGACATCAATGGACTTTTGTGCATATGCAGATGAGTATCAGTAGCTATCTTGCATGGCCATCTTGTACAGCCATCATGAATCGACAGCAGGCATAGTGGAAAAGACAGTCAACAAGAAGCCAAATACGTCATTCAGAAAAAGAAATATCTTTACCCAGACAGATGAGAACATGGAAGTTGCTAGCACAGGGTATAGCTGGAGACTGATTCCGGACATGGCAGGCCTGATGTATGAGGAGAGATTGAATAGCTTAGGATTATTTTCACTGGAATTCTGACAAGTGAGGGAGGGGGATTTAACAGAGATTTATAAAATTCTAACAGGGCTAAATAGGGTGGATGCAGGGAGGATGTTCCCAATGTTGGGGGAGTCCAGAACCGGGGATCACAGTCTAAGGATTCAGTGTAGACCATTTAGGACAGAGGTGAGGAGACATTTCTTCACCCAGAGAGTGGTGAGCCTGTGGAATTCATTACCACAGGAAGTGATTGATGCCAAAACATTGCATGTATTCAAGAGGTGGCTGGATATAGCACTATATCAAAGATTATGCGGAAAAAGCAAGATTGAACTATTGACTTGGACAATCAGCCATGATTGTAATGAATGGTAGAAAGGGCAAAATGACCTCCTCCCGCATATCTTCTATGTTTCTAAGTCAATAGTATTGATGTATTTAAGGGGTGGCTGGAAAGTACTTGAGAGAGAAGGGAATAGAGGATTATATTCGTGGAATTAGATGAGAAAAAAAATGGGAGGCAGCTCAGGTGGAGCATAAACACCAGCTGAATGGTCTATGCTGCATATCTTTTGTAACCCTAGGGATAACATAGCTGTACATCACTGCTTTGCCTCCCCAGCACAACATTCATGGTCACCACCTCCGGTAAGAAGTGGAATTTTTAGCGCTCGGTAAATTGCAACATATTCTGAAACAGTCATTTTGTAAGAAATGGAACTCAGTTTTGGAGAAATAACCAATTAAGTATTTTAACATTTGAAACACAAACACAAAAACAAGATTAAATTCCATTCTGCAAATAATTGATGAGCTTTAGTTGCTTAAGATTACGTTTGTACAATGTATTCCTTGCAATAGTGATGGTAGTTCTGTGATCTATCCTATCCAAGGACACATGCTAATTAATGGATACTTTCTAAAAAGGAGAGGTCAACAGGACCAAACACACAACATTCTCCACTTTAATAACCAGAGGCATTTCTGCTCCCGATACTCGTAATTCCGGGAAAGGCTCAGCGATACATCAGTCTGACTTGATTACCATAGAGTGCTTTAGCCTTCAGACAGAACTAAGTCCTTGCAGGGGGAATGGGAAGGTTATGGTGTCCATGACCACCCTCACTTCCTCTATCCACCTTATTGCTCTTAGCCAACAACAGCACAATAACAATCTCAGGTCTCAGAGGGCTGGCTGCTTGCAAGGTATGTTTTTGTTAAGATATGGGGCAGGATTTTCCACGTCCCTTCTGCAGAGCTTTGGTAGTGGAGGAGATGGTCCACCATTAGTGGGCAATGAGATCTTCTGATGCTGTCGCTGTCATAGTAAGAAGTCTTACAACACCAGGTTAAAGTCCAACAAGTTTATTTGGTAGCCTACCAAATAAACCTCTTGGACTTTAACCTGGTGTTGTAAGAGTTCTTACTGTGCTTATTCCAGTCCAATGCCGGCATCTCTACATCATGGCTGCTGCTATCAATAGGGAGGTGATGGCCTAGTGGTATTAGCACTAGACTATTAATCCAGAAATTCAGCTAATGTTCTATGCAGCCGGGTTCAAATCCCACCATGGCCAGTGGTGAAATGTGAATGCAATGTAAAATATCTGGAATTAAGAATTTACTGATGTCTCAAGAACATAAGAAATAGGAGCAGGAGTCGGCATCTAGCTCTTCGAACCTGCCTCGCCATTCAACAAGATCATGGCTAATCTGAAGTGGATCAGTTCCACTTTCCTGCTTTCTCGCCACAACCCTTAATTCCCTTGTCTATCAGAAACCCACGTTCATGAAACCATTGTTGATTGTTGGAAAAACCCATCTGGCTCACTAATGTCCCTTTAGGGAAGGAAATCTGCTGTCCTTACCGGGTCTGGCCTACATGTGACTTGAGCCACAGCAATGGGGTTGACCCTCAACTACTCTCGGGCAACTAGGGATGGACAATAAATGCTAGCCCAGCCAACAACGCCCATGTCCCACGAATGAATTTTTTTTAAAGAGACAAGATTTCCTGTTGTTTGCACCTTTTGCCACTGGCAGGGCCAGCAGATCCTGCTGATGGAAACTGCCAGAAAAATGTTGGCCATGTTGTGTGAAGTGTAAGGATGCCAACCTTCCAGGATTGGCCTGAAATCTCCTGGAATTGAGGATTTATTTCCAGGTAACAGCTGTGCATGACCCTGGAGAAGAATCATCTGCATATTCAAAAATATAACTTCTTAAAATCTTCCTTGAACATTTTTCTTTAAAAGATATAGAAATATTGAAAATAGTTGGACCAGGGGCCGCTGTGTGACTGACAGTCAGGAATCATCCAATTAGAACCATAGAAAATTACAGCTCAGAAACAGGCCTTTTGATCCTTCTTGCCTGTGCCAAATCATTTTTTGCCTAGTCTCACTGACCTATACCCCTCACTTCCATGAACTAGTCTAAGTTTTTCTTAAATGTTAAAAGTAACCCCCATTTACCACTTCATCTGGCAGCTCATTCCACACTCCCACCACTCTCTGTGAGAAACCCCCCTGCCTCCAATATTCCCTTTAAATTTTTCTCCTTTCACCCTTAATCCATATCCTCTGGTTTTTTCCTCCCATAGCCTCAGTGGAAAAAGATTACTTGCATTCATTCTATCTATCTACACCTATCAAAATCTTAGACACCTCTATCAAATCTCCCCTCATTCTTCTATGCTCCAGGGAATAAAATCCTAACGTATTCACTCTCTCTCTGTAACTCAGCTTCTCAAGTCCCGGTAACATCCTTGTGAACCTTCTCTGCACTCTTTCAACCTTATTTACATCCTTCCTGTAACTAGGTGACCAAAACTGTACACAATTGGGTGATGAGTCTTTGCTTTCCAATCAGTGTAAGAAGGCCATATGTCGCAAGATGGATGCAATTGAGGTATTTAGAATTAAGGGGACAGTCCTTCCACTTTTGGAGTAGATAGTTGTAGCTTAGTCTGGGCAATCGGGGAATTTCTGAACGAACAACTGAATGGTGAGTTTTGCCTCCCCTCTATTTCTCATGATGTGAAAGTGTTAATTACTAATGTTTTAAATTTATCATTATCAGCACTGAAAACAACAGACCAGCAAGCTGCCTTGGTTCTATTCTATCCTAGGCCAGAGTAGGCCCAGTGTTACATGGGGTCAATTACAGCATCATCTTGCATTTATGTGGCACTTTTAAACTTGCAAAACCTCTAAAGGTGCAATTAATCAGAGAAAATCTGATATCAGGCTACATCAAGAGAATTGACTGACTGAAAGATTGGTCGAAGCACGAGGTTTTAAGGATTGCTTAAAGGGAAAGGTACAGGGGCAGAAAAGGTTGAGGAGAAATTTCAAGCGCTTGGAGCAAGGCAGCTGAGATAAAGGCCGCCGACGGTGCAGCAAATGATGCTGTGAGTGCACAATAGGCCAGAATTGAAGGAGGGTTCTCAGAGTTAGAGATGGTTAGAGAGATTTGGGAGGGATGTAGGGTCTGGAAAATGGTTACAGCAATTTTGGTAGGATGTAGGGTTTGGAGAGAGGTGGAGAGATTTGGGAGGAATGTAGGGGCTGGAGCGGATGACAGAGATTTGGGATATTGCCGGGTCTGGAGTGTACAGGGATTAGGATCTATGTAGGATCTGGAGGTGGTTTCAGAGAATTGGGAGGAATGTAGGGTCTGGAGATGGTGACAGAGATTTGAGACATTGTAGGATTTGGGAGAGGTGGTAACAGAGCTTTGGGAGAGATGTAGTGTCTGGAGAGGGGTACAGAAATTTGGGAGATTGTACAGCTGGAGAGGGATCAGAGATTTGGGAGGGATGTAGGGGCTGAGAGGACAGAAAATTGGAAGGATTGCTGGGCTGGAGAAGCGTATATAGATTTGAGAAGGATGTATAAGCTGGAGGAGGGTACATGGTTTTGGGAAGGATGTATGGGCTGGAGTTGGCTAGAGATTTGGAAGGATTGCTGGAGAAGGATACAGAGAATTGTGAAATTGTAGGGTCTGGAGAGGGGTACAGAGAAAGGGAGGCATCCAGTATCCAGAGTTGGGAGCCAATTTCTGCTAGCTTTATTCAGTTTCTTTATTCTGGAATAAAGGGCTGCTATCAATAACAGTGATCATGAGGCTATCAGATTGTTGAAATCTCCTAACTAATTCAACTAGTTCACTAAACATTTCAGTTTCATCATAACACCTTGCCTGAGCTCTACACGATTAAATAATTCTACAGAGAATGCAGACAATAACCATTTGTTAATGTTGCAAGTTCAGAGTTTAACAGGGCTTCTAAACAATAGCATTTCTAGCTCACAGTATCGTCTATAATTATGTTATCATCCAGGATAGAAGGGAGTTGGATAAAGTTAAAGAAGTCATAGTTTATTTTGTGAGTCTAGTCAACTTCCTTTCATGAACATGTGAATGAAGTTCTGGTTTAGCAAGTGACAGATCTGTGATTCTTCAGGAGTCATTTCAAATGTTTGCTCTCAGACTGAGGCTCAAGTCAGGATTTCCCTAAGCTGTCACCAGCCACCAGCCAGAATGGTACATCTTTCATGTTAACAATGTCATTGTCATTCCTTTAGCAGCCTTCCACCACTGACAGAGTTTTATTACATTTCTTTATTTTGCTGGATCTTGTATCCGTCCATAATACTGAGAACGTCATCCAATATTGATGGTCCCAAGTCTAGGTCCAAGCCCAAGGAGGATTCAGATCCGCTCAGGTAGGAGTCAGAAGGAAAGAGGCTCTCATTGTTGAGGGACATCTCACTGTTGTAAATTAAGGCTCGCTTCCTATCCAGCTCCCCAATGCCAATGACAGAGCATTCCGAGGAAGTGTTTGACTCTGCTAGTAAGGAAACTGATGAGCCGGCTGATTTGCCAAGCGCTGGGATGGTGAACATTTCTTCGGCACTATGGAAACATTCTGTCGTACAGCTGACCGACAATGACCTCTGGCCTGTGCCTTCCTCCAGATGGAGTCTGGGAGGTTTTGGAGGAGCTTGCTCCTGCTCTTGGCTTTTGTGCATACCACCGAACGCCGGGAGAGACACGGCATTTTTCAGAAGGGTGGGATAGCCCCCTGTTCCATTGTTAAAAGGCCCCTCATAGTTGCATTTGCCTTCCAGTCCTTGCCCCGTGCTTTGAGAAGTTGACCGCCTGCTGAGGTTTGGAAGGAGATCATACTTGCCCTGCAAGAAGGAGATGTCCCCAAACATGTCATCTTCACCGCCCCTCCCAATGTGGGCACTGTGGCGGAAATCGCCCAAGGGTGGACTGATCATGTCACTGGACAAAACATCGCGTAGCCTCATTTTCTTGCCCCGCTTGGGAGTCGATGTCTTTAGATACATGGGGGTTTTTGCAGGCATGATGTGCTGAGCTTTTCAGGCTAAACTAGACATCAATTGGCAGAAAAAACCCAATTGATAGAAAACTGTTCTTGACTCTTCTTCGGTGAAGCTCTTCCTTTGCTGCAGCTCCTGTATTATTAATGCATTAGCATCACAATTGAAGATGATTCTCACCTTGGCAGCAATGTTACTGGTCTTGGTTCTGCCTCAGGTTCAAGAGTTTAAAAAGGCAAAGACCACGGCTGTGAGGAATCTGTCACCTCCTTATACACCAAAGCCTGAAAACACACAAAACACTGACACATTAAATGTTTGTTGCAGTAGTTTCACTATTTTATCACTTTACAGATTTCTAATCACATTTTACCTCAACTTGGCTTTCTTTAACTTGTAATCCGCTATGTACAGATTTCAATATGCATGCATTTGCAGCAGACTGATGGCTAGCAAATTGTTTTATGTTTTAGACGAATATTAACCAGAACAACCAGAATTAAGCTTGTAAAAGTTACAGAATCTTAGCTGTAGCAATAGTTAATGCACTGAGGTTGATCTTATGCTGAGGAAAATTTCACTCTTGGTTGTGATCACTGTCGTTGCTGATTAGAAAGCATTCTCAGCTGGGTGTCAGCATATGGCACAATTCTATGGCCAACTCCTGCTTGAACCCGAGTCATCTCAAGCATTACTTTGAGCCGAGGTGAAAGTAGGAGAAGTGTTCTCTGAAAACCCTTCAGTGGCAGGGCCTCCTGTGGGTGACCAAGTCCACTTCCCTTTCTGGATGAGCGCACTATCTCACCAACAAACTTCTAAAGAACACAGACTTCAGTGTATCTACAAACACCTCCATGGTGACAAAAGTCAAAAGCAAATTGGACAGCTGAGGAGGGCGGGTATCTCATGCAGCTGGGCACACATCCATTTGTGAATGCTTAGCAGTAGTGGTCAGTGCACCTGCATGGTCCAAGTTTAAGGACTCGCCAAATCCACGAGATGCCCCATTTCACGGAATCAAGTTGGAGCTGATTGCAGAGAAAGGGAGAGTTGTCAGGCTGAAAGAGGTTATAATGATTTGGGACAGGGTAGTGGGTGGAGGCATTTTGAGGGGTTGTAGGGACTAGAGGGAGTTATAGAGATTGGGGAGGTGATGAAATGAAGAGGTTACATAAATTTTGGAGGGCTGCAGGAAGTTAGAGAGAGTTGGGAAGGTTGACGGGACTGGATGAAGTTACAGAGGTTTTGAAGGCAAGTAAATGGAGCAGGTTTCAAAGATTTGGGAGAGTTGTACGAGCTGGAGGAGGTTCCAGAGATTTAGAAGGGGGCAGCGGATGGAGGAAGTTGGAGAGATTTGGGAGAATTGTAGAACAGGAGAATGTTTCGGAGGAGATTTGTGAGAGACTTGGAGGTAACAGAGATTAGGGAGCATTATAGGCCGCAGAGGTTACAGAGATTGGGGAAGGTTTTAGGGACTGAAGGGCATAATGGAGGTTGGGGAAGATTATAGGGCTGGAGGAGGTTATAGAAATTTGGGGAGGCCCGATAGGCTGCAGGGGCTGGAGGAAGTTTTGGAGGTATTAGGGCAAGAGGTTACAAAACAGGGTTGTGCAGACTGGAGAAGGGTACAAAAAAAGGGAGGCATCCACTATCCATATTGCCAATACCAGCAGCACAACTGAGCACAATTTCACAGGGTCCTATAGTGTCTGCTGATAACTCGAGTATCAAGATTCCTGCCCCTCAATAAATTGAGTCCCCAATTTCCACAGAACACTACTGCTGTCATTCTTTTTTTTAATTCATTCATGGGGTGTGGGTGCCACTGACTAGGGTTTACTCCGCATCCCTGATTGCCCTTGAGAAGGTGGTGGGTGAGCTGCCCTTTGTGAACTGCTGCAGTCCATATGGTCTAGGACAACAATCAAAGAAAGAAAAAAAATCAATGTTAATTCCTTTACTTTCCCAGTAAAAGGCTAGCTCAAAAAAAAGCCACAGAGAAAAAATGCAGATTAATTCATATGATTTTCCCCCTCGAAGAACCACATTGTTCTTTTCCCAGCAGGTTTAATAATCCATAAGACTTCCACCTACGTTACTCTTGGCCTATAAATATGAACGTTGAAAATTATGAAAGGACCCTTGTAATCCATTTCTGCTGAACTTGAAAGCAGAAAACTCTAAATGCTCAAAGAAAACAAGACAATAATTCCCACAGTTTACTTGATTTACATTATACTGCAGCTCATTGAAATTAAACAAAACAACATAACTGCTGCCAGTTTTTGTTATGCAAACATTCCAATCTTACTGATTATCCACAAAGATATCAGCAAATTACCAAGAGAGTTTTACTAAAAATGAGGGAACAATATTGAACGTTTTTTTATGAAGGCCCAACAATTTTTGAGTCAGTGAGCACTATTTTACCATTTTGATTCTAAGTGCTGGGTGGACTTGAGAGAGTTTCAGCTCTGACTTTTAAACCCATTCGCAGGTGCCCTCCCATATGCACTCTGCCTGAAAAAATATCCGCGATTCCAAATCGCGCTGTAGAAGCCAGTGGGCAGGGCTTAATGTGCCCAAAACCCTGCAGCTCTGATTGGCATCTCCAACTGCGCATGCGTAAAAAATAAAAGACAGAATGCAGCTCCCCTGCCACATTCCTCCCAGGCCAGATAATGTCTCCCCCTGGTCCCCACAGATATTGCCCTACACCCATCCACTACCCAGTGGATCATGGATCATGGCGCCCCCCCGCCCTTCCTTTGCCTGTGACTAGTGAGGGGAAAGGTGGGGGGGGCTACTGCCACTCTGCCTGTCATCAGTGAGGGAGGTGAAGGATCTACTGCCATGTCTGTTTTGCGCCAAATCTGAATGGGCAAATGCGGTGCTAAAGGGGGAAGCACTGGTAAAATTGGGTGTGCAGCTCATTACGCCAATTTAAATGCATGCAAATGTATTTAAATGGTCGTTGTGCCCATTTTGGGTGCGGTCTTGATCTCAGCCATTTTTGGGTGTTGGTAAAAGGGGCCTAGCGCAGAGGCACTTGTCTCATGCCGAGGTTTCAAGACCTAAATTGGGTGCAACACAATACTAAAATCAGGCCCATAAAGTCATAGGGGTTTACAACATGGGAAAAGGCCCTTCAGCCCAACGTGGCCATGCTGTCCAATTTTTACCATTAAGCTAGTCCCAATTGCCTGCATTTGACCAAAATTCTTCTAAAACGATCTTACTCAAGTAACTGTCTAAATTCTTTTTAAAAGACAACATTTCTCCCCACCTCTACTACTACCTCTGGTAGCTTGTTTCAGACACTCATTACCTCCGTGTGAAAATACTGCCACTCTGGACCTTGCGTATCTCTCCCCTCTCACCTGAAACCTATGCCCTCTAATTTCAGACTCCTCTATCTCTGGAAAAAGATGTTGACCTTATTTATACCCCACATTATTTTGTAGATCTCATAAGATCACCCCTAAGCCTCCTGTGCTCCAGGGAAGAAAAGTCCCACTTTTTCCAGCTCTCCTTATAACTCAAACCATCAAGTCCTGCTACTATTCTTGTAATCTTTTCTGCACTCTTTCTATAATAGGGTGACCAGGACTGTACACAGTATTCCAAGTGTGGCCGTACCAATGTCTTGTACAATTTCAACAAGATCTCCCAAATACTGCATTCAATGTTCTGACCAATAACCAAGCATGCCAAATGCCTTTTTCACCACCCTGTCCACCAGTGACTCCACTTTCAAGGAGCTATGAACCTGTACCCTAAGATCTTTTTTATTCTATAACTCTCCCCAACATTCCACCATTAACTGAATAAGTCCAGTCTTGGTTTGATATGCCAAATGCATGACCTTGCATTTATCTGAATTAAACTCCATCTGCTATTCATTGGCCCCACTGGCCCAATTGATCAAGATCCCTCTGCAATCCGAGATAACCTTCTTCACTGTCCACTATGCCACCAATCTTGGTGTCATCTGCAAACATACTAACCATATCATCTAAATTTTCATCCAAATCATTAATGTAAGTGACAAATAACTATGGACCCAGCACTGATCCCTGAGGCACACAGCTGATCACAGGTCTCCAGTTTGAAAACAATTCTCTACAATCACCCTCCATCTTCTTCAAGCCAATGTTGTCTCAATTTAGCTATCTCATTCTGGATCCTGTGAGATTTAACCTAATGCAATAGCATACCATATCCTTCCTTGTCAAAGGCCTTGCTAAAGTCCATATAGATAATGTCGAGTGCACTGCCCTCATCTAACTTCTAGGTTACCTTTTCAAGAAGCTCAATCAAATTGGTCAGACATGATTTTCCACTCACAAATCCACTGATTTGTGGAAAGTTTTAATTTTCACTTACAAAGCACTGCTCATTATTTCATGTCCCAACATCGGAGTAATGCCAAAGGAAATTGGTTCATGTTGCCTGGAACATCGTTCTTCAAATCCAAATCTTGTCATCAGGGTTAAGTTCTATATAAACATGTTGGGTATAATCTCTTCTTTCCCATTATCTAGCTACACACTCTGTTCATAGAATCACAGAATCCCTACAGTGCAGAAGGAGTACAATCAGCCCATCGAATTTGCACTGACTTTCCAACAGAGCATCTATCCCCATAAGCCCACACATTTGCCCCATTAACCCCCCCTAACATATACATAGCAGTTAGTACTGCTGCCTTACAGTGTCAGGACCCGGGTTTGAGTCCCGGCCTGGCTCACTGTCTGTGTGGAGTTTGCACATTCTCCCTGTGTTTGCATGCGTTTCCTCCAGGTGCTCTGCTTTCCTCCCACAGTCCAAAGACGTGCTGGTTAAGTGTGTTGACCGTGCTCAATTCTCCTTCAGTGTTCCTGAACAGGCACCAGAGTACGGCGACTAGGGGATTTTCACAGTAACTTCATTGCAGCATTAATGTAAGCCTACTTGTGACACTAACAAATAAATTTTAAACATGTTTGAACACCAAGGGGCAATTTAGCATGGTCAATCCACCTAATCTTCCCATCTTTGTTACAGCAACTGTGCCAGGCAGGAGAAAGTAGGAAAAAAAATACTCAACTTCATGTCTATACATCCACCTTTAGGATTCCTGCAGGTCAATTCTTAGACGGGAAGGGATCCAGATAACTCTAGGGTCGAGTTTTTCTAATTGACACTATCTTAGCCTATTTATCTTGAAGCGTGACAAATAATATTGATTAGAGAATCAAAATCCAAATCTAAAGGGATTTAAGTGGGCATATAATGGAGACTCAAATATTCCTTAAGAGAATTGACTAGACAGAGCTGCAATAAGACATCCTTGCCCCTGTACGCAAATCCTCTTGCAATGAAGGCCAACATATAATTGACCTTATTTCTAACCATTTGCTTTCAGTGACTGATATACGAGGACATGCAAGTCCCTTTGTACGTCAACACTTCCTACTCTATCAATAGTTAAATAAAACTCTGCCACTCTGTTTCTCTGTCCAAAGTGGATAACTTCACAATAATCCATGTTATGCTGCATCTGCCATGCATTTGCCCACACACTTGAAGCTCTTTAACGTTCTCCTCACCACTCACAGAGCGGTATCTCAGCCATGCTCTAATGAGATCTGACTGCACTCCTCCAACTCTTGCTTTTAGATTGAAAAATTGCCAGCTATGTAAAATGCCTTCTTCATTGGACATTACATGTTGGGTACACGAGGGAGAAAAGAATAGGATCTGCCTCATAGCTAATAAAGTACACTGAAGTGCAATGAGGGAGATGCAGCATTTAATTTGCAAGCTCCCAACAACAGAATTGTGCTTAAAAGCAGTTGTTAAACAAACCTGGAAGCAATTATAATTGACCATATCCCAGTCCAGCAAACAGCTTCGATTTTGGTTCCCAAAGATTCTCAGTGAGAGATTTGTTGGCCAAAGTCCAGCATTCCTGAAGTGATTGATTTATTGGCCTTCCCCTCGGGAAGTATTTCACAATTGCTATAAAACATATCCCCCTGCTGCACATCCGAGGTAGGTCACTGGAGTATGTGATGGTTTCATTTAACTTCAAGACAAGCTCAATATGCAGCGCTCATTTATGAAGCTATTTCTGAATGGAAAAGTTGGTTTCTACAGATCCAGTGTGAGCTTAAGTTACAAAGAAGAGATGATTCAGATGAGCAAGAGTTTCCTGAATGATTTGATCCAAAACAGTTACTTCCGCTTATCTTAATAATCTTTTGAGGGCAATATGATGAATGAACAGTTTGTCATATAAGTGCATTAGCTGCAAGCCTGAAAGACAGGCTGGTTAGGTGCATCGTCCATGCTAAATTCTCCCACAGTGTACCCCAACAGTGTGGCGACTAGGGAATTTTCACAGAAATTTCATTGCAATGTCAATGTAAGCCTACTTATGACATCAGTAAATAAACTTTAATTAAGTACAACTTTTTAAATTTTGCAATATCTGTGATTCTGACAACAGGAGAATATGAAGCAGACAACGAGATGGGGAAAGATACAAAAAAAAGAGTCTTTTAAGGAAGAAGGGATTGATAAAAGGGGTGATAAAGATTCAGAAAGTCAGACATCATAATGGGAAATAACTCAAAAATTAAGACAGAGAGAGAGAGAGAGAGATAGAGTGCAGAAAGAGGCCATTTGGCCTATCGAGTCTGCACTGACTCTGTGACAAAGCATCTTACCCAGGCACTATTCCCATAACCCCAAGTATTTACTCCGTTATTCCCCCTAACCTATGTATCTTGGGATACTAAGGGACAATTTGTCATGGGGTCAAGCCACCTAACCTACATATTTCTGAACTGTGGGAGGAAACTGCAGCATCCAGAGGAAACTTTTGCAGACACAGGGAGAACATGCAGATTCCATGCAGTCACCCAAGCCAGGAATTGAATCCGAGTCCCTGACATTGTGAGACAGCAGTGCTAACCACTGTGCCATCCTGCCACCCAAATCTAAATTTTGATAGGGATGAGATTCAAAGGCCAGGGCATGTGATCATAGAATCCCAGAATCTCTACAGTGTGAAAGGAGGCCATTCAACTCATCAAGTCTGCACTGACCACAATCAATTATATTTCATTGGCTGCAAAATATTTTGGAAATGTCCTAAAAATATTCAAGGCACTAAATAAATAAATGCTACATTCTATTTTCTAGGAGCTTTATTGCTCTGCCTCTGATTAAATTAATTAACCACAGGCTTTTAAATTCGCAGGAAATTGCCATCAGTAAGGGAAATCTGTATTTTCTGATCAAGTTGTTCCCACATGGAACATATCCTCCTGTCAATATTGAGAACTTCTAAGAGAAGGGTCAAGAACTATTATCTGGGACATCAACAAGGTTGACGAGAGCAGAAGATGAGATAAGTTTAGAATCAACGGTCTGATGATTTAAATAGACTAAATAAAGAGAAACTGTTTCCAATGGATGAAGGATTGAAAGCCAGAGGATACAGATTTATGGCGATCAGCAAAACAACTAGAGACAGCATGAGGCAAAAGCTCTTTTATGGTACAGATATTAAGATTTGGAATGCATTGCCTCGTAGGGTGGTGGGAACAGATTCAAAGTTGCAGTGATATGGGGAAAGAGCAGGAAGTGAGGCCAACTCAAATGCTCTTAAAATACCCAGCACAGGCTACATGGACCAAGTAGCCTCCTTGCAAGCTGTATAATGGGCAATACCAGTGCACAGTGGTTAGCACTGCTGCCTCACAGGGCCAGAGTCCCAGGTACAATTCCCGGCTTGGGTCACTGTCCATACAGAATCTGTATGTTCTCTCCATGTCTACATGTGTTTCCTCCGAGTGCTCTGGTTTCCTCCCATAATCCGAAAGACTTGCTGGTTAGGGTACATCTGCCATGCTAAATTGTCGCTCAATGTACCCAAACAAATGCCGGAGTGTGGTGACTCGGGGATTTTCATGGTAACTTCATTGTAGTGTTAAAGTAAGCCTTATTTGTGACACTAATAAATAAACAAATGACAATGTTTTAATGATACAGGGTTGAATCATCCCATTTCCATGACAGACAGAATGATCTTGAATTGTCTCATTCTATCCCTCCTGAATGGGAGTGGGCTTTTAAGGAGGCAAACCATAGAAAGGTGCATGGACATCAGACGGGATTTTCCGTTTCAGGGAGAGTGCAACTGGAAAATTCCAGTCACAAAGTTTGAAGAGAAGAGTGGAGTTGAAGTGCTCCACACATCTGTGGCCCTGGCAAAGAATGGGTAAAGAATGTGACAGCATATTAAAAGTTACCAGGCAAGAATCAAATTGGGCAATAGCAATACCCAATGAATCGGCATCCTTGTACAAGATTACTCTGTCCATTATTTCAGCAAATTAAGGCCAATTTAAGATAAATGAGTTAACACTTCTGCTAAAAGAGTCGACTACGGAATTTCATCTTGATTTTTTAGTCCCTAATAATCATGAACTCTGATTCCTTTCATTTTAATGTAAACAGAATAGCGTGACAACCAAGTAAGGCTCATCATATTACCTACAGCTAAGCAGAAGCCCGAAAGGAAAGTTTCAAAAAGCACTGGCCATACTAATATCAATAAGATAAGTCGAGGCTGAAGGAGATAGATGCCTTTTTTATAAATCCGTCTGTGCTTCAAGTTCACCTTGACTACATTCAGGATTTACAGCCCAATCCAATTAAGGATGTAATTTGAGGCATTGGCGTAGTGGTATTGTCTCTGCAGTAGCAACCCAGAGACCCAATGTTTTGTTGTGGGAACAAAGGGAACAAAGGTTCAAATCCCACCACGGCAGACAGTGAAATTAAAATTCAATTTTTAAAAAATTCATGGAATTAAAAGTTCAACGGTAACCATGGAACTAGTTCTGACAAAGAGTAATCCAGACTGGAAATGTTGGCTCTATTCTTTTTCCTGTGCTGTCAGAACCGCTGTGGTTTTCCAGGATTTTGTATTTTTGTTTCAGATTCCTACACCTGCAATATTTTGCTCTTAACATGAAGCTGTGAATGCCAACAGCAGTGGATGTTAACACCAGCAGATTATCTACAGACATCTAAATCACTGTGCATGGTGTTACATTGCCATTGTGTAAACCAGAGTTGCCTAGTTCAACTGTCAGCAGACACATGTGGCTTACTGGAAAACTAGGGTGCAGCTAATTGATAAATAACATTTTAGTAATCCCCTCTATAAAGTTGAGGTGGTTCAAACCCTGCTGTTAGTCCTGCTCACCTCTCATTCCTGATGACTGGCTTTCAGTTGAGTAATGCCTCAATTTTGAAACTCTCATCTTTATTTTCAAACCCCATCGTAGCCTCACTCCTCACCAGTTCTGTAATCTGCTCAACCCCTCTCTAAGATCTCTGCACTCCTCTAATTGGCCAGACCCAATTCCAAGATGGCGCTGGAACATGGCGACTTCTTGCCAGCTGCGCCCTGCTTACTTTTCTAATTGTATCTTTTACTCTCATTCTATGCTTCTAAAAGTTTATTCTATCTCTCTTAAACTTTCTAACAATGCTTTAATTATGGCTGTAACACTACTTTCTGCCCTCTCTTCTTTCCTTCCCCATATACATAATATAGCACGCAAGAAATATTTTTCATTGTATACCAATACATGTGACAACGAGGGGTCACGGGCTTAGGGGGAGGGGGGTAAGGTATAATTTGGATGCTTGAAGGAGTTTTTTCCACACAGAGGGTGGTGGGGATATGGAACGCTGCCAAATAAAGTGGTGGAGGCAGGCACTCTGGAGTTATTTAAGAGATACTTAGATGGGCACATGAACAGAATGGGAATGGAGGGATATAGAAAACTGATTTAAAATAGGGATCATAAGCCTTGGGAGTCCCTGGGAAGTGTATAAATAGTCAATGATATTGATGTACTTGTTTTTATCCTACAGGTGCTTTGATCCACCTTGTTGTCTAACAAGGGGCATACACGCAATGGGCTGTGAGAGGGCTGCTCTTGGATTTTTTTTCGAGAGTAGCCTAGTGCTTCACATCGTTAGTGTATGCTTGACCTGCACCGTTTGATGAGCAACACGACAGCTCAGTGACTTTCGTTGTGCTGTGCAGATACATGGATTTGGGCCTGTGTCTGAGAGAGTTTGCGCATTCTCCCTGTGCTTGCATGGGTTTTCTCCGGGTACTCTGGTTTCCTCCCACATTCCAAAGATGTGCTCTTAGGCTGATTGGCAGAACAAATTCTCCCTAAATTTTCTCAAATTTGGTTTCAATCCATAGATCTATCAACATAGACAGGGATCATGGGTAGAAGTGGGAACATCGAGGTGATGGAGCGGGGTCGTTGGGCCGAAGGACCTGTTTTCCATGCTGTTTTGTTCTTTGTTCTAAAACCACAGTCGACTGTGGTTAAAAACCCATCTGGTTCACTAATGTCCCCTTAGGAAAGGAAATCTGTCATCCTCAGCTGGTCTGGCCTACATGTGACTCCAGATCCACAGTAATTTGGTTGACTTCTAACTACCCTCAGGAATAGGCTGGCTCAGACAGCCAAATACATATCCTATGAATGAATTTTAAAATGGGTTGTTCACCATTTCTCCCACTTCCACTCAGCTGAGGTTGGGGAGACTTGCACCATTTGCTGCCGAAAATGTCTGACCTTCAACTAAAATGATAGAAACATATAACAGTATAGCATAGTAAGGCCCTCAATATTGTGCCAAGTTACATCCAAACTCATGATCAAGCTATCCCACTCACTATCACTCTGGTATGCTCCATGTGCCTATCCAATAACCGTTTGAAAGTTCCTAAGGTGTCCAACTCCACTAAAATTATCAATGCGATTTATATTCTATCACAATCTTAGACCCCTGTGACGTTATGCTGGAGGCAGTTATTGCATTGTGTCACACAATGACAACTCATGAGAAAGGCAGCATCTGCACAAAGTCCCCAAAAGGGACAAATTCAGCTGACTGGGTGGTTTCATAGAACACCATGTTAAAGTCGAACAGGTTTATTTGGTAGCAAAAGGCCACTAGTTTTTGGAGCGCTGCTCCTTCATCAGGACTTACCTGGTTAAGGAGCAGCATTCCCAAAGCTGGTGGCTTTTCCTACCAAATAAATCTACTGGACTTCAACCTATGAGACTTCATATTATGTTTACCCCAGTCCAACGCCAGCATCTCCACATCATTTTTCATAGAATCATAGGAGGCCACTTGGCCCATTGAATCTACACCAACTCTGACAGAATGTTTTACCCATGCCTTCTCCCCTAACCTATTTCCATAACCCTAAACATTTATAAGGCCAATCCACCTAACCTACACACCATCAGGTGCTAAGAGGCAATTTAGTATGGCCAGCTCCCCCCCCAACCTTCACATCTAAGGGATGCTAAGGGGCAATTTACATTGTCATCCTCATAACCTACATTTCATTGGACACTAAGGGGCAATTTAACATAGCCAATCTCCTAACCTACGTGTCTTTGGACTGAGCGAGAAAACAATCACCCGAGGCCAGAATTGAGCTGTGAGGCAACAATGTTAACCACTGTGCCACCATGCTGCCCATGCCATTGTATCATTTTAATGAGAGCCACTTTCCCCCTAGCCAAGCATTTGCTGGAAGGTCATTTTTTCCAAGACATTGCTGGAGGAGATTCCAAACTGAATACGTTCCTTCAGCTTGGTCACAGTAACTGCTGCCCAAAGGGCTAATGTATCCCACATTTTGGTTAATCATATTCAAATTTGATGCAGTTGACTTGATTGTTTGATTAAATTGTGGCTTATAGCTCATGGGCAACTGGATGGATGAGTGGGTGGATGGACAGATGAACAGACAGAAGGATGGAAGGACAGATGGACCGATGGATGGATGGAGGGATAGATAGATAGACAGATGGATGGATGAACAAATGTACAGATGGAAGGACAGACAGATGGATGAATGAACATACAGATAGAGTGACAGATGAATGGATGAAAGCATGGAGGGATGGATGGACGAATGAACATATGGATGGAGGGACAGACGGATGAATGGAAGGATGGAAAGTTGGATGGAGTGTTGAATGGATGGATTGACATACAGATAGATGAATGCTCAGTTAGACAGATAAGCATGCGTATTAATGGATGGATAGATGGACAGACTGGCAGACAGATGGATGGGTGGGCAGGCAGACAGATATATGAGTAGGTAGATCGGCAAGTTGATTTCCCATCTAAATATCCTTCAACAGATAACAGGCTACACTCTTCCAGATATCCGTTATATCTGCTTGTATCATTTAGACTTCAAGACCAGATCACCACTGGCCACAGCATGACACATGATTATAACTTTAAAAACAATTTGCATTTATATTGCCTCAGAAAGTCGCAAAAAGACTTTACAATCAATGCAGCACACTTCTGAAGTGTAAACTCTATAATATAAGAAACTTTTCAGCCAACTTGCACACAGCAAGAACCCACAAGTAGCAATTACATAAATGACTAGATTTCAGGTATTGGTTCAGGGATAAAAAAAGTAGCCAAAACAGTGGGAGAACTCCACAATTCTTCTTCAAATAGTGCCACAAAATCTTTCAGTATTGCCCAAGGCAAAATACAGGATACTGGTTTAACAATTCACCCAAACAGTGGCTCCTTCAAGAGTTCCTTCAGTACTGCACTCAGAGTGGCAGCCTAGCATACTTTGGTAAAACATCATCTGTTTTTAAAACCTGGGCACCTATTTAAGCACTAGCTAAATTCTAGGTATCTTTAATTTGAGAAAAATATCTTGATTATGTAACTTTATGTAGCAGAAGCATCTCAAAGTGCTTCATCTACAGGGCATTGAATTGGAACACAGAATTCATTATGCAGACAAGACTAAAACCTTTAAAGCAATTTTGAAGTGTAGTCACTGTTGTAATGCAATGTAGAAAACAGCAACCATTTTATACACAGCAAGATTCTGTGAAGTAACTGACTTGATAATCTGTTTTTTATCAATACTGATTGAAAGTTAAATGTTGGCTAGGCCACTGGGGAGAATTATTTCCTAACATTAAACAAAGAATGTGCTCAAAGTATTTACAGCACAGAAAGAGGCCCTTTAGCCCATCAGCCCATCAACTTTGTGCCGACCACTGAGCACCTTTTTATTCTAATCCCATTTTCCAGAATTTGGGCCATAGTCAAGTAGCTTTGAGCTAATATTGTGAAAGGTGATATATAAATGCACTGGCTGCTGTTAAGTCTGCATGCCCTCATCACATATTCACCAAATCTATGGTTATATTGGGTTACTGGGATGTGGATCTCCCACTTGCCAACATTACTCTAGAAAACCAGGCTAAAAACAAAATGCCCCTCTGGACAGTTGGGTCAAACCTGTACACTAAGTGATGATAGTAATATAGTACAGGCCACAAAGTCCAGAATTTTGCTGCAATAATGTGATTACAACTGCGCACACTGTTTTTAATGTGCAAATCACAGAATCATACAATCAAAGTTCATAAGATATAGGAGCAAAATTAGGCCATTCAGCCCATCGAGGCTGCTCCACCATTTGAACATGGCTAGTATGCTCCTCATCCCCATTTTCCTACATTCTCTCCATAATCTTTCAACTCATTACCAATTAAAAATCTGTCTAACTCCTCCTTTATTCACTGTCCCAGCAACCAGCGCACTTTGGGGTGGCAAATTCCACAGATTCACAACCTTTGGGAGAGGTTTCTCCTCAACTTTGTTTTAACCTTGCTACCCCTTATCCTAAGACCTCTCGTCCTAGAATGCCCCACAAGAGGAAGCATACTCTCCATGCCTACTTTAGTCATACCATTTACTATCTTGCATACTTCAATTTGATCTAGAACATAGAACATTACAGCGCAGTACAGGCCCTTCGGCCCTTGATGTTGCGCCGGCCAGTGGATCCTCTAACCGAAACTATTCCAATATCATCCATATGCCTATCCACCGAACATTTGAATGCCCCCAAAGTAGGCGAGTCCACAACTGCTGCAGGCAGGGCGCTTCACGCCCTCACCACCCTCTGTGTAAAGAACCTGCCTCTGACATCAGTCCTATAACTACCACCTCTTAATTTAAAGTATGTCCCCTCGTGTTGGTCATCACCATCTGAGGAAAAAGGCTCTCACTATCCACCCTATCCAATCCCTTGATCATCTTATATGCCTCAATTAGGTCACCGCGTAACCTTCTTCTCTCTAATGAAAATAACCTCAGGTCCCTCAGCCTTTCCTCATAAGGCCTTCCCACCATACCAGGCAACATCCTGGTAAACCTCCTCTGCACCCTTTCCAATGCTTCCACATCTTTCTTATAATGCGGCAACCAGAACTGTACGCAATACTCCAAGTGTGGCCGCACCACAGTTTTGTATAGTTGTAACATAACCTCACAGCTCCTAAATTCAATCCCTCTACCGATAAAAGCTAACACACCGTACGCCTTCTTAACAACTTTATCAACCTGGGTGCCAACTTTCAAAGAGCTATGTACTTGTACCCCAAGATCCCTCTGCTCGACAACACTATTAAGGGTCCTTCCATTAGCCCTATATTTCATATGCCTGTTATTCCTACCAAAGTGAATCACCTCACACTTATCCGTATTGAATTCCATTTGCCACCTCACGGCCCAGCTCTGCAACCTACCTATGTCCCTCTGCAAACTGTAACATCCATCCTCGCTGTCTACAACTCCCCCCACTTTGACTTCACTCATTCTTCTAAGTTCCAGAGAGTATAGGCCCAAATTGTTCAATCTCTCTTGATACAAAAATCCCCTCAACTCTGGGATCAATCTAATGAACCTCCTCTGTCCCTCCAAAGCCACTACATCTTTCCTCAAATAAAGGGACCAAAACTGTGCACAATACTCCAGGTGCAGCCTCATCAATGCCTTATATAGTGGCAACACTACCTCCTTATCTTTATATTCTATTCCTTTAGCTAAAAATGCCAACATTCCATTCGCTTTATTATTTGCTGTACCTACATAGTAGGTACAGTGCAGAAGGATGTTATTCTGCTCATCAAATCTGCACCGACTCAACATCTCACCCAGACCCACCCATCTGCCCTATCTCCATAACTGCATGTATTTAACATGGCTAACCCACCTGACCAACACATCTTCGGACATTAAGAGGCAATTTGGCATGACCAATTCAGCCAGAAACTTGTGGTGAAGCAGCGATGTACCCTGCAATTACACAACGCTGGCTGATTTGCATCTGTTTGCTCTTAGCACTCCGCCTCAACCTCTCCGTCAATTTAAAGAACTTGCTTTATCTCTACATTAACAATCAATTAAACTTCCTCCAGAAAATTAAGGCTGATAGCATTGTAAGTAGTTAAAACCTGACAAGATTTTTATTCCTTTAATGCCACTTAACCTCTCTGGTCAAGAAAGGAACAATTTCAACCATGGTTGGGTAGGCTAGTATTGTTTTCACTGGAGCAGAGAAAACCAAGGGGTGACCTGATCAAGGTGTACAAGAATATGAGGGGCATGGACAGGGTGGATAGGGAGCAGCGGTTCCCCTTAGTTGAAGAGTCAGTAACAAGGGAACAGTTTCAGGGTGAGGGTCAGGAGGTTTGGGGGAAGATGTGAGGAAAAGCATCTTTCACCCAGAGGGTGGTGATGGTCTGGAATGCATTGCCTGGGAGGGTGGTGGAGGAGGGTTGCCTCACATTCTTAAAAAAGTACCTGAATGAGCACTTAGCACACCATAACATTCAGGGCTACGGGCCAAGTGATGGCAGATGGGATTAGGTGGGAATTCAGATGTTTCTAATGTGTTGGTGCTGACTTGGTGGGCCGAAGGACATCTTCTGCAGTGTGTGATTCTATTATTCTATGGATTCTCATTCCTGCGGTAGCAAATTGTTCTCAGAGACATTGTAAAATTTAAATACTTAATATTTTCTTATTTTTCCTTCCCGGCATCTTTTCATTCCCTCTTAATTGAATCTTTCTCTCGTTTTATTTTTCTGTTTGATTTGACTCCGATTTACCTTATTTCCTTTCCCATCGGCCTACTGTCTCTTTCATCAATCTGACGGGTTAAGAAGATGGGCTGTTGGGTCTGTTGTCCACTCTGAAAACAGGTGCCCTATAGTGACCCCTGTTAATAGCTGGGAGTCCGACAATTTTTGGCACAAGTCTTTTTCAAACTGGAGAACAGAGGGAGGTAATTAGTTCAATTGAAAGCCTGGGCTGCTCCAGCAGAAAAATGTGAGCTTTTAGATATGGAAGTAAGCCGGGAGCATACCAATAATTAACGGGTCTCTTTCTAATTTGACGAAAAGCACCATGCAAAAATTTAATTTTAGTCTCTCTGCAACTGCCATCTTAAACCAAAATACTGGCAGAACTCTTGAGTGAGAAGT
This sequence comes from Sphyrna mokarran, assembly GCA_024679065.1. Classification (NCBI taxonomy): domain Eukaryota; kingdom Metazoa; phylum Chordata; class Chondrichthyes; order Carcharhiniformes; family Carcharhinidae; genus Sphyrna; species Sphyrna mokarran. The sequence continues at coordinate 16,338,106 of JAGIQG010000036.1, forward strand.
ATATTTTAGCTTTCTACATCTCAAACAGCAGGGAGGGAGAATGGAACAGGGCTTTATGCAAACGATGAAGAAAAAAAACTTCCTTTAGAAGAAAAATGTAAAATATTTGCCAGAAGAAAAGTGTAACCGTCAGCAACACATTAAAAGAATTAAAAGACAATCTTTAACTGGGTAGAAAATTAGGAACTGCTTACCTGAAGAAACTGCACTATCTTTTCTTCATTCGGTTTCTAAGCTTGTTTTCTTTTTCTTTTGGTTTGATTACAACTGGAAGAAAATGAAGGAGAGCAAAGCAGATTGCAAGGGTGCGTGTATGTGAGTGTGTGTGTGTTCCAGTGCAGAGCTATCTGGACCTCACTAAATTCCAAACAGTGCAGCACAGAGCTGAAGAACCGTCTAACGTCGAGATACAGTTTAGGTCGCTCTACCGCATGCCTTGAAGTGTGAGAGTGTGTGTGGGGAGGAGGAGAGGGGAGGGGAAGGGAGTGAGTCAGTGAGTGGACCGCCACCCTGCAACTACAACCTCAGGCTCAGGAAGCTGCTGTCAGAAAGGCAACAACATTGCTTAAGCTCCTCCGCAGCTGTCCTTTCCTGCGGCTGGGAAAATGTTATCTCATGTTGAGATTAAGTCCCAGCCCTGTGATTTGAGCCGGCTGTATGAGGTAGTCATCTCCCCCCCTCTTCCTGCACTCCAGTCTTATTATATTTGCCATGCACAGTGATACAAGGGAGGGCATTCCCTTTCCCAAAGTGTTACCAGCAAAGACAATAGAATATATTCATCTCTTATGAGTTATCAAGTTGCTATTTGAATTTTACAGTTTAAAAAAAAAACAGACTCCATTCCAATACAGGGTGGGGAGGGATAAAGAGAAGAAGACTTGAGTGTATGGATAAATATGTAATATAATAAAAACAGGGGAACCGGTACATTTCATACATTTTTAAAGTTGCCAAGCTTCTTTGTTCAAAAATAATTTGTATGATGGATAAATCTGTCAACAAAGGAATCTGAAGATGTGTGGGTTAGGTTGATTAGTCATGGTAAATTGCCCCTTTGTGTCAGGGAGACTAGCCAGAGTAAATATGTGGGGTTACAGGGTTAGGGCCTGGGTGGGATTGTTGTCGGTGAAGACTTAATGGGCAGTACGTGGCACAGTGGTTAGCACTACTGCCTCAGAAAACCAGGGACCCAGGTTTGATTTCTGGCTTTGGTCACTGTCTGTGTAGAGTCTGCACACTCTCCCCATGTCTTCACGGGCGCTCCAGTTTCCTCCCACAGACCGAAAGACGTGTTAGTTAGATGCATTCACTTGAATAGGCGTTGGAATTGTGGTGACTAGTGGATTTTCACAGTAACTTTATTGCAATACTAATGTAAGTCTTACTTGTGACTAATAAATAAACTTTAATGGGCTGAATGGTCTCTTTCTGAACTGTAGGGATTCGATTATTCTATGATCTGTCAATCAGTAACTATCAATTGATAAGTCTACTAATAATCAACATAACAATCAATCAGGACATTATTTCAGAAGATGGAACAGTGGCACACGCTAGGCTAGCTGAGTGATTTATAAAGCAATTAGATGTTGTAACTGGGAGACAATAAGCATTCCTCTTCTGAAAGGCTGAAATTTAATTGGCTGAAAGACCTACTTCACCCAAACGAATATTATTTTTTTTGTCACCATTCCTTGATGCCCCAGTGCATTATTCCCAGGTCTTGGCAGTTTACTGCAACACAGAACTGACACAAAGGTGAATACCCCAGACACACTCTCTTCTACCTTCTTCTGTCAGGAAGAAGGTACAAAAGTCTGAGGATACATACCAACTGATTCAAGAACAGCTTCTTCCCTGCTACCGTCAGACTATTGAATGGACCTACAATGTGTTGAGCTGATCTTTCTCTACACCCTAGCTATACAGTAACACTACATTCTGCACCCTCTCCTTTCCTTCTCTATAAATGGTTATCTTTGTCTGTATAGCATGCAAGAACAAATACTTTCACTGTATCCCGGTGCATGTGATGATAATAAATAAAAATATCAAATCAAATCAAATTTAAAAATTGCACAGATACATTGTTTAAGGGCAACAAGCTGCCTTTAAGGCCCAGTTTTTGTTAAGGCACCTGTTTTTGTTTAGAATTTGCTGGTCAACCTCCATTCAAACAAACCAAAAGCACAAGTTGAATACTCCTTTTAAAATTAAACAATGAACATAAGGCCTTTCATCATAATATCGAGGAATCTTTATAAAAATAATATCAAAGCGTTTTCTTTATCAATTGGAAAATAGAATCACAGGTTGAGGTTCAATCTGTGAAGTTCAGTTCGGTCGGATTTAACTGACTCTTAGTGGAAGAGCCACAAGAACAACACCATCATTACGGACAAAGAAACACTGAATATCCCTCTTGTTGGCCAGTTCTAACCCCAATCTGTGCTGAATTAGCAGAATCCAGGAGTGACATTGAGCTTGTCACACCCTTGGACACGATTCATACTCTAGAACACAATGTGGTGACCCTCCCCACCCATGCTGGAAAACTACCAGATGGATATCTGGTAAAACCATGGTCAGACTCTTGTCCAAAGCCTCTCTCCTGGCTAAACAGACAACACTTAATCTACATGACGAACTGCTCCTTAAAAGCTGCACTACAAGTTTATTGGCACTTGAAAAATTTGAACGCAGCTCAAAGCCCAGCAGAGGATTGACCCCTTTCGGTTCAAATATTAACATATGGTATGGTCCACAGTGGTTAGCACTGCTGTCTTACAGTGCCAGGGACCTGGGTTGATTCCCGTCTTTGGTCACTGTCCACTGTGTGGAGTCTGCATGTTCTCCCTGTGTCTGCATGGGTTTTCTCCGGGCGCTCCAGTTTCCTCCCACAGTACAAAAGACATGTGGGTTAGGTTAATTGACCACGCTAAATTGCCCCTTAGTGTCAGGGGGACTAGCAGAGTAAACATGTGGGTTAGGGTGGGATTGTGGTCAGTATAGGCCCAATAGCCTCCTTCTGTACTGTAGGGATTCTAAGATATAGCTGTCTCAACCCCGCTGGATTTCTGATCTCTCCATCATCGTACCACCCCCACCTCATATCTGCACTAACTGAAAAAAGTATCACAGAATCATAGAACCTACAGTGCAGAAAGAGGCTCTTCGGCCCATCAAGTCTGCACCGAGCACAATCCTACCCAGGCCCTACCTCCCATATCCCTACATATTTTACCCACTAATCCCTCTAACCTAAGCATCCTAGTACATTAAGGGGCAATTTTAACATGACCAATCAACCTAACCCATACATCTTTGGACTGTGGGAGTAAACTGGAACACTCGCAGGAAACCCACACAGACACGAGAGAACATGCAAACTCCACAGACCCGAGCCAAGAATCAAATCCAGGTCCCTGGAACTGTGAAGCACAGTGCTAACCACTGTGCTACCGCATCACCTGACACTTTTTATTCTTTTGTGACACGCTTTTTATCTGATTGGATCATACTTCAAATAGTCTTTCGCCACCCCTACCCACAACTGCAGTAATTATATCGCTAGTCAAACATTCAAAAAAATGAAAATAAAACACACAATATACTTAACTCTCCCATGACATTTCTTGCCAGGATTGCTCATTGAAAGGTCCAGAAAACATCAGGGTAATCCATGAAGATTGGTTAAGAATTCTAAAAACAAAGAATAAAAGAAAACAATTGAGTCAGTACCTTTTGATCATGCACTACTGAGTCATAGAACCCCAATCCTGTAGAAGCACGCCATTCAGCCCATCAAGCCTACACTGTCCACAATCCCATCCAGGCCCTATTCCTGTAACCCCACATATTTATCCTGTTAATCCTCTGACATTAGGGTGAATTTAGCACGGCCAGTCAACCTAACCCACGCATCTTTGGAATGTGGGAGGAAACTGGAGCATCTGGAGCAAACGCACATAGGCACGTGGAAGAACCTACTGATTCCACACAGATGGTAATCTGAGGGCAGAATTGAATCTGGTTCCTGGCACTGTGGGGCAGAAGTACTAACCACGGTGCTGCCCAGAACCAGAACTACCTGACAACATAACATAAGGGGTCAACTTTAACTTTGACAACTGCTTCATTAGTGACAGCTGACAAGGCACTCTTTCTTTAAACATAAGAGCATGTTTTCAGTTGCCCACCACCCCCCCTCCCTCCCTCACCTCCCCCATCCTTTCCTTTAGCTTGACTTCTGTTTTGTTCTCTCCTGTAGGGGAGAGGTATATGATAAAGTGTAGACCTATTAAGAGTATAGAAATGCAGAGGGACCTGGGGGTGCAGGTGCACAAGTCTCTGAAGGTAGCAGAGCAGGTGGAGAAGGTTGTGAAGAAAGCATATAGTATATACTCCTAGAGTCATATCCAGAGTCTCCACATCCTTCCGGTAGTAAGACGACCAGAACTGGACGCAGTATTGCAAATGAGGTCTAACCAATGTTTTATACAACTGCAACATTAAAGGCCAGCTCTTGTACTCTATACCCCTTCCATAGTATGCTAGCCTTTATAGGAAGCATAGTATGCTAGCCTTTATAGGAAGCATAGTATACTAGCCTTTATAGGAAGGGATATAGAGTACAAGAGCTGGCCTTTAATGTTGCAGTTGTATAAAACGTTGGTTAGACCTCATTTGGAATACTGCGTCCAGTTCTGGTCGCCTGATTACCGGAAGGACATGGAGACTCTGGAGAGAGTGCAGAGGAGGTTTACCAGGATTCTGCCTCGTATGGAAGGTCTGAATTACGAGGAGAGATTAGGCAAATTGGGGCTGTTTTCCTTAGAAACACGTAGACTTAGAGGAGATCTAATAGAGGTGTACAAGATTATGAGGGGTATAGATAGAGTAAACAGGATTAAACTTTTTCCTAGGATGGACTCAAATAGAACGAGGGGTCACAGGCTTAGGGTGAGGGGGGTAAGTTATAATTTGGATGCTAGAGGGAGTTTTTTCACACACAGGGTGGGTGGGTATGGAATGCGCTGCCAAGTAAAATGGTGGGGACAGGCACTCTGGAGTTATTTAAGAAATACTTAGATGGGCACATGAACAGAACGGGAATGGAGGGGTATAGAAAACTGATTTAAAATAGGGATCATGAGCCTTGGGAGTCCCTGGGAAGTGTTTCAATAGATGATGATATTGATGTACTTGTTTTTATCCTACAGGTGCTTTGGTCCACCTTGTTGTCTAACAAGGGGCATACATGCGATGGGTCATGAGAGGGCTGCTCTTGGGTTTTTTCAGAAGTATTCTAGTGCTTCACATCGTTCGTGTAAGCTTGACCTGGGCCATTTGATGGGCAACACGACAGCTCAGTGACTATCGCTGTGCTGTGCAGATATATGGATTTGGGCCTGTGTCTGTGGGAGTTTGTGCATTCTCCCCATGCTTGCGTGGGTTTTCTCCAGGTGCTCCAGTTTCCTCCCATTTCCCAGAAATGTGCTCTTAGGCTAATTGACAAAACAAATTTTTAGCTCGTTAGAGGGGTCAGTTTTCGTACAAAGTGTGCAGGAAGGTTTTTTGACTCAGTATGTAGAGAGGCCAACTAGAGGTGAGGCTACATTGGATTTGGTGCTGGGCAATGAGCCAGACCAGGTGTTAGGCTTGGAAGTTAGTGAACATTTTGGTGATAGTGACCACAATTCGGTTACGTTCACCTTAGTGATGGACAGGGATAGGCATGAAGCTGGGGGCAGTAGTTATAGCTGGGGGAAGGGTAATTATGAGGCCATCAGGAGAGAATTAGGGTGCATAGATTGGACTAGGAAACTACAGGGACTGGGAACATCTGGAATGTGGTGCTTATTCAAGGAGCAGCTGCTGCGAGTCCTTGATAAGTATGTCCCTGTCAGGCAGGGAGGAAATGGACGAGTAAGAGAGCCTTGGTGTACGAAAAAAGTTGATTTGCTGGTTAAGAAGAAAAAGGAGGCTTATGTCAGGATGAGGCTTGAAGGCTCAGATAGTGCAATGGATAGCTATAGATTAGCCAGGAAGGAGGTAAAAAGTGAATTGAGGAGAGCTAAGAGGGGACACGAGAAGATGTTGGCTGATAGGATTAAGGAGAATCCTAAAGCTTTCTTTCGATATGTTAAGAATAGAAGATTGGTTAGGGCAAGATTAGGGCCAGTCATAGACAGCAGTGGGAAGTTGTGCGTGGAGCCTGAAGAGATTGGTGAGGCACTGAATAAATATTTCTCTTCGGTATTCACGCAGAGTGCTGGAAATGTAGCTATGGAGAGCACTGAGGTACAGGGTTGCAAATTGGGAAGTATTGTAGTAGATAGGGAGGATGTGTTAGAAATTCTCGAGGGTTTGAAGTTGGATAAGTCCCCTGGGCCGGACGGGATTTACCCTAGGATTCTCTGGGAGGCAAGAGAGGAGATTGCAGAGCCTCTGGCTCTGATCTTCAGGTCCTCGTTGGTTACGGGTGTGGTTCCGGAGGACTGGAGGATAGCGAATGTGGTCCCATTGTTTAAGAAGGGGAAGAGAGACCTTCCAGGGAATTATAGGCCAGTGAGTCTTACTTCTGTTGTGGGCAAGGTATTGGAGAGAATTATTAGGGATAGGATTTATAGTTATTTAGAGAGAAATGAATTGATTGGGGATAGTCAGCATGGTTTCGTGAAGGGTAGGTCATGCCTTACTAACCTCATTGAGTTTTTTGAGAAAGTGACCAGAGAGGTGGATGGGGGTAAGGCGGTTGATGTAGTATATATGGACTTTAGTAAGGCTTTTGATAAGGTGGCCCATGGAAGACTTCTACAGAAAATGCAGATGTGTGGAATAGAGGGTGATTTAGCTAATTGGATTAGGAATTGGCTGGCAGATAGAAGACAGAGGGTGGTGGTTGATGGGAGATATTCATCGTGGAGTTCGGTGACGAGTGGTGTGCCTCAGGGGTCTGTTTTGGGGCCCCTGCTGTTTGTAATTTTTATAAATGATCTGGATGAGGGTATTGAGGGATGGATCAGTAAATTTGCAGATGATACTAAAGTTGGTGGTGTGGTAGATAGTGAAGAGGGGTGTTTAGTTTACAGAGTGACTTGGACAAGTTGCAGAGCTGGGCCGAGAGGTGGCAAATGGAGTTTAATGTGGAAAAGTGTGAGGTAATGCACTTTGGCAGGAACAATAAATGTGTAGAGTATAGGGCTAATGGTAGGGCTCTTAATAGTGTTGAGGAACAGAAGGATCTTGGTGTATGTGTCAATAGATCCCTGAAAGTAGGCAGTCAAGTGGATAAAGTTGTTAAGAAGGCATATGGAGTCTTAGCTTTTATTGGTAGGGGGATTGAATTTCGGAGCCGCAACGTCATGTTGCAACTGTACAAAACTCTAGTGCGGCCGCACTTGGAGTATTGTGTGCAGTTCTGGTCCCCACATTATAAGAAAGATGTGGAGGCATTGGAGAGGGTACAGAGGAGGTTTACCAGGATGTTGCCTGGTATGGAGGGCAGGTCTATGAAGAGAGGTTGAAGGATTTGAGGTTGTTTTCGTTAGAAAGGAGGCGGCTAAGAGGGGATCTTATTGAAGCATATAAGATGATTAGAGGTTTAGATAGGGTGGACAGTGTTAGCCTTTTTCCTAGGATGGAGAAAGCTAGCACGAGGGGACACAGCTTTAAATTAAGGGGTATGAGTTATAGGACGGATATCAGAGGTAGGTTCTTTACTCAAAGAGTGATTAGGAGTGGAATGCCCTGCCTGCAGCTGTTGTAGATGCGCCAAGTTTGGTGGCGTTTAAGAGGTTAGTTGATAAGTATATGGAAGAGAAGGGAATGGTTTAGTTTGGAGGGGCATTGCTTTTTATTTTGGTCGGCACAACATCGAAGGCCGAAGGGCCTGTTCTGTGCTGTATTGTTCTATGTTCTATGTTCTATAAATTCTCCCTAATTGTCTCAAATTTGGTTTTTAATCCATAGATCTATAAACATAGACAGGGATCACAGGTAGAGGTGGGAACATTGGAGAGGCGGCGTGGGCTCGTTGGGCCGAAGGGCCTGTTTCCCTTGCTGTTTTGTTTTTTGTTGTTCTATTGTGAGCAGAACCAGTGTTTCAGTTGATGTGTAGACATAAGAAAGACTTGCATAGGCAGCACAGTGGCTAGCACTGCTGTCTCACAGTGCCAGTCTTGGGTGACTGTCTGTGCTGAGTCCCTTAGTGTTAGGGGAAATAGCAGGGTAAACACATGGGGATACAGGTCGTTGGTGCAGGCTCAATGGGCCAAATAGCCTCTTTCTGCACTGTAGGGATTTTATGGTTTATACTGAGGCTTTTTAATGAACCAGATGACTCAATGCACTTTACAACTAATTCAGTACTTTTGAACTGTAGTCACTGCTGCAATACAGCAGCCAACTGGTTATTGAGTGCCGTTAAGATAGAGATAGATATATTCTTGATTAATAAGGGAATCAGAAGTTATGGGGATGAGAAAAATATCAGCCATGTTGAATGGCGGAGCAGACATGATGGGCTGAGTGGCATGATTCTGCTTCTAAGCCTTATGGTCTTCATTTGTGCACAGCAAGCTCCCACAAACAGCAACATGACAAAAATAAAAAGGCCTGCATTTGTACAGCTCTTGTTGTGACCGCCAGACGTCTCAGAATACTTTACACCCAAGAAAGTACTTTTCGATGTGTAGTCAGACGTGCACACAGCAAACTCCCACAAGCAGCAATGCAACAATGAAAGATAAACTACTTTCTGTGATGCTGAAAGAGCTGACCAAGACCCAGCACAAACTCCCCCATTTTTCTTCAGAATAATGTCAAAGGAATTAATACTTTTCATCAGAGTTGGCAGATCAAGCCTTCGTTTGTTAACCTTGATCCTTGTGTCGATGTGAGAGAGAGAGATTTGACCTTGTAACATAACTGAGCCACTGCTGACACCATAATCAAGAAACCTATTTTGGTAATGTTAGTCGATCGAAAAGGTGGCATGTGGTTAGTATTCTTGCCTCACAGCGTCAGGGACCTGAATTCAATTCGAGCCTTGAGTCATTGTCCATGTGGAGTTTGCATGTTCTTCCCGTGTTGCGTAGCTTTCCTCCAGATGCTCCGGTTTCCTCTCACACTTCAAAGATACGCAACTTAGACAGATTTGTCATGGTAAGTTGCCCTTTGTGTCCCAAGATGTGAAAGCTAGGAAAATTAGACACGGAAAATATGCGGGGTTAAGGGACTCGGGCGGGATAGAGGGCTTGAGTAAGGTACCCTTGTCAGAGAATTAGTATAGACTCAATGTCCCGAATGGCCCCTCCTCATTATAGAGATTCTATGATCAGGACACAAAATAGTCTCACGCAATATGTACAGCCACCCAAGAAGGATCCAGTTTAACATTATGGACAAGATTCTCCGGCCTCCCAGCAACCTGTTTCCTGCCAGTGGGAGGTGGCATGTTGTTTGTGAGCAACAAGTTCTCTGGTCCTGTCACTGTCAATAAGAATTCCCACTGACACCACCCCATGCCGATGCGCTGTCAGTGGGACCAGAGATTTCTGCCTGTGCGAATGGCCGGAGAATTCCAGCCAACGTCTCAAAGTCAGCACTGAAAACAGTGTAGCACCCCTTCAGCCTGGACTGTGTGCAGTCTTGAACATGCAACCACTTCAGCCTATTGCAAATCTGACTTCTACTGAGCCAAAAGCAACTACGAATGTAGGAACCTGAGTGGGCATCCTGTCAATTTTAACATGGGGACTCAACAACATTTTGTAGCTCCATGGGCAGCCAGGCCAGCAGATCAGGGGGAGGGGGAACACCAGTAATTGACATCTCGCAACTGAAAGTTTGGACCGCTGCAGCGAGCAAAGGCTCAGAGCTTTCAGACACAGAGTAATTATCAAGCAAAAGGAACAGAAAAATAATAGTGCTGTCCCAAGAGGTAAAAGAAATTTGGTTGTGATAGGGTTAAACATTTTTCATAGCGGCATTCCAATGAGCTAATGGATATGAGTTTATCTTGGCCTGTGGTTCTCCTCCGTATTTGGCCAGAAAGCTGAACTTGTTCCATTGCCAGCTGATCCAAGAATGACATATTCTTTACTCATGTGGAATTAGGATTTTGAATAAGTATCCTGAGAGGCCTTTCCGAGGAAACCACAACTTTACTGGAACCATCTGCGTTTCAGCTTGTGGGAAAGCTGAGATTTGAGTTTTTGTTCTAATGGGCCCTAAGTAGATCCATTTTTTTGGGGGATAAAACAAAACATGAAAAATTGCTCCCACATTAATGCTTGTCTATTTATCTTCATCTATTTTGCTTAATTTCACTTAATGATCATCTTTAAAATTAACCCCTACTGCGTCCTCTCAAATACATGCAGCAGGACTTCCCAAGATACGATGTCGCATGTCAGCCTGGTTTGCTTCACCATGCAACAATGCATCTGAGATTAGTTAGCTGGCTCTCTCAAACATGCTGATCAGGCTAGATTTTACGTTTTGGTGATGGGGGGGAGTGGCGGGGAGGGACGAAATTAATTTTTGACTAGTTTATTTATACTGAAACTTGCTTTTAGGCTGACTGGTGTTAATAAATTGGATCTTCTTTAATCTGGTGCACATATAATTCTTCAAGTTTGCACCCCTTTATTGTGGAGTCCATCAGATGTAGACAAAAGTCTACACAGGGCGGTGCAGGCTTGTAGGGCTGAAGGGCCTGTTTCCTGTGCTATGTTGTTCTTTGAAGCTCGGAGAGAGGTCGCTATTTTGAACCTTTTTTCAGCACAGAAGGGGCTCATTTGGTGCAATATGCTGGCTCTTGAAAATGACAAGAAAAACTGTTTTCTGTGATGCCAAAAGAGTTGACCAGCAGAAATTCCCCCATTTTCCTTCAGGATAATATCATAGGAACTAATACTTCCATCAGAGTTGGCAGATCGAGCTTGAAGGTGTTCAGTCATAATCCCAGATGGTAGCTTCACACCATTGGCTCCTCAGCCAAGTACATACACCAGATGTCTGAACCTGTGGTTCGTCTGATATGGAGCAGGATTACTACTGCAACAACACTTAATCATCAGTAAGCTAAAACTAATCTCATGGCTCTGCAAGGCATTCCTTTTCGAGAATCTGTCCGATTCCTTCTGGAGGATGCTATTGAGCCTCCTTCTACAATATTTCCAGGCAGTGCATTCAGGTTCATAAGTCGCTTTGTAAAAACAAACTCATCTCCCTGCCCAGCTTCCTTTATGTCCAATCTGTGTCATTTGGTGTGGTCCCTGCCATAACTAGCAACACTTTTTCCTTATTTACTCTTAACAAAATCCCTTAAAGAACAAAAAAACAAAAAAAATTACAGCACAGGAACAGGCCTTTCGGCCCTCCAAGCCTGCACTGACCATGCTGCCCCACTTAATTAAAACCCTCTACATTGCCAGAGACCATCCTATTCATGTATTTGTCCAGATACTCCTTAAAACTCACTGTCATATCTGCTTCTACTGCCTCCCCTGGCAGCGAGTTCCAGACACCCACCACCTCTGTGTAAAAAACTTGCTTCATACACCTCCTTTAAACTTTGCCCCTGGCACCTTAAATGCACATTCCCTAATAATTGATTCTTCCACCTTGGGAAAAAGTTTCAGACTATCCACTCTGTCCGTGTCCCTCATATTTTGTAGACTTCTATCAGGTTACCCCTCAACCTCCACAGTTCCAATGAGAACAAACCAAGTTTCTCCATCCTCTCTTCATAGCTAAAGTCCTCCATATCAGGCAACATCCTGGTAAATCATTTCTGTACCCTCTCCAAAGCATCCACATCCTTCTGGTAGTGTAGCGACCAGAAATGAATGCTATATTTTGAGAGGCCAAAAGCAGCTAAAAACATGGGAGTGTGGGTGGACATTCTGTCAATCTTAACGTGGAGACTCAACAACATTTTAGAACATAGAACATAGAACATTACAGCACAGAACAGGCCCTTCGGCCTTCGATGTTGCGCCGACCAATATAAAAAGCAATGCCCCTCCAAACTAACCCATTCCCTTCTCTTCCATATACTTATCAACTAACCTCTTAAACGCCACCAAACTTGGCGCATCTACAACTGCTGCAGGCAGGGCATTCCACTCCCGAACCACCCTTTGGGTAAAGAACCTACCTCTGATGTCCGTCCTATAACTATCACCCCTTAATTTAAAGCTGTGTCCCCTTGTGCTAGCTTTCTCCATCCTAGGATAAAGGCTATCACTGTCCACCCTATCTAAACCTCTAATCATCTTATATGTTTCGATAAGGTCCCCTCTTAGCCGCCTCCTTTCTAACGAAAACAACCTCAAATCCCTCAGCCTCTATTCATAAGACCTGCCCTCCATACCAGGCAACATCCTGGTAAACCTCCTCTGTACCCTCTCCAATGCCTCCACATCTTTCTTATAATGTGGGGACCAGAACTGCACACAATACTCCAAGTGCGGCCGCACTAGAGTTTTGTACAGTTAAAATGTACAGTTTTGTACATTTTGTAGCTCCATTCTCCATGGGCAGGCAGACTAGCTGGTAGGGAAAGAGGGAGCATCAGCAGAAGGGTCACCTTCACACTCCCAGGCCCTGGATAGAGTGGACGTGAAGAAGATATTTCCATTAGCGGGAGAAACTAGGATCTGAGGGTGCAGCCTCAGAGTAAAGGGATGACCCTTTGGAACCGAGAAAAGAGGAATTTCTTTAGCCAGAGGGTTGTGAATCTGTGGAATTCATTGCAACAGAAGGCTGTGGAGGCCAGGTCATTAAATGTTTTCAAGACAGAGATAGATAGGTTCTTGATTGGTAAGGGGAATCAAAGGTTATGGGGAAAAAGCAAGAGAATGGGGTTGAGAAATTTAGCAGTCATGATTAAATGACAGAACAGATTCAACAGGCTGAATGGCCTAATTCTGCTCCTATATCTTATGGCCATTCTTTGCATATTGCACCCAATCCAAAATGAATGATCAGACCTAAAAGAAAGTATACATCAACAAAATATGTTTAAAGGTTTAATTTCAAAGAGAACATAGTAGCATGGCATCCCTCGAGCAATGTCAAGACACTTCAGGCTTCATGAGGAATATTCACATTAATAGAGAAACAGTGAAGTTTTTTTCCTGAGAAGGGGAACTCCAAGTTACATTACTTATCTTTTTGTGATGTATGACTTGGTCCAGAAAGTTATGCCTTTGTGACGGGATAACAGAGGAAAAGGATTAACACCCCTTCATCGGCATATGGAGTCTTGGCTTTTCTTGGTAGAGGGATTGAATTTCGGAGCCGCAACGTCATGTTGCAACTTACAAAACTCTAGTGCGGCCGCACTTGGAGTATTGTGTGCAGTTCTGGTCCCCACATTATAAGAAAGATGTGGAGGCATTGGAGAGGGTACAGAGGAGGTTACCAGGATGTTGCCTGGTATGGAGGGCAGGTCTTATGAAGAGAGGCTGAGGGATTTGAGGTTGTTTTCGTTAGAAAGGAGGCGGCTAAGAGGGACCTAATCGAAACATATAAGATGATTAGAGGTTTAGATAGGGTGGACAGTGATAGCCTTTTTCCTAGGATGGAGAAAGCTAGCACGAGGGGACACAGCTTTTAATTAAGGGGTGATAGTTATAGGACGGATATCAGAGGTAGGTTCTTTACCCAAAGGGTGGTTCGGGAGTGGAATGCCCTGCCTGCAGCAGTTGTAGATGCGCCAAGTTTGGTGGCGTTTAAGAGGTTAGTTGATAGTATATGGAAGAGAAGGGAATGGTTTAGTTTGGAGGGGCATTGCTTTTTATATTGGTCGGCGCAACATCGAAGGCCAAAGGGCCTGTTCTGTGCTGTAATGTTCTATGTTCTATGTTCTATCTCCCCAATAAGAATTTAGCAACACCAATTTATAATCCAACCTATTTATTTGATAGTAAAAACACGAGCTTTCAACACTCTGTGTCTTCCTCAGGCAAATGCAGTGTTCTGGTCTGCAATAGCACACATCAGCACAGACAGTCAGAGATTGCTGATTAGAATGCGAATCCGTACATCTAACCTGCTATTGAAGTGTTAAAGTGGCGAACAATGTGTGTGAAGGGAATCCTGAGCATTGTTGGAGAATTGTGTGTTTTCTCCAGACAGCCCAGTAAGTGAGGTTTTTTGCTAACCCAGGCAAGTTACGGGGGTTACAGATAGTGTGTCATGAAGCCAAGATCACTGTTAAGACCGTCCTCATGTGTGCGGAGCTTGGCTATCAGTCTCTGTTCAGCGACTCTGCGCTGTCGTGTATCACGAAAGCCCACTTGAAGAACATTTACCCGCAGGTCGGAGGCCGAATGCCCATGACTGCTGAAGTGTTCGCCCACAGGAAGTGAACTGTTTTGCCTGGTGATTGCTGAGCGATGCTCATTCATCCGCTGTCGTAGTGTCTGCATGGTCTCCCCAATATACCATGCTTCGGGACATCCTTTCTTGCAACTATTAGGTAGACAACGTTGGCCGAGTTGCAAGTGTATGTACCGTGTACCTGGTGAATGGTATCCTCACGTTTGATGATGTCGTCCATGTCTATGATCCGGCATGTCTTGCAGAGGTTGCTGTGGCAGGGTTGTCACTGTTCTCCTGAAGGTTGGGTAGTTTGCTGCGAACAATGATCTGTTTGAGGTTGTGCGGTTGTCTGAAAGCAAGAAGTGGGGGGTGGGGATGGCCCTAGTGAGATGTTCATCGTCATCAATGATATGTTGAAGATTCCGGAGAAGATGTCGTAGCTTCTCCGCTCCAGGGAAGTACTGGACAACAAAGGGTACTCTGTCCACCATGTCCCGTGTTCGTCTTCTGAGGATGTCAGTGCGGTTTATCGTTGTGGCACGTCGGAACTGTCGATCGATGAGTCGAGCGCCATATCCTGTTCTCACGAGGGCATCCTTCAGCGTCTGGAGGTGTCTGTCACGATCCTCCGCATCTGAGCAAATTCTGTGTATACGGAGGGCTTGTCCATAGGGAATGGCTTCTTTAACGTGTCTAGGGTGGAAGCTGGAGAAGTGGAGCATTGTGAGGTTGTCTGTCGGTTTTTGGTACAGTGAGGTGCTGAGGTGACCGTCCTTGATGGAGATGCGTGTGTCCAAGAATGCAACTGATTCTGGAGAATAGTCCATGGTGAGTCTGATGGTGGGATGGAACTTGTTGATATCATCATACACTTGTTTCAATGATTGTCCACCATGAGTCCAAAGGAAAAAGATGTCATCAATGTATCTAGTATATAACCTTGGTTGGAGATCTCGTGTGGTGAAGAAGTCTTGTTCGAACCTGTGCATGAAGATGTTGGCATACTGAGGTGCGAATTTGATCCCCATGGCTGTTCTGTGTGTCTGGATGAAAAGCTGATTGTTGAAGGTGAAGACATTGTGGTCCAAGATGAAGCGGATGAGTTGTAAAATGGCATCCGGAAACTGGCAGTTGTTGGCATTGAGTACTGAGGCAGTTGCAGCAATACCATCGTCATGGGGGATGTTGGTGTAGAGCGCCGAGACATCCATTGTGACAAGGAATGTCCCTGGTTCAACTGCTCCATGTGTGCTGAGTTTCTGTAGGACGTCCGTAGTGTCAAGACAAAAGCTGGGGGTTCTTTGTACGATGGGTTTCAGGATGCCCTCGATATAGCCGGAGAGGTTCTCACACAGGGTCCCATTGCCCGATACGATGGGACGGCCGGGTATGTTTGCCTTGTGTATCTTTGGGAGGCAGTAGAGATCTCCAATGCGGGGAGTACATGGAATGAGAGCCCGGAGGGTGTTCTGAAGGTCAGGATCAAAGGTTTTGATCACAGTGTTGAGTTGACGAGTGTGTTCTTTGGTCGGATCCGCTGGTAACTGTCTGTAGTGTTTCACATTGTTTAGTTGTCGGTACACTTCTTCACAGTAGTCCGTTCTGTTCAGTATGACGGTGGCGCCTCCTTTGTCTGCTGGGTTGATGACAATGTTGCGGTTGGTCTTGAGAGCACGGATGGCCTTGCGTTGTACTTGGGTGATGTTTGGGACTGTCTTGTAAGTGCGGTTGATAAATCTGGTGTTCACGCACCTCCTGATGGCTTGGGCATACATGTCCAGTCGGGGGCAGCGGCCTTCCGGAGGAGTCCAATTGGATTCATTCCTCTTCGGGTGCTGCACTGCGGATCCCTCTGTCGGCTGTTCTGGTTCATTCGCTATCTCATTGAGTCCACTATTGGCCTCTTGGGGTTTGGGAAGAACTCTCGCAGCCTCATTCGCCTGATGAATTCCTCTGTATCTGCTGCGAGACTGATGGGATCCATTTTGGTGGTGGGACAGAAATTGAGCCCTCGGCTGAGAACTTCGATTTCCTCTGATTGAAGTGTGTAGTCCGACAGGTTAACAATGGACCTCCCTGCGGTAGTGTTGTTTTCTACTGTGGTGCCAAGGGAGGCTTGGTTGTTGCTGGTGGCTATGCCAAGTTTTTCAAGTTTCCTGTTCTTGGTGTGCATGTAAATGGTGTAGTTTCTTTGTCTCATCTGCTTGGCAAAGTTTCGCAACTGATCTGCGTCCTGAGCGCAAGTTGAGAATATGTATTCTATTTTACTTTCCAGGGTGTGGCGTTTGCTATAGAGCTGGTGTATGAGGTGATTGAGGAGTGTGAGAGAGGTGCGACGGCAAAGCCTCTCAGCGTAGTCTGTGTTATAGGTTGACCTGAGTGGGTTCGTGATCTGTAGTCCCTTTGGTATCCTGTCTGCCTTCTTGCATCTCTGTAGAAACTTGATGTCTGTGTCAATATGTGCAATCCTCTTGGAGATCCTCTCCACTTGGATCCGGCAGTATGCGGTGTTGATAGTAGTCATGATATACAGATGCCGGCATTGGATTGGGGTGGTAAGAACTCAGTAAGAATTTAGCAACACCAATTTATAATCCAACCGATTATGATCTTGGCTTCATGACACACTATCTGTAACCCCCGTAACTTGCCTGGGTTAGCAAAAAACCTCACTTACTGTGCTGTCTGGAGAAAACACACAATTCTCCAACAATGCTCAGGATTCCCTTCACACACATTGTTCACCACTTTAACACTTCAATAGCAGGTTAGATGTAAGGATTCGCATTCTAATCAGCAATGTCTGACTGTCTGTGCTGATGTGTGCTATTGCAGACCAGAACACTGCATTTGCCTGAGGAAGACACAGAGTGTTGAAAGCTCGCGTTTTTACTATCAAATAAATAGGTTGGATTATAAATTGGTGTTGCTAAATTCTTACTGAGTTCTTACCACCCCAATCCAACGCCGGCATCTGTATATCCTATCTCCCCAACCCAGGTCTACCCAATGCATGTGATTTTAAACCTGTATGTTTTTGTGTCTCTCTCTCTCTCTTTTAATTCAGCTCTATATAGATTAGTAATTCCTTACTAACAAATACCTTTCATTTTATCAGTCTGAAGATCCAGCACTAGAGATTTGTTATATCCCAGGGAAGATGATTTTTGCAGTGCGTGACTGGCAACTGCTCCAAAACTTCCTCAGGCAGGCTTAACACAAGATTGCAAGATCTGGCTGCAAATAACTCAAGATAGGGTGAATGCATGTTCTAGGGCTCAAAGAACAAAACAGCACGGGAAACAAGCCCTTTGGCCCAACGAGCCCATGCCGCCATCCCGATGTTCCCAACTCTACCCGCGATCCCTGTCCATGTTTATAGATCTATGGATTAAAAACCAAATTTGAGACAATTAGGGAGAATTTGTTTTGCCAATTAGCCTAAGAGCATATCTTTGGGATGTGGGAGGAAACCGGAGCACCCGGAGAAAACCCACGTAAGTACGAGGAGAATGCGCAAACTCCCTCAGGCCCAAATCCATGTATCTGCACAGCACAGCAATAGTCACTGAGCTGTCGTGTTGCCCATCAAATGGTCTAGGTCAAGCGTACACTAACGACGTGAAGCACCAGGATACTCTCGAAAAAGATCCAAGAGCAGCCCTCTCACGACCCATCGCATGTATGCCCCTCGTTAGACAACAAGGTGGACCAATGGCTCATTGGTGAATGTTGAGCTGTGGTAGTTCACTAATTCTAACCATTGGTCTATTTGTTTGTCTTTAGCAGCTTAACACCTGCACTAAAACAGTACAAGCAATTCAATAAGAATGTAGGAACTAGATACTGGTACTGTGGTATTGTCACTGGACTAGTTAACCAGGTACTCAGATAGTGTCTGGGAACCAGGGTTTGAATCCCACCACTGCAGATTAGGTTAAAAGTCTAATGATGACCATAAAACTATTATCAATTGTGCCATCTGGTTCACTAATGTTCTTTAGGGAAGGAAATCTGCTGTCCTTATCCTGAACTGGCCTCCCGTGACTTCAGAACCACAGCAACGTGGCTGATTCTTAAATACCCACTGAAATGGTTAGGAATGGGCAACATAAGCTGGCCCACCCAGTGACATTCATATCCTACTAATTAACTTTTAAAACCCCCAGCACATAGAAAAAATGAAAATAGGCTAAAAGGATATTCCATTTATTCTGAAGAAATATATTTTAGAAATAACTCCAAAGCAGTCACTTATTTCAAGAGTGCGGTATTGCATTAGTATGAGCAACAGCTCAGGTGGCAACACTATTCCTTCTACTCAATACGTTCAAGACCCATTCCGGACTGCTGAAGTCCAGAATGTAGGTTGGTGCTCCAAATGGAGTATTGAGGGAGTACTGCACTATAAAATGCACTATCTTTTATAACAGGATGGATCTAAAAGATCTTGTGGCACAGTGTGCAGAAGAACGCTAAACCAGATGGTCCATTCATTATCCCTTTATGGGATCTCACTAGGTGCAGATTGGCTGCCATTCTTCTTGCATTACAACAGTGACCCCACATCAAAAAAATACTGAATGGGCTATAAGACACTTCGGGATGGAGATGGTAGCTATACTATCACAAATCTTTCATTCTTTTAGAACAAACTCTGTAGCTTTTAGCTACATTCTGAATAATATCTACTGCAACTCTCCATCCATTCCTAATCCCAATCGTACTTAACATTTAACCTGTTTAGACTGTAAGGAGATTAACAAATAAATCATCTATTTATAGTCCAGCACTGGGACTCGCCTATCCAGTAACACCTTTTATTGTAAAACCTGTGCACAACAACAACAAAACTATCTCAGCCTTCCCGTAAGATAGCTGTTATCAAGTGCTAATAGTTTCCTAAGACAGATTCCAGTTAGAAAATTGTGGCACTTGATATGGAATTTAGCAAGATTTGTGCATGGCAGATTAGTCAGACTTGGGATCCAAGGGTAAGTTACAAGTTGGATGGAAAAGTGGCAGGAAACAAAGGGTAACAGTTGATGGGTGTTTTTGTGACTAGAAGACTGTTTACAATGGCTGCATGGCTCAGTACTGGGTTGCTGGCTTTCTGTGGTATATATTAATATTTTACACTTAGATGTAGGAGACATCATTAAGACTAAATCACATTCCTTTCCTTTGTCCTTCAGTACCTCACAAGTTCTCAGTTTTCACTGAAGATGCAGGGAGACAAATCCTCAGAGGACCCATTCCTTCACAGGGCATATCTTTACTGAAGGGGATGGGGTAATGGGTGAGATCTTTAAAAATCATTTTTATGGGATGTGGAAATCGCTCTTTGTTGCACATCCCTAATTGCCCTTGAGAAGATGGGAGTGAGTCACTTTCTTGAACCACTGCAGTCCATCTGGTGCAGGTACACCTGCCATTGCTGCTAGGAACAGAATTCCTGTGACAATGAAGGAACGGTGATATCGTTCCAAGTCATGATGGTCTGTAGCTGGAGAGTAACTTGGGCATCCCCATGAATCTGCTGCCTTTGTTCTTCTAGGTGATGGAGGTCATGGGTAGAGGCCATGGATTTGAAAGATTCATTGAGTTGGTGGATTGTTACAGTGCACCTTGCAGATGGTACACACTGCTGCCACTGTGGGCTAGCAGCGGAGGGAGTAAATGTTTGATGTGGTGAATGGGGTGCTTTATTCTGGATTATGATAAGATGAAATGTCATTGGAGCCGGAGTTATCCTGGCATGTGGAGAGTATTCCATCACACTTTTGATTTGCAGCCTGTGGATATACCTTGTGGAGTCAGGGAGTGAGTTCTCGCTGCAGAATTCAGGGAATAGGGTCTAGGCAGAATTCCTAGCCTCTGACTCACTCTTGTATTCACAGTATTTATTGGGTGGTCCAGTTCCATCAATAGTAATCCGCAGGCTGTTGACAGTAGGATGATTCTTATTGGAGAAGAATATTACTAGCCATTTAACTTGATCATGCACGCCCAAACCTGAACGCTTTCAGTAACTGAGGAGCCATGAATGATAGGCATACTGAATACTGTACAATTGTCAGTGAACATTCACACTTCTGACCTTCTGATGGAGTGATGGTCATTGATGAAGCAGCTGAACATGGTTGGACCTAGAACACTACCCTGAGGCCTTCCTCGACTACATCCTGGGATTGAGGTGATTGGCTTCCAACAACACAACTAACTTCTTCGTGCTCGATGTGATTCGAAGCAGTGTTGAATTTTTCTGCTAACTTCTATTGACTTGAGGTGCCTGACGCTGTACTCTGTCAGTTATTGCCTTGATATCAAGGGCAGTCAGTCTCACTTCACCAATGCAGTTCAACTATTTTAGACCATAACATCTGGTCCAACTTGTTTTGAGTCTTTGCTCATTTAAAATTTGTTTAATCTTCCGCTTTGCATTTAAAGGCTGCTTATCAGTCATTTCACCTAGGCTCATCTTTTCTTTCTTTACGGCATCCATTACTACTCCCTTTGGCTGTTGCATCATGAAAACCCTTTCATTATTTAATCTCTTCTACTCTCCATGAAATGGGGCCTTCCTTTTTGTTTTTCCACCTCAGTTCCACTTTCACTTGCTCAAATTTCCATATTTCAGCAATTTTATATTCCCTCAGTTCAGGGATTGCTGTCAGTGCAGACTCGGTGGGCCACATGGCCTCCTTCTGCACTGTAGTGAGTCTATGATAATAAAAGATCAGGCTTGAAGTCAGGCTGACTTTGGAGACCTTGAAAATTGGTGGGCAGGATCTAGATGTGGCAATTCTGACCCCATTTCCAGTAGATCCTATTTTTGCTTTCAGCAGATGGAGTATTAATGACACAGGTGATAAGCCCAAACTCAACAGGGCCATTTAAAATCAGTACTAAGTTCAAATAGGCACCATTTCAGCCATTCCAAGATGCAGCAGTATAGAAATCATTAACTGACTGAGAAGATATAAATGCTCTTGAAAGGCAGATACTATATGTTAGCTATCATGATCTGAAATTATTTAAAACCCCAGGCCTTTAAACATAAATAACACCAAAATACTTGCTTATAGAGTAAAAAACAGTGCTGGAGTGCATTGATTGAAAGACCATCTGTTTTGGCAAAAATCAAGACTATCTGTTCTTACAATTTCAATTGACTCCATTGTTGACATTTCTCAATACTACAATTAAAAATGAGCCCATTATGAATACCTGGTTGAGTTTCAATAGCTCCAAAACCACATATTTCCACATTTTGAATGACTGAAAGGATTATTAAAATAAATTTATCTTCAATGTAGTTACTAAGTAGAGGTTTGTTTGACGTTTTACAACAGATGCACCAATTGTGAGAATTTGAAATTTTTGAATGGGTTTCATGAATTAGAGTTTTTTTTCTCTATCTATTGTGTGAAAGAGAACTCTTTTTTTTCATATCCACATGGCTCCTGAAGTTTGTCCACAGTGGATATAGGGTGAGTAGAAGTGACAAGTTGGTATAAATGCTATATGGGGTTGTTGGAATTATGAGATGGTGAGGGGGAGTGTGAGGAATGAGGACTAGAGAGCCTAACAGCCCTTTATAAAACTGGGCCAAAGTCTCAGAGAACTGAGATGGTCCTCCTACCCAGCCTCCATAGGTGACAATCCTTACTTGATCATGCACCATCCCACCTCCAACTCTTCCCGGGGCAAAATCGTACATGTGGGGACAATTTCCATGAAGATTGAATTCCGAGCAGGTTAATAGGAGAGTGTTGAAAGAGATTATCATAGAGATAGCAGATGTACTCGTGATCATCTTCCAAAATTTAATAGATATTGGAATATTTCCTGAAGACTAGGACACAGCAAATGTCACCCCATTATTTAAGAAGGGAGCGAGAGAGAAAACAGATAACTACAGAGCTGCTCGCCTTACATCAATAATAGCGAAAATGCCAGAATCTGTTATAAAAGATGTGATAAATGAACACTTGGACAATTGACTATTAAATCAAACAATCCTGAACCCAACAACTTAGAAAAAATACATAAATGAAAACTGTATTTATGGCTTCACATGTAGGTTACTGAGGGGAAGTGTTGGGTGGGAAACGGCATCTCATTTCTACATATTAGCAACATTGACGGCTTGTCTCCAAAGAAATCATTAATGAATGAGAAATCATATTTGATGAACTTGTTGGAATTTTTTGAGGATATCATTAACAAAATTGACAAAGGAGAGTTGGTGAACTTGGTATATTTGGATTTTCAAAAGCTTCCAATAAAGGACCACACAAGAGGCTGATTAACAAAAGTACACAGCAGAGGAGACAATATACAGTGGCATGAATTGAGGATTGGCTAACAGAGAGTAGGAATAAATGAATTATTCTTGCATTAGCAAGCTGTGGCTAGTGGGACAGCGCAAGGATCAGTACTTGGGGTTCAACTATTCCCAATGAATGTCAATGATTTGAATGCGGAGACCAAATATAATACTTCCAAGATTATGGATGAGTCAAAGCCAGGCAGGAATGTGTATTGTAAGGAAGATGCCAAACATCTGCAAAAAGATTTTGATAGACTTAGTGAGTGGGCAAGAACAAGGCAAATGGGATATAATGTGGAAAAATGTGAGGTAACCCACACTGGTGGAAGAAACAGATGTGCAGAATATTTCCTCAATGATAAATTAGACAATGTAGATGTACAAAGAGACCTCGGTGTCCTTGTCCATAAATCACTTAAGGCTAGCACAAAAATTCAAGAAATAGAAGGAGTAAGCCACCAGGCCCTTCAAATCCAGCCCGCCATTCAATATGATAATGGCTGATCTATGCCAGCTTTAATTCCTTTTCTGTGCCATTTCCCCATAGCTCTCCATTCTTTGATTTATCAAATATTTATCCAATTCCACTTTAAATAATTCTAATGATTAGCATGCAGGTGCAGCAAACAGTTAGGAAAGCTAATGGAATGTTAGCCTTTGTCACAAGAGGATTTGAGTACAGAAGTAGTGAACTCTTGTTTCAATCGTATAGGAGCTTGATTAGACCACCACCTGGAACAGTGTGTGCAGTTTTGGTCACTTTACCTTAGAAAGGATATTATTGCCAAAGAGGAAGTGTAAACAAGGTTCGCCAGACTTGTCCTAGGAATGGTGGGAATATCATTTGAAGAGAGATTGTAAAAACTGGCCCTGTATTTTTGAAGAATGAGAGGTGATCTCACTGAAACCTTATGTCTTATGGTCTAAAATACTTAAAGGAATAGACAATTAGATGTGGATAAGGTGTTTCCCTTAAGTAAGGGATTGAGAACCAAGGGCCACAATTTCAAAATAAGCACAGAGGTGAGGAGAAATTTCATTACACAGAAGGCTGTGGAAGCTCAGTCATTGAGTATGGTTAAGGTAGAAATTGATATACTTCTGATTAACAATAATGTAGAGGGCTTTGGAGATATTATGTGTAAATCGCAAAAACACAGTATGCAGGTGGAGCAGGTGATTAAGAAGGCGAATGCAATGTTGGCCTTTATAGCTAGGGGATAGAATATAAAAGCAGGGAGACACTTTTGCAGCTGTATAGGGTACTGGTGAAGCCGCAGCTGGAGTACTGTGTGCAGTTTTGGTCATCGCATTCAAGGAAGGATACATTGGCCTTGGAGGGGGTGCAGAGAAGGTTTATTAGGCTGATACTGGAGATGAGGGCGTTGGATTATGAGGAGAGACTGAGTAGGCTAGGTTTGTACTCTTTGGAGTTTAGAAGGCTGAGAGGGGATTTTATAGAGACGTATAAGATAATGAAGGGGATGGGTAGGGTAGAGGTTGAGAGAGTCTTCCTGCTTAGCAAAGATAGCAGGACTAGAGGGCATAGCCTCAAGATTGGGGGAGGTAGCGGTTCAGATCAGAGTTGTGGAGGAGTTTCTTCACGCAAAGGGTGGTGAATCTTTGGAATTCTCTGCCTGGTAAAGTGGTGGAGGCTTCCTCACTGAATATGTTCAAGTCAAGAGTGGATAGGTTTTTGATTGACAAGGGTTACGGGGAGAAAGCGGGAAAGTGGTACTGAACCACTACAGATCAGCCATGATCTTATTGAATGGCGGAGCAGGCTCAAGGGGCTGGATGGCCTAGTCCTGCTCCTATTTCTTATATTCTTATGTTCTTAAATTAAAGTGTCCAATCAGCTATGATCCTGTTGAATGGTGGAGCAGGCTTGAAGGGCTGAATGGCTTACAGCTGTTCCTATATCTCTTAACCACCCCCCCACTCTTCCCCCACCTTGTCTCCAATGAATTCCAAATGTCCACAACTCTTTGAGAGAAGAAATTCCTTCTAAAATTTGCCTGATATGGAAGAGCACCCCCCCCACCCCACCATTCTAGCTTCCCCATGAGAATCCTCTCACTATCCCACCCTGTCAAGCCCCTGCAAAATGATCTAACCTGGAGTAAATCTCTTTGGTTCTTCTGTGCTGGCAGGAAGTTTCTGCAGCCACCATTTCTAGGAAATTCCTAAGCGTTTCCTTCTATGACATATTTTTGATTTATTTGGGAACATTGGGTTTTTCCAGCCGTCAACATTGCCAATATATAGAAATCAGATGCCCTTTCCCACCCAACACATCCCCTCAGTGACGTACATGTGAAGCCATAAATACAGTTTTCATAGATGTATTTTTTTGTAAGTTGTTCAGTTCAAGGTTGTTTTATTTACGATGTACTGTAAAATCCCTACAATGCAGAAAAAGGTCATTCAGTTCATCAAGTCTGCACCAACTCTTTGAAACAGCATCCCACCCAGGCCTCCCTCAACCTTGTACATTTACCATGGCTAATCCACCTAACTTACACACCTTTGGATTGTGGCAGGAAATCGGACCACCCAGAGGAAATCCAAGGTCAGGATCAAACCCAGGTACCTGGCACTGTGAGGCAGTAATGCTACCACTGTGCCTCTGTAGCATCCCTGTTTATAATTCTACTTTAGTTTTCTCCATCATCATAGCACTTCCTTTCCTCCAGAATGAAATGAGATTCATTCTTATTATGTTACAAAAAGGGAGAAAAACCTCATAAAAAAGGAAACACTTCCTCACACATACATTCATTCTTTTAGCAATGGTCAATATATGGATGATCCGACCAGCACCTCCCACTTTTGACTGTAAGCTTCCATTTCCCCACCCAAACACCCATGCTCCCAGTTATCGGAGACCAATTCCAATAACTCCAGGCTCCAGTGGCCTGCAGCTGAGGCTGTCCCTCTAACTTGCCTGCCAGGCATGCAGGCAGGTGATGGAGTTAAAAGGTATTAGCATTGACCCAAGTATCCCACCACCCAGGGGTCTTCAGCCATTTTTGTTCTCCCTCTGCCTCCTTTGTAATTATAAGGATCCCATTCATGTCCTTCGGCCCAATCATTCATCACAGTTACAGCGGCTAACCAGGAGAATCCCAAAGGGAATTTTTGATGTACATCTTTGACACAAATAAACATTCCATCATGCTTTGTAGAGGTTAAAATACTGAGCAGTAATTAAAAAGGTCAGGTAAGGAGACTGAAAACACAATGGTGGGTTTTATGGAGGCTTCTGATGGTGCGGGGAGAAATAATAAGGGCGGCATGGTGGCACAGTGATTAGCACTGCTGCCTTACAGCACCAGGGACCCGGGTTCAATTCCAGCTTTGGGTCACTATGTGGAGTTTGCACATTCTCCCCCTGACTGTGTGGGCTCTCTCTGGATGCTACAGTTTCATTCTGTACTCCAAAGGAGTACAGTTTAGGTAGACTGGCCATGTTAAATTTTAAACTGCGCTTTCGGGCTCCAAAATGCATATGTTAGGAGGATTAGTGGGGTAAACACATGGGGAAAGGGCTTGGATAAGATACTCTTTCAGAGATCAGGGGCAGACTTGGTGAGCCGAGTTGCTTCCTTCTGCACTGTAAGGGCTCTATGAATTAAGCAGAGGAATTTAAGGAGGTGACAGAATGAAACTAAAGTCTCTCCTGCTGAATGAAGGAGGGGATATAGAGGAGGCCACAGTCAGAAGAGCGCATGCCGTCACATAGGGCTACAGGAGATTGCAGAAGCTTCGTGAAGCGATTTGTTTATTCATTTATCAGTGTCACATGTGTCACACGTAGGCTTACATTTACATTGCCTAGTCATCACACTCCAGCGTGTGTTCAGGTATACTGAGGGAGAATTTAGAATGGCCAATCTGCCTAACCAGCATGTCTTTCAGACTGTGGGAGGAAACCGGAGCTCCCAGAGGAAATCCACACAGATATAGGGAGAACGTGCAGACTCCGCACAGACAGTAACCCAAGCCAGGAATCAAACCCACATCCCTGCCGTTGTGAGGCAGCAGCGATAAGAACTGCACCACTCTAATAGTAACCTCAGTGTTGATCTGGCTGAGGTAAGTATAGAGTGAGAAAACATATCTAGAACTTTAGGCCTGTATAATAAATGCAGCTGAGGCGGTGTTCTTTATTCACGAAGGCAACTGTTTTGTTGTTTTTGTAAAATTAGTCTTTCAAAGTACACTGGTTATCGCTCCTTCAGTTGCTCTAAGTGTCCCTCCACCTAGCTGCTGCTTTCAACAGCCTGCTGAAACAATCTTCTTCTTGACCCTGCTCTTTCATATTCCATCCCTCTACCCATTCCACACAGGCACAGGCACACACAGGCACACACCCTTTTCTGATGGGCTCTCTATTATTCTTCTGTAGCATCCTTCACAGTGCCAATACAAGGCCTACGTTCTTCCTTAGTGGGGGAATGCAACAACCCTCATCAATCCTCCACCTGGAAAGCTGGCCAATTGAACTGTCAGGCAACCAGCTTTGGACTTGTAAACATTGTAAGCTAAACTTGTAAGCTAGGCAGCTTAAAGACATATAAAGCTCCGGGGCCTGATGGCATTTACCCCAGGCTGCTAAGGGAGTTGAGGGAAGACTTGGCTGGGCCTCTGACGCAAATCTTTGTCTCTTCCTTGGACACAGGTGAGGTCCCAGAGGACTGGAGGATAGCAAACGTAGTACCGTTGTTTAAAAAAGGTCAGAGGGATCACCCAGGGAACTATAGGCCGGTGAGCTTGACTTCAGTTATAGGTAAGCTAATGGAGAGGATCCTTAGGGACAGGATGTATGAGCATCTGGAGCGCTGCGATCTGATCAGGGATACGCAGCATGGCTTCGTCAAGGGGAAGTCTTGTCTTACGAATCTAGTGGAATTTTTTGAAGAAGTGACAAAAACAGTTGATGAAGGACAGGCTGTTGATGTCGTCTACATGGATTTCAGTAAGGCGTTTGACAAGGTTCCTCATGGTAGACTGATAGAGAAGGTGAAGGCGCATGGGATACAGGGTCGGGTATGTAGATGGGTCGAGAACTGGCTCGGGAGGAGGAGACAGAGGGTAGTAGTGGAAGGCTCTTTTTCCGGCTGGAAGCCTGTCACTAGTGGAGTGCCACAAGGCTCAGTACTAGGTCCTCTTCTATTTGTGGTCTACATAAACGACTTGGAAGTTGGGGTAGGTGGTGAGATCAGCAAATTTGCTGATGACACCAAGATGCTTGGATTGGCGGGTACAGAGGAGCAGTGTCAGGCAATACAACAGGACATAGACAGGTTGGTAGACTGGGCAGATAGATGGCAAATGGAATTTAATCCGGATAAATGCGAGGTGATGCATTTTGGCCGGAAAAATGTAGAAGAGAGTTATAGGATAAAAGGTAAAACTATACGGAGCATAGAGACGCAGAGAGACTTGGGGGTGCAGGTTCACAAGTCTCTGAAGGTGTCCTCACAGGTGGAGAAGGTGATAAAGAAGGCGTATAGTATGTTAGCTTTCATAGAAAAGGGTATAGAATACAAGAGTAGGAGTTTGATGTTGCAGTTGTATAGAACTTTGGTTAGGCCTCACTTGGAATACTGCGCCCAGTTCTGGTCGCCGTACTATCGGAAGGATGTGGAGTCCTTGGAGAGAGTGCAGAGGAGGTTTACCAGGATGCTGCCTGGTATGGAAGGACTGTCTTATGAGGAACGATTAGATAGACTGGGGTTGTTTTCCCTTGAAAGACGTCGGCTTAGAGGGGATCTCATAGAGGTGTATAAGATTATAAGGGGTATAGATAGAGTAAATGGAGGTAAACTTTTTCCACCTTTAGAAATGGATAGGACGAGGGGTCATGGCCATAGGGTGAGGGGGGCTATGTATAGGACGAATATTAGAGGGCAGTTTTTCACACAAAGGGTAGTGGGGGTGTGGAATGCACTGCCGAGTAAGGTGGTGGGAGCAGGCACGCTGGGGCTGTTTAAGGGTCTCTTGGACAGCCACATGAGCGGTATGCAGATAGAGGGATATATTAGGACTGTTTAACTACGGCTTTTTTCCACAGGTAATTCGGTCCATACTTGACCAACATTGAGCATGCATTCGGCAGGTGGTGCGGGTACAGCTCTTGGATGTTGATTCATGGGTTGCCTGGTACCTCATGTCGTAAATGAGTGCTTTATGTGGACCATCTGAAGGGCACCATGACAGCTCAGAGACTATCGATGTGGCTGTGCAGACACTTGGAATTGGGCCGGTGTCTGCGGGAGTTTGCGCGTTCTCCCCGTGGTTGCGTGGGTTTTCTCCGGGCACTCCGGTTTCCTCCCACAACCCAAAAATTCGCTCTTAGGCTGATTGGGAAACAAATTGTCCCTATGGTGAGAATTTTCCATATTAGGAATAATATATATATTATTATATAGGAATATTAAAATAGGATAATGGATTTGCTACTATATAGTATGACGGCGGCGCGGGCTCGTTGGGCCGAAGGGCCTGTTTCCCGTGCTGTGTTGCTTAAAAAAAAATTAATCAAGATAAATTACCTGGACTGCTGTTGCAACAAGTTAGTGAGTTTCAAAGTTAGTTCACTGTGTGAAGGACTTTGGGATAAGATGACGAATAAATTAAACTAATATTATTTTTCTTCAAATTCCTTTACAAATTAAAATGTCATCTTTGACGATCAACAGCTGTTAGCTTTGGTACTTCGCTTCACAGCAAACGCTGGTGTTTTCTGTCTGGTCTCCAGCAGAGGTAGGATGTGCTTCATAGATCAGATTGCTTTCTTCAGGTTTACCAGGCAGATGAAGTGCCAGTAAAATGACAGGAGTTTTTGCAGTTTCTTTGTCTTATCAGCATCATGGGAATATCCTGTACATGATCTCAGCGTTATGTCATACCACTGATAACAGACAGCTGAAATAATCATTCAGAGTTTCTCAACTTCAGCAAGGCCAGGCACCTTCAACCAAACTTCAGCAAGGCCAGGCACCAGGCAGCAAATTTACTGATGCCACTGTCTCTGCCTGATTTGACTGACAGGATCTGTTGCATCTATTATTCATGATTCTTTATGCCTTTTTCAAACATATCTCAATTTTTATATAAAAGCAAATTATTGCAGATGCTGGAATCTGAAACCAAAAGAGAAAACGCTGGAAAATCTCAGCATGTCTGGCAGCATCTGTAAGGAGAGAAAAGGGCTGACGTTTTGAGTCCAGACGACATTTTATCAGAAAAGGCATGAGTTTTTTTTTATGCAGCAAGCTGTTATGATCCGGAATGCAAAGTCGGGGCGGGTGGAAAAACAGACTCTACAATAAATTTCACAAGGGAATAAAAACAGACAGACGATTACCATTCCCTTCTCCTCTTGTTTCATGAAATCTTTGACCTTTAATCTCTCCCAGATCTTCCTTTTTGCTCACCTCCCTATCCCCCATTTCAAGAACATAAAACCCATCACATTTCTACCACCCTTCAATTCCAAAGAAGTCATATTAGACTTCAAGTTTAGCACATGGTATTGGAGGTAATGTCTTGAGATGGATAGAAAGCTGGTTAGCAGATAAGAAGCAAACAGGTGGCATACATGTATGAGTCTTTCTTTGATTGGCATTCAGTGACTAGTGGGGTTCCTTGGGGATCTTGCCAGGTCCTCAACTATTCACTTTATTAATTAATGATATGGATGAGGGAATTGAATGCTATATCTCCAAATTTGCAAATGATACAAAGTTGGATGGGAGAGTGAGCCGTTAGCATGATTTGGACAGGCTGAATGTGTGGCATCTGCAATGGCAGATGCACTATAATGTGGATAAATATGAGGTTATCCTCTTTGGCAGCAATAATAGGAAGACAGATTATTACTTGAATGAATGTAAATTGAGAGAGGCAGATACTCAGCAAGACCTTGGTGTCCTCATGCATCAGTAGTTGAAAATAAGCACGCAGATACAGCAAACAGCGAAAAAGGCAAATGGTATGTTAACCTTCATAGCAGGAGGATTTCAGTATAGGGATAGGGAAGTTCAGCTGCAATTGTATAGGGCATTGGTGAGGCCACATCTGGAATACTGTGTGATGTCCTTATCTGAGGAAGGGTGTCAGAGAGAGTACAGCGAAGGTTTACCAGGCTGATTCCTGGGATGGCAGGTCTGTCATATGAGGAGAAACTAAGTCGGTTAGGATTATATTCACTGGCATTTAAAAAGATGAGAGGGGATCTCACACAAACTTATAAAATTCTAACAGAGTTAGACAGAGTAGATTAAAAAAAATATTCCTGATGGTGAAGGATTCCAGAACTAGGGTCATAGATTGAGGGAAGGGATAAACCTTTTAGAACTGAGGTGAGAAGAAATTTCTTCTCCCAGAGTGGCTAACATATGGAATTCATTACCACAGAATGTAACTGAGGTAAAACGTTGTCTGATTTCAGTAAGAAATTAGATATAGTTTTTGGAACTAGGGAGATTAAGGGATATAGGAGGAAGGAGGAATCAGGATATTGAATTCAATGATCAGCCATGATCAAAATGAATGGTGGAACAGGCTCGAAAAGCCAAATGACCTACTCCTGCTTCTAATTTCTATGACTTAAAACACAGAAAGAAATTTTCCTGTCCACGGGAATCATACCGGATGAGGGGGGGCAGACCATGCAAAGGTCCATCGGGCGGGATAGAGGGATATGGGCCAAATGCAGACAATTGGGATTAGCTTAGAGGTTTAAAAAAAAAGGGCAGTATGGACAAGTTGGGCCAAAGGGCCTGTTTCCATGCTATAAACCTCTATGACTCTGTATCATCATCATTGACAGTCACAGGTGAGGTGCCTGAAGTTTGGATGTTGATAAATGTTCTGCCTTTGTTTAAGAAGGGCTGCAGGGAAAAGCCTGGGAACTACAGGCCAGTGAGCCTAATGTTGTAGTGGGTAAGCTGTTAGAAGGTATTTTGAGAGATAGGATCTAAAATCATTAGAGAGGCAAGGATTGACTAGGGATAGACAGCATGGCTTGTGAGTGGAAAATCACATCTTACAAATTTGATTGAGTTTTTTTGAAGAGGTAACCAAGTAGGTAGCTGAAAGAGTGCAATCGATGTTGCCTAGATGGATTTTAGCAAGGCCTTTGACAAGGTACCACATGGTAGGTTGTTGCATAAGATTAAATTTCATGGGATCCAGGGTGAGGTAGTCAAATGAATCCAAAATTGGCTTGAGGACAGAAGATAGAGAGAAGATGGTTATAGAGGGTTGTTCTTTTAAAATGGAGGCCTGTGACCAGCAATGTGCCTCAGGGATCGCTGCCGGTCCACTGTTATTTGTCATTTATATTAATGATTTGAATGAGAATTTAGGAGACATGATTAATAAGTTTACAGATGACTCCGAGATTGGTGGCAGAGTGGACAGTGAAGAAGATTAGCTAGGATGGCAACAAGATCTTGATCAATTGGGCCAGTAGGCCGATGAATGGCAGATGGAGTTTAATTTAAATTGATGCAAGGTGATGCATTTTGATAGATCAAACCAGGGCAGGACTTACTCAGTTAATGATAGAGTAAGTCCTGCCCTGGTTTGAGATCTAGGGGTACAGGCTCATAGCTCCTTGAAAATGGAGTCATTGATGGACAGGGTGTGAAGAAAGCATTTGGCATGCTTGGTTTCATTGGTTAGAATACTGAATACAGGAATTGAGATATATTGTTGACATTGTACAAGGCACTAGTAAGGCCACACTTGGAAAACTATGTACAGTTCTGGCCACCTTATTATAGAAAGGATATTATTAAACTAGAAAGAGTGCAGCGAAGATTTATTAGGGATGTTACCGGACTTGATGGCTTGAATTATAAAAAGAGGCTGGATAGACTGGATTAAGTCTATAAAATAATGAGGGATGATGAGTGTCTGGGACAAGAGCAGAGGTGGTACAATTTTGTCTTCTAAAAAGCATTTAGACAGTTACATGAGTAAGATTGATATGGGGAGGGGTGGGGGGGGTGGAATTTGGGCTAAACGCGAGCAATTAGCTTAACTGGGCGGCACGGTGACAAGTTGGGCCACAGGGCCTGTTTCCATGCTGTAAACCTCCATGACTCTATCACCAATCATTGTGAGAAGCCTCATTCATACAGAAATCATTAATATCCAGTTTACCTTAATCAATAGACAGGAACTGGTTTAATATCTTAGCTAAGCGAGCAACAACATTCCCTTCATGCTGTCCGAGTACCCAGCTAAATTATGTACACGTATTGCGCAGTGGGGGGCAGGGGGGTTGAACTAATGATCCTCTGGCTTAGGGGCATAAGTCAGCAACGTACCAAGTTGACAGCTAAACGTTTTAATCCGTTGAAAGCGGATTAATTCCTAAATTGCGTAAAACAGTAGCAAAATCAAAATCACTTTGATTCCTCACAAATCCTATCGTACGGCTGCTTTATACAATTCTAATTTCATCATGGGTTGAAATCCTGCTTAGCAATGTTAATAATAGATGCATTAACTTACATATGGGATCTCTCTGACTGTCATTTAAAAAAAGCATTGACATGAGGAATTAACTTTCGTTATACAACATTGTTAAAATAATTAAATGTGAACCCTCAACGTTGCTAACTTAATCTGCACAAAGGACCTTTCCACTCGTCTCTTCCCTCTCACTCCTTGACCATCTAGATCACCACTTCACACCCGCCACATCCCTGCTCCTCAACTAAAGCCGCTCACCATCTCTTCCAATGGTGGCTTTCATCCCCCTTTCAGTCTCCCATTTGCTCCCACTTCCAAAGCCTTGCTGTGAGCCAGCTGAGAGGAGTGGTTGACAGGAAGGAACAGAGAGGGAGAGAGAAGATATAATTTATTCTGCCACATGTATTTGTAGACAGTGAAAAGTATTGTTTCTAACGTGCTATACAGACAAAGCATACCATTCATAGAGAAGGAAAGAAGAGAGTGCAGAACGTAGTGTTACAGTCATAGCTAGGGTGTAGGGAAAGATTAACTTAATGCAGGATAGGTCCATTCAGAAATCTAATGGCAGTAGAGAAGAAGCTGCTTTTGGGTTGATTGGTGCGTAACCTATTTCCGCAACGGACGAAGTTGGAAGAGAGAATGTCTGGGGTGCTTAGGGTTCTTATTATGCTGACTGCTTTGCCAATGCAACAGAAAGTGAGACAGAGTCAATGGATGGTTTGCATGATGGATTGGGCTACATTCATGACCTTTCATAGTTTCTTGTGGTCTTGGGCAGAGTAGGAGCCATACCAAGCTGTGATACAACCAGAAAGCATGCTTTCTACAGTGCATCTGTGAAAGTTAGTGAGAGTCATAGCGGACATGCCAAATTTCCTTTGTCTTCTGAGAAAGTAGAGGTATTGGTGGGAGGGCGGGGAGGGAAGTAGTTAGAGGCAGAGACATGAGAGAAGCGGCATGCAGGAGAAAGATAACAAGTGGGAAGGGATGACTGGTTGGTGACAGGGCTGGAGGCAAAATAAGTTTGGGCCGCAAAGTCCATATCGCTGGAATAGATAATCTTCACACAGAACTGTACACAAGAATTGTAAGAAAGTTGTACTGTTGCTTCAAGTATGAGGAGAGGTCTCTACTTGCAATTATACCAAAACGGCACTGATCAGGTCACACGGCACTACATAGGTCCTGGCACAAAACAACGCTAAAGCAGAAATCCTTACACTTACTGCACAAATCAGCCACATCCACATGTTAAACTGGAATGATGGTCAACAAGGAACTTAAAATGGAGACTTATAGCATAGCAATTCATAGCAAAGTTCCTGGCTCAGAATAAGGCTGCGTTTCAAAACCAAAAGTGGTGGCATCATCGGATGAATTTAATAATCTAATATTTGACATAATTCGGGAAGTGATCATCATATTTCTCCAGCAATACGTCACACTGTCTGCTTTGTTGATACATTAGTAAATACAGCTACATTTCTGAACAAAGAACAACAAACAAAGAACAAAGAACAAAACAGCACAGGAAACAGGCCCTTTGGCCCAACAAGGCCGCGCCGCCACCCCGATGTTCCTACCTCTACCCGTGATCCCTGTCTATGTTTATAGATCTATGGATTAAAAACCAAATTTGAGACAATTTAGGGAGAATTTGTTTTGCCAATTAGCCTAAGACCACATCTTTGGGATGTGGGAGGAAACCGGAGCACCCAGAGAAAATCCATGCAAGTACAGGAAGAATGTGCAAACTCCCACAGATACCGGCCCAAATCCCTGTATCTGCACGGCAACAGTGATAGTCACTGAGCTGTCATGTTGCCCATCAACTGGTCCATCCTAACTAATCTGGTAGTTTGGAATTAACTTTACTTAAGGCCATCCAACCTTCAAACTAACCAAATAAAGCAACAGTACAAGAGTCTGATTCCAGCTCATGTATTTAATTGGTATTCAAAGATCGCCACCTTCAGGCCTTTCCAATTGGAGCAGCCTCTGGATGAAGAATCAATTGGGCAAGGTTTTCTCTGAAATTGACCAAAGACAGTGGTGGCTTTTCCCGCCTTGAAGTGTGC
This sequence comes from Sphyrna mokarran, assembly GCA_024679065.1. Lineage (NCBI taxonomy): Eukaryota > Metazoa > Chordata > Chondrichthyes > Carcharhiniformes > Carcharhinidae > Sphyrna > Sphyrna mokarran. The sequence continues at coordinate 16,373,362 of JAGIQG010000036.1, forward strand.
GACTTTGAATAAAAGCAGGGCTTTGGAAATAACTCCTCAGAGGCTGGTGTTCCTTCACCAGATTCCCTTTATTTACAAAAATATCTCCACTCCTTAGAGATGGCACAGAGGTTAGCACTACTGCCTCACAGCACCATGGATCTGGGTTCGATTCCCAGCTTGGGTCACTATCTTTGTGGAGTTTCCACATTCTCCCTCCGAGTGCTCTAGTTTCCTCCAAAGATGTGCAGGTTAGGCACATCTTTGCAATAATGCTAAATTCTCACTCTGTGTACCTGAACAGGAATGTGGTGACTAGGGGATTTCACAGTAACTTCATTGCAGTGTTGATGTAAGCTTACTTGTGACACGAATAAATAAGCTTTGCCTCAGTTACAAAATCAGAATCCCAAGTGTCAGTAGCCCCGACATTCCTCATCATATACACAGGCGAGACTCTCCGACATGCAGAAAATCATTACCTCAATTAGGGATGTCATACTCTGAGAGTTCCACCTCATGGCCTCATTGAGGTCATTACAGTTTCCATGCCATATTGCTGGCAAGCAGCCTCTGATTCTCTTGCCCTGCTATCAACTCAGCAATTTGTTGATTCAGACGTCATTTTTAAAGGCTGCCCTAGCACACAGCAAGCGCAACAGGAAACAATCCTTTACCCAGGTGTACCTCCCGGAATCAATCTGGCATTGATCTGTCCCCACCTGAGCACTGTGCTCACCTGAGCTCCCCTGGGAGTACCTCCTGCTAGGTACACACCTTCTGAGACCTGCTATGCTCTGCAGCATTATGATTCTTTTGCTAGGGGTCTGATTCCAGCTCATGAGCCTGATAATGAGATGCTAATTTATTACAATTAGGTTCTCGCCATTGAACGGCAGAAAGTGGCGGAGGGAGGGGACATTTGTTTGCCACTTTTGCATGACGTGAAAGCCTTTGGCTTTCTGACAATATTTACTGCTCTGATTGCCCCCGTGACGTGAGCAGGAACAGAAAATCCCAACCAAAATGTTTAAACATCTTTTAAGCGTCCATACCTGTAAAGTTAACACCTGATCTCTCCGCAACTCCTGCCTTACAGATTGTTAGATATTGACAGAGAATAGAATCGCTACAGCATAGAAGGAGGCCATTCAGCCCATCGAGCCTGAACTGGACACAATCCCACTCAGGCCCTATCCCCATAGCCCCACATATTTACCTTGCTAATCAGGGGACAATTTAACATGGCTAATTCACCTAACCCACACATCTTTGGACTGTGGTAGGAAATCAGAGCACCTAAAGGAAACCCACACAGACACGGGGAGAACGTGTGGACTCCACACATAATCTCTTTTTAATCAAAACAATCTTTGGTTACTTTTTTTTGGAAGCGGGGAGTTCAGTGCAGAATAACACCAGGGCAGAAAGAATAAGAGAAAAGAACAAGGTGAATCATTAACTGGGGCAGGAATGATGTGAAGAATGCTACAAACTTGAATTTCCTGTTATGGAGGGGGAACTGAATCAGAACTCCTGCTTCTGGTCACAATACCTGCATTGGAATTTTGGGTGCATGTCGGTTAAAGTCAGGCTTGGATTAGTCTGTCATAGTGCTCAGCATTAAAGACCAGTTATTAATAAAATGGTTACTTAGATATGAAACTGTACCTTAGTAAGGAAGGCAATGTTCTCAGGAGAAAACTGGGACAAGGCTGGAGATGCCACTTTAATGTTTCACAAAAGTTTGCAGCTAGTTAAATAAATCATGATGACTTTAAAACTTCTGTATGTCATCAACATTTTGATTGTTTGAAATGGCTAAAGAGCTCAGATAATCAGCACGACTTGGAACCGTTAAGCCTGAAAAAATCATGTCACAAAACCCTACAGTGCAGAAGGAAGGCATTTGGTCCATCAAATCTTCAACTGCAATAATCCCATCCATCCCCCCATCCCCGTAATCCAATGTATTTACTTTGCTAGTCCTCTTGATACTAAAGAGTAATTTAACATGGCCAATCCACCTAACCCACTCATCTTTGGAGAGTGGGAGGAAACTGGACAAACGCATGCAGACATACAGAGAAGTGCAAACTTCACACAGAAAGTGACCCAAGCTAGGAATCGAAGGTCCTTGAGGCTATGAGGCAGCAGTGCTAACCACTGTGTCAACATGCCAGCCAAGTCAAGCAAGATTCACTCATTTTCTTAATTTACTCACTGTAGGTAGAATTACTCAACCTTGCTAGTCCATTTACTCAACTTCAAATATTGCTTGCACTTATTCGAGAGTAACTGTTCCTGCAACTGAGTCAGGCTTCTGCTGCAAGTATTAAAATCTAATCCTGACACCTGGATTGCAGCTGTGTTGCTGCCCGTGACAAGTTCCTTTCCCTGAAGTGCATTATCAAACCCAATCGAGATACTCCAAACAATCTGGCAGTTTATGATCACTCCCTTCCCGGAACAGTATCATATTGCACCAAGTTGCCATGACGAAATTTGAACAGTAGTGCACTTTTCCATAAATTTTAGGACTTCAACGTTGGGAAGGCTGAATATTAAAAACATATATTTTTCCGAGGTAAAAGCTGAACAGCATGGTGAAGCACTTGTGGTTAGCACTCAGAGATTCAGGTTTGATTCTCAACTTGGGTCTGGGAAGGGATGTCTACATGTTCTCCCTGTGCCTGCAAGGGTTTCCTCTGGGTGCTCCAGTTTCCTCCCAAAGCCCAAAAGACGTGCTGGTTAGGTGTACTGGCCATGCTAAATTCTCCTTCAGCGTACCCAAACTGGTGCTGGAGTATGGCAGTTAGGAGATTTTCACTGTAACTTCATTACAGTGTCAATGTAAGTCTACCAGTGACTAAGATTAGCAATCTGTAACTGGTGGTGTGCTTCACGGGTCAGTGTTTGGGGCCACAATTGTTTACAATTTACATTGATGATTTGGCATTGGGAATCAAGTATAGTGTATCAGAGTTCACAGACAACACTAAGATGAGTGGTAGAGCAAAGTGCAGAGGACACTGAAAGGCTGCAGAGGGATATAGATAGTTAAAGTGAGTGAGAAAGGGTCTGGCAGATAGAAAATGATTTTGGTAGATGTGAGGTTGTCTATTTTAGTGGAATGCTGGCAAGATGGACTATTATTTAAATGGTAAAAGATTGCTGCGCAGAGGGACCTGGATGCCCTTGTGCATGAATCGCAAAGGGTTAGTTTACAGGTGCAGCAGTATTCGAGAAGGCAGATGGAAGGATGAAAGGTAAGGGCAGAGGGTTATGTTGCAGCTGTATAAAGTGATGGTGAGGCCACTCCTGGAGCAATGGGGGTGTACAGTTTTGGTGTCCTTACTTGAGAAAGAATATACTGGCACTGGATCCAGAGGAGATTCACTAGTTTGATTCCAGAGTTGAGAGGCTTTTGAGGAGAGACCAAGTAGACTGGGATTATACTCATTGGAACTCAGGAGGATGAGGAGAGATCTTATAGAAACATATAAAATTATGAAGGAAATAGATAAGATAGAAACAGGAAAATTGTTTCCACTGGCGAGTGAAACTAGAATTAGGGAGCATGATGTTAAAATAGGGGAGAGCAGATTTAGGACTGAGTTGAGGGGGAACTTCAGCACACAAAGATTTGTGAATCTGTGGAATTCCCTGCTACTGAAACTGTTGAGGTTACCTGATTGAATATTTTTAAGGCAAGGATAGATAGATTTTTGAACAGTAAAGGAATGAATATGGTGAACGGGCAGGTAAGTGGTGCTGAGTTGACAAAAAGATCAATCTAACTGAATGGCAGAGCAGCTCGAGGGGCCGAATGGCCTACTCCTGCTCTAATGTTCTCACAATTGCATTGTGTTAATGAATTATATGGAAATTTATATAGATTTTAAAAACATATATTATGTTGAGAACCTTTGTGTCTACCTTGAAAATAATTGGAATAAGTTAGTTAGTTAGTCAGTCAGCATAGGTACATCGCTCAGGTTGTCCACATCTCCAACTGGCCCGCTCGCGCGCCACCCTTCCAGCGTTGCCACGGCGACAGGTGGGGGCGTGGCGCACGAGGGCGCGGTTTGGGACAGTGGGCGGAGTCTCACACGGAGGGTCACGTGGCTTCGCCAGCACGGCCGCCCCCTCCCCCCGCAGGTAACGTCCAGCCCGCCCATCGCCCTTCTTAACGTCGCCATGGCGACGGGTGGGGGTGGGCGTGGTTTGAGCGGTGCGCCGCGTGGTGTGGGTCACGTGACTTCCCCGGCCCGATCTTCCGCTCGCCCTTGCCGTAGCGTTGCCATGGCGACGGGGGCGTGGCTCACTTGGTTCGGCCCTCGTCCCGCCCCTCCATTCGCTCGCGCGTCCCTAGCAACAGAGCCGGTTGCCCGGGAGGGGGAGGAGCGCTCACTGTATTCCGGCCGCCCGGTAGGGTGTGTGTCTGTGAGGGGGGACAATGGCGTGAGTGACACCCCCGTTCCCCCTCCTCGGGTCAATGTTGAATCAGGAGAGGTTCAAGGCCCTGAGCCTGGTGGTGGGGGCCGTGGTCGGCGTGGCCTCGGGCTTCCTGGGCATCTACTGCTTCTGGCGAAATCACAAGAGCCGCCTGGTGCTGGAGGGCCTGGGCCGAGAGGGGGCTCTCCAGCCCCAGGCCCAGCCCCAGCCCCAGGCCCCGGCCTCGCCGGCCAACGGGCCCAGCGAGGAGCAGCTGGAGATACGCTGGCACCTGGACTCCATCCAGAGCTGCCTTGACGGCCTGAAGATCGAGGTGTCCTCCCTCAAGGAGTGCATCCAGTCCATTGTGGAGAAGCAGAGCGGCCTGAGGAAACCCAAGAGCTCCCGCAAGAAGAAGAGGCGATACGAGTTCAAGAGGGACAGCGACGACTCCACCGAGTCCGTCTCCATCTACTTCACAGCGAACGCGGGCAAAGCCTCAGACAGCGAGAGTGAGGCAGGGTCAGTTACAGATGTTGCTGCAGGAGGGCTGGGGGGACATCCCTCCCAACATTCACCTTATTCACTGTGCCTCTTGGGGCTCTAGAGGAGGATGAGGGCTATGTGGACATCCCTCTGCTGCCTGCCAACATCCACCTTATTCATTGTGTCTTGGGGCTCCAGAGAAGGATTAGGGATGTGGGGACCCTCTGCTGCCTCCCAACATCCATCTAATTCACTATGTGGTTTCATCTCCTCCATGAGAGGAGATAATGGCCTAGTGGCGTTACTGCTAGACCATTAATCCAGAAACTCAGTTAATGTTCAGACCTAGGTTTAAATCCTGCCATGACAGCCAGTGAAATTTGAATTAAATAAAAAACTTTATTTAATTCAATTAAGAATCTACTGATAACTGTGAAACTGTTGTTAGAAAAACCCACCTGGTTCATAATGTCCTTTAGGGAAGGGAATCTGCTGTCCTTACCTGGTCTGGCCTACATGTGACTCCAGAGCCACAGCAATGGTCTCCAGGTGCAACTAGGGATGGGCAATGAATGCTGGACAACCAGAGACACCCATGTCCCAGGAATGACTTTTTTAAAAACCTGCATTGTAATTGTAATCTTAGACTCCCTCCTCCATTGCTCCACATGATGTGGTAATGATCTACCCAGTATTTCTCCTCCCCCATGTGTTTTCCTCTTTGGTTGCTCTCAATATGATGTGGTAATGAACCACCCAAGGATGGGTCCTCTCCTCATTTTGCCATACCTTGCCATCCCCCTTCCCACACTTTCCTCTCTGTTGCTCATCAGGATTGGAGCAATGTAATTAGGGGAAAGGAAAATGCAAGGTGCTTTCTTCATGTGTATCTCTTAGGCACACGAGTCCTCATGGAAAAGATCCTCCTTCCACCTGTCAAACAGCCATTATCCCTTAAAGTTTGAGCCCATCCCTATCACCGTTGAAAATTTGTTGATTGAGAATTGTGGCTCATTATCCTGAGCATGGGACCTTTGTCTGGGCCTGGCGTGACTTGCAATGGTCAGGGTTGACCATACTCCTCAGGTCTCTAATGATCTTGTTACTTCCATTCAGATATGTACAGCTGTGTGAAACAGCAGATCTGGCAGTATCTGTGCAGAGGGGAACACTTATCCTTTCAGCTCTGTGGCCTTTTGTCAGAACTTGGATTTTAGATCAAATCACTCCATTTAGTTGATAAGTATATGGAAGAGAAGGGAATGGTTTAGTTTGGAGGGGCAATGCTTTTTATATTGGTCGGCGCAACATCGAAGGCCGAAGGGCCTGTTCTGTGCTGTTATGTTCTATAATAACACATGGATTCCCATGGTTCATAAAGGTGGTTTATTAATTGTCTTCACAGGGCTAATAGGGATGGATAGTAAATGCAACCTTGACAGTGAGCTACAGTCCAAGAGCAAATTTTAAAAAATAGGAAGTATTAGAAATATAATGGGCATGGAGCAACTGAAATTGAGGATAGGGAAAAAAAGACAAGAAGGGAAGGTCTGAGATCTAGTTGAGCACTTAAATGACAAAAGCTTCCTGGTAAAAGATCAAAGGGAATGGTAATGGAACAAGGAACTAAATAAATGATGCACCCAGAGAAGGTGTGACCAGCAAGGTCCTGAACAGCTGAGAATAGGAAATAAAGTAAAGCAGATCTACAAAGAAAAAAATAAAATAGGTCAGTGATTCAAGATTGGCTCCTCGCTCTTCCAGCAAAGGCATCCACAGTCACACAGACTTTAAATGATCCAAATACAAGCTGATCATTGAGTTGAAGAATTACATGTTTCCAGGATCTTATAAAGGATCAGACATATTTAGTGATCATTATTTGGTAATAGAGAAGATTAAGGTGAAGAGACAGAAGACTCAATCAAAAACATTGAAGAGATATCACCAGCAAGAAAATTCCTTAGTTGCCACACTCCAGAGCCTGAAGGAGAATTTAGCATGGCCAATGCACTTAATCAAGTTTCGGACTGTGGAAGGAAACCCACGCAGACACGAGAAGAACATGCAAACTCCACACAGACAGTGATCCAAACCGGGAATCGAACCCAGGTCCCTGGTGTTGAGGCAGCAATGCTAACCACGAAAGGATACAGCAATTGTGAAGATCTGAGTTCCAGGTGCTGTGTTGGGACAGAGGATGGTTATAGCCTGTCTCTTCATCAGGTGACTGGGAGTTCTGATTGTAAAAAGGACACGGGTAAAAGGAAATCAACCAAGGATAATTTTGATTGAAATGGATCTGTGATGGTCAACTTAAAGATTTGGTTTGGCTGATATTGCTGCCCTATCAGCGCTCAAATATCAATCAGGTTGAGAGAGTGGGGATTCACCATGAACATCAAGAAAACAAAAAAAGGTTGCAAGTAACCTCCAACAAGCAATAGATGTTTACACCAATCAAACCTGTCATGGTGGAGAACTTCACCTATTTGGGCAGTTCCATTTATTTGCAGGGAGCCATACTCAAAGAGCTCAATATAAAAATAGGCAAAACCGTTTCCAACCATGAGGAAGATTTGGAAAAGTATAAAGATTTCCATGAAAACAAAACTCAGATTCTATTGTCCAATTCATACCACTTTCTTATATGAAACTTGGAACCTGGCACTTGTCTGCCCAATCCACCAATATATCTATGTCCTTTTGAAGTTCATTATTGTCCTCATCACAGTTGACAATGTTTCCAATCTTCGTGTTATCTGCTGATGTTGAAATCATGCCCTGCACACCATAGTCTCGATTATTAATACATGTCAGAAAGAGCAAAGATCCTAACACTCACCAACCCTATTCCATCTCCAGGGAATTGCACTAGAACAGACCTCCTTTAAACCTGAAAACAACTCTTTATCACTGCTGTTTTTTGGCACTCAGTCAATTTCTTATCGAAGTGCCTACTTTTTCTTTTATTCCATGAGCTAGAATCTTGTTTATAAATTGTTGTGTGGTGCTGCCTCAAATGCCTTTTGAAAATTTTTACACACCAAATCAATGGTGTCGCCCTTATCAGTCTTCTCTGTTATCTCTTCAAAAAACTCCAAGTTAAACATAATTTTCCCTTAATGAATCCATTTGAATTTGCAAGTGCCAGGAGTTTAAATTGAGTTTAAGATTCCTTTAAATACCTTTATTAGTGGCTCAAGTAGGCTTACATTAATATTGCAATGAAGTTACTGTGAAAATCCTCATTCCGGCTCCTGTTTGGGTATACTGAGGGTGAATTTAGCATGGCGGATGCATTTAACCAGCATGTCGCTCGGACTGTGGGAGGAAACTACTAGCTCAGTTTTCTGACTTAGGATTTGAAATCATGACTTCCTGACTCAGCTAAAAGCATGCTACCAACTGTGCCATGACTGACACCCCTATGTCCATGTACATTACATCATTGCCCTCATCAACTTCTCTATTACCTGTTCAGAAAGCTCCATGTTAGTTAAATGCAATTTTCCCTTAAGAAATCCATGCTGGCTTTCTTTAATTTGTAATGTGGCTATTAGCTTTGCCCTAAATTTTGTTTCTGGAAGTTTCCTCACCACCTAAGTTAAACTGACTGCTCTGACATTGTTGGCTTTATTTTTACAGGCTTTTCTGAACAAGGGTATAATGTTTGCAATTTGCCAGTCCTCTGGCACCACCCTGGAGTCTTAAGAAAATCTGAAAAATTATGGTCTGTGCCACTGCAATTTTCACACTCACTTCCTTCGGCATTCTTAGATGCATCTTATCCAATCCAGTTCCCTATCGGCTTTATAGATATCCTATTTAATACCACCCCTTTTTATCAATTTTAAACCCTTCTAGTGGCTGAAATTTCCTCTTTAGTCTTTAACTATGACCAGTGTAGCATCTTCCTTGATAAAAACAGATGCAAAGTATTCATTTATTACCCCAAGTATGCCCTCTGCCTCCAGTATAAATCCCATTTTTGGTCCCTAATCAGCTCTACTTTTATCATCTGTTTACCATCTATATGCTTATAGAAAACTTTGGGACTTAGGTTGGCTGCCAGTACTCCCTCATTGCTTCTCTTATTTGTTTTTTTCAATGAATTAATATTCAGCCTGTTCCTCCTGACATCTAACAAGGACAGACTTTTTCTTCTTTATCTTAATTGCCACGTCGTTTGTCATCCAGCAAGCTCTAGTTTTGTTTGCCCTATCTTTCCCTTACGCAAGACTATATCTTGACTGTGCCTGAAATGCATCATTTTTAAAAGTAGCCTATTGTTCAGCTCATTTTTTTTTCTGCTAACCATTAGCTTAATTTATTCAACCTGTTCTTACCCTATTTTTACCTAAGAAAACACTCAGAACTGCCTCCAATTTCATCCATTTATAAAGACAACTCAATTGGCTTTTCCATATCACTTTACATTTGGGATCACAGCCCGCCCATCAGTTCATGCACTGGGTGATCCAACATGAACTGGCAACAGACTATGGGTAGAAATCTCCAGCTGGTCAAAAGAAGCCAGCACGACATTAGAACATTGGCTGTGGTAGGAGAAAATGGAGTGAATTATGTCCCCATACATCTAGATGCACTTAAGTCTATGAAAAGTCAGAAGTTATGATCTAAAATAATTGAATGCAGTGTCAATTCCAGGCAGCTGTAAAGAGCTCAATGGAAAGATGAGGTGCTGCTGCTTAACTTTGTGTTGAATTTCACTGGAATGCCTCAGGAGGCTGAGGACAAAAAGGTCTGACTGGAAGCAAAGTGGAGAATTAAAATGTCAAGTGACAGGAAACTTGGTCGAATTTGTGGACCAAAAGGAAATGTCCTGTAAATGGGTCGCCTAGTCTAAGTTTGGCCTCCCCAATTCAGAGTACACCCCATTGTGAGAAGCAAATTCGATGTGCTAAGTTGAGAGAAATGCAAGCAAATCACTGTCTCAGCTGGAAGGAGTATTTAGGACCTTGGATGATGAAAAGGGAAGAGGTAAAAGGCACGTATTGCATCTCCTGCACTTGCATGGAAAGGTAAGAAAAAGAGAGGTGTTGGGAATGACTAAGGAGTGGAACAAAATATCACAGAGGAAACAGTCACTTTAGAATGCTAAAAATATATGGGAGGGCGAGATGTATTTAATGGCATCATACTTGACATGATGGAAATGGTGGAGGCTGATCCACTGAATACAAAGGCAGATGGGGTGGAACTTTAGGACAAGGAAAACCTTATTGTATGGGTTGGTAGTAATGAGAGCAGAAATGGTTGAAGGCCTTGTCAACCATGTTTAAGGATGGTGGGGTAGGTTGGGATGTTTCCAATTGAGGAAACACAACAGAGTGGTTACAGGAAATAAGTGAGGAGGTGTAGTCAAGGTAACTGGGAGTTGAGAGATTTATAGTGAGTATTAGTTGTAGGCTATCCTTATAAGTAATAGCCTAGGGATGAAAAAATTCAAGATAGGTGGAGGCATATCTGAATCTTCTGAACTCTGTCACGTTAGAAGTTTCCAGTTCTGTCGGTAGCTCCTTTTCACCACAGGCAGCCATTTTTCACTCTACTTTTCTTTAAATACAAATGGCAGCTATTTAAAATCCTGCCATTCACAATGCCTCTCAACACATTTTCTGACTCTTAGCCCGTTACCACTCCTTTTGCCTTGAATCATTTGATTTGTGGTGGCACAATGGTTAGCACTGCAATCTCACAGCTTTAAGGACCCAACTTTGGATGATTGGAGTTTGCACGTTTTCCCCATTTCTGCGTGGGTTTCCTCTGAGTACTCTAGTGTCCTCAGTTCAAAGATGTGTTGGTTAGGTAGATTAATCATGCTAAATGCACAAACATAGGGTGGAGGAGAGGGACAGGGTGGGAAGCTTTATCGGAGAGTCAGTGCAGACCTGATGGGCCAAATGGCCTCCTCCTGCACTGTATGTATTCTATTTAATCTCTCCTGCCTTCTACCTGATCACAGACCTCCCTTTATATCCTTTTCCCAACCACTACCTGACCTGCTCACCATGCTTCTTTGCTCAAATCTTTTTACATTTTGAACTATCCCAGTTCTAATTAAAGGTCACAAACCTCAAAAGTTGGGCAGAATTTGATACTTTTTTTAATGCCCAATTAAGGGTCTCAACATCATACACATGCATATGCTAGCACGTGTGTGTGTGCCCACGTGTCTCTATGTCCACCTATACCTCCTAACTTTGAGTTTGCATGTTTCTTGGATATGTGCACACGTTTCTATATGCACCTGTGTAGATGTATTTAAGCATCAATGTGTATATAATTTCGTATGTATATGCATATATTTAAGTATTTAACTACGTAAGGCATGTATATTCTTATAGAATTCTCACAACACCAGGTTAAAGTCCAACAGTTTATCTAAAATCATGAGCTTCATCAGGTGAAAGAGCAGCTCTCCCAAAGCTCGTGATTTCTGATAAACCTATTGGAAATTAACCTAGTGTTGTGAGACTTTTTACTGTACCCACCCCAGTCCAATGCTGGCATCGCATATACATATAGGTAGGTATATATGCATGTAATTGCTTTGAAAGAACATTTTACCCAGGCCCTATCCCTGTAAACTCACATATTTACCTCAAAATTCCACTAACCTACACATCTTGGGACACTAAGGGACAATTTAGCATGGCCAGTCAACCTAACCTGCACATCTTTGGATTGTGGGTGGAAACTAGAGCACCTGGAGGAAACCCACACAGACATGGAGAGAACATGCAAACTCCACACAGAGAGTGAACCTAGACTAGAATCAAACCAGGGTCCCTGGCACTGTGAGGCAGCAGTGCTAAGCACTGTGATTAGATGTGTAAGAAAAGAACTCCAGCAAGACTAAATCAATATTTCAGAACTGCACAGGACAAGACAGCACCAATATAAAGCTTTCAGTTGGTCAGTGACAATGTCCAGGAGACCTGAAATAAAAATTAAGGACAGGAGCCATGAAGACAAACAGTTAACATTTTGATTGCAATATGATTCCAGCAGTTTGTCTTTATTTCAGATCCCCAGCGTCAGCAGTATTTTGCTTTTTAAGTCCAGCAGATTGTAAGTTAATGATAATTCTTTGTCTTTCATATTGTGAGAAGGAGCCTGATAGGTATTTTTATTCCCAGAGTATTAAATGCAATTGGCTTTATGTAAGGTTTGAAAGTAAGAAATTGTGTTTCCTTTGCAACCCACAGACAAATAGAAATCCCGGCACCATTAGACCATTCCATGCTTGCTTTTGAATCATTCACAGATGGAAGGACTGGGCTCGATGCTGAGTCTCCATTTCTTCAATATCAGCCAACAGCTGGGTAATAAAATTGAACTTAATGTTATTCTGCCCTTTTCCTCAATCACTTTTATTATACAACATGTGTAAAGGACTGTTGTCAAGAGACCCGTACAATGCTCAAATAAGATTTCTTATTTGTTACTTTTTTAATTGTTCGACAGAAGCTAAAGAGTCACCAGGCAATGCTGAGCAGATAATGAGCCATAGATTTAAAAATCTACTAGAAATAAGATACTTCTAAGAAACTGAAGTGATTGCATGCCATCATACTATCCTTGGTGGACTGAGTTGTCGTGAGGCCAAGTGTGGTGACCAAGTGGTCATTCTTCATTGTGAGCCAGATACTAGAACATGGAACATTACAGCGCAGTACAGGCCCTTCGGCCCTCGATGTTGCGCTGACCAATGTAACCAATTTTATGAGCCTCTATCCTAAACTATTCCAATATTATCCATATGCCTATCCACTGCCCATTTGAACACCCTTAAACTTAATGAGTCCACAACTGCTGCAGGCAGGGCTTCCATGCCCTTCCTACCCTCTGAGTAAAGAACCCACCTCTAGTATCTGTCCTATAACTACCACACCTTAATTTAAAGCTATGTCCCCTCGTGTTATCCATCTCCATCCGAGGAAGAAGGCTCTCACTACCACCCTATCTAACCCTCTGATCATCTTATATGTATCAATTAAGTCACCTCTTAGCCACCTTCTCTCTAATGAAAATAACTTCAAGTCCCTTAGCTTTTCCTCATAAGACCTACCCGTGATACCAGGCAGCATCCTGGTAAACCTCCTCTGCACCCTTTCCAATGCCTCCACATCTTTCTTATAATGTGGCGACCAAAACTGTACACAATACTCCAAGTGTTGCCGCACCAGAGTTTTGTATAGTTGCAACATAACATCTTGGCTCCGAAATTCAATCCCTCTACCAATAAAAACTAACACACTATACGCCTTCTTAACAACCTTATCAACTTGAATACCAACTGATACTGATGGTTATTATGCTGTAGAGGCTGATGTAGCTCCTTTTCTAATCTTCCTTATGCACTTTTCAACAGCAATTACTCAATAACACTAGGGAACAGAATCTTTCTTTCTCAGAGGTTTGCTCTCCATTGTACAGTGTTGAGATTACTTGTAGCATTGCCCCAGCTCATAATAATTGAGCCAGTGCATGAGGGGTTTAGATATAGTAAATAAGGAGAAATGTTTTCCAGTGTCTGAAGAGTCGATAACTTGACGGCACAGACTCGAGCAAGGGAACCAGAAGCGATGCAAGGAAAAGCTTTTCGTGGCAAAAAGTGGTTAGGATTTAGAATGGATTGTTTGAGTGGTGGATAGAGATTCAATAGTCACCTTCAAAAGGGAAATGGATAAATAATTACAGAGGGAAGAATTACGTGGGTGTAAGAAAACATTAGGGAGTGGAGCTAAGTGACTTGCTCTTTGAGTGAGCTGGATGGGCTTTGATTGGCCTCAATAGCCTCCTATCCTATGATCTATAAGGCAAGAAAGCAACCTATATACTGTTACACATTCTGACAATTTAATCACTATCCTTATAGTTAGTCATTCCTATTGATAAATGTTCATGTTTTTGTGAACTGATTTTCAGTTTTTCAAGTAGCTGATCAGATTCATAGAATCTTAGAATCTTTGCAGTGTAGAAGGGAAGCCATTTGGCCCATTGGGTCTGACCCCTCCCAGGCCTTATCCTGGGGGTAATGTCACATATTAACCCGCTAATCCCTCTAATCTACACACCCTGGGACACTAAGAGGCAATTTAGCATAGCCAGTAAGGCTAGCCAGCACATCTTTGGACTGTGGGAGGAAACCAGAGCACCTGAGGGAAAGCTGGCTGCTGAGCTTCAAGGGCACCATTGTGCAGGAGCCTCGAACTCCCACTGCTCTGGGAGGTTATCCTGCCATCCCAGAACACTCCAATTGGATCAATGATTTGATATCCTGAATGCCCTGATTTACAAAACCAATACCCAACGCTCTTTCCCCCCATCACCTTGCTCCTTTTTGTTAATGTGCATTTTTAGATCCTTCGGCGCACACACACACATTTATCAATTAGCTTGTACTTCCCCTCTGTGTTGTTCCACCCAAAGTACATCACCCTTCTCCGTATGATATTGTGACTGTCACATATCTGCCCATCTCAGTCCATCCCATTCTCTTGTAGACTGCTAGAATCCATGGACTTTGAAATTGGTGCTCTCTACACCAACTCCAGGTCAACAAAAAGAACAGTTCTAACATCATTTCCTGGACAACTTCAGTGCATGCTTCGCTCTAATCAGAAAAACATTTCTGTGTTCAGCTCATGTTGATAAGTAGAACCCAAGAGCCCAAGACTGTCTAGTCACCTTGAGCCCCATCTAAATATGTTGATTCTTATTGTTTAAAGTTTTGATCACATTTTCATGTCAACATTTCACATTGAATTTTTCCATTGACCATTGCATTGGATTCTAAATGGTTCCATTTATGTTTCCAAGTTTCTAAAGTTTGTCTTCCAGTTCCATTGCCACCTCACACTGACCTTCAGGCAACACCACGGAAATTTATAAGATGCTGTACATTTATTTTCAGTTATGCCTCAGCACTTACTGACACTGAGGCGGAGAAGGATGAGGAAGAGGACGGCAATTTAGTGCAGATTCTCGATTTTTCCCCATCGCTGGAAAGAGAATCAGAGACTGAGGCTTTGCAATGCTTGCTATTGTCAGAAGTAGATCAGAGTGAAATGAGTGCCCTACTGGAAGAAGTTGACAGGTTACATGGTGGAAGTAAAGAGGAACAGGAACAAGGATTCAAAGTCCTATTAGACAATAAAAATAAGGTAAAATTAATGCAAATCTTTGTTGCACAATTATAACTGAAGCAGACTAACTTGCAATAATGTAGAAAAATTACATGAAACAGTGTGCTGGATAAATGTCTTTAGAATTATCATTTTAGCCCTAATTCTTGTAATTTAGTTGTGCAGTTACATAGTGGTAAAGTTGCTAAAATGGTAATCCAGAGGTTTGCACTAATGTTTTGAAGACATGAGTTCAAATCCAATCATGGATGTTGGGAAATAGCAAATAAATTAAACAAATTTGAAATAAAAACCTGGTAATAATAACTATGAAGTAATTGGGTTATTGTAAAAAGCCATCCGGTTCATGAATGTCTTTTAAGGAATAAAATCTGTTGTTCTTATCTGGCCTCGACCTCTGAAATTTCTTAATAAGCCACGCAGTTATGCTGAAGAAGGTGACTCACCACCACCTTCTCCAAGGCAATTAGAAATGCGAGCATGTTCCAGTGATACAGTGGGTAGTGCCTCTGTCTCTGGGCCAATAGCTTGGGTCCGAATCCTACCCTAGAACTTGATGGCCAAACTGGCAATCAGCTAGCAACCTATCCCAGGAAATTCTAGCCATGAGAATATACATGATGAATATAATAAGTGCTATCCTTCCCATCTCTACCCTGCTGCTTATATATTGCCCGACTAATAAATTTTTTCTTGAGATTGTAGAGATTAACAGCGTTTTAAAATATGCTCCCTTATAGCACATACACGACATATTACAATAATATGCATGTTCGAGAGTACTTCAAAAATCATCAAAATAAAAAAAAACTTGTACTTATGTAGTGCCTTCAACATAATAAAATATTCAAAGGTGCAAAAGTAAAATGGGAAAGGTGGCCAAACCATGGCTTACAAGGGAAATTAGAAATAGTATCAGATGCAACAAACAGGCATATGGATTGGCCAGAAAAAGACAGCAGACATGAGGATTGGGAGCATTTTAGAATTTAGCAAAGGAAGACCAAGGAGTTGATTAAGAAAGGAAAAGTAGAGTATTCAAGTAAGCTTGTAGGAAATATAAACAAAGGAGACTATAATGGCATAAAGAGGAGTTGGCTAAGGTAGACTGGGAGCAAAGACTTTATAGTGGGACAATTGAGAAACAGTGGAGGACTTTCACAGTGCTCAATAAAAGTATATTCCAGTGTAAAGGAAGACTGTAGGAAGAGGACTAATCAGCCATGGGAATCTAAGGAAATAAAGGAGGGTATCAAGTTGAAAGAAAATGCATACAAAGTGGCAAAGTGGAGAGAGAGAAAGAGAAGAACCCTTGTTCAAGAACACAAACTCACCCCCAAATCCCCTCTGCCCAAAGAGCTGTGGCTCCAGGATTGGCCTGCTGAGTCATCCATGGTTGCACAAATCATGAAGCCTGGCAAATGTCATCCCCATTTTGAGCCACTGTTGATGATGACAATATAAAGGATCTGGTTGGCACCATTTCATAGAAGAGTAAGAGTGGCCTGGAAACCTGACCAATATTCATCCCTTACTCACTAAAAGAAACCAGGCTACCCAGTCATTGTCATGTTGCTGTTTGTGCTTTTTGCTGTATGCATGCTGAATGTGGCTCTTCCTATATTACAACACTTAAAACGCTTTTGTAATGAGGTTGAAGAGATGGTCTGAGGTTGTGAAGAATGAATATAAATGCAAGTCCTTGTACTTTCTTTAAATTGCAATTTTTTAATATATTACCAAAGTTAACCTCACCAAGCCATTATCTTAAAGTAATTCTCTTATGATTTACAGTATGGTAAACGAAGAGAGTTTTGTTGGCGGATGATTCGTGCCTACAGTGACATGACTCAGCTGACAGAAGATAAAGAAACACAGAAATGCTACGCTTTGGCTGGTAAGACCTTTACTCTTGAAACCCTAAACTCCCTAATTCTAGCTGCTTGAACAGCACCGACTTTAATTTTGCACCTTCAGCAGCCATGCTTCCAATCACGTCGGCCTCAATTCCGCCCACAAACCTCTCCACTTTTGATTGTTTTCTAAACGATGACCACACTCCATTATTCTGAACCCACCTATTATTCTATATTATATCCCTAAGTTCACTCTGAATGTGCCGATTATTGTACATTATATCCCTAAGTTCACTCTGAACCCTCTGGTTATTCTAGATTATATCCCTGAGTTCTTATGTGATTTTGTTATTTTTTCTTCATTCTTTGCAGGAAGAGATGAAGCAACTGCCAGTCTGCAGGACCATGGAGACAAAATAGAATGCCAAATATGGTATGGATTTATTCCTTCCTTACCTGTCCCAAATTAACCTAGAGGTCAATCAAACAACTACAGTGAGGCTTCCTGATGCCTTGGGATTATTATTCTGACCTGAGAAACAAACCATGTGAGGGCAAATCAGAAAATGGGTCTTAAACTTTGGAAGAAATAACTCTGCTTGCTAATTGTAGCAAAGCTATGAAACACTCCGGCCCATGCTTTTCTGCCAAAGTAACAGCGAATTTAATGGAACATGCATCTAACTGCTTGTAGTAAGAAAATGTTTTCCAATGGATTGGCACAAGCTGCCTAATTATTCCCGCACCATTCCTTGCACGGATGGCAACTTATTGTCAGTAGTTCCAAAATACTGCTGTATTTCTATTTAATTGCTAACAAAAGTTGGTGCAGAAAGTTATAGCTGTTACTTAACATTATAATAGTCTTTCAGTGATGAGATGTATGTTACTACATTGTCACTTACTGTCCAGCCCAGAAAGGGAATAATTTTAGCAGTGACGTCTCATTTCTACAGGTATTAAATCATTTGAGAATTTTAAAATTATAATTTAAAAAAATACTTACGTTTTGCTCTCTCTCAATCCAATTTTTCTTTACCCCTCATTCTCTTTAGGTTGACCCTTGTTCACCCACTTTTCTTCTCTGCCATTCCTCTGCATTTTTTAATCTCTAAATCACTTTTAGACTGTTGGTATCATCATTCACTAAGGTCTCAGATGTTACATTTCCCTCACCACAGCTCACTCTGTGGGAGTCCCTACACCACATGAACCCCAGCTGTTTGAGAAGCTGGCTCACCACCACCACTTTTCAAAGGGCAGTTAGGGTCGGGCAATAGAAGTGCTAGCCAAGCCAATGATACGGAGATCCTGTGAACTTCCAGCAACCTGAAGAGAAAAGGATTAGAGCTGATAGGTGAGGGAGAAATTCTAATAGGCCCTTTACCACATAGCAAACTGAAGAGACCTTCTACATGTCATATCTGTTCCTCACTAAAGTTATTAATTGTAATTAGATGTTCATTTAAACAGTGGGGGATTTTAACATTTGATATGTTATTTTTCCACAATGAAGGCTTGCTGCAGTATGTCGCCATCTGCAGGACCATGACGTTGAGGATAGGTGTGAAGAAAATAACAATCTGAAGGTCAGGAAAATTATTAATTGAAGTGCCTTGAATGTACAACCTAGGCTGGCACACCTGTACAAGTGTTGAAGCAATGCTCTATTATTGGACTTACTGTCCTTCAGGTGACAGATTAAATCAAGGCCTCACTAACCTGTTCTAGTGGCCATTAAAAACTCCACTGCACTGTAAGAAGAAAATAAAGTTTAAAATTTATTTATTAGTGTCACAAGTAGACTTACATTAGCACTGCAATGAAGTCACTGAAAATCCCTTAGTCGCCACACTCTGCCACCTGTTCGGGTACACTGAGGGAGAATTTAGCATGACCAATACACCTGACCAGCGCATCTTTTGAACTCTGGGCAGAAACCAGATCACCTGGAAGAAACCCACATAGACAAGGGGGAACGTGCAGACTTTGCAGAGACAGTGACCCAGCTGGGAATTGAACCTGGGTCCTTGGCACTGTGAAGTAGCAGTGCTGACCACTGTGCCAAAATGGCGTTCTCATCAATCCTCCTTCCTTAACCAACCCTAACAAAAACAGAGAAAATCATTATTCGTTTTGTTGCTGTTTGTGGAATCTTGCCACCTTCAAAACACATAATAGACCCATTAACAAGTCAGGTCTGTTCAAGTATGCGAAACACTTTGTGATATTGCTGATGCTAAATAAGTGCAAATCACTTTTCTCTTTCAGTTGGTATTTGTATCTTCTGAATTAACGACAAGTGATTAATTTCCTCCTTGTAGTTTTAACACAAAGATTAAAACTAGTGCATCAAGAATAGCCTGAACTTGGGCTGTTGCAGATAAATTAGTGTATTTCCTAGGGCCATATATTGGCCATATTAGAGTCCAATTGAATAATAATGCAACTATACAATCTTAATGCATGCTGTAGTGTAATTGTCATTGACAAATATGTAAAACATTTGAGAAATGTCACTGAAATTTCCAGTAAAAAGATTGATGGTGTTGGAGATGTATTGACAAAGCAAACAGAATTTCACATCCCCCTTCACCTTTTCTTTTCCACCCTTCCCATCCTGAAGGTAGGGTGGCATTAATACACAGTGTATGGTTGTGTGGGCTCCAGTTCTGCTATTCAATGGCATTTCACCCAAGTGAGCCTAAAAGGTGAGTGTTGACAGATTGTTAATCTGCTGTCCTTAATGGAAATAATGACTTTGTTAATTGTGACATTTGGAAAATCATTGCTGGTAAATTTTATTTGGAAAATTATCCTGCATAAACTGTTGTGCTGAATAACTTTGTGTTGGTGAGTGAAGAAAAAAGTCCAGGAAAGGACCAACTGGCCTGTGCAGTTATTGTGAGACTAAGCATCATGATCTTAATTCCCCTCCCAACCATCAACATCCACGTAATCTCCTGATGGAGATAAAAAACAAAATTCTCTGGAGGGAACATACTGCAGGATGAGAAACTCTGCAAACCAAAGGTGATATTCCATTGGATCAAGTGGTCCCGCGTGTGAGACAGGTCAAGCTTCAAGTGTTTAATTGGGCTGTAATTCATGGTGATTCTGCAGACTGGATAGGTCCACAGTCTTTCTCTGTAGTTGCAACTCCATTGTACATTAAATCTCTGAAATATAATTCACAATAGAATATAAGGCCTTCATTTGTCTATGGTAAAATTTGATGGGCTGAATCAGTTTAAAGTCAATAAACTTTGCTAATGAATCTTTCAGCAAAATATAAAGTCAGTTTCCGGTCAGCCTCTTTCTGTGAAGAGGCAGAGGCTGAGATTTTCCAGCTCTGCCCTGGCGGGACTCATCACAGGAGATCTGGTAGCTTGGTCAAAAGTCCCTCAGTGTTTAGTAGGACCAGATGATCTCGGCAGCAGGCAGGTCTGAAAATCCCGCCCAGAGATCATGGCTTGGTCTTTTGGTTTGGGGAACTTTGGCACACTCTTCAAATAAATGTCAAAAATATAGCAAAATATTACTGGTGGTCAACACTTTCGTCAAGATGTTGGTGGTGATTAGAGATTTGTCTCTGTTCACAAAGTGCAAAGAAGTTCATTTAAAAGATTGTCCAGGATTATTAATGCACCCTGATGTTAGATTTCTCAAAAGTAATGTATTCTTTTAATTACCCCCTGTTGAGAATTTCAGGAAAGGCTAACAACTGAAGTGGCAGTACAGAGAACGAAGAAAGATACAGCACAGGAACAGGCCCTTCGGCCCTCCAAGCCTGTGCTGACTATGATACGCTACCCAAACTACAAAAAAAACCTTCTGCCTCTACTCGATCCATATTCCTCCATTCCCTCCCTATTCATCTACCTGTCCAGATGCCTCTTAAATGCTGATGTATCTGCTTCCATTGCAACGATTAGTAATCACAGGTAAATTGAAGATGATTAGCAGGACTTTCCAGCCATTCCTGCTGGGAGAACACCATGTGTTTCCTAGTAACAGAGTTTGTGAACAACAGGTAACTTCGTTGACAGTGGCAGGACTGGAAAACCTCACCACTGTCCAATGATGGGCTACCATAGAAAATCCTTCCAGTATCACAATTTGAAGAGTGAATGGGAAATGTCACTTAACCAAAACTTGTACGTTTTATAAATAAGATAACTGGGTTTGTTTTCAGATAGAGCAGACATTGAAATATGTTCATAGCTGCTCAAGCATCACTCTATTTGTGGTACCAGCTGAAATCCTCAGATCATAATTTGAACTATGTTGCTCTTATGCAAACCATAACTAAATTAGGAAGCCAAGTACAGAAATGCACTGTCAAATTTTAAGCATTAAATGTAAATTCCATCTTTTCCAGGAGAGACAAGCAGAGACTGATGCTCTAGTTAAAGATGTTAACAGGCAAGTTTATCACATAAAGATCAGCTGTTGCCTTAGCCCAGTAACCGTGTAGCATTATACAATATAAATTCGCAGAAAAACCTTAAATCAATGAAGCGCTAAACAAGATAATATGTACAGTGGGGGTGTATTAGTAACTGTGTACCAGCACCAAGGTGAACAGAATGGCAGCCCTGGCTTCAATTCTTAACCTGTTCCCAATCTAGTCATGGGAGCATTGAGTTGCACTGATTTTTGGAGCTCCTGAATTTGAAAGAACATTGTTCAAATATAGACAAGATGGTGGTCAGTTCCTGCCAAGGAAGTTTCATTTGAGTTCACTAAAAAATCTTACAATCCCCAGAGTTTGAGAGCTTTGCTATGGAGCTGTTTGAACTTAATTTTCGTTAGCATTGAACACAATGGGCCCTATTTTACTGTTTTGATTCTAAGTGCTGGGTGGATTTGAATTTGGGAGTGTTTCAGATCCGACTTTTAGTCCAGTTCTCAGCTGCTCCCATATGCAATGTGCCTGAAAAAAATATCAGCGATTCCGAATCGCGCTCAAGAAGCCTGTGGGCGAGGCTTAATGGGCCCGAAATCCAGCTGCTCCGATCGACATCTCCAACTATGCATGTGCAGAAAAGAATGATCGAATGTAGCTCCCCTGCCACATCACTCCCAGGCCAGATAATGCCTCCCCCTGGCCCCCACAAACATTGTCCCACTGCCACAACCTTACTGACCCTCCTATTCTCCCACCCTACCCAGACTGCCCCCCCCACCCCCACCGATCTCAGACAGAATGGCAGTGGACCTTCCTTCCGCTGCCACCTCCCACCACCACCAATCTCAGGCAGAGTGGTAGCGGATCTCCCTTCTCCCCTCCCCCATTGATCTCAGACAGTGGACTCCACCACCACCACTGATATCAAGTATAGAGTCACCTAATTCCTCACTAACTAGAGGGCCTGAATTGGACTTCTGTGGAGCGTGTCTGTTCTGCGCTGATTCTGGATCAGCAAATGCAGTAGTAAAGGGGGAAGTACTGGTAAAGTTGGGCACGCAGCTCTTTAAGTCAATGTAAACTTACTAACGGAATGCAAGTATTGCCTCACGCCCGACTTTACCAAGTTTTCACACTAATAAACAAGATAGTATACCCCCACTTTATATTATCTTGTGTATCGTTTCATTGATTGCAAGGTTTTTTTGCATATTTCTAATGCTTTTCTGAAATAAAAAGCAAATAAATGTAATAAGAATTACGTTTAAATGTAAGCATATTATCCACATTTTGGTGTAATGCAAAATGTATAAGCTGTACAATAAAAACACAGCAGGTCACTCAAGTGGAGAATTGAACACCATTAAATATTACAGAGAAGGAGGTGCTGGAAGTCTTAAAGCACATCAAGATAGATAAATCCCCAGGACCTGATGAAGTGTATTCCAGGACATTGTGGGAGGCCAGGGAAGAAATTGCCAGTCCCCTAGCCTAGATATTTGAATCATCGATTGTCACGGGTGAGGTGCCTGAAGATTGGAGAGTGGCAAATGTTATGCCTTTGTTTAAAAAGGGCTGCCTGAGGACTACAGAATGGCACTGCATTTGCCTGACGAAGACACAGTGTTGAAAGCTCGCAGATTTACTATCAAATAAATCGGTTGGATTTAAAATTGGTGTTGCTAAATTCTTACCGAGTTCTTACCACCCCAGTCCAACACCGGCATCTTTACATCATGAGGACTACAGATCAGTGAACCTCACATCGGTGAGGGGTAAATTGTTGGAAGGTATTTTGAGAGACAGAACCTACAGGAATTTAGAGATGCAAGGACTGATTAGGGACAGTCAGCATAGCTTTGTGCGTGGAAAATCATGTCTCTCAAATTTGTTTGAGATTTTTGAAGGGGTGGCCAAGAAGGTAGATGAGGACAGTGCAGTTCAAGTTGTCTACATGGATTTTAGCAAGGTCTTTGACAAGGCACCGCATGTAGTTGTTGCATAAGGTTAAATCTCACAGGATTCAGGATGAAGTATTTAAATGGATACAAAATTGGCTTCTTAACAGAAACCAAGGGTGGTGTAGAAAGTTGTTTTTCAAAGTAGAGACCTGTGACCAGCGATGTGCGTCACAGATCAGTGCTGGGTCCACTGTTATTTATCATTTATATTAATGATTTGGATGAGAATTTAGGAGGCATGCTTAATAAGTTTGCAGATGACACTAAGATTGGTGGCATAGTGGACAGTGAAGAAAGTTATCTCCAATTGCAACAGGATCTTGATCAATTGGGCCAGTGGGCTGACGAATGGCAGATGGAGTTTAATTTAGGCAAATGTGAGGTGATGCATTTTGGTCGATTGAACCAGGGCAGGACTTACTCATTGGGGAGAATTACAGAACAAAGAGATCTAGGGGTACAGGTTCATAGCTCCTTGAAGTGGAGTCACAGGTGCACAGAGTGGTGAAAAAGGCATTCGGCATGCTTCATTGGTCAGAACGTTGAATACAGGAGTTGGAATGTCTTATTGAAGTTGTACAAGACGTTGGTAAGGCGACAATTGGAATACTGCCTGCAGTTCTGGCCACCCTATTATAGAAAGGATATTATTAAGCCAGAAAGAGTGCAGAAAAGATTTACTAAGATGCTACCGGGACTTGATGGATTGAGTTATAAGGAGAGGCTGGACAGATTGGGGCTTTTTTCTCTGGAGCATAGGAGGCTGAGGGGTGATCTTATAGAGGTCTGTAAAGTAGGGAGGGGCAGAGATCAGTTAGATAGTCAATATCTTTTCCCAAAGGTAGGGGAGCCTAAAACTAGAGGGCATAGGTTTAAGGTGAGAGGGGAGAGATACAAAGCGTCCAGAGAGACAATTTTTCACACAAAGGGTGGTGAATCTGAAAACAAGCTGTCAGAGGTAGTAGTAGAGACGGGCACAATTTTATCTTTTAAAAAGTATTTAAAAAGTTACATGGTAAGATGGATATAGAAAGATATATACCAAATGTGGGCAATTGGCATTAGCTTACAGGTTTTAAAAAAAGGGCAGCATGGACAAGTTGGGCCGAAGGATCTGTTTCCATTTTGTAAACCTCTGATTCTCTATGACTCTATTACAAGCACCATGGCCACTTCTATTCTCAGAAGTCTGCCACTTTATAGTAATGGGAAATTGTAGTATATTTTATTTATTTACATCAAAGGCCCACATGCTTTGAAATGGATTATCTTTTACATAAATAGAAAAAAAACTATCAGTCTGTTTTTTGTTTCAGAAGTTCTTTCTAATCATGGTCATCGGAAACTGTTTCATAAAATGTTGAAATAAGAAATTTAGCATCTCAGATTGGACCAAAGGGCCTATTTCCATTCTGTATGACTCTAAAACTCAGGCGTGATGCCACAAACAATGTTCATTCACCTGGTCTCACTGGTGCTGACAGGCTGCTACAGTTCCTCACTACTTCTGAACTGCTGGGTGATGGGTCTTCGCCAGGGTTTTTAACCCTGACCTGTTAGAAGGCTTCTTGAATAAGCCTCTGGCAAGGACCATACTGCATTACGTTGGAGTGATTTGGCAGTTGAGAAGTCAGCTAATGTGCCTAAGCTCATACATTGCAAATAAGCACTTAGAGAAATTATTAGAGGCCCGTAGACCTGTATCACAGCAACTATCAGAATAGGTGTCACCTGTACAGACATTGTTTTTCTTATTTCCAGTTATGAGAGCGTAGACTCGGATCCTGGCAACATGTCTCTCATTGACACAGCGGAAGGAACTGAAGCCACCGATAACGTTGAAGAACAGGTAACAGCAAAATAATTTTCAAACGTGGAATTTCTTTATATATAGCTGCACAAGATATCTTTGATATAGAGGTGTGAAATAAAGAGAATCTTCTTCATGTATTGTGAGCTGATTGAATGTAGCAATTCTAGCTACATTGTGAGTGCAACAGTAGGCAATAGATGCATGGGAACACCATCTCCTCCAGGTTACACATCATCTTAACTTGGACACATACCATTGTATCCTCATCATCAGTCAGAATCCTGAAGATCTATCTTGCAGCATTCTAGAAGCACCTTCACCATTCAGTAGGCACTCACCATCTCATCTTATTGAGGACAAATGGGAATAAGCAACAAATGTTGGCCTTGCTAGTGAAACCTATATCCCAAGAATGGATTTGAAAGGTCAGTGCTGTAAAAGTGATTTTGCAACCACATGGTTATGTGCCTACGGCAATGCGTAGGTGATCCCTATCTGAGCACCCAAAGAAATGACACTGGAGGATGAGGGAGATATGCTTCCACACCTGATGATGATAGTTACAATTGTCAGCCATTCCATGTCATGACCCGAATTAGCTAAATCGTTTTACGTTCCCCTCATCGTTCCCTACCCACTAACACTCTACATATTGCTGCAAAAACAAACATGTGAGTGAAACTTTTAGTCTTACACTCAGCAGCACAGCTTGCAAGATAAACCAACATTAAAGGGAACAACAATTTATACTGCTTAAGAAGAGAGTGCTGATTGATTGACAAGTGAATCTGATTGTTAGAAGTGTTGCCATGAAGAATGCAGCAGTGAACTATTAACTGCCAAGCAACTCTCTTTCAAGTTCTGTCCAGTAAAGTCCCATCTTTTGTGTGACCTCCTTGTCCATGTTTTTGTGCTTTATATATGCACCCATTGCGTGAACAATGTTCGTTTATCCACATTTTCTTTCCTTGAGGGAATGGCAACCATGACGGAGCGGAAACATCAACACAGTTTAACAGGGAGATGGTGTCGCAGTCTCTGGAAGCAGCTTCCTTCCATTAGTCCTGGCCATGGACATATAATTTTTTTTAAGCACCTTTCCAATAGGGTTGAGAAGTGGTGATGAACTGGTTGCAGCTGAAGTGTGGCCCAAGCAGAGAGATTAACCTGGAAATATCCAAATCTCTCGGTCCAGAAATATAACAATGGCTCTGTTCAGTTTTGAGATGTTCTCCAATTTTGTCTGCCAGTTTTGAGGTGAGTAATTTTTTTTCTTAAACGTGGATTGCCATCTACAATTTTCAGTACGTGCTTTTGGTTGCTCAGAGGCCCCTCCATGTGTTGTATACAGGTATTGTACAATACTTTGCTGTAGAGTGCTGCGTCGCATTGCTGGAACCTATCTAATTGACTTTTTGTGAGGTTTCACAAGAATGTAACCCCCACAAAAATGTAGACCTTTGCTGTACTACCAAACAAATATGTTTGTACATAGTTGTGACTGTTATTTATGTCCAAGCTTAAGGATAGAAGGAGGTAGGCCATTCAGCTCCTCACATCTATCCTGGCATTTAATCAGATCATAGCTGACCTGTATCAATATTCACATTTACTTGCCTTGGTTCTGTAACTTGTAATAATCTTGCTTTACAGAAATCTGTCAGTCACAGTTTTGGAGTTTCAATTGATTACAGCTTCAACAGATTTTCACTGCCTCTGTGCTTCTAGACATCGCACCTGAATGGTCTGGCTCTCAAACTTTGTTCTGGATTTCCCTCACCATTGGAAATAGTTTCTCTCTACCTGTCCTGTCATCTCCTTCAATCATCTTAAATACCTCAATTTGATTCCCTCCCTAATTTTTTATACAGATAGATTACAACCTATACAATTTGTCCTCAAAATTTAATGTTTTTGATGGGTCAAAGACCCTGAAATACAGAAGACACAATTTTTAATGCCCAGTAGCAATTCCTGCTTTAACCTTGCCAGAACATCCAGAACTAAGCGATTTCATCTTTCCTCCATCAACTGGCTTTGTTCATCTATTATTTATTTATTAGTGTCATAAGTAGGTTTACATTAACACTGCAATGAAGTTACTGTGAAAATCCCCTAGTCACCACACTCCAGGTACACTGAGGAAGAATTTAGCACAGCCAATGCATCTGACCAGCAAGTCTTTCAGACTGTTGGAGGGAACCAGAGCACCTGGAGGAAACCCACACAGGCACGGGGAGAATGTGCAGACTCCACACAGACAGTGACTCAAGCTGGGAATTGAACCCTGGTCCCTGGTACTGAGAAACAGAGCTAACCACTGTGTCACTTTGCCATCCTATTACACAGAATGTGAAAACATCAAAATTATAACTTGAAAACAGACCATTGGTTTCAATGAATCCATTCTTGTGTTTGTCCTCTGCACAGTAATTAGAGTCATGTGCATACGCTGTTCCCATATTGATTCATTCCTCTTTCTTTCAACTTTGTATCCATTATAATGTTGATATTTCTATGCTTTCCTCATTATTGTTGGCATTGTGTTACACAGCTGTACAATGTGCTGTATTTATTAAAAAGAGATCTCTTCAAATCACATTTGTTTAATGTTAAGTGCCCGCTTTGGCTCAGTGGGTAGCATTCTTACCCTTGAGGGTTTTAAACCCCTCTGCAGAAACTTTGGAGCACAATCCAGGCAGGCACATCAGCATAGAATGAATGAAACGCTGCATGACCAGCAAGTGCAAATGTGGAGGCAGAGAGAGGGAAAGCTTCCCAAACAGGGAGCATCTCCATCAAAGGCTCTACCTACCACACACCTGCGAAATGCAATAGTCCCACTTCTGTGAGAGACAGGAACAATGCCTCAGACATTTCAAGAATGTGACCAGAGACATGCCTCTCCTTAAGCCTAACCTAGAATCTGACACCAGAGCAAGCACAGACCTCCCAGTCTGCCATAATAGTCACCATCACCGTTCCCAGTTGCGTCTCTGGAAACCTCACAAACATCATGCTTTCCTGTGATATGAACTTCACCACAGCATCCAGGAGATGTCAGGCCACATATGCAAGGCATGGAGACTTTAAAAGCAGGGTGACAGAACACATGGTTTTGCCAGAACAACGGGATTCCCCAGCGTTGGCAAGCTTCTGACTGTGTACAGTGGCATAGTGGTATTACTGCTGAACTAGTAATCCAGAGACCCAGGATAATGTTCTGGGGACCCAGGTTTGAATCCCACCACAGCAAACGATGAAATTTGAAATCACTAACAATCTGGAATTAACAAACTACTGATGACCATGAAAATCATTGTCGGAAAAACCCTCTGGTTCTCTAATTTCCTTCAGGGAAGAAAATCTGCTTTGGTCTATGTGTGACCCAAGCTGAGAATCGAACCTAGGTCCCAGGTTTGTGAGGCAGTAGTGCCTGTGCCACCGCGCTGTCCCTATTTTTAGTTCCCTGTTTTCTCCCTCGCTTTTTTCGTGAATAGCAGTGTTACATTTTTTTACCTTCCAATTCTCTGGAATTATTCTAAAATCTGGGGACATTTGGAAGATAAAAGAAACACATTTTTTTATGTAATGGCTTTCGTGAGTACAGATGGCCCAAAACACTTTAAACCTAGTTTGTTGGGTAGTGAAAGTAGCAATTAATGTGTTGTTTGAAACCCCAACATGTTAGTCATTGATGTATCAGCTTTAAGTCACATTCATTTTAGTTCTTTTCTCATTTGATATTAATTACTTTACGTTTTTGTGCTGTACGTTTCTGTGCTGTAATGTTTTTCATTCCCATTAGCCCCAGAGTTCCCCATTATTTTTGAGATTCTTTTTCTAACTCCTACTGTGAAGACAGATATAGAATATTTGTTTGACATCTTGGCATTTACTTAATTCTCAAATATAATGTCTCTTGCCTTAGCCACTAACAGATTCCTCGGCAGATATTTCAGAGCAGAGCACGAAAAGTTATCCTAGCCAATAGTTATCCACCAATAACATCACAAAACAGATTATCTCATTATTGTCACTTTGTGGGATCTTACTGCGTGCAAATTGACTGCTACGTTTCCAACATTACAACATTGGCTACACTTAAAATAAATGTCATTTGTTGTAAAGTGCTTGAGATCGCCAATTGTCTTGAAAGGCATGACATAAATATGTCTTTCTTAAATCGGAGAATTTTGGAAGTCCCTTAAGAATATTGATAGACAGATGGATCTGGATGTACAGGTACATAGGTCACTGAAAGTAGCAACGCAGGTAGAGAAGGTAGTGAAGAAGGTATATGGCATGCTTGCCTTCATTAGCCAGGGCATTGAGTTTAAAAATTGGCAAGTCATGTTGCAGCTTTATAGAACCTTAGTTAGGCTGCACTTGTGTACTCATGTTCAATTCTGGTCACCACACTACCAGAAGAATGTGGAGGCTGTAGAGAGGGTACAGAAAAGATTTACCAGGATGTTGCTTGGTATGGAGGGCTTTAGCTATGAGAGGAGAGAATGGAGAAACTTGGTTTGTTCTCACTGGAATGACGGAGGTTAAGGGGCGACCTGATAGAAGTCTACAAGATTATGAGAGACATGGACAGCATGGATAGTCAGAACCTTTTTCCCAGGGTGAAACAGTCAATTACTAGGGGGTACAGATTTAAGGGGCAAGGGGTAAGGTTTAAAAGAGATGTACAAGGCAGCTTTTATTTTACAGAGGGTGAAGGGTCCTTGGAATTCATTGGTGGGGGGGAGATAGTGGAAGCAGATACAATAGTGAGTTTTAAAGGGCATCTGGACAAATACATGAATAGGATGTGAATAGAGGGATACAGTCCCTGGAAGGATAGAGGATTTTAGTTAAATCAGACATCATGGTCGGTGAAAGCTTGGAGGGCCAAAAGGCCTGTTCCTGAGCTGTCTTTTTTTTTTGTTCTTTGTTCCTTAGTTGAGTTTCATAGAATTCCTATAGTGCAGAAGGAGGTCATTTGGTCCATTGAGTCTGCACAGACCATAATCCCAGCCAGACCCTATTCCTGTAACTCCACACATTTATCCTGATAATCCCCCTGACACTAGAGTTAATTTATCATGACTAAACCCCTTCTGCTATCCCACAATAGAATGGGCATTTATTGAGAGCCTGCAAGCCATATTTAACAGAGCAGAAGAAATAGGCAACTGTCCAAAACCAGGGAAGGTGGCTGGGAGAATAGGAGAAAACTGCTTTGGGACAGCACTCCCGAGGCTGGGGATGTTTTTGGGGAAAGAGAGTATGGGAAGCAGATTGCCTGCCTGCTGCAAGGAGTCAGGCGGATCGGCTACATTCTTAATGCTCCAAATTAGAGACAATTTTGCAGTATTGACACCATTCTGTTGTGTCTCCCTCAACCTGGTTCTTATGAGGCCACATCTCTTTCCAACAAGCTGAGGGTAATGGTGGGGGAGGAGAGGAGGAGAAAGGGAGTCTTCCCTTGGGATGGGCTGTCTACGGGCCTCTACTCACACTCTAAAATCTTATCCCCAGTCACTGCTCCCCAATTTCCCCACATCTATCCATCTGCCATAACATCTCATTTGGACAGGCTGAGTGTGTGGGCATTTGCATAGCAGATGCAATATAATGTGAATAAATGTGAGCTTATCCACTTTGATAGCAATAATAGGAAGACAGATTATTATTATTGTAAATTGAGAGACGTGGATATTCAACAAGACTTTGGAGTCTTCGTGTGTCAGTTGCTGAAAGTAAGCATGTAGGTACAGCAGGCAGTAAAGTAGGCAAATGGTATGTTAGCCTTCTTGGTGAGAGGATTTAAGTGTTGGGATTGGATGTTTTGCTACAATTATACAGGGTGTTGGTGAAGCCACACCTAGAGTATTGTATACAGTTTTGGTGTCCTTATCTAAAGAAGTATGTCCTTGCTATAGAGGGAGTGCCATGAAGGTTTATCAGGCTGATTCCTAGGGTGGCAGGTCTGTCATATAAGGAGAGACTGAGTCAGTTAGGATTATATTTACTGGAGTTTAGAAGTGTGAGAGGGGACTCCATAGAAACTAATAAAATTCATGCAATGTTCAGAAAGAATGTTCCTGTGGGTGGGGGAGTCCAGAACTAGGAGCCATAGTTTGAGGATAAGTGTAAACCTTTTTGAACTGAGGTCAGGAGAAATTTCTTCACTCAGAGTGGTGAATGTGTGGAATTCACTACCACAGAATGTAGCTGAGGCCAAAACGTTGTCTGATTTCAAGAATAAATTAGATTTCGCTCTTGGAAATAAAGGGATCAAGGAGATGAGGGGAGTGGGAGGGATCAGGATATTGAATTTGATGATCAGCCATGATCAAGATGAATGGCGGAGCAGGCTCGAAGGGCCGATTGGCCCACTCCTGCTCTTAGTTTCTATCCAAAAAACAAGGAAAGAAAAATCAACTGTTGACCCGAATGGATTTTCTTTCTGCCTTTGCCTGGCTTGTGGAATGTAGCTGATTTTCAGTAGGACCTTACAGGATGCCTTCCAGTGTCGCTGGCTTTGGACTGCACTGCTTTTATATGAGTGGCAGCAGTCTGGAGAGCGATAATGTGGTGAGCACAAATAGCAGCAGCTTTATCCCCCATGTGAGCACTGCCACAGCCACTGGAGTGGGCTCAGCAATCCCAGTAATGTGCTATTGGCTGGACTCTGAGAGCTTGCTAGGTGCTTTGAGCACTGAGCTCTGTAGTTGTACCGCAGCAGGGATGGATCCCAATCCTCCCTCTGAGCTTCCACTGCAGCACTGAGGGGTCGTATAGATTCAAGCTGTAACACAGTGGGAGCTGAAATTAGCAGCCATTTGACTCTCCGTTATTTGCCAGCCTAGCAGTGCACTCATCGAGTTGGCCACCACTTTTACCTTGGAAAGGACAGGCTCCAAACTTCTGTTGGTGGTCTGTGTCACATTACAGCCAGAGACCTCCATGTGCCTAAATGGTATATGGCAGGCTCGCAATGCGAATGTTCATCAGTGATTTTTAGTAGGTCACCCATCAAAATCCTCATCCAAATCCCCCACAGCAGAACTCATCAGTACAGAAATGCCCTTGTCTAATCCTATAAAATAGAGTCTTTAAGGAAGATTAGTCAGACCAGAGTATGACCAAATATTAATGATATATAATGTTAACACTGAATTGTTTCTCTGTAGGACACGCAGGAACAACACGAAGGTAACACGTTAATTGATGCGACTAACAGGTAAGCTGACAACTAATTCAATCAATGTGCTGCTACAATGAGTTGTGAAATGATACAATTGCACTGCAAATACAAAGCCCCCAAACTCAATTCCTGTTTTCCTGTTTCATTGAACTCAATTTTGGCAGTAGTTGTGCATTATAATTGTTTTCAGTACTCTTGTGCTTCCTTGCTCCTGAATCCTGATAGTGGAAAAACACATCAGTCTGAGGACCAGAACTGGAGTCCATCTTACTTCTGTTCGGGCAGTCTGCTTTTCCAGAAATTCATCTCTGCTTTCTTTGATGACTGGATGCTGGCTAATTCTCTTCCGAATAGGGAAAGGAAAAGAGGATTGTGTCCTGATCAGAGTCAGTACAAGTTTAAAAAAGCTTCATTACCTTAGAATTCCAACCCCTAGACATAAGTCCCAAAGCATTATTAACATTTCTAATTCTGTTGCGACCAGTGGCTTTCAGTGGCTTGTTCAACAGTGTTTCTGGATGCCTTTGCCTTCTCCGTGCTTTCTTGTTTATTAAAGTATAGATTATGGGCTGGACTCTCCCTGTACGGTGCGCTTTCTTGTGGTGGGAGCTGTGCTCCATTGGTGGGATCTTCCAGTTCTGCCATTGTCACTGAGATTTCCTGTTGCTCACACCTCTGCTGCAGGGGGTCGGGGTCGGTGTTATTTGGACTGGTGGACAGGTGGTGGGTTCTCTGCTGGTGGGACTGAGAATGGGTCACTTCCAGTGGTGTGGGGGGGGAATGGTTGGTCACTGCTGATGGGACTGGGAGTGGTTCACTGCTATATTGTCAACAGGGAGATGGGTGTCACTGTCGGCAAGACCAGGAGCTGCAGGGAAGAGGGGGGTCAGAAGATCCCACCAATGGGAACAAACAGAAAATCCTGCTCCAGGTTTCTATTTTGTTTTACCCAAGTGCGTTACCTTGTATTTATCTCTGTTAAAGTTCATAATGTCACATAACTGCTTAGTCTGCAAGTTTAGAATCCAACAGAGCAGAAGAAGGCCATTTGGCCCATTGAGGCTGCACTGACCACAATCCCATCCAGCCCCTATCCCATAACCCCATGTATTTACCCCGTTAATACCCCTGACACTAAGGGGCAATTTAGCACGGCCAATCCACCTAACCCGCGCATCTTTAGACTGTAGAAGGAAACCGAATCACCTGGAGGAAACCCACACAGACACGAGGAGAACATGCAGTCTCCATACAGACAGTGACGCAAGTCAGGAATTGAACTCAGGTCCCTAGTGCTGTGAGGCAGCAGTGCTAACCGCTGTGCCACCGAGCCGCCCATAGTTTAGTGCAAACATTAATGAGAAGTTGTCATCAGTTTAATTTGTTCAGTAAATTATTTTGTATATGCTATTTGAGATTTTTAAAATTAAATAGCCATGTAATCTTGGAAACCACCTTCAAGTCACTCCATGAGAAGTTCCCAGGTTCACACACTGGCTTATTCCGAGATACCTGTTCTCAGGTGGGCTGCTTTTGGCCAAGGGCCAGGAAGGATCCCACTCCTAATTGTTATCGAGTGATAGGGAATTCATTTGGAGATGACAAGATCAGGCTGGGCTGTAAATCTCCCTTTGCTCTTGATCAGATGACATTGCTCTGTCTCACACCTTGTGAATAATAAGTGATGTGAGGAGCTTTGTGCTGCCTGTGGAATTGTCCTCAGTCGCAGTCATACAGAGGGGGAAGGGAGAAAGAATGGGCATGTGTGAACCAGAAGAACTGCTGAATCTTATTATGTTCCCACAGTTATGACAATGTATACACACAGCACTACGCCATGTCTATCACTGACATAGCTAACCTTGAAGACAGAAACAAAGAAGAGGTAAAGAAAAATAGACTTTAATATGTAATGAAAATGTTACTGCTTAGAATATCCTACAGAGAAATAAACTGAATATTTTTTTAATGTCACCTGGTCAAACCTCAATTGCTGGACAGGGTTTTACAGCACAGAAAGAGGCCCTTCTCCCCATCAAGTCTGTGCTAGCCATCAAGCACCTCACTGTTCTAACCCCATTTTCCTGCACTTGGTTCGTCCATAGCTTTGTGTGCTGTGTCATTTCAAGTGCTCATCTAAATGTTGTGAGGATTCCCACCCTTTCCATCCTTTCAGAAGTGAATTCCAGATTCCCACCACTTTCTGGGGGGGAAATTTATCCTCAAAGCCCCTCTAAATTTCCTGCTCCTTACCTTAAATCTATAGTTGCTGCTTATTGAATCCTCTACTAATTGGAAAAGCTCCTTCCCTGTATCCTACCTATATCCCTCATAATTTTGCACAGTTTGTTGAGGTTTCCCTCCCCTCAGCTTAAGCAGCGTGCTTTGTAGCTGGAACGCTCCAGCCCAGGCAATGTCCTGGTGAATCTCCTCTGCACCCTCTCCAGTGCAATCACATTCTTCCTATAGTGTGGTGACCAGGACTACACACAGTATTCTAGCTGTATCTAATGAGCATTTTATACAGCTCCATCATAACCTCCTTATATCCTATAGTCCGTGAGTATGTTGGGCAAAGTATTGCAATAGTTTATCTTTGCCCTCTGCAATATGGCTGACCAGGATACTATCCCACTTTTACCACCTACCATCAGATATATTGGAAGGAATTACAAGCTAATAATCAACCTGTTTGGCTATATGTGTCCTCGTTTCATAGAATCCATACAGAGCAGAGAGAGGCCATTCGGCCCACCGACTCTACAAAGAACATCTTCCAGGTCCAACCCCCTGCCCTATCCCTGTAACCCTGCACGAGGCTAATCCACCTAACCTACACAACTTTGGCCACTAAGGGGCAATTTATCATGGCCAATCCCTCTAACCTGCACATCTTTGGAGTGTGGGAGAAAACCGGAGCACCCGGAGGAAACCCACACAGACAAGGGGAGAATGTGCAGATCCACACACAGTGACCCCAGGTCCCTGGTGCTGTGAGGCAGCAGTGCTAACTCACTGTGCCACCAATTAATGTGACATTTACTTGTCTGTTTTGGCAAGTATTATATTCCCTCACCACAAGTAAAAGTGAATCACCAAGCATTCATGTACCATCAGACTGGTCTTTCTCATCATGTTACCAGATCTGCTGTAGCTTCACTGCAAACTCTCTAGATATAATTGTGAGTATTTTGGTTGATAGTGAATTAGTTGCCCTCATGCATCTCTCCTCGTTTTCCTTTTAGTGGACACCACAGAGAGAGAAATAGGTGTATGATGAGACTGTTCAGAATTGACTATGTTACACTGTAGCTGAAAGTCACAGTGATCCTCATTGTGTCTGTGTTTTATCACAGAATCCCCACAATGCAGAAGGAGGCCATTCAGCCCATCGAGTCTGCACAATCTCATTCAGGCCTTTTCCCTATAAACCGATGCATTTACCCTTTTTTAGTCCACCCTGACACTAAGGGGCAATTTAGCATGGCCAATTCACCTAACCCACACATCTTTGGTCTGTGGAAGGAAACCAGAGCACCCAGAGGAAACCCATGCAGATACAGGGATAATGTGCAGACTCTACACAGACAGTGATACAAGATGGGAATTGAACCTGGGTCCCTGGCGTCATGAGGCAGCAGTGCTAACCACTGTGCTCTACTCAGGTTGTGTACTGATGCACTGAACTAGGAAGAGGCAATTGACAGGTTTCTGCATTTGTTTAGCAACACACAAGGTGCTGCCACAAACCAGTTGCAATTTGAGGCACAGCCATTCTTAGAAGAGTAATTCTGCGTGAAGAGTCAGTGTCTGGCTGGTCCTGTGCACCGTCTTTGCTGGAGAAAACCTTGAGCATTATTCATGGGGGTCCTTTGGCACGAATCGCAAAAAACCCAGGTGCAGCAGGTGATCAAGAAGGTGAATAGGATGTTGGCCTTTATAGCGAGGGGAATGGAGTATAAAAGCAGGGAGGTCTTGCTGCAACTGTACAAGGCACTGGTGAGGCTGCAACTGGAATACTGTGTGCAGTTTTGGTCGCCCTATTTGCGAAAGGAAAATGTGCCCTTGGAGGGAGTACAGAGAAGGTTCACCAGGCTGGTACTGGAGATGAGGGGGTTAACTTATGAGGAGAGATTGAGTAGATTGGGCCTGTACTCATTGGAGTTTAGGAGGCTGAGGGGAGATCTTATAGAAAGATATAAAATAATGAAGGGGCTAGACAGGGGAGAGACAGAGAGATTATTTCCATTTAAAAAGGAAATAAGAACTGGAGGGCACAAGCTCAAAATAAGTGGGGGGGGGGGGCGGCAATTTAGAACAGAGTTGAGGAGGAACTTCTCCCAGAGGGTGATGAATCTTTGGAATTCTCTGCCCGTTGAGGCAGTGGAGGCTAACTTGTTAAATGTGTTTAAGTTACAGGTAGATAGTTTTCTGATCAATAAGGGAGCAGGCAGGTAAGTGGAACTGAACCACTATTAGATCAGCCATGATCTTATTGAATGGTGGGGCAGGCTCGAAGGGCTAGATGGCCTAATCCTGCTCCTATTTCTTATGTTCTTATTCTGAATTGTATCATGGTAAATGAGTTGCTGGAAATGAGATGGTTTGATATCAGTTCCCTGGCAGGAGCTTTACCATCATGGTGCAGAGTTGCAATTGTGCCCACTAACAAAAACTATACCTGCAAAATCTAACAGTGATTGGATCAGTCATTAGGGAATTGAGCAAATAAATCAAAGGCAGTCACAGGATGGATATAACAAAACAGGAAGGGGAAAAAAAACACTGGTATTTCTGACTCGTTGTAGCAGGTTCTCCCACTGCACTTTGCCTCTGAGCCTTCAGTGATAACTGCGCTCTGAACAGGGACATAACCAGCAATAAGGAAAACTAATAAAACCCACTCAAATATGAAGTGCTGATTATGAATTCTATCTCTTACAGGACATGCAGTCTCTAGAAGAAGCTAATTTGATGGTTGATGGGTAAGCTGGCTATTAACTCATAACAGTAATGTCCACAAGTTTGTACCCGCAGAACAATATCCGGCTCGATGTACCACAGGGTCTCAGGATCAGCTCCCACTGAGTTGATGCTAGCCAGAATAACACTGCAGAAGAGAGGCTGAGTGGTTATATATGTTGTGATCGGTTTACAGAGATGTAATAGAACATAGAACACGACAGCACAAACAGGCCCTTCAGCCCACAAGTTGTGCCGAACACATCAAAACCTACCCAGCCATAGACCTATCTATAACCCCCAATCCCATTGGATCCCATATACTCATCCAGAAGTCTTTTAAAAGACCCCAGCGAGTTCGCCTCGACCACCACCAACGGCAGCCGATTCCATTCACTCACCACCCTCTGAGTGAAAAACATTCCCCTAGCATCCCCTCTGTACTTGCTTCCCTGCACCTTAAATTTTTTTTTTAGAGCAACACAGCACAGGAAACAGGCCCTTCGGCCCAACGAGCCCGTGCCGCCGTCATAACTATATAGTAGCAATTCCATTATCATAATATAAAATTAGGTTATTCCTAATATGGAAGACTCTCACTATAGGGACAATTTGTTTCCCAATCAGCCTAAGAGCGAATTTTTGGGTTGTGGGAGGAAACCGGAGCGCCCGGAGAAAACCCACGCAACCACGGGGAGAACGCGCAAACTCCCGCAGACACCGGCCCAATTCCAAGTGTCTGCACAGCCACATCGATAGTCTCTGAGCTGTCATGATGCCCTTCAGATGGTCCACATAAAGCACTCATTTACGACATGAGGTACCAGGCAACCCATGAATCAACATCCAAGAGCTGTACTCGCACCACCTGCCGAATGCATGCTCATTGTTGGTCAAGTATGGACCGAATTACCTGTGGAAAAAAAATCTGTGCCCTCTCGTCGTGACCATTTCAGCCCTGGGAAATAGTCTCTGAGAGTCCACCCTATCTATTCCTCTCAACATCTTGTAAACCTCTATCAGGTCGCCTCTCAACCTTCGTCTCTCCAGGGAGAACAGTCCCAGCTCCCTCAACCTGTCTTCATAAGGCATGCCTCCCAATCCAGGCAACATCCTTGTAAATCTCCTCTGCACCCTTTCAATAGCTTCCACGTCCTTCCTATAGTGAGGCGACCAGAACTGCGCACAGTACTCCAAGTGTGGTCTGACAAGGGTCCTATAAAGCTGCAGCATTACCTCCTGACTCCTGAACTCAATCCCTCGATGAATGAAGGCCAGTACACCGTAAGCTTTCTTAACCACATCCTCCACCTGGGAGGCCGATTTGAGAGTCTTATGGACCCGGACCCCAAGATCCCTCTGCTCTTCCACACAGCTAAGACTCCTACCTTTGATAGTGTACTCATTCATCCCGTTGGATCTGCCAAAATGGACCACAACACATTTATCCGCGTTGAAGTCCATCTGCCACTTCTCCGCCCAGTCTTGCATCCTGTCGATGTCATGCTGCAACTTCTGACATCCCTCCAGACCATCCACAACACCACCGACCTTCGTGTCATCGGCGAACTTACTCACCCATCCCTCCACTTCCTCATCCAGGTCATTTATGAAAATGACAAACAGCAAGGGTCCTAGAACAGATCCCTGGGGCACTCCACTGGTGACCGACCTCCATGCAGAAAAAGAGCCATCCACAACCACCCTCTGCCTTCTGCAGGCAAGCCAGTTCTGGATCCACAAGGCCAAAGCCCCTTGGATCCCATGGCCTCTCACCTTCTCAAGAAGTCTTGCATGTGGGACCTTGTCAAATGCCTTGCTGAAGTCCATGTACACCACGTCCACTGCTCTTCCTTCGTCAATGTGTTCAGTCACATTTTCGAAGAACTCAATTAAGCTCGTAAGGCACGACCTGCCTTTTACAAAACCATGCTGACTATTTCTAATCAACCTAAACTTCTCCAAATGCTCATAAATCTTGTCCCTCAGAAGCCTCTCCATCAGCTTACCAACCACTGAGGTCAGACTCACCGGTCGGTAATTTCCAGGACTATCCCTGTTCCCTTTCTTGAAAATAGGGACCACATCCGCAATCCTCCAATCCTCCGGAACCTCTCCCGTTATATGTAAATTTGTATTTTTGATGGGTCCCTTTTTGAGAACAAGACATAACCAGTGCTATTTTCACAATTATAATTTCATCAATTATTGTCAGAGAGCTTCAAAGCTCACAGTGTGAGCATAGACACTTGCAGAATACAGCAAGGCCTCACATTTTGGGTTAGGAGCTCACTCTTAGGTTCAGGGAACTCACTCCTAAGGTCAAGTAACACACTCTCTCACTCCCAAGTTCAGGGAACACGCTCATTCATACTTCTGAGTTTAGGGAACTCGCTCGCTGTCACTCCTGAGAACAGGGAACTAATTCAGTCTTACTCCTGAGTTCAGGGAACACACTCATTCACACTCCTGAATTCAGTGAATACACTCACTCTCACTCCCTGGTTCAGGGAACTCACTCACTATCCCAATTTCAGCTGGAAGATGTGATGGAAGGAGGAAGTTGAGTGTTGCTGCATTGAGAACCAGTGTGTGTTCTAGAATCTGGGGATTGGTGAATGTTACTTGCTGCGTGTGAGGATGGGGAGCAGATTTTTCCATGAACTCAGATTGATTGCAAGTGGACGATGGGAAATAAACCACTAGAACACTGAAATAGTCACGTTTGACCCGTAACAGATTATAAAATGTATTGCATATTAGCAGCAATGCACAAATCTTCGATTTTAAGTAAAACAACAGCAGTTTCCCTCATGATAAATGAAGTCTTTAACATTGGTACATTCTGATAGATTTCCTGTGCACCTTCTTTAACGTCTTTGGAAAGTCTGATGCCCAGTATTGATCCTTCAGATTCTAACCAGTGTCTGTGGAAGCCTAGCTTCACTTCCTTGCTTTTGAATTCTGTGATTTTATTAATAAAAGTCCAGAACCCTGTAAAACCTTTAAAGTCTCACAACACCAGTTGAAGTCTACAGGTTGATTTGGTAGCACAAGCCACTAGCTTTTGGAGCGCTACCCCTTCATCAGGTAAGTGGGAGTTCTAGAACATAGAACATAGAACAATACAGCACAGAACAGGCCCTTCGGCCTTCGATGTTGTGCCGACCAAAATAAAAAGCAATGCCCCTCCAAACTAAACCATTCCCTTCTCTTCCATATACTTATCAATTAACCTCTTAAACGCCACCAAACTTGGCGCATCTACAACAGCTGCAGGCAGGGCATTCCACTCCCTAATCACTCTTTGAGTAAAGAACCTACCTCTGATATCCGTCCTATAACTCATACCCCTTATTTAAAGCTGTGTCCCCTCGTGCTAGCTTTCTCCATCCTAGGAAAAAGGCTATCACTGTCCACCCTATCTAAACCTCTAATCATCTTATATGCTTCAATAAGATCCCCTCTTAGCCGCCTCCTTTCTAACGAAAACAACCTCAAATCCTTCAACCTCTCTTCATAGGACCTGCCCTCCATACCAGGCAACATCCTGGTAAACCTCCTCTGTACCCTCTCCAATGCCTCCACATCTTTCTTATAATGTGGCGACCAGAACTGCACACAATACTCCAAGTGCGGCCGCACTAGAGTTTTGTACAGTTGCAACATGATGTTGCGGCTCCTAAATTCAATCCCCCTACCAATAAAAGCTAATACTCCATATGCCTTCTTAACAACTTTATCGACTTGATTGCCTACTTTCAGGGATCTATTGACATATACACCAAGATCCTTCTGTTCATAACACTATTAAGAGTCCTACCATTAGCCCTATACTCTACACATTTGTTGTTCCTGCCAAAGTGAATTACCTCACACTTTTCCACATTAAACTCCATTTGCCACCTCTCGGCCCAGCTCTGAAACTTGTCCAAGTCTCTCTGTAAACTATAACACCCCTCTTCACTATCTACGACTTCTCCGACTTTGGTGTCATCTGCAAATTTACTGATCCATCCTCAATACCCTCATCCAGATCATTTATAAAAATTACAAACAGCAGCGGCCCCAAAACAGACCCCTGAGGTACACCACTTGTCACCGAACTCCACGATGAATATCTCCCATCAACCACCACCCTCTGTCTTCTATCTGCTAGCCAATTCCTAATCCAATTAGCTAAATCACCCTCTATCCCATACATCTGCATTTTCTGCAGAAGTCTTCCATGGGCCACCTTATCAAACGCCTTACTAAAGTCCATATATACCACATCAACCGCCTTACCCCCATCCACCTCTTTGGTCACTTTTTCAAAAAACTCAATGAGGTTAGTAAGGCATGACCTACCCTTCACGAAACCATGCTGACTATCCCCAATCAATTCATTTCTCTCTAAATAACTATAAATCCTATCCCTAATAATTCTCTCCAATACCTTGCCCACAACAGAAGTAAGACTCACTGGCCTATAATTCCCAGGAAGGTCTCTCTTCAGAAGGTCTCTGTTTCTGTTCAGAAACAGGACATACGAAGACACAAACTCAATTTACAAAATATGGAACGTGAATCTTTACTGGTAATCAAGTCTTAAAGGTACAGACAATGTGAGTGGAGACAGCCTTAAGCACAGGTTAAAGAGATGTGTATTGTCTCCAGCCAGGACAGTTAGAGAGATTTTGCAAGCCCAGGCAAGTCATGGGGGTTACAGAACGACATGAACTCAAGATCCCAGTTTAGGCTGTCCTCGTGTGCGGAACTTGGCTACTCTGTGCTGTTGTTTGTCGCGAAGGCCGCCTTGGAGAACACTTACCCAAAAATCAGAGGCCAATTGCCCATGACCGCTGAAGTGTTCCCCAACAGGAAGATAATTGTTGAGCGGTGTTCATTCATCCATTGTGGTAGCGTCTGCACGGTCTCCCCAACATACCATGTTTTGGGACATTGATTACGTTAAGACTTGATTACCTGTAAAGACTCGCATTCCAACCGTTATTTTGTCAATTGAGTTTGTGTCTTTATAAGCTCTGTTTGTGAACAGAACTCCCACTTACCTGATGAAGGGGCAGCTGTCCGAAAGCTAGTCGTTTGTGCTATAAAATAAACTTGTTGGACTTTAACCTGGTATTGTGAGACTTCTTACTATGTTTAGCCCAGTCCAACGTCAGTATCTCCACATCAAACCTTTAACAACCATCTCTTCTTGTCACTTGCAGACTTGTTTACACACACCTACAAGTCTTCCTGTTCCTGCAGTCTCTTTTCAAATTGTACTGTTGAGTTTGTGTTGCCTTACTTCATTCTTCCTACTTTTCCACCTCTACCGCACCCACCCCTTACAACTCCTCAAATTCAGATCTTCTCCCCTGAAATCCTCATTAACTCACACATTCCTCAAATGATCCATTATTACAAGCAAATGAAGGAACCTTCTGCCCTGACTCCAAAGGGAAGGTCTTTGGGCTTAGCTGCCATACTGATGTGTGTATGCAGGTGACTGATGTGACTGAAGAAATCATATGGACTCAAACATTAACTCTATTTCTCTCCCCAAAGATGCTACCAGACCTGCTGAGCTTTTCCAACATTTCCTATTTCAAAAACATAGAAGATAGTAGCCAGGAGGAGGCCATTTGGCCCTTCGAGCCTACTCTGCTATTCACAGTGATCATGGCTGATCACCCATCTCAATAGCCTAATCCTGCTTTCTCCCCATAACTTTTATCCCATTTGCTCCAAATGCTATATCCAGCCGTCTCTTGAATACATTCAATGCTTTGGCATCAACTGCCTCCTGTGTAATGAATTCCACAGGCTCACCACTCTCTGGGTGAAGAAATGTCTCCTCACATTTGTTCTAAATGGTCTACCTGAATTTTGGCGGATAGGATTAAGGAGAATCCTAAAGCTTTTTACAGGTATATAAATAATAAAAGATTGGTTAGGGCAAGATTAGGGCCAGTCAGAGATAGCAGTGGGAAGTTGTGCATGGAGCCTGAGGAGATAGGAGAGACACTGAATGAGTAT
This sequence comes from Sphyrna mokarran, assembly GCA_024679065.1. NCBI lineage: Eukaryota > Metazoa > Chordata > Chondrichthyes > Carcharhiniformes > Carcharhinidae > Sphyrna > Sphyrna mokarran. Next base: position 16,416,673 of record JAGIQG010000036.1, read on the forward strand.
TTTTCATCAGTATTCACGCAGGAGAAAGACAATGTTGTCGGGGAGAATACTGCGATACCAGGTTGTAGACTGGGCAGGATTGAGGTTCATAAGGAGGAGGTGTTAGCGAATCTGGAGGGTATAAAAATTGATAAGTCCCCTGGGCCAGATGGGATTTACCCTAGGATTCTCTGGGAGGCTAGAGAGGAGATTGCAGAGCCTTTGGCTTGGATCTTCATGTCGTCGTTGGCTACAGGTATAGTGCCGGAAGACTGGAGGATGGCAAATGTTGTCCCTTTGTTCAAAAAGGGGAGTAGGGGACCATCCTGGAAATTATAGACCGGTGAGCCTGACTTCTGTTGTGGGCAAGGTCTTGGAAAGAATTATAAGGGATAGGATTTATAAGCATCTAGAGAGGAATAAATTGATTAGGGATAGTCAGCACGGTTTTGTGAAGGTTAGGTCGTGCCTCACAAACCTTATTGAGTTTTTTGAGGAGGTGACCAAAGAGGTAGATAAGGGTAAGGCAGTTGATGTAGTGTATATGGATTTTAGCAAAGCGTTTGATAAGGTTCCCCATGGTAGGCTACTGCAGAAAGTGCAGATGCATGGGATTGAAGGTGATTAGCAGTTTGGATTAGGAATTGGCTAGCTGATAGAAGACAGAGGGTGGTGGTTGATGGGAAATATTCAACCTGGAGTGCAGTTACAAGTGGTGTACCTCAAGAATCAAGCAGTTTTAGGGCCACTGCTGTTTGTCATTTTTATAAATGACCTAGATGAGGGTGTAGAGGGTTGGATTAGTAAATTTGCTGACGCTACCAAAGTGGGGGGAGTTGTAGACAGCGAGGATGGATGTTACAGTTTGCAGAGGGACATAGATAGGTTGCAGAGGTGGGCCGTGAGGTGGCAAATGGAATTCAATATGGATAAATGTGAGGTGATTCACTTTGGTAGGAATAACAGGCATATGAAATATAGGGCTAATGGAAGGAACCTTAATAGTGTTGTCGAGCAGAGGGATCTTGGGGTACAAGTACATAGCTCTTTGAAAGTTGGCACCCAGGTTGATAAAGTTGTTAAGAAGGCGTACGGTGTGTTAGCTTTTATTGGTAGAGGGATTGAATTTAGGAGCCGTGAGGTTATGTTACAACTGGACAAAACTCTGGTGCGGCCGCACTTGGAGTATTGCGTACAGTTCTGGTCGCCGCATTATAAGAAAGATGTGGAAGCATTGGAAAGGGTGCAGAGGAGGGTTACCAGGATGTTGCCTGGTATGGTGGGAAGGCCTTATGAGGAAAGGCTGAGGGACCTGAGGTTATTTTCATTAGAGAGAAGAAGGTTACGCGGTGATCTAATTGAGGCGTATAAGATGATCAAAGGACTGGATAGGGAGAATAGTGAGAGCCTTTTTCCTCAGATGGTGATGACCAACACGAGGGGACATAACTTTAAATTAAGTGGTGGTAGTTATAGGACGGATGTCAGAGGCAGGTTCTTTACACAGAGGGTGGTGAGAGCGTGGAATGCCCTGCCTGCAGCAGTTGTGGACTCGCCTACTTTGGGGGCATTCAAATGTTCGGTGGATAGGGATATGGATGATATTGGAATAGTTCAGGTTAGAGGGTCCACTGGCCGGCACAACATCGAGGGCCGAAGGGCCTGTACTGCACTGTAATGTTCTATATGTTCTATGTTCTATGAATCCTCAGACTGTGACCTCTGTTTCTGAACTAGAATCATAGAACACTACAGCACAGAAACCAGCCTTTTGGCCCTTCTTGTCTGTGCCAAACCATTTTTCTATCTAATCCCTCTGATCTGTACCTGGACCATATCCCTCCACACCCCTCTCATCGATATACCTGTCCAAGTTTCTCATATGTTAAAAGTGAGCCCGCATTTAGCCCTTCATCTGGCAGCTCATTCCATAGTCCCACCACTCTCTTTAACCCAATTCCCTTTAACTTTCCCCCTTTACCCTTAACCCATGCCCTCTGGGTTTTTTTCTCCCCCAGCCTCAATGGAAAAAGCCTGCTTACATTCACTCTATCTATACCATCAAAACCTTATACATCTCTATCAAATCTCCCCTCAGTCTTCTGCGCTCCAGGGATTAAAGTCCTAATCTATTCAACCTTTCTCTATGACTCAGCTTCTCAAATCCCGGCAACATCCTTCTGAACCTTCTTTGCACTCTTTCAACCTTATTAATATCCTTCCTGTAATTAGGTGACCAAAACTGCACACAGTACTCTAAATTCAGCCTCACCAATATCTTATACAACCTCACCATAACATTCCAACTCTTTTATACTCAGTACTTTGATTTATAAAAGCCAATGTACCAAAAGCACTCTTTACGACCCTATCTACCCATGACACCACTTTTAGGGAATTCTGTACCAGTATTCCCAGATCCCTCTGTTCTACTGCACTCTTCATTGTCCTACAGTTTACCTTGTATGTTCTACCTTGGTTTGTTCTTCCAAAATGCAATACCTCACACTTGTCTATATTAAACTCCATCCACCGTTTTTCAGCCCATTTTTCTAGCTGGTCCAAATCCCTCTGCAAGCTTTGAAAAACTTCCTCACTACACTTCCAATCTTTGTATCATCAGCAAATTTGCTGATCCAATTTATCATCTGGATCATTGACATAGATGACAAACAACAATGGACCCAGCACTGATCCCTGTGGCACACCACTAGTCACATGCCTCCACTCAGAGAAGCAATCCTCCACTACCACTTTCTGGTTTCTTCCATTAAGTCAATGTCTAATCCAGTTTACTACCTCTCCACATATACCAAGCGACTGAACCTTCTAACCTCCCATGCAGGACCTTGTCAAAGGCCTTACTGAAGTCCATGTGGACAACATCCATTGCCTTCCCTTCATCCACTTTCCTGGTAACTGCCTCGAAAAACTCTAATAGATTGGTTAATTGGTCCATCAGGAACATCCTCCCTGCATCTATCCTCTTTAGCCCTGTTAGAATTTTATTAAGTCTTTATGAGATCCCCCCCCTCATTTGTCTGAACTCCAGTAAAACCAAACCTAACATAGTCAACTCTCCTCGTGCATCAGTCCCACCATCCCCAGAATCAGCCTGGTAAACCTTTGCTTAACTCCCTCGAGAGCAAGAACATCCTTCCTCAGAAAAGGAGACCAAAACTGCACACAATACTCTAGGTGTGGTCTCACCAAGGCTCTGTATAATTACAACAACACAACCCTACTCCTGTACTCGAAACTTCTCGCAATGTAGGACAACATACCATTTGCCTTTTTTACTGCCTGCTGTATCTGCATTCTTACCTGCAGTGACAGGTGCACAAGGACACCCAAGTCCCTCTGCACACTCCCCTCTCCCAATTTACAGCCATTCAGGTAATAATCTGTCTTCTTGTTTTTGTTTCCAAAGTGAATAACCTCACATTTATCCAAATTATCCTGCATTTGCCATTGATTTGCCCATTCACCCAATCTTTCTATGTCATTCTGAAGGTCTCTGCATCTGCATCACAGTTCACCCTCCCACCCAACCTCGTATCATCTGCAAACTTTCAGATGTTACATTTTGTTCCCAAATCATTAATGTATATTGTGAATAGCTGGGATCGCAGCACCAATCCCTGTGACACCCCACTAGTTATTCCCTGCCAATTTGAAAAGCACCCATTAGTTCCTACTGTTTGTTTCCTCTCTGCCAACCAGTTTTCTATCCACCTCAAAACACTTCGCCCAATCCTAAGCCATTTAATTATGCCATCCTTAAAATAAGATCGTAAAACGTAGGAGCAGATGTAGACTGTTGGGTCTATCAGGTCTGCTCCATCATTCAATGAGATTATGACTGATTTGATGTGATAATCCTCAGCTTCAGTTTCTTGCCTTATCCCAATAACCCTCAGTTCCCTTACTGATTAACAATCTGTCTGTCTCAGCCTTGAACATACTTACCACCCCAGCCTCTACAGCCCTCTGTGGCATAGAATTCCACAGATTCACTCCCCTCTGAGAAGAAATTCCTCCTCATCTCCGTCTTCAATAGGCGACCCCCCTCACACTGAGATAATGCCCTCTGATCCCAGACTCTCCTCCACAGGGAAACAACCCCTCAGCATCTACACTGTCAAACCCCAAGAATCTGATGCCTCTCAATAAGGTCATCTCTCGTTCCCCTCAACTCCAATGAGTACGGGCACCAACGAACTCAATCTCTCCTTGTAAGAAAATCCTTCCATATACGGGATCAACGTGATGAGCCTGCTGTGGACTGCCTCCAGTAGTTTGATCTTGGGATACGGGCAGGAGGATTTTATTACTCATCCCGAGTTGCCTTTAGAGTATTTATTATCAATCACATGTTGTGAGATTGGGGCTACGCATCAGCCAAACCAATAAATGGGAACAATCTTCCATCGCTGATTATTAATAGGTGCCAAGAGCTGCCAGATTTCAGAGCAGAATGTGAACTCTCAAGCCACCAGGCTATTTATAACTAATGATAACAGTGAATATCTCCCATTTTCAACAGCTGTCGTACGACAGACTCAAAAGAATGCAACGTCAGTGCTTCAGACACAGTCCAAACCGCAGAATCTGAGAGCGAATATGAGCAACAGGTGAGAAAGAGTATTTAAAACTGTTTGCAAATTACTTTGGCTGGAGAGGCGGAGAGGGGAACCCAACCCCAACTCTTAGCAAAGTGGGGGGGGCACTCAACCCAACTCACAGCAAAAGGAAGGAAGCTCAACCCAACTCACAACGAGGAAGGGGAGAACCCAACTCAACGCACAGTGAGGGGACGGGGGAACTCAACCCAACTCACAGCGAGGAGGGGGAACTCAACCCAACTCACAGCGAGGAGGGGGGACTCAACCCAACTCACAGCGAGGAGGGGGGACCAACCCACTCACGAGAGGGGGGCTCAACCCATCACAGCGAGGAGGGGGACTCAACCCAACTCATCAGCGAGGAGGGGGACTCACACGAGAGGGGGGACTCAACCCAACTCACAGCGAGGAGGGGGGATTCAACCCAACTCACAGCGAGGAGGGGGACTCAACCCAACTCACAGCGAGGAGGGGGGACTCAACCCAACTCACAGCGAGGGGGGGGGACTCACCACCAACGAGAGGGGGCTCAACCCAACTCACAGCGGGAGGGGGGATGAGGAGGGGACTCAACCCAACTCACACGAGGAGGGGGACTCACCCACTCACAGCGAGGAGGGGGGACTCAACCCAACTCACAGCGAGGAGGGGGACTCAACCCAAACTCACAGCGAGGAGGGGGGACTCAACCCAACTCACAGCGAGGAGGGGGGACTCAACCACAACTCACAGCGAGGAGGGGGACTCAACCCAACTCACAGCGAGGGGGGGGACTCACCCAACTCAAAGCGAGGAGGGGGGACTCAACCCACTCACAGCGAGAGGGGGGATTCAACCCAACTCAGCGAGGAGGGGGGACTCAACCAACTCACAGCGAGGGGGTGGACTCAACCCAACTCACAGCGCGGAGGGGGGATCAACCAACTCACAGCGAGGAGGGGACTCAACCCAACTCACAGAGGAGGGGGACTCAACCAACTCACAGCGAGGAGGGGGACTCAACCCAACTCACAGCGAGGAGGGGGGATTCAACCCAACTCACAGCGAGGAGGGGGGATTCAACCCAACTCACAGCGAGGAGGGGGGACTCACCCAACTCACAGCGAGGAGGGGGATTAACCCACTCACAGCGAGGGGGAGAACTCAACCCAACTCACAGCGAGGGGGGATCTCAACCAACTCATAACGAAGAAGGGAGAACCCAACTCAATGTCGGGGTAGAACATAGAACATAGAACATTTCAGCACAGAACAGGCCCTTCGGCCTTCGATGTTGCGCCGACCAATATAAAAAGCAATGCCCCTCCAAACTAAACCATTCCCTTCTCTTCCATATACTTATCAACTAAGCTCTTTAAACGCCACCAAACTTGGCGCATCTACAACTGCTGCAGGCAGGGCATTCCACTCCCGAACCACCCTTTGGGTAAAGAACCTACCTCTGATATCCGTCCCATAACTATCACCCCTTAATTTAAAGCTGTGTCCCCTCGTGCTAGCTTTTTCCATCCTAGGAAAAAGGCTATCACTGTCCACCCTATCTAAACCTCTAATCATCTTATATGATTAGGGAGTGATTAGGGAGTGGAATGCCCTGCCTGCAGCTGTTGTAGATGCGCCAAGTTTGGTGGCGTTTAAGAGGTTAGTTGATAAGTATATGGATGAGAAGGGAATGGTTTAGTTAGGAAGGGCATTGCTTTTTATTTTGGTCGGCACAACATCGAAGGCCGAAGGGCCTGTTCTGTGCTGTATTGTTCTATGTTCTATGTTATATGTTTCGATCAGGTCCCCTCTTAGCCGCCTCCTTTCTAACGAAAACAACCTCAAATCCCTCAGCTTCTCCTCATAAGACCTGCCCTCCATACCAGGCAACATCCTGGTAAACCTCCTCTGTACCCTCTCCAATGCATCCACATCTTTCTTATAATGCAGGGACCAGAACCATACACAATACTCCAAGTGCGGCCGCACTAGAGTTTTGTACAGTTGCAACATGACGTTGCGGCTCCGAAATTCAATCCCTCTACCAATAAAAGCCAAGGTGTTAGGTGCATTGGCCGTGCTAAATCCTCCCTCAGTGTACCCGAGCAGGTGTAGCAACTAGGGGATTTTCGCTGTGACTTCATTGCAGTGTTAATGTCAGCCCTATTTGTGACACTAATAAATAAACTTAATGCAGGAAATGCAATAAGCCAATTTGTGCACAGCAAGCAAGTTGTCTCAAACTCTAAACACAATTAATCACACTTTGAAAGGTGATTTACTGTCAATACAGCTGAACAGAGTTCATTGGGTGAACCAGGTGAATTTGACTGTATTGCTGTCTCTCTCCCCCTTTCCCCTTTCAGGATGAAGCTGATGACGACAGGGATTTGCAGGACTAAAGAGAAACAGTGTCTCTGGAACCAACCAAGAACTGACCATTGGAGTAACTATCCTGTACCATCGAGTCTGTCCCACAGCAACGGTTAACCGTTTGATTTAAAAATAAAATCAAACAGTACTTGAGCATTATATAAATAATGAGATTTCTTAAAAGGCAATTTATTCCCTTTCTGCTCAGTCAGAGATGCTGCTTCAAGCTATTCTGAACAGTATTTCCCAGAGATGTCCTTATCAACAAAGAAACATTCTTTGGGTCTAAATATGTAAGGATCGAGGGATAAGAAATATTCAAATTGTTTTGTTCTAGACAGCTGTGAATATTAGCTCCGCTATTATAGTCCAACTTGGCTGATGTGTAATTTGCAATGTGTTTCAGGTTAATAGGAATTCTTGAAATGTAATAAATGGTTTTACCAAACCAAAGCATGTCTTTATTCCATAATGCAGGTCAGAAGCAGCCACAGGTTTCAGTTTGTGAGATTTGTGAATTTCCTGCTCCAAAACCTCAATTAGCCAAACCATGAGACTTTACCGATACAGACACAATCAGCCACTAATACATTATAGTCAATCCCAGAGAAACACAGGCACCTTCAGGTACGTGGTCTCTCCTCAGGTCACTCCACAACACCCCCTCCCCCACACTCAGCAATGCAATCAATGACCCCTCAGCCCCCCTCCCCACACTCAGCAATGACCCCCTCCCCACACTCAGCAATGACCCCCTCCCCCCCCCACACTCAGCAATGATCCCCCTCCCCCACACTCAGCAATGATCCCCTCCCCCACACTCAGCAATTCCCCCCCTCCCCCACACTCAGCAATGACCCCCTCCCCCACACTCAGCACTCAGCAATGGCCCCCCTCCCCCACACTCAGCAACCCCCCTCCCCACACTCAGCAATGACACTCAGCAATGACTCAGCCCCCCTCCCCCACACACTCAGCAATGACCCCCCTCCCCCCCACTCAGCATGACCCCACTCAGCACACACTCAGGATCCCCACCCCACACTCAGCAATGACCCTCCCCCACACTCAGCAATGACCCCCCTCCCCACACTCAGCAGCACATGACCCCCCCTCCCCACACTCAGCAATGAGTCCCCCACACTCAGCAATGACCCCCCTCCCCCACACTCAGCAATGACCCCCCCCTCCCCCACACTCAGCAATGACCTCCCCCACACTCAGCAATGATTCCCCCTCCCCCCACTCAGCAATGACCCCCCTCCCCCACACTCAGCAATGATCCCCCTCCCCCACTCTCACAATGATCCACCCCCCTCCCCCACACTCAGCAATGATTCCCCCTCCCCCACCTCAGCAATGCCCCCCCACACTCAGCAATGATCCCCCTCCCCCACACTCAGCAATGACCCCCTCCTCCCCCACACTCCCCCCCCCCCACAATCAGCAATGACCCCCCTCCCCCACACTCAGCATGCAGCAATGATTCCCCCTCCCCCACACTCAGCAATGATCCCCCTCCCCCACACTCAGCATGATCCCCCTCCCCACACTCAGCAATGACCCCCCTCCCCCACACTCAGCAATGATTCCCCCCCCACACTCAGCAATGACTCCCCCACACTCAGCAATGACCCCCCCTCCCCCACACTCAAGACCCCCCTCCCCCACATCCGCAATGACCCCACACTCAGCAATCCCCCACACTCGCAATGACATCAGCCCTGCCCCCCCACACTGCCCCCCCCCCCCCCGCCTCCACAACAAGACTCAGCAATCAAATTGAAGCAATCAAAGGCTGATTGATCAGCCTTTTGGAAGCTGATGACATCACCACAGCAGTTGATGAAATCTCCAGCAATTAAAGATTAATATCTTAGACGTGAGCCACACATGGGAAAAGCAAACTGTACAAAGTATTAAATTGTATTTTTTCTCTTTGGGCACCTTTATACAGAGGCGCACTTGGAGCTGGGAAGTCATTCAACTGTAGCTAAGTATGAAGCATGGAAAATGTTTCTGGTAACCATGGAGACACACTGTTTCCTTTTCCTTTCGACTTTTATTTATTTTCAAGACCACCAGAAATCCCAAAACATTTTATATTCTCTGTTGAAGTATAGTCACTGTTGGAATGAGTGACACAAAGCAGCATGGTGGCACAGTGGTTAGCCCTGCTGCCTCACAGCTCCAGGGACCTGGGTTCAATTCTGGTGAGTGTGTGTGTGGCGTTTGCACATCCCTCCCATGTCTATGTGGGTTTCCTCCCACACTTCAAAGATGTCCAGTTTAGGTGGACTAGCCATATTAAATTGCCCTCAGTGTCCAAAGTTATGTAGATTAGATGGATTAGCCATGGAAAATGTGTGGGGAGCCTGGTGGGATAATCTTGTCAGATATTATCTTGATGGGCTGAATGGCTTCTTCTGCACTGTAGGGATTCTGATATGTGCAAAAATGAGAATGTAATAAATCTGCCTTGTCCCTGTGGATCTGTCTGCAGCTTCTGTTACAGGCTGGAGGGGCCAAATGGCCCACTCCTGCTCCTAGTTCTTATGTTCTAACATCAGTTTCCATGTGTACCCTAACAACATCCTCACCACCACCTCTGTCTCATTGCTCCACTGTCTGGAAATGATCAGACTGTTTGCTGGACATCCAGTATTGGATAAATAGAAATTTTCACCAACATTGAGAAGATTGAAGCCATTGTCTTGATCTCTGCCACGTAACCTGGTTCCCTCGCCACTGATCCTTGCAACTGAATGAGACTGTTCAACAACCTTGGTGTCATATTGGAGCCAAATTAAGCTTTCAACATAAAACGATGTGATCTCTCTGACTGCCTGCTTCCATACCCATATTACCACCCCTGTCTCTGCTGTGTTGTTGCTGAAACCCACATCCATGCTGTTACTACATCCAGATTTAACTATTCTAACCTACTCCCGGTCAAAACTCTCCTACCTGTGTCCCAACATGTCCCATTTACCCATCACTCCTCTGCTTGCCCATGGTACGCTTGCCCCCAGTTAGGCAGTGCCTCGATTTTAAAAAGATTCTTGTTTTACAATTCTTCCATGGCCTTGCCCTCCCTGCCAATCTCTGTAATCTCCACTGGTTCTATAACCCTCCCAGATATCTGCACTCCTCTAACTCCAGCCTCTTGGAATTTTAATTGCTCCACTATTGGTGAACATTATTGGACAGCTGTCTGTACCCTAAGCTCTGAAAGTCCATCCCAAAAACCTCTCCACTTTACCTTCCTACTTAAAGCCTTCCTCTTTGACCAAGCTTTTGGTCACCTGGCCTAATATATCTGGAGAGGCTCAATGTAATTGTTTGTCTACAATGTGAAGTATCTCAGTGCTTTATTATGTTAAAGACACTATATAAATACAGATTATTGTTACCATGGAGTTTATGGTTCACAAGTCAAGGTAATCAATCTAGATAAATAGTCTAACATATTCAAATGCTATATTTCCATACGGGCAAGTCCAGCAATATTCCGGTTGCTTTTTTAAAAAATTCATTTATGGTACAAGCGCATCACTAGTTAGGTCAGCATTTATTGCCTTTGAGAAGGAGCTGCCTTCTCGACCCGCTGGTGTAGGTATACCCACATTGCTGCTGGGGGTGGGGATTCTGACTTGTGCCTTGTAGATGGTGGACAGGCTTTCGGGCGAGTTATTCACTGCAGGATTCCCAACCGCTGACCTGCTCTTGTTGCCACTGTATTAGAACAACAAAGAACAAAGAGCAACACAGCATGGGAAACAGGCCCTTCGGCCCAACGAGCCCACGCCGCCGTCCTAACGTCCTAATGACATATCCTTGTCTTTAGGCTATGCCTATTGTTGAAGATTCCCATATAGGGACCAATATAGGGATAATTTGTTACCCAATCAGCCTAAGAGCACATTTTTGGGATGTGGGAGGAAACCAGAGCACCCGGAGAAAACCCACGCAACCACGGGAGAACGCGCAAACTCCCGCAGACACAGGCCCAAATCCATGTGTCTGCACAGCAACAGCGATAGTCTCTGAGCTGTCATGTTGCCCATCAGATGGTCCAGTTTAAGCATACACTGACGACGTGAAGCATTAGGCAACTCCTGAAGCAACCTCCAAGAGCAGCCCTCGCACGACATGCCGCATGCATGCCCCTTGTTGGTCAACAAGGTGGACCGAATTGCCTGTGGAAACAAATAAAACTTAATTAAACATGCTAAAAAAAACTAAGACGTTCCCGAGACGAAACTAAAGATAGTCTACTACTATTTGGTCCTCCCGATATTCAAACAGTCCTGCTATATCCCTCTATCTGCAGACCGCTCATGTGGCTGTCCAAGAGACCCTTAAACAACCCTAGCGTGCTGCTCCCACCACCTTACTCGGCAGTGCATTCCACACCCCCACTACCCTTTGTGTGAAAAACTGGCCTCTAATATTCGTCTTATACATAGCCCCCTCATCCTGAGCCCGGTACCCCTCGTTCTATCCATTTTTAATGGTGGAAAAAGCTTACCACCATTTACTCTATCTATAACTCTCATAACCTTATATACCTCTAAAAGATCCCCTCTCAGCCGACGTCTTTCAAGGGAAAACAACCCCAGTGTTTTCAATCTTTCCTTGTAAGACAGCCCTTCCATACCAGGCAGCATCCTGGTAAATCTCCTCTGCACTCTCTCCAGGGCCTCTACATCCTTCCTGTAGTACGGCGACCAGAACTGGACGCATTAGTATGGCTGGTCCAGTTTCTAGTCAATGGTAAACCCCCAAGATAGTGTTGTGATTGGGTTCAATGATGATAATGTCATTGAATGTTAAAGGGGCAATGGTTAGATTCTCTCTTATACAAGTTGGTCGTTGCCTGGCACTTGTGTGATGCGAATGTAACTTACCCTTTTTCAGCTCAAGCCTGGATATATTGCTCAGGTCTCGCTGCGTTTGGACATAAGTTGCTTCAGTATTTATACTTTATTGGCTGTAAAGTGCTTTACAACACTGTGAGTTATGAAAGATGCTAAGGCCACTTTTGCAGTACTGTGTACAATTCTGGTCACCCTACTATAGTAAAGATGTTATTAAGCTGGAAAGAGTGCAAAAATGATTGATACTGCAATTCAAGATAGCATCTCACGTGAAAACACCACCACCAGGTACATACTCCTGCAACTTGGCCAACATTGTCTACTTGATATGCTGCAAGAAAGGATATCCCAAAGCACATTACATTGGGGAGACCATACAAATACTACGACAATGGATGAATGACCATCACTCGATAATCACCAGGCAAGACTGTTCTCTTCCTGTTGGGGAACATTCAGCGGTCACGGGCATTCAGCCTCTGATGTTCAGGTAAATGATCTCCAAGGGGGCCTTCACAACACGTGACAGTGCAGAGTCGCTGAGCAGAAACTGATAGCCAAGTTCTGCACACATGAGGACGGCCTCAACTGGGATCTTGGGTTCATAGTGCACTATCTATAACTCCACGACTTGCTTGGACTTGCAAAATCTCACTAACTGTCATGTCTGGAGACAATACACATCTCATTAACCTGTGCTTAATGCTCTCTACTCACATTGTCTGTAAAAATGCTAAATTACCCCATAATGTCAGGGGGATTGGCAGTTATGGGAATAGGACCTGTGTGGGATTGTGGTCGGTGTGGACTTGATGGGCCAAATGGCCTCCTTCTGCTCTATAGGGATTCCATGATTCTTTGATATGATTCTCTTCCGAGACTCAACTGGACATTTTCTCACAATTTACACTTCCTTCACATTCACTGCTCTTATCCAAAACCTTTTGCAGTTTCTCTTCAGAGTTGGTATTGAGAACTGTATCATTGGCCTATCTTAATTTTAAACTTGCGATTTCCAACTTATAATCCAAGAAGGTTTTCAATCTCTCAATGACTCTTCCACTACAGAAATTCAACAAATCACAGAATTGTTATGAGTCAGAAGGTGGCCAAATAAGCCTCATGACTTAGTGCCAATCTCCTGCCTTTTCCTCCCTCTGTTCAAATAATCATCTAACGCCCCCTGGAATGCCTCGATTGAAGCTGCCTCCATCACACTCCAGGCCCCATTCGCTTACTAGGTGGGAAAGATTTTCCTCAAGTCACATTTGCTTCTTTTGCAAATCTCTTTAAATCCGTGTCCCTCTCATTCTCAATCCCTCCCTGTCTACCGTCCAGGCCCCGTCATGATTTTGAACATCGTTATCAAACCAGGGGATTCATGTCTCACCTCTCTTATAATCTTCACAAATTGTTCAGTTCTCAGCTTTGATGCTGCAGTTTGTTCCGATAAAGATTTCTTGAAGATTTTTGTTCTCAAATTTGTCCATCGATTCTGAAACTATTCTCCGAATTTTAGATTCTCCCCATGAGGGGAAACACACTCTCAGTGTCTACGCTATCGACCTCCCAAAAACTAGACATATTTCAATAACATCATCTTTGTTTAAGCTCCCAAGAGAATAGGCTCAACCTGCAAGATTTTGAACACAATTTTACTCATTTTTCAGTGAGTCCGATTCTCGCTGCAGAAGGCTGTGTGTGGGATTTAAGGTGCCCAAAATCCTGCAGCTCAGATTGGAGTCTCCAACTGCACACGCACAGAAAAAATTAAATTTAAAGAATGCTGCTCCCCTGCCACATTCGTCCCGTGTTGGATAATGCCTTCCCCTGGCCCCCATGGACATTGGGCCCTCTCTTAATGTTACTGACATTAAGTAGTCAGTAACTACCTTGTCCCCCCATCACCCCGACCAATTATGACCCCCCCCCCCCAATCACAGGCAGAGTGGCAGGAACACCCTCAACCTCCCCAACCCTTGCACATGGCCCCCATTGCCCATTGACTCTGATGGCTACATACTTCCCTCTCTCTGCCCCCAATCATCATAGAGCAACCCGCTTCCCCCCACAGCCCCATTAGTACACATACAAGTGCTCACTTGCCTTCCCCTCAATGCTAACAAGTTGCATTTAATGTTAACCAGAAACTCAACTGGACTCGTCACATAAACACAATGGTTGCAAGAGCAGGTCAGAAGCTGGCTCACTCCTGTTGTGAGTAACTTATTTCCTGACTCCCCAACGCCAGTCCACCATCTACAAGGCACAAATAGGAGAGTAACAGAATACTTCCCACTTGCCTGAATGGATGCAGCTCCAATAATACATCTTCCAATATATCCTTGTAATGGTTATGACTCATTTAAATGTCTGGCCTATCAATTTTCGATGGTACTTACTGTGCCTCCCATAGTGACCACGGGTAACAGGGTTAGATTCCAGAGATGGAGCCTGAGAGGGTGGTGTGTGTGCAGATGATGGCCTCCTGTACATTAGGCGTCCCCGCCCACAATAACTGTGAACTCTGTAGCCCGGGCTTCCTGGTGGGCCTGGTCCAGGTTAAATTTGATGTACTGTCCAGCCTGGGATAGCTGGTTGTGAAGTGCCAGACTTCTCCATTTGGGGTCTGGAAGGAGCCAGTCATATAAAAGTTCAGAGTAGCTGTCAATTTGACAGCCACTGGAAGTGGGTGCACTCCTCCCCCCTTCCTTTCTCCCTCCCCTCCACCCCCCCTCTCCTCTTCCCCCCCCTCCACCCTCTCTCCTCCACCCCCCCCCTCCTCCCCAACTATCCCCCCTCCCCAACTATCCCCCCTCCCCCCCACTGCCCTTCTGCACTGTCGCAATTCTATGATTCTGTGAGAGACACTGATTTGGGGGATTGTCATCGAACTGTATCTACTTCATGCCTGCAAAGGAGATTTCCACCTGAAAGAATATCTCCACAACACCCAATCCTATCCTCCACCCTGATGCTGTTGCAGTGAACTGTATCTCAGCTGAAGACTGACACTACCCAGACTCTCAGCTTTTTTTTTTACACACACAGTTGGCTCCTTTCACAACCATTCTTACAATGATTCAATTCCACCAGTGCCAGGAAAGCTTCTCTTCCTTGCCGAAGTGATAATCATTCATTTCTAAGACTGGACGATATATTTCTTCACCACGGAAGGAGCCACATTCTCAATATATGATTTCCCGCTTTCCAGCAATCGAGAATGTGAATCATAATCTAGCAGGACAGAAACTAATCACAGCCTCAAAAAAAAAACCAGGTGACATACCCATCACCAAGAATAAAATATCAATACTGCACTTTTTATTAGCTTGGTTAAAAACAGACGAAGGATACATGACAATATAAGCTATCTAGCACAAATGACATGTGACTCTGATGTTTAAGGGTGCAAAGTAACACGCTTAAACTAACTTCTGCATGCCGCCTCTTCAAATAGCATCTCTTGTTGAAAGATACACAGAGTTTAACCAGTTAATATGATAATTTTAAAGACAATTAAATACAAAGACTGATTTTTTTTCTTTTACATACACGAGGAAAACAGATTTGTGGCAGTTGTGTGAAGAGACTGGACCCAGCATGAGGCAACACTTTACCGTATGTTGTTATCTCTTGTGGTGATTTTAGCTGCCATTAGTCAAATAGCAAAATCATGTAACTTGTAGCTGCGTTTGCTTGTCAGGTTAGCTGAATAACTGGTACAGGAATCAGTGCAGATGCTGTATTTGGCCTAAGAAAAGTGTGAGGTTTGGCTAATTTTGTTACGTACATTAGGCAAACCATTAAAACTCAGCATTTACATCAATCCAATCTAATTAATAACCAATCCAGCAGTAAGGAACCAGTGTATAACTAGGAAGGTCTGAACCAGGACTTCTGTGATCCTATTGGAAGAACCACTTGAATCAAGTTAAATTCTTCCTGTTCATTATAGAATTGGCACACCCATGTATACGCAGTATGTTTAAACCAATCACCAGTCACAAGATGGATTGGAATCAAAGCAGCAATGGGGTTTTCAGCCTGTGTACATTAAGGATTATACTCTGACCAACTTCTCTCCACAGATCTTTTTAATTACACTCCTTTACCAAACCCATTAATGAAATATTGATGCAATTTCAATACAGAGCATATTCTGATAATGACACAGCATCAGATCCCAGCCTCAAACCTTTTGAGTAATCCTAATCTAAAAACACATTTGCAGTATAAATGGTTTGAAATGTCTATACAAATGCACAGTGGCGGACTGCCTCGCCACTCCAAACTGAATTTAAATTTGGTTCAATAACGTTCTAATGTGATACCACTGCCCTGTGAAGGATATTCTGTATTTAGATTCACTCTTAATTTTAAACCTTGAACAGCAAGTTTGGACCTGGTCTCATGCTTTGTCCTCTCTCCCTCTAGGAATTTACTGCTGCAAGTGGTGAAATGGCAGGCTCAAATCCCAAATAAAACTATCCCCTCCATCTCGTATAACTCTGTCCAACATAAAACCGTGTATAGGATGTTATTCCAAGCCAGCTTTTCAGTAACCCTTAGTTATAGAATTAAAAGCACAAGCCCTTAATTTCCTCCCCTAACAACACTGCACACTGATGGAGCATGAATAATGCAGAGTATATTCTGCCAGCTAATGTTGTATTGACTACACCCACAGACTTCAGAGCCTCAAACTTGGTAAAACAGATTGCTTTAACTTCAGCCAACCCAAAAATTAAACCCAATTTCTGTTGGACTTAGGATGGAGAATGCATTGCATTTTTATTAACATGCGACACATCAAAGGCAAATCCAATTTTATTTGGATTCAATTAGATCACAACTGGTGCCCCAACTAGATTGGCTATTTTCACCAAAGGTAATTTTATTATTTGTCACCTGGGAACTATATTATAAATTTGGGAGCCATCTTAAATCTACACTAACTACAAGGGGAATTTTCCCTTCCTATCCAGCATGGGAATCGTAGAGGGCAGGGGTGGGGTGGGGTAGAGGGCATGCAAACGGCTGCTCTCAGGTGGGATTTTCTGGTTTTGGGTTGAATGCAGTCAGAAAATCCTGCCTGTATTAGCTCATTCCTGAATGCCCTGTGCCATTAACACTGCATGTGCAAAGGGATTGGATTTCCACTTTCTTTTTAAACAGCTTAAATTCCTTAAAATTTATCAATTCCTATTTGGACGGTTAGAAGTTACAACTTTTATCTTGCAACAAAAGCAAGCGCAGAATGGATATGTTGTTTAGAATTCACACCTTGTTTCCCATTTTGATGACTGGCAAAGACAAGATGACTCAGTGACTGTGCTTGTTCAGATATGTAAGGGCCACAAATCAAAGCTTCACAAACCAACAACTTCTTTTTTTGGCCTTTTTTCTACTCTGAATATTGAGACAAATGAAAGCTGAGTGAGGAAGCTTCACATCAGACTTTTAAAAAAAAAATCAATAAAGATAATTGTCATAATTATTTCAAGTGGTATTTATGCAACAAAATGTGCTTCAAATATCAGCCCACCCTAGCCCTGGAATGAAGTTTGACGGAGATTGTGGGTATTGCTAAATCCCAGGCAAAGCTCGCTCCTTGTAATAAACAGCTGGTTGCTTACATTGCTCAAGTTTCCAAGATACTAAGAGTTCCTCTCAAACACCCCGTACATAAGTGCAAATAATTTATACAGATCCTCAGCAATTTGTACATAAAAGATATAATACACTTCATTAAGAAGGACATAATCTCCAAAATGTTAGTGAAATAGAACAAATATTTTGGAAGTAAATTAAAAGAGCGCCAGATCTACAGGTTTTAAAGGAATCAGTGCTCCTGCATTTCACAACACTCTCTGCACTCCAATATTGGCTTAGACCTGTTAAAACATTCAAAATATCAGATATTGTAAATATTACGTACAGTTCATACAGAATGTAAACACAACTTAGAATAATGCACTGTGTGACACCAGCCAGCTGCTTCACACTGGGTGCCAAATGGTCAAACAGAATTGCAACTTTGTGTAATAAATATTGATTATACCACTCGAGTATACATGTTAATCACTGTACTAAATGTGTAATAAAAATATATTTGGCTGAATTGTATAAGGTAATTGCTTTCCCGCAAGCTATTGAGCCACCTCACTTCTAGACAGCATCATTGCCAAGTAAACTCCACAGATAGTCTTCCTAGTGCAAAGCTGCCTCTGATCTTAGTGTTGCACACTACCACACCCATCTATACTATACGTATTGCTAACAGGATTTTAACACTGCCCAACTAATTAACCGCAAAAACACCATTGCCTTTGGCCTCAAGTACACACTGTTGAGTGTACACCCACTATTAACCATCACAATGTTGCTACTCCATCCCACTAAGTCTTAGCCATCCTTATTCACCTTTAGCTGGCCTCACGGTCAAAAGCTAACCTTGTGGTGCTAATTCCCAAGGCCAGCAGTGAATCCACATACCCTGGTCACAGTCCAAACCTTGTTGACACTAACAGATTATTGCTATGTCAGCTATCTGACTTGCCCTCCAACACAGATCTGCTGGTAACTCAGCAGCATTTGCTGGGAACGCATTTGCTCCACAGCTTTCCCCGCAATAGCTCAGGGTAATAAAGGAATGTGACTTGCTTAAAGTTTATTAGTGTCACAAGTAGGCTTACATTAACATTGCAATGAAGTTGCTGTGAAAATCTCTGAGTCGCCACACTCAGGTGCCTGTTGGGTACACTGAGGGAGAATTTAGCATGGCCAATGCACCTTTACCAGCACATCTTTCGGTCTGTGTGAGGAAACCGGAGCACCCGGAGGAAACCCACACAGAACATGGGGAGAACATGCAGACTCAGCACAGGCAGTGACCCAAGCCAGGAATCGAACCTGGGTCCTGACACTGTGAGGCAGCGGTGCTAAACACTCTGCCAACATGTCCCCTTCAGCAGTGCTGAGGCTGATTCAGATGGTTAGCCCAATCGGATTTATTTGGGAACTCTGAAAATTCACAACACCTGACAAGGAAGCACAGCGTCAAAGTTACAGCACTGTAACGGGAGAATTGCTCCTGTTACTAAGTGCAGCAATGCACAGAAGCACCTTACAGTTAACAAGTAAAAAAATAATTTAAACACTTTCATCAGCATTAGTGCAGTGTTTTTGGAAACTCTGTTACAATATACATTTTAACAACAAATCCTACATATTTACACAGACTATTAAAAACAAAATTATTTTGTTATTGTTCATCTAATCTGGATTTTAGGAAATGTCGGAGGGAGCCTTATGACAGAAAAAAACATTTTTATTTTCTTCACAGATTATTCTACACTAATCCATCAATCTCTGATTCTTCAGTGCCTAAGCTACAGATACAAACAGGCCTAAAACTGTGTGAATGCTAGCCTTTTTCTCTGCATTCTGTACATATTTACCATATAAAGATAAAAGTAAAACAAAGCAGCACCTTGCATACGATTTCTCCACAGAAGAAATGCTTCAATATACAGTATTTGGAGTCTATTGTGGAAATGTCATGGATTGTGGAAATCTGGCGTTGAGAAAGCCTTGGTAAGCTGGAAGACACCTGTGTCCAATTTGGACACGATTTGGAATGCACACAAACAATGGCCTGTTCTTGCCACCATTTCCAGGGGAACAGAGATCAAGAGGTGCTTCATTTTGTTTTATCTTTTTTGAAAGATTCTTTGTTATTCTTCAATACTCTGTCCCTTGGTTTATCAAGAATACAGTTTATATACAAATATATGTGTGTATTTTTAAAATACATGTTAAGACATTCAATGTTTCTGAGAGGGTTTTTTTGTTTATAAATTTGGGGAGTTTCACAGCCTTATGTGTGAAATCTTTTTGGGGGTTCTACCTCGCAGAGTGAGGATAAGCTGGTGCCTCAGAGGCCACAGGCGATCGTATTTACGTGACACAGTGACATATCCTAGCCTCTCAACCTCCTCACCCCCACCTCAAGCAAGATGAAATAAACTCGAGAACCTGCAGAACAAGCCTCTCATTTGAATGTGTCGGAGGGTCACTACACAAACACACCATTCAACTCAGAACATATTATATCCACATTCAATGTCAATTATACACTTCTACACATAACTACACTGTTGTGTTTCTAACAAGAGAGCCCTATCAAAAGAA
The DNA here is from genome assembly GCA_024679065.1 of Sphyrna mokarran. NCBI lineage: Eukaryota > Metazoa > Chordata > Chondrichthyes > Carcharhiniformes > Carcharhinidae > Sphyrna > Sphyrna mokarran. The sequence goes on from JAGIQG010000036.1 coordinate 16,436,708, forward strand.
AATTCAATCTCATATTCTACTCAAATTTTTTTTGCAATATGGGTAGGAGCTCACCATCTTGTCACAGATAAATGCCCGCCTTTCAGCAAACTGACTTTTCTTTCAGAAAGAATGTTTAAGAGCCAACAGTTAGACATTCCTACTGGTCCTGTTTCTCAAGAGTCTGAATTAATGATCTAAATCATACATTGCGTTCAGATATTGGTCTTTTGAACTCCAGCTCAGAGAATTCTATCATTGCTTTCTAAATCATATTCACATTTACCACTGTATTAAATTACAAAGTTAAAGAATATGATAAAACGTTGCCCAACACTGTGTCCAGCCCTTGCTGTGAGGATATATATACAATATATATATTTACACACACACACACACACACACACACACACGCGCGCGCGCGCACGATTAAATGCAGCATTCACTGTCCTTTTACAATTTACTGACAAAATGGTGATGCAGTTGGATCGAAACCTTTAAAAACATCCTTCAGCGAGGTTGTGTCCTGCTCACTTTCTTTGTGAGGGCTGCTCCCACCAAAGGGGCTACCTGAGCCAGATTTACTGCTCTGCTTTACCTCAGAGAACTGTGGATGAACCAGTCCAAAGAGAGATTGCACTGGGAGGCTGTGCACTGCAGTCTGAGCTGTCTCCTGTGAGGGAGCAGCAGGAGTTGTTGGCTTCAGCCGGGGCCTATTGTAACTGTTATATCTATCTGTGCAAGTTTCTGAACCTGACTTTTCATTTCCCGGTTGATCCAAGGCTGATTTCCTTACAAACAATGGCTCCTTCGGCTTAACGGTGCTTTTCGGTGTATCCAAACCTTTAGGCTGAAGGTTACTTTCAATGGAAGGCTCTACACTTCTGACATTTGCACTCGGAGCACTCTGAGTTCTTGGATCATACAAACTAATGCCACTCAGCATAGTACTCTGTCCTCCACCTCCTCCTCTGCCCTTCCCACCAACAGTAACCACTCTGGGGTCATATGGTGCAAGTCCAGCACCTGAATCCTTCCCTAAAGGAGCAACAGAGGGCTCAGCTTGTTCCATGGTCTTGCCAGATTGTGAACTAGAAGGTTGGGGTCCAGCAGTAGACCTCTGCAGTCTTGGGTCAGCAGGTGTCTTTCGCACCCTGGGGTCAGAAGGTTTGTCACTCTGTGTAGTCATCTTGGTTGCTGTAACATCCACACTCTTCAACAGTCGGGACAATAAGCCCAAATCTGGAAGGGTGGAAGCAGGTACTGGCTGGAGGGGTTCCACTACTGGCTCAGTATTGCGCTGCCTGGGGTCCGAAGGTCCAGTTTGCGGAGAACGGTTTAACCGAGGGTCCAATGCTGGGAAGGGCACAGGAACAGCAACGGGATCTGGTTTCGGAATAGGCAGTGGGATCAGATCCTCGGGGCTCCACAAAACACTTTTGGCAAAATGAGGCTTCCCCAAGGAGATGTCCATTTTAATATGGCTAAACTGTTTAAGCTGACACCTAGGATCCCTCAGGGGAAAACCTGGCAGCGGATCAAGTGGGATGGTGACTGCCCTGTCCCTCAGAATCCTCTCTCCTTCCTCCTCACTAACTGGTGCTTGAGGTTTTACACTGGCAGAGGCAGTCTGTTGAGCAGCATCTCCTTTCAGCACAGTTCCTGTCCAGCTTTCTGGAGCAGCTGCATCAGATCCAGAGCTTCCTGATGTGTTCTCTGTACTTCGAGAAAGTCTGGGATCCCTCGAAATCCGAGGATCCACAGGTCGGTTCACATTCGATTGCCTCTCCTTCAGAAGACGTGGATCAGCACTGCTCTGGCTGTTACCGTTGCTGCTATGTGCCATCCACTGGGCTTGCACTTGAGGTTTGCTAGCAGATTGCTGACGGAGAGTTTTTAATATGGAGCTCATGCTACTTCCGCCTTCCTCTTCATCACTTGAGTACCAATTATCACCATCACCTACAAAAGACACAACATATGACTTCATACTGCAGCAGTTACTCCAGCTGAGCTGAGATACTTTGATCAACTTAAGAAAAAACACAGAATTTTAATATACTTTGTGTTGTCATTTTGCATACGATCAGTTTCTCTAATAGTTCAACATAGCCTTGCAAGGTAAAATAATTAACAGGGAAGCAGCGGTATAGTGGTATTGTTACTGGACTAGTGATCCAGAGACCCAGACTAATGTTTTGGGGACTCGGATTCCAATCCCACCAGGGCAGATGGTGGAATATGAATTCAATAAAAATCTGGATTTAAAAATCTATTATAACCATGAACCATTGATGACTGTTGGAAAAACCCATCTGGTTTACTGATGTCCTTTAGGGAAGGAAATCTGCTGTACTTACCTGATCTGGCCTCCTTCTCATTTCAGAGCCACGGCAATGTGGTACAGTAGCAAGTGGTTAACACTGCTGTTCACAGTGCCAGGGACCCAGGTTCAATTCCCAGCTTGGATCACTGTCTATGTGGAGTTTGCACTTTCTTCCCCTGTTTCCTTCGGGTGCTCCGGTTTCCTCCGTGCTGGTTAGATGCATTGATCCAAAAAGGCACTGGACTGTGGCAACTAGGGGTATTGCACAGTATCTTAATTGCAGTGTTAATGTGAGCCTTACTCGTGATTAATAAATAAACTAACTTTTAACCGAAATGGAAGCCATTCAGTTCAAGGGCAATTAGGGATGGGCAATGATACATTTATTAGGGAAAATGGAGATTCACTGAGGTGTATCTTGCCAAGTTCATGAACGCCAGTGGAGTGGAACGATTGTCAAAGGACACTGGCTGTTTCACCTCCCATAGAGAAGAGTGGTGAACCTTTGCTGGTGAGCTGGGAGTAACATTAAGACTGTTCCATTAATGCTACATATTTACCAGAAGTGCAGAACAGAAAGGAGTATTTTGTGAGCCATCTTTTACGTTAGCTAGTTAGTGGGACCTTTTCTTTAGTTTGAAGTTTCCGATGCTTGGTAATTGACATTTGATCTGTGCTGATTTTAGGTTGTGCTACAGTACATGTCTTAAAAAGTGAAATCTTGTCCTTCGGTTATTGTTGTTGATCTTTTGCAAAATTCATCTTTTTAAAAGTTATTGGTCTTTATGGGGATGGTAAAAATACAGAATATTAACCAGTGCAGCAGACTTCTGGGCAGAAGAGCAAAGACAAACCCACTGACATAATTTAAAAGCTAGATGCTGTATTGGAGATGGTGAGGGTGTGGGTGAAAGACAGTGAAGATTCTGTCTGGATTAATGAGCAAAATAGCTTTCTGCTTCCTACTTCATGTTGAAAAACATGGGACTTAGTGTGTCAATGTTGGTCAATGTTGAAGGAGATGCAGTTCACATGGGAGAGGGAGAAGTCTCCCTGAAAAGTGTGCATTGTAGCCCATCTTCAGGCAGAGCAGCACCTTAGCCTGACAAGGACTACCGATGCTCTCAAAATGAAGTCTTTGATCGCTGATTTGAAATTTGACCCCAATGAATGGTTTCTACTGTTGTGCATTTGACAACACATTCAACATTGGTTTGACTGAAGGCAAGTACAGTTTAGACAGGTATGAAGTTCTTAGACTTGCAACAAAGTTTCAAATATAGTGTATTACAATCACACACCATTTAAGGATGACTGGAAAAAAATCTGCTTCCTTATTACTTGTGAATACAGGCCTAATTGGAATATAAAAGCTATGTACTCACCCTCCTCATTTTCCTTCTCCCGCTGGCTGCCCTCAGCTCTTCTCTTTGCCTTCTCCTCTTCCTCCTGCTGTTTTTGTTGGATGCGGAGAAAAAGTGCTCGCTGAGCCGCAGGAAGGAAATCAGGGATATTTACATTGCCTTTCTGATTGGGTGAGACACTTCCATTCTCCTCAGCATCCATTTCCTCAATCTGTGGCAGCAGAACTGGCTGGCCATCTCCTTCATGCATCTCTTCATAGTCACCTGGTAGTACAGTCAGCATTGAGGGGTAAGGTTGCATTCTGTGGAACTGGTTGAATTCTTATACATAACATTAAATTCAATCTTTTCTCAAAAAAGACTACTCGCTTCAACACATTGTTATATTTCTATTCAATTCATGGCAGTTCAATAGTCATTTTTTGGGGAAATCATGCTGTTTCAATTTTGCTCCATAGAGTTTATAATTGGTGAGGTGGTTGTGGAGGAATATAGGAACAGGAGTAGGCCATTCAGCCCTTTGAGCCCTCTCCGCCATTCAATAACATCATGGCTGATCTGCAACTCATAACCCTTGATACCCCAGCTCAATTAAAATTTGTCTACTTCATACTGAAACCTAACAATGTAACCAGCATTCACCACCTGTTCAGGGAAGAGTGTTCCAAATCTCCTTCACTCTCTGCGTGTAGAAGTTCTAACATCTCTCTTGAACAGATTGTCCCTAATATTTAGATTATAGCCCCTGGTTCTAGAGCATTCAACTGGTGAAAACAGTTTGTCCTTACGCATTCTGTCCTTTCCTGTAAATATTTTGTAGAACTTGTTTTAGATCACTCCTCAACCTTCTGAATTTGTGAGAATAAAGGCCTAATTTGTCAAGTCTCTCCTCGAAACAACTCCTGGAGTCTAGAAACCACTGAGCAAAAAGATGGACATTTTTCTAATTCATCTAATGAAGGGAGAAAGTTCTCCATTTTTTCCTCTCCCTATATCAGAGCAGCATGGTGGCACAGTGGTTAGCATTGTTGCCTCAAGCGTCAGGGACTGGGGATCGAATCCCAGCTTGTGTCACCGTCTGTGTGGAATTTGCACATTCTCCCTGTGTCTGCGTGGATCTTTCCGGGTACTCTGGTTTCCTCCCACAGTCCAAACGTCTGTTAAATTCTCCCTCATTGTAGCCAAACAGGCTCTGGAGTGTGACGACGAGGGTATTTTCACAGTAACTTCATTGCGGTGTTAATGCAAGCCTACTTGTGACACTAATAAATAAACTTTCGCTAAAAAAGCTGTAAGATCATTTTGCTTTTCCAACTTTGCCAAGAGTGCTCTTTGACAGTATGGTGGAGCCACACAGGATTCTGGGCAACTGTTGGTCCAATGATTTCTTCCCAAAGAGACAATGGCAAGAAGAGGTCAGATGAATAACTCAGCATGACAAAGAATGGAGAATGGAACATAAAATCCCCAATGCACTAGTGCATTTTGATTGTTGCGAAGGAGGAAGAGAAAGGTCAGAGCATTTTTAATCGCTAAATCTGTAAAATTGGAAAGACATATCAAAATTTCAGTTTTTGTCAGTCACTTCCCTTCATTGGTTTTCAAGCAATCAATCTTCAATTTTAAGGTAAGCACATTTTCTGTTTGTGACTCTCATTTATTTTAATACAAAATAAATGGATATTTGCTAAAATTCATCAATGTCCGGATTGGAAAGGGCATCCTACCTTCCTCTCCATCTTGACCAAAGTCCATCTGCATTCCCTGTTGCTGATAGTAGTTTTCATAGAAATTGGGTTCAGACGGAACAGGAGGCATCATTCCTGGATCTCCCTGCATGAATGGCGGCATTGGAGGGCCTGGTCCTACTGGTGGTCCCGGGCCTAATGGCATATCCTCTGGGCCAGGGCCTGACATGGGTCCAGGCATTGGACCAGGCATGGGACCGGCTCCTGGTCCCATACCTGGAGGAGGTCCTGGTGGCCCTGGAGGTCCTGGAGGCCCTGGGAACCCAGGAGGCGGTGGTGGGAACCGAGGCCTATGTGGAAAAGAAATGGGCTAATGTTATTCGCAAACTCATCCCTAGTTTTTTTTTTACAACCTTACCCTTTGAGGACAATTGCATTCTTCCTGCATAAAACCAAACATTACAGCAAATCATAATTTCATAACATTCTGAGAGTTTAATTCGGTCTACAATTCAGATGCTGGCCATATTTGGAAATGCATCGTGAAATAAGGCTGAGTCAGCACGGCTTCGTCAAAGGGAAGTCATGTTTCACAAATCCGTTATCGTTCCTTGAGGAGGTAATGAAGAAGTTAGACAAAGTATGGCCAATGGACATAATTTATTTGGATTTCTAGAAAGCCTTTGATAAGATGCTGTACAGGAGGTTGCTAAATAAGCTAAGAGCCAATGATGTTATGGATAAAAGATTGGCTGACAGACAAAAGGCAGAGAGTGGGGATAAGAGGATCCTTTTCAGGTTGGCAGCCCATGACTAATGGTGTTCCACAGGAGTCAGTGTTGACACTACAACTTTTCACTATATGCATTAATGATCTGGAAGATGGAACTGAGGGCCTGATATGTACAGGGGCAGGGTAATGTTGAGGAAGTGGAAAGGCTGCAGAATGACTTGGGACAGGCTAGGAGAGTGGACAAAGAAGTGGCAGATGGAATACAATGTGGGAAAGTGTGAGATTATGCACTTTGGTAGGAAGAATAGATAGTATAGTCCCCCAGGTGGACTGGGACACGGCCCTACCACTGCACCCTAACACCAGCAACTGGTGCTGCCAGATTGGATGGGGCCAAAAGGAACGGAGACTATAAGAAAGCTTGATTGCTTTCAATTACGAAGGTGAGTGGAAAAGCAAATTGCGTGGAGGGTGTGGAAAGCCTGCAGAGGGATCTGGATAGGTTGAGTGAGTGGGCGAGGACTGGCAAATGGAGTATAATGTTAGCAAGCGTGAGGTTATCCACTTTGGTAGGAATAACGATGGGAAGAATTACTATTTAAATGGCGAAAAGCTGCAGCATGCGACGATGCAGAGGGACCTAGGGTCCTTGTGCATGAATCGCAAAAACACAATATGCAGGTGATTAAGAAGGCGAATGCAATGTTGGCCTTTATAGCTAGAGGGATAGAATATAAAAGTAGGGAGGTACTTTTGCAGCTGTATAGAGTACTAGTGAGGCCGCAGCTGGAGTACTGTGTGCAGTTTTGGTCGTCGCATTCGAGGAAGGATATATTGGCCTTGGAGGGAGATGACCAAATATTCCAAATGTGGTCTCACCAAGGTCCTGTACAGTTGCAGCATAACTCCATGGCTCTTAAATTCTAATCCCCCCATTAATAAACACTAACACACAAAAGGCCTTCTTCACTTGAGTGGCAACCTTCAGAGATCTGGATATGAACCCCAAGTTCTCTTTGTTCCTCCACATTCCTCAGAACCCTGTCATTGACCCAGTAATCCGCATTCAAATCTGTCCTACCGAAATGAATCACCTCGCACTTAGCAGGGTTAAACTCCATCTGCCATTTTTCAGCCCAGCTCTGCATCCTATCAATGTCTCTTTGCAGTCTACAACAGCCCTCCACCTCATCCTCTACTCCACCAATCTTGGTATCATCAGCAAATTTACTAACCCACCCTTCAGCCCCCTCCTCCAAGTCATTGATAAAAATCACCAATAGCAGAGGACCCAGCACTGATCCCTGTGGTATTCCACTGGTAAGTGGCCTCATCTGAAAATTTTCCTTCCACCACCATCCTCTGTCTTCTATGAGACAGCCAGTTACTTATGCAATCGGCCAAATTTCCCTCTATCCCACTCTTCCTTACTTTCTTCATGAGCCACCATGGGAACCTTATCAAACGCTTTACTAAAATCCATGTATACAACATCAACTACTCTACCTTCACCCACATACTTAGTTACCTCCTCAAAGAATTCAATGAAATTTGTGAGGCAAGACTTACCCCTCATGAAACCATGCTGACTATCCCGGATTAAGCTGCATCTTTCCAAATGGTCATAAATCTTATCTCTCAGGATCTTTTCCATTAACTTATCGACCCACCAAAGTAAGACTGACCAGCTTATAATTATCAGGGTCATTCCTATTTCCTTTCTTGAACAAAGGAATAACATTCACATCATATTTACCCTTCCTGCAGATATGGCTGGTACAGTTCACTTTCTAATCAATGGTCACCCCCAGGATCCTGACAGTGACAGCAGTGAGAGATTCAGCAATGGTAAGTCAAGGGGTAAAGGTTACAGATCCTCTCCTGTTGGAGAGGATCATTGTCTAGCACTGGTGTGGCACGAAAATTACTTGGCACTTATCAGCACAAGCCTGGATATTGCTGCATTTGGACATGGACTGCTCCAGTATCTGAGGAGTCGCGAATAGTGCTGAATATGGTGCCGTCATCAGCGAACATCCCCATTTGTGACCTTTGTGAATTCAATTAAACCCCAACATTTCAGCTATGGTCTTCAATCCTCCTTTATCCGGAAACAATCAGCTGTGAATACACTCAGAATTTTACTCCAGTGATTTTGCATTTTACAACACATTTTAAAACAGAGTATTTTGACCAGTGGCTTGAAGAAATAGATCTATTTGGTGAGTCATGATGTGATCAATAACAAATTCATGTTTCACATTAATATTTTAGAGGTATTTTAGTTCTGGGAAGACTAGCTGTGAAGGTTACCTTGAGAGATTACCAGCACATCTAAAAGAAAATTGTAGTTCAGAAGGTTACCCTTAATGAAGTCAGAACAGAGAGATAGAGCTATGAAACAGCAGATGGCTTACTGAGCTGGAGAACTGGAGATGTGATGGCTACACTACTTGCAAAAAGAAGTGCAGTCCACAGAGATTTTTGTGAAGAAAGCATATGGTATGCTAGCCTTTACAGGAAGGGGTATAGAATACAAAAGCTAGTGTCTAATGTTGCAGTTGTATAGAACGTCGGTTAGACCTCATATGCAATAATGCATCCAGTTCTGGTCGCCTTATTACTGGAAGGACGTGGAGACCCTGGAGAGAGTGCAGAGGAGATATACTGGATATTGCCTGCTACAGAAGGACTAGATTACGAGGGAAGGTGAGGCAAACTGGGGCTGTTTTCTTTAGAAAGACAGAGACTGAGAGGAGATCTAAGAGAGGTGTACAAGATTATATGGGTATAGATAGAGTAAACAGTGGTAAGCTTTTTCCTAGGTTGGAATCAAATTACACGAGGGGCCACGGGCTTAGGGTGACGGGGGATGTTAGAGGGAACTGAGAGTTGTGGGGGTATGGAATGCACCGCCAAGTAAGGTGGTGGAGGCAGGCACGCTGGAGTCATTACTTAGATAGACACGTCAGCAGAATAGGGATGGAGGGATATAGAAGACTGATTTAAATAGGGATCACGAGCCTTGGGACATTGCTGGGAATGCATAAGCTGTGCATGTTATTGATGTATTTCTCTTTTATCCTTCAGGTACTTCGATCCGCCTTGTTGTCCAACAAGGGGCATACACGCGATGGGTCGTGAGAGGGCTGCTGTTGGATTTTTTGAGTGTAGCCTAGTGCCTCACGTCGTTAGTGTACACTTAAACTGGACCAGTTGATGGGCAATACGACAGCTCAGTGACTATTGCTGTGCTGTGCAGATACAGGGATGTGGGCCGGTATCTGTGGGAGTTTGCTCATTCTCCCAGTACTTAGAACATAGAACATAACAGCACAGAACAGGCCCTTCGGCCTTCGATGTTGCGCCGACCAATATAAAAAGCAATGCCCCTCCAAACTAAACCATTCCCTTCTCTTCCATATACTTATAAACTAACCTCTTAAACGCCACCAAACTTGGCGCATCTACAACTGCTGCAGGCAGGGCATTCCAATCCCGAACCACCCTTTGGGTAAAGAACCTGCCTCTGATATCCGTCCTATAACTATCACCCCTTAATTTAAAGCTGTGTCCCCTCGTGCTAGCTTTCTCCATCCTAGGAAAAAGGCTATCATGTCCACCCTATCTAAACCTCTAATCATCTTATATGTTTCGATTAGGTCCCCTCTTAGCCGCCTCCTTTCTAACGGAAACAACCTCAAATCCCTCAGCCTCTCTTCATAAGACCTGCCCTCCATACCAGGCAACATCCTGGTAAACCTCCTCTGTACCCTCTCCAATGCCTCCACATCTGTCTTATAATGTGGGGACCAGAACTGCACACAATACTCCAAGTGCGGCCGCACTAGAGTTTTGTACAGTTGCAACATGACGTTGCGGCTCCGAAATTCAATCCCTCTACCAATAAAAGCCAAGACTCCATATGCCTTCCTAACAACCTTCTCGACCTGACTGCATACTTTCAGGGATCTATGCACATACACACCAAGATCCCTCTGTTCATCTAGACTACTAAGAATCCTACCATTTGCCCTATACTCTACACATTTATTATTTGTGCCATAGTGCATTACCTCACACTTTTCCACATTAAACTCCATTTGCCACCTCTCGGCCCAGCTCTGCAACTTGTCCAAGTCCCAAAAACCCACTTATGTAGGTTTTCTTCAGGTGTCTGGTTTCTTCCCCCATCCCAAAGATGTGCTCTTAGGCTGACTGGCGAAACAAGTTGTCCTTAAATTATCCCCCCAATTTGGTTCCAAAGGAGACTTCCATAAACATAGATAAGGGACATGGGTGGAAGTTGGAACGTTAAAATGGTGGCGCGGGCTCGTTGGGCCGAAGGGCCTGTTTCCGTGCTGTGTTGTTCTTTGTTCTAACTGGGAGCTGAGCAGTTGTTGAAGCAGTCCAGTCAGTGATTTTCAAGATAATTCCAAAGCTAGATCTTTGAAAGTGAAGAGTTGAAATCCCTTGTGAGGGAGATGGAGTTTTAGTGAGATTTTGTGACTCACAGTGGTCACTGGTATTTGGATGGGTAACTGAGAAATCATGGGATTTGTTTTGGTTGTATCTACCATTTAAATTGCAGTGTGGTACATTCAACCAATTTGTCTGGAATTCATACTTACCTCATTCTAATTCTGAATGTTAAGCATATAAGATAGAAATTGTAGATTGTTTTACTTTGAGATTTTATATAGCAGAGTTTATTTTGTTTATTTAAAAGCAGGGAATCTTCTGACTTTATTCTCCTAGCCCAATCCATCACGCAAACCAGCCTCCCATCCATTGATTCTGTCTATACTTCCCACTGTCTCGACAAAGCAACCAGTATAATTAAGGACTCCACACACCCCGGACATTCTCTATAGAACGTAGAACACTACAGCACAAACAGGCCCTTCGGCCCACAAGTTGTGCCGAACACATCAAAAACCTACCCAGCCATAGACCTATCTATAACCCCCAATCCCATTGGATCCCATATAATCATCCAGAAGTCTTTTAAAAGACCCCAGCAAGTTCGCCTCGACCACCACCGATGGCAGCCGATTCCATTCACTCACCACCCTCTGAGTGAAAAACTTTCTCTCTTCCAACTTTTTCCATTGGGAAAACGATCCAAATATCTGCGGTCACATAGTAACTGATTCAAGAACCAGAACTTCTTTCCTGCTGCCATCAGAATTCTGAATGGACCTACCTTATATTAAACTGCTCTTTCTCTACACCCTAACAATGACTGTAATACTACATTCTGCACTCTCTTGTTTCCTTCTCTTGTTCTGTATAGTGCAAGAAACAATACTTTTCTTTGTACGTTAATACATGTGACAATAATAAATCAAATAAATCCTACTGGAAGACTGGGATTTCAAACTTTGTCTATTTCGGGCACAATATTACTGGTCCCCAACCAGATTTGTGGCACAATCTTTAATCACATCATATATTTTACATTTATGTTTAAAAAGAACATTTTAAAAACAAAATAACAGAGTCGTTGACACATGTAAGTTAATAGGCTTGCACCAAACTTTCAGAGTAGAACACAAAATACTTACCTCATTCCCATTTTATGAACCAGATGTGAAGTGGGTTGAACAACTATCTCAAAGAGTGAGGGGATCTTCTTTTGACCTGGTAGACATGGTGGTCCAGGAGGTGGAGGGCCTGGTGGCAGAGGACCTATTGGCGGGGGGCCAGGTGGCGGGGGGCCAGGGGGTGGAGGTGGTCCCATCATGGGAGGCCGAGGAGCATTGGGGATATTCGAAGGAGGAGGCATTGGCAGTCGAGGTGGGGTGGGCAATAACCCAACTCCAGGTGGTGGCTTTGGTAAGGGAGTGATTCCTTGTTTCTTTAGTTCTTCTACTTCCTTCTCATCCTCTGCACCAGCTTCTGCCTCACTCGCTAGCATCTGATTGAAAAGATTAAAAAAAAAATCACCAATTTAACAATCAGTTCATAGAATGATAGAGGGTGCCAGTCATGCCTGCTGTTCTTTGGCAGTTTTCCAATATGCCCCTGTTCTTTCTTCATTGCTTTATATTTTCAAGTTAGGATGGCATGTTGGCACAGTGGTTAGCACAGCTGCCTCACAGTGCCAGGGACCTGGATTTAATTCCAGACTTGGGTCACTGCCTGTGCAGAGTTTGCATATTCTTCCTGTGTCTGCATGGGTTATCTCCAGGTGCTCCAGTTTCCTCTTACAGTCCAAAGATGTGCGGGTTAGGTGGATTGGCTATGCTAAAATTGCCCCTTAGTGTTAGGAGGACCAGTAAGGTAAATACATGGGGTTATAGGAATTAGGCCTGGGTGGGGATTGTTGTCAGTGCAGACCTAATAAGCCAAATGGCCTCCTTCTGCACTGCAGAGATTCTATTATTCTAAGTATTTTAATTCCTTTTTGAAATTTACAATTCCATTCAGGCATGTATTCCAGATCACAACAATCTGCTGTGTAAAAAAATGTTTCATCTTATTGCCTCTACTTATGATCTGTGTCCTCCCATTGCCAACCCTTTTGGCAGTGGAAACAATCACTGTTCATTTACCCTAACAAAACCGTTCATGATTTTGAGCACCTTTATCAAATCTCCACTTAAATTTCTCAGCTTTAAGGAGAACATCCCTCCATCTTTTCCAATCCCGCCATATAACTCGTTTGCTTGTCCTGTCGGGGAGGGTTTAATCTAACTCAACAGGGTGAGTGGGGGAAGGCACAAGGGAGTTTGGCAAGATTGGATGGTGTTTATTTTAATGCAAAGAGTCTGACGAACAAGGCAAATGAGTTGAGGCACAAATTAAAACATAGGGGTCTGATATCATTGCTGTCTTTTAGATATCGTTGAGAGAGACACAGGATTGGTAGCTCAATATTCCAGGTTATAGGAACTTGGGCAAGATAAGGATATAGGTAAAAGAGGAGCAGTATTGCAATTTTGATCAGGGAATCAATAACAGTAGTAAGGAGGGGCAATGTTCTTCCTTAGGAGGCTCATCAAATGAAGCCATACGTCTAGAACTTAAAAGCCAAAAGGAGCAAGCACATTACTGGGAACGTTCCAGAGGCTCTGAACAGCCGAGAGAGCAGCAGAGCAGATATGTAGGCAAATTTCAGAGAAAAGTAATAGGGTAGTAGTAGTGAGGGATTTCCACTTCTCCAACATTAACTGGGGTCATCATAGTGTGAAAGGTTTTGTGGGAACAGAATTCTCAAAATGCTTTTAGGAGAACATTTTACATTACATAGAAGGTCCTACAAGAGAGAGGGAAGTCCTGTATAATTTTAGATACTGATGTTGGGCAAGCGGTTGAAGTATCAGTTGGGAAACATTTTGCAGAAATCAATCAGAACTTGATTGTTATGGAAAATGACACGGACGGACCAGAAATCAAAGTTATAAACTGAGGAAAGCTGATTTTAATAAAATCAGATATGATTTGGCTAGAGTGGGCTGGCAGCAAATGCTGTTAGGTAAAACTGTGATGGAACAGTGTGAGGCTTTCACGTGTAAGTTGATAGAGATTTAGGACCAGCATATTCCTGTAAGGATGAAGAATAAGTATGGCAAGTTTTGGAAACATTGGATAATGAGAGAGATTTTGAGCCTAGTCAAAGAGAAAAGGGAAGCATTTGTCAAAGCTAGGAGGGAATACACGAAGCAAGTATGGAATACAAGGAAAGTAGAAAGAAACTTAAGCAAGGAGTAAGAAGAGCTAAAAGGGGTCATGAGAAAGCATTGGCTAGCATGATTAAGGAAAATCCAAGGCTTTTTACACATATATAAAGAACAAGAGAGCCAAGGAAAGGACAAAGGAGCCACAGGAAATGGTCAAGGTATTAAATGAGTACTTTGCGTACGTATTAACCAAAGAGAAGGACCTGGTGAATGATGAGTCTGGGAAAGGCAGTGTAGATAGTTTGAGTCATGTAGAAATCAAGAAGGTGGTGGTAATGGGATTGAGAAACATCAAGGTAGACAAGTTTCCAGAGCCTGATAGGATATACCCCAGAATACTGAGAAAGGCAAGAGAGGAAATTGCTGGGGCCTTCAGAGAAATCTTTGTATCCTCACTGGCCACAATGTAGGTCCCAGAGGATTGGAGAATAACCAATGTTGTTCCTTTGTTTAAGAAGGGTAGCAAGAATAATCCCAGGTAATTACAGGCCAGTGAGCCTTACATCAATGGTAGGAAAATTATTGGAGAAGATTCTTCAAGACAGGATTTATTCCCACTTGCATATAAGTGGACGTATTAGTGAGAGGCAACATGATTTTGTGAAGGGGAGGTCATATCTCACAAACTTATTGAGTTTTTCGAGGAGGTAACGAAGATGATTGATGAGGGTAAGGCAGTGGATGTTGTCCAATGGACGTCAGTAAGGCCTTTGACAAGGTCCCTCATGGCAGACTGGTGCAGAAGATGAAGTCGCATGAGATCAGAGGTGAGCTGGCAAGGTGGATACAAAATTGGCTCACTCAAAGAAGTCAAAGGATAGCAGTGGACGGATGCATTTCTGAATAGAGGGCTGTGACGAGTGATATTCCTCAGGGAACAGTGCTGGGACCTTTGCTGTTTGTAGTATTTAGAAATGATTTGGAGGAAAATGTAACTGGATTGATTAATAAGTTTGCAGACGATACAAAGGTTGGTGGGTTTGCCGATAGTGATAAAGACCATCAGAAGTTACAGCAGGATATAAATCAGATGAAGACTTGGGCAGAGAGATGGCAGATGGAGTTTAATCTGGACAAATATAAGGTAATGCATTTTGGAAGGTCTAATACAGGTAGGAAATATACAGTAAATGGCAGAACCCTTAGCAGTATTGATAGGCAAAGGGATCTGGGTGTACAGGTACATAAATCACTGAAAGTGGCAATGCAGGTGGAGAAGGTAGTCAAGAAGACATACAGCATGCTTGCCTTTATCAGCTGAGGTTTTGAGTTTAAAAATTGGCAAGTCATATTGATGCTTTATAGAACCTTAGCAAAGCTGCACTTGGAACATGGTGTTCAATTCTGATCGCCACACTACCAAAGAACAAAACAGCACGGGAAACAGGCCCTTCGGCCCAACGAGTAAACCAGAAGTATGTGGAGCTTTGGAGTGGGTACAGAAAAGGTCTACCAGGATGTCAGCTGATATGGAGAGCATTAGCTATAAGGAGAGGTTGGAGAAACTTGGTTTGTTCTCACTGGAGCGATGGAGGTTGAGGGGATACCTGATAGAAGTCTATAAAATCATGAGAGGCATGGACAAAGTGGATAGTCAGAAACTTTTTCCCAGTGTGGAAGAGTCAATTACTAGGGGTTCATAGGTTTAAGGTGCAAGAGGCAAGTTTCAAAAAAGATGTACGAGGCAGATTTTTTTTTAAACAGAGAGCAGTGGGTGCCTGGAACTCATTGCCAGGAGAGATAGTGGAAGCGGATACAGTAGTGACTTTTAAAAGGCATCTTGACAAATACACAAATGAAATGCGAATAGAGGAATATGGTCCCCAGAAGCATAGGGAGTTTTAGTTAAATCAGGGAACATCATCGGTGCAGGCTTAGAGGGCCAAAGGGCCTATTCCTGTGCTGTAATTCTCTTTGTTCATTCATGGAAATAGGGAGAGTACAAGGCCAACATTAAGGATAAAAAGCTGACTAGGGAAAGATTAGGGCCATGAAGGACCATAATGGTAATTCATGTGTGCAGCAGGATGATATAGGCAGGGTTCTAAATAAATATTTTGGTAGGAGTTGTCCCATCCTGCCCACCACCAGAATCCTAGTGGGCAGGGACGGACCACGCAAAGGTCCTCTGACCTCAGGAGGAATTTTCTATTCTTGGGGTGAGCACAGCCAGAAGATCTCACCCTTTGTGTCGGTGTTCACTAGTGAGAGAGAACGTAGGCACAGAAATCAGGAAGAAAGACTGTGATACAATTAAAGAAATTGACATAGACAGACTGGAGGTTCTGAGTGGTCTGACAAGCTTAAAAGAGATAGACCTCCAGGGCCATATGAAATATATCCCAGACTGTGAGTGAGGCAAGGGAAGAAATGAGGGACCTGGCAATAATTTTCAGATTTTGCTCTGGTCACAGGAGAGATGATGGAGGACTGAAGTACAATGAATGTGGTTTCATTATTCAAGAAGGCTGGAAGGGAAAAACCAGGTAAGTACAGGCCGGTCAGTCTAACCTCAGTGGTGGGAAATCATTGGAAGCAATTCTGAGAAACAGAATAAATCTGCATTTGAAAGGGTAGGGATTAATCAAGAACAGTCAGCACGGTTTTGTTAAGGTCACGTCTGACCAACTTGATTGAACTTTTTGATGAGGTGACCTGGTGTGTAGATGAGGGCAATGCTGTTGATGTAATCTTCTTGGACTTCAGCAAAGTTTTTGACAAAGTCCCACATGGGAGATTAATAGCGAAGGTAAGAGCCCATGGGATTCAAGGAAATTTGGCAAATTGGAACCAGAATCGGTTGAGTAGCACGAAGCAGAGGTTGATGGTCAAGGGGTTTTTCTGAGTGTGTGTGTGTGTGTGTGTGTGTGTGTGTGTGTGTGTGTGTGTGTGTGTGTACGTGTGTGTGTGTGTGGCGGAGGAATGGTGATGGTGGTGTGCCATAGAGATCAGTGTCGCAGCCCTTGCTATTTATGGTTTATATAAATGATTTAGACTTGAATGTAGGAGGGTTGATGAATAAGTTCACAGATGATATGAAATTCGTGGGATGGTAAATGGTGAGGAGGGTAGCTTTAGATTACAGGAGGGTTTAGAATGGCTGGTCAGAAGCAAATGGAATTCAATCTGGATAAGTGTCAGGTGATGCAGTTGGGCAGGACAAACCAAAGAATTCCGAGAAACACTGAGGATCAGAGGATCATTGGTGTGTATGCAAACCGATTCCTTAAGATAGCAGAACAGATGGATAAAGTGGTTAAGAAAGCATGTGCTGTCCTTGTCTTTATTTGCCAAGGCATAGAGTTTAAGAACAGGAAAGTTATGCTGGAACTGTATAAAACGTTGGTTGAGTCACAGTAAAATATTGCGTGCAGTTCTGGAAACCGCATTATAGGAGGGATGTGATAGCACTCACTGGGAAAGGAGGAGAGGAGATTTACCAGGACGTTACCTGGGCTGGAGAGGTTTAGTTATGAAAATAGGTTGGAAAGACTGAGGTTGTTTCCCTTGGAGAAGAAGAGACTGAGACGGAAAATGATTGGGATATATAGAATTGTAAGGGGCATAAATAGAGCAGACAGGAAGAAACTTTTCCCCTTGGTGGAGGGATCAATGACCAGGGAGCAGATATTTAAGGCAAAGGGCAGAAAGGAGGTTTGGGTTGGGGGGTAGTCTTGGTGGTCAGTTTCACTGGAGAGTACCCTTTTAACATTGGCAGGTTAAGTGATTTGATTAACAGACATGGATTACTTACCCACTAGCAAACAGCACTGTCTGTTTTTCTGTCCTTTCACACTTGAATATATCTCATGTCTTATAAACATTGCAGTTAGAAAAGATGAAGGTAAATCTCATAAAATATGTTTTAAACATTCAGCCTCTGACTGACATTCCTACCAATTGCCAATGCATGTCATATCACATCACCTTGTGAACTGTCTTTTCTCCTGCTTACACTCTATCCTTGTTTCTCATTGCAAAACCAAGTTCAGCACAATACGCGTGGAAGTGCACAGGCAATAGGGGTAAGCATGAGATACAATCATTCACTCCATATGAAGACGGCATTTGAAATCACTGGGAACAGGAAATGTGTGGTGTTACAGGGATAGGGCGCAGGAGAAAGCTTAGGTAAGATACTTTGTTAGATAGTTGGTGCAGACTCGATAGGCCAAATGGCCTCCTTCTACACTGTAGAGATTCTATGATCCCATAAAATTTCTAAGACAAGCAATTTCCTTGTAGAAGGAAGCATATCAATTGCACTGAAATGAACAGTTCAAAATTAGCTGCTTCTGTACTCCAAAGTGATAGAGGGAGAAAGTGCACTACAGTGCTTTACGCTAGTCAATGCAGATTAGGCATGTCTCTGGTTTAATAAAATCAAATTACTGTGGAGGATGGAATCTTTGACAAAGGATCATCAAAACACCAACTCTTCTCTCTCCTTACAAATGCTGCCAGACATGCTGAGATTTTCCAGCATTCTCCCGTTTGGTCCCTGATTTAATCAAGGTTGATGTGTGCGCTGATCTAGGAAGATGCAATAATGCTACAAATGAAATAGAATACCTGCTCTCCATTATGAACCAGTGACCATCTGCTGAAAATTGTCTGCCTTTAAGTATTGGATGAGAACAATATTGGATTAGACTCCTGCCCCATGATAGAATAAGCTGCAGTTAAGGTACAGAATCACAACTGGAAAATGAAGACTGAAGGCAAGGAACTGAAAGGCTGCCACCATCCTGAAACTACATTCTGATCTAAGTCACTGCTAACAAGAAGACAAAAAACTGGGACAGAAATTTACAATTTGCTTTACCTTGTCCAGCAGCTCCCTGGTTTCTTCGGTTAGGTGTCTGTGGGAAAATTTGCACTCGTCACCCTGGTAACAATTTCCAGTTGTATGAAAAAACTTACAAGGGAATTCATGTGAGGGATATTAAGGACAATAGGTTTTCCTGAAAAGAGAACAGACTTTTCCAACTATAAAAGCTCAACCACACTTTGAACAATTATTTCTGCATTTTCTGAAAGGATCAATAAATAATGCCAACAAACTCAGTTTATTCCCCACCCTCCCTACTGCCAGTGAATTTGTGCTGTTTATCCCACAGCTCACATGGCCTCAGCTCTCAAGCCTGTTTCTAAATTAAATTGTGGCAGTTAAGGAAGCGCTTTGTTTGTACGCTCATACCCACTCATGGAGAGTAAATCTTTGGAGAGATGCTTGTGTATTCTCAGACCTAGAAACGTGGCACGGTGACACAGTGGCGAGCACTGCTATCTCACAGCGCCAAGGACCCAGGTTCGATTCCCGGCTTGAGTCATCATCTGTGCAGAGCCTGCTTGTTTTCCCCCGTGTCTGCATGGGTTTCCTTCCAAATGCTGGTTAGGTGTATTGGCCATGCTAAATTCTCCCTTAGTGCACCCAAATAGGTGCTGGAGTGTGATGACTAGGGGATTTTCACAATAACTTCATTGCAGTGTTAATGTAAACCTAGTTATGGCACTAATAAATATACCCAAGTTTCTGGAGAATGAGAAAGTTCAAGAACTTTTAGAATGCTTCCAACTTGATTCAACAACTCAAGTGAGACAGGCTCCAAACCAGATAATCCAACCTAAGGCGATTTCACACTATGTGCCTCTGCAGTCAGATCTACACCTGACTCAGATGTGGTATTATCTCTGTATCACAGCTCTGAATTGAATAGCAAAGACTGGATACGCATGCAGGGGTTAAAGGTTAAAACTAGTATAAGAAAGATAAAGTAAATTAAGTAATACCTTTTAGCTGACATCAAGTTTCAAAGTTTTAGAATTCATTTATGGGATGTTGGCTTTGCTAGCCAAGCTAGCAAATTGTCCATCCTTAATTGCCCTTGATAAGCTGATGGTGAGCTGCTCTCTTGAACTACTGCAGTCCATGTGGTGTAGGTACACCCACAGCGCTCTTAGGAAGAGAATTACAGGATTTTGACCTGCAACAGTGAAGAAATCGTGAAATATTTCCAAGTCAGGGTGGTGAGCTTTTAGGTGGTGGTGTTCCTATGGGTCTGCTGACTTAGTTTTTCTAGCTGGTTGCTTTCGTGAGTTTGTAAGGAGCCGCCTGAGGGATTGTGCTGAATTCCTGTAGTGCATTTTGTAGATGGTTTACACTGCTGTCAATGTGGAGGGGCTGAATGTTTGTCGAAGGGGTGAACAAAGCGATCTACTTTGTTCTGCTTCGATCTGCTTTATCCTTGGATAAACAGAAAGAGTTTGCATGAAAAGCAGGATCCTTTCTTTAATCTGAGGGGGCATTATTAATTTCATTCTGTGTATATCTGTAGTTTGTTAACACAGATAGATCTCGTATCTCACAGATGGTTTTATAAGAACAAGAAATTATTCTGCTGCTATGGTGATAAGGACACAAATTGCATTACAAATGACAACAGAGGCAATCATGTCCATACAGCACGAAAACTGTATTTTACTGTTTATAATGTCTTGATTGGAAGGTACATTATCTTCCATGTTTATTTGGCAGAAGGAGGTTTGCACATTGGCAGTTCTAAGGACATTGCTGAGGCTAAGACATGCCCAAAGCTGAGACACACTATTAGAAGCTGGTTCACAAACGGTTTCAATGCTTCCACTGTTCCTGCTTCTGGTAGTCATAAAAATATCAGTCACAGTAGAGTGTGGTACGGAATGTGGATTTGCTCAGTTTTGAAATTTTGAAAATGCAGAATTGGCCTGAAGTAAAGGCAGAGACTGGTTTCAAGCTTAGAAAAGGCTTTTACTAGTTATGTGTAAAAGTAGAAAAACATGACTGTCTTGTGCAAAACAGCAGATTCTGAAGTGAGCTAAGAGACTGTTAGATGAAGCTTGGAGGGACGTGTATTAACACAAGCAGAAGGGAATCATAAATCTAGTTTAATTATAACTATGATATAACTATGATATAACTATAATATAACTATGATCGGGTGTGACTGAAATATGACTGAATGATGATACAAAAAGGTTAACAAGTATTAAGAGTTACATTTACAGGAAATACACTTTCCATTACTTATAAGATAAAACTTTCAATTAAACCATTCTGATTTAAAATGTAAATTCCAAAAATTAATTATTTTCCTGTGCTCCCTTCTAATTACCCATAACTTTCTCCAGTTAATGTGAGTGTTAAAAATCCAGGTGAAGTGTGCATTTTTTGTGAACCAGTACTTAAAGTAAAAATTATAATGGTCACTTTGCATGGGAAAGCTTAATTGTCGGTAACCAGTTTTTAGAAAGTAGACATGGGAAGAAAACTGCTGGAATTCTGACATTAAAAAAAGCACAGCTGCTAGGTAGTGAATTCTGCAGTCTGGCAGCAGTATATAAACTTTGCCAAAATATTATTTATAAAACCAGTTTATCAAATGGATGGCACTCCAAAGTATTATTAAAACACTTTTCAAAATTGACTAGACACTGTACTGATGCTATATACCGAAAACCTTTGTCCTTTTTCACAGCTGGGATTCACCAGTGCTGCTGAAGTAAACAAAGTTTTGACTGGAATGCCAAATTTTTCATTCTCACTAGCAGTGGGGCGGGCACAGAAATGACTGGACAATCCCACCCATAGTCTTCACAGGGTCAGGACCAAGATAGTGTTATTTTGTCTCAGCTCATCCCACACCAACATGCCTTGGGCTCGGATCAGCACACCCTGTCTGCCTGAGTTATACTATCAGCTTAGCATCACTAAAAAGCGGCAACATAAGAAAAGGATATTGTGCATATATAGACAATTTTCTGCTTTAGCGCAGAAACCATTGTAGTAAAATCTGCAGAGCTCTCGCTTCCTAGGTGGCCCTAAATCATGGCTGAAATTGCACTGGTCTCCCTATAGAAAGCAGAAAAATAAAACAACAGTTAAAATTTATTCATCATTCTTATTTGAACAAAACATGCACAAGCAAAAAATGTGGCAAATGATAATTAGCATAAATGTACCATAATCTAATGTTGGATATAAAAGCCATAGAGTTTTGTCAGTTCACATAAAGGACTTATCCATTTACATATACTTTGGAATCTTCAGTAATGTAGACAATGCTTAGGTACAGATGAATCAGGTTACATGATACAGCTCTGCCCAATATGCATGATGCTGGAAAGCCATAGGGAATGTTCCATTGTTGTTTATCATTGTGGGTGAGCATGGATTATTTCTGTTCTGTTTTTGGGCTGAACTCTACGTGACACACAGGAGGAAAATGGAGGGAGAGAAGGACAGGGTACATTCAGAAAGAATGTCCCCATGGTGGGGGAGTCTAGAACAAGTGGTTATAGTTTGAAGATAAGGACTGAGGACAAACTATAAGTTGATAAGTTGAGGACAAACTATAAGAAGTTATAGTTTGAGGAAAAATTCCTTCACCCAGAGGGTGGTGAATGTGTGGAATTCATTATCACGTAATGTAATGCAGTTGAGGCCAAAACTTTGTCTATTTCAAGAAGAAATTATATATAGCTCTTGGTGCTAAGGGGATCAAGAGGTATGAGGGGGTGGGTGGTGGTGGTGGCGGCGGGGGGGAAGGAGCAGGGAGCTGGGATCAGGATAATGAATTCAATGACCAGCCGCAATCATTGTGAAGCAGGTTTGAAAGGCCAAATGGCCTACTCCTGCTTCTAGTTTCTATGTTAAGAGGGCCAATTACACACAACGAACCTGTCAGTTGGAAGCAGGACTTTTTTTATTCATTCATGGGACATGGGCATTGCTGGCTAGCCAGTATTTATTGCTCATCAATAGTTGCCTGAGGACAGTTGAGAGTTGACCACATTGCTCTGGAGTCACATGTAGACCAGACCAAATGGCAGATTTCCTTCCCTAAAGGGCACTAGTGAATCTGATGGGTTTTTCCCATCAACAATGGTTTCATGGTCATCAATAGATTTTTAATTTCAGATATCTTTTATGGAATTCAAATTCCACCATCGGCCGTGGCAGGATTCAAACCCAGGTCCTCAGGACGTCAGTTGAATTTCTGGATTAATAATCTAGCGATAACACCACTAGGACATTACCTCCTCTGGATGCAAGCAACCACAATATGAACGAGAATTAAGTATGGTCATTTTTTATTTTTACATCAGGTTGAAGAATTCACAACTAAAGGAAGAACCTGGTGGAAATAAATTTGAAGTGTTTATTGCACAATTCACTAGGTTGTTTCTTCATCTATATTTCAGAAATGTTGGCACAAATTTCTGTAGACTATCATATCTTGAGCGTGAACTGGTATTAAGTTTTCTCAAGTACTCCTGGTCGGCGCAACATCGAAGGCCGAAGGGCCTGTTCTGCGCTGTAATGTTCTATGTCTATGTTCTAAATTACACTGAGACATTTATTTTAAAGATTTTCCAAACAAAATTTGTACACACACCTGAAAGTGCTGTGCCAGGTCCACACACATGGCTGGCTTCACGTTGTTACATGCTGACAATCCTGTTTCAGGTTCAGTGTTCATGTGCAGAGAATAATTGAGTATTGAAACTAATAAATTTCTATAATATACACAAGCACAAAAAATGTAATGCCTAGTGTTCAAAATTTTTGAAAAAATAATTCTGACAAAAGAATAGTTAACAGAATGGAATTTCATGTTTCATCTCTTTTCTGTATTGAATTAACTGACCATTAGGTTTTGGACAGAGGCACTGTTGTTATAATTCAGACCTGTAATTCCGGGAGTGGAGGGGATATTTAGATAGCATTTTAATTCCTAATTATTATTGTAAAGGCTTCCAAAAGTCCTTGTGAATAACACAGTTGAGGGACAGAATTTTCTGGCTCTCTACGCCGGTGGGATCTTGTGGTCCTGCTGATGATTCCACCCCCACCACCACCATGGGGTTTCCCAGCAGCAAGGAGTGCATTCAACAATGGCAGAAGAAGATTTCTTTGCCAGCCAATGGTGGGACACCTCTGGTTGCACAGCAGTTTGGCTATAAACTTACTGTGAATCTGGTTGATAGACTGAAGTTTCATATGTGATTGATGGTTAATGTTGAATGAACAGAAATGTGGGTGCCATTATTTTTAACTATACTGCGTCACCTTTGAGCATCTGCCCTCTACGAAGAACTTGCAGAGTACTTTCCCTTTCTTTTCTCCACACTGTTGATGTCCCATTTCATGCATATTCCTCCTATGCATCTCTTCATTGAAATCCTAGGCAAACACAAAATTTGAGTGGGATGGAGAAAAGTGGTTCACCATGTTCAATACAATTAACTAAAATGATAGTCACAAAATTGAAATGTGTAAATCAGAGATACAACGGTGCTGCCAACATACTACTGAACTGGAAAAATTACTATAATCAACATAAAAATCCACTTCAAAAATGTTAACAGGTGGTTTTAAGACATTATTTGCAATGGTTCACTGATAGTAAAAAAGACACAGCATGATTTATATCCCATTTTAAATAGTGATATTCCCCTCACACTACATTATCTGAAAAAGAGGTCAGAGTGTATTTAGTTACTTACTTATTCAAATGATGCAATAGAAAGCATCATGACCAGAGAATGAATAAAACTGAAATAAAAGACACAATGTCTAATTGCGTAAGAGCTGTCCAACATCTAGTTAAGAAAGACCACCAACGCCTCTATTTTCTCAGGAGGCTAAGGAAATTTCATATGTCCACCACGACTCTCACCAACTTTTACAGATGCACCACAGAAAGCATCCTTTCTAGATGTATCACAGCTTGGTATGCCTCCTGCTTTAAACAAGACTGCAAGAAACTGCAAAGGATTGTGAACAAAGCCCAGTCCATAATGCATACCAGCCTCCCAATAATTCCATCTGTATCTCCCATTGACTTAGAAAAGCAGCTAGCATAATCCAGGACCTCATGCAACCTGGGCATACTTTCTTCCGATGGGGAAAAGATACAAAAGTCTGAGATCACGTACCAACTGACTCAAGAACAGCTTCTTCCCTGTCGCCATCAGACTTTTGAATGGACCTGTGTTATATTAAGCTGACCTCTCTCTGCTTCCTAGCTATGACTGTAACATTCTGCATCCTCTCTTTTCTTTACCCCCTCTATACTTTACGAATGATATGTTTTGCCTGTACAGCATGCAAGAAACAATATTTTTTACTATATCTCAATATATGTGACAATAATAAACCAAATTAAAGTTAAAACAATCTGTAATATGTATGCAAACAACATTGCCACTGGGTCTTAGCTTCCCAAGGTAAGAACATGACAAAAAGAATTTGAAGAACGGCTGAAGAAAATGAATACTGATGGCAACAAGATGGAAAAAGTCACAGTGTATTTATCCAGGAAGTTCTTCAACCAGCAAAAACACCTGTCAGAAACAAGTGGAAAGCTGATGAAACTGTAAGTGTTGTTTACTAATATAAGAAATCACTGTAGGTAATGAGACATTGAGGGATATGGAAGGATGTAAAAGATCAGTCACTTTTAAATCAATAGCCTTGAGTTTCTTGTTCTGACAAGGGGTCTTTAAAAACAGAACACAATCCCAGGATTCCTGCCTCCATTCCTGTCACCAGCGGCAATGGATAACAATGAATAAAGGGGTGGGTTGCGAGTCTGCATCTAGCTGTCCCAAAATTGCTGGCTGTATTGCATAAGTGGACATTGCAAACACCCTGCAATTTTCATGAAGGGTTTTTAAGACAACATGACAACATCAAACACAGGCACTATAAATCACAGGGAACTCCTATTTGGAAGGAGGAAACATTTTACAGATAAGTTTAAAAGATGTTGCCGAATTCACTGGTCATAATAAAATGCTGCATTATAAGTTTTCACTACAGTGATCCTGATCCTGCGACCATTAAATTGATGCATTCGAGAAGTGGGAAAGTCTGCCAATGCATAATAGAACATTATCTATTGGATAAAGTATTCCTCTGCATTTAAAAATATTGAAATTCAGAATTTACTCTGTCAGTTGTCCACTTTGCTTTAGCATTATTATTGAATTTCAGCTCAGACATCTGATTCACTGGTTCAAAGCTTGAACACATGGCTGAGCTTTTGAAATTCAGCCTGGACATTTGCATCATTGCGACAAAGCTTAAACAGATGATCAAGTTCTTTGAACAAATTCAAAGACTTCGTTGTATTCCTCTTGAGATTTTATCACCTGTATATTATCAGCTGTATAATAGAATCTCATTCTGGAAGCTTGGCTGCACTCCAAATACACTAGATGGATAAGTAACTGGCTTGGTAATAGGAGTAAGAGGTCTGGCAACACCAATTTTAAATCCAACCGATTTATTTGATAGTAAATCTGCTAGCTTTCAGCGTTTGTGCCTTCGTCAGGCGAATGAGGTGTTCTGGTCTGCAAAAGCACACATATCAGCACAGTTTACAGATTGCTGATTAGAATGCGAATCCTTACACCTAACCTGCTATTCAAGTCTTAAAGTGGCTAACAAAGGAATAATGAGCACTGAGGTTAGAGAGATGTGTATTGTCTCCAGACAGCACAGTAAGTGAGGATTTTGCTAACCCAGGCAAGTCATGGGGATTACAGATAGTATGACACGAAGCGAAGATCCCTGTTAAGACTGTCCTCACATGTGCGGAACTTGGCTATCAGTCTCTGCTCAGCAGCTCTGCACTGTCATGTGTCGTGAAGGCTCCTTGAAGAACGTTTACCCGAACGTCAGAGACCGAATGCCCATGACGGCTGAAGTGTTTGCCCACAGGAAGGGAACAGTCTTGCCTGGTGATTGTCGAGCGATGTTCATTCATCCTCTGTCGTAGTATCTGCATGGTCTCCCCAATGTACCATGACATGGATGATGTCATCACACGTGAGAATACCATTCATCAGGTACATACTCTTGCAACTCAGCCAACGTTATCTACCTGATAGGCTGCAGGAAAGGATGTCCCGAAGCATGGTACATTGGGGAGACCATGCAGATGCCACGACAGAGGATGAATGAATATCGCTTGACAATCACCAGGCAAGACTGTTCCCTTCCTGTTGGCGAACACTTCAGCCATCACGGGCATTCGGCCTCTGACCTTCGGGTAAACGTTCTTCAAGGGGGCCTTCACGACACATGACAGTGCAAAGCCACTGAGCAGAGACTGATAGCCAAGTTCCATACACATAAGGACAGTCTTAATAGGGATCTTGGCTTCATGTCACACTACCTGTAACCCTCCATGACTTGCCTGGGTTAGCAAAAAACTTCACTTACTGTGCTGTCTGGAGACAATACACATCTCTTTAATCTGTGCTCAGCGCTCCTTCCACTCACATTGTTAGCCACTTTAAGACTCGAATTGCAGGTTAGGTATAAAGATTCACATTCTAACTAGTAATCTGTAAACTGTCTGTGCTGTGATGAGTGCTGTTTGAGACCAGAACACCTCATTCACCTGACGAACACCAGAGAGTCGAAAGCTTGTGAGTTTACTATTAAATAAATCGGTTGGATTTAAACCTGGTGTTGTCAGACTTCTTACTGTAATCTCTTTTAGTACCCTTGGATGCATTCCATCAGGGCCAGAAGACTTGTCTACTTTCAACCCCATTAGCTTGCCCAACACTACCTCTTAGGATAATGATAGTTTCTAGGTCCTCACGTCCAAACTCCATGGTCTGAACCTCGACTCCCCCTTCTATGATTAGATCCTGAACTTCCTAACTCATAGATCCCAATCAGGAAAGACAGGCAACAACAGCTCCTCCATGATCATCCTCAACACCAGTGCTCCACAAGGCTGAGTTCTCAGCCCCCATCATACTCCTTATACATTTATGACTACGTGGCCAAATTCCCCTCCAACTCAAATTTTCAAGTTTGCTGATGACACCACCATAGTGGATCAGATCTCAAAAGAGACAGAGTACAGGAGTGAGCTAGAAAATCTTAGTTTAGGAATAGTTTAGGTTAGAAGGTCACTAGATTGTTCTTTGTTCTAATGCTGACCAGTGGAACCAAAGGACAAAGAACAAAACAGCACAGGAAACAGGCCCTTCGGCCCAACGAGCCCATGCCGCCACTTCGATGTTCCCACTTCTACCCGTGATCCCTGTCTATGTTTATAGATCTACGGATTGAAATCAAATTTGAGACTATTTAGGGAGAATTTGTTCTGCCAATCAGCCTAAGAGCACATCTTTGGGATGTGGAAGGAAACCGGAGCACCTGGAGAAAACCCACGCAAGCATGGGGAGAATGCGCAAACTCCCACAGACACAAGCCCAAATCCACGTATCTGCACAGCACAACGATAGTCACTGAGTTGTCATGTTGCCCATCAAATGATCCAGGTCAAGTGTACACTAACGACGTGAAGCACTAGGATACTCTCAAAAAAAAAATTTCTATCTGGTGAACTGGTGGGGCAACAGTAATCTCACCCTCAATATCAACAAAATGAAGGAAATTGTCATCAATTTCATTGTCACATATATTAACAGTGAAAAGTATTGTTTCTTGTGCACTATACAAATAAAGCATACCATTCATAGAGAAGGAAACGAGAGTGTGCAAAATGTAGTGCTACAGGGAAAGTAATGGAAAACATGTTCCTGTCTACATCAATAGGGACAAAGTAGAAATGGTTGAAAGCTTCAGGTTTTTATGTTTCCAGATCACCAACAACCTATCTTGGTCCCTCATGCTGACACTATAGTTAAGAAAACCACCTATGCCTCTAATTTCTCAGAAGACTAAAGAAATTTGGCATCTCAGCTATGACTTTCACCATCTTTTACAGATGCACCTAGAGAACATTCTTTCTTGTTGTATCACAGCTTGATACAGCACAGGCTCCTTCTTGGCTCCTACTCTGCCCAAGACCACAAGAAACTACAAGCAGTCATGAACGTAGCCCAATCCATCACACAAACCAGCCTCCCATTGATTCTGTCTATACTTCCCGCTGCCTCAGCAAAGCAGGTTGAACATACAAGGACAGGTAGCTAGGTGGATAAGTAATTGGCTTAGTAATATGAGACAGAGAGTAATAGTGGAAGGGTATTTTTCTAGCTGGAGGTCGGTCACTAGTGGTGTGCCACAGGGCTCGGTACTGGGACCTCTTCTATTTGTAATATATATAAATGACTTAGAAGAGGGAGTAAGTGGAGTGATCAGCAAGTTTGCAGACGATACAAAGATGGCTGGACTTGCGGATAGTGAGGAGCATTGTCAGGCGATGCAGCAGGACATAGATAGGCTGGTAGCTTGGGCAGATAGATGGCAGATGGAATTCAATCCTGATAAATGTGAGGTGATGCATTTCGGGAGAAAGAATGCAGGGGGGAGGTATATGATAAAGGGTAGACCTATTAAGAGTATAGAAACGCAGAGGAACTTGGGGTGCAGGTGCACAAGTCTCTGAAG
Source organism: Sphyrna mokarran (assembly GCA_024679065.1). NCBI lineage: Eukaryota > Metazoa > Chordata > Chondrichthyes > Carcharhiniformes > Carcharhinidae > Sphyrna > Sphyrna mokarran. Next base: position 16,465,910 of record JAGIQG010000036.1, read on the forward strand.
GTGGCAGAGCAAGTGGAGAAGGTTATGAAGAAAGTATATAGAACATAGAACATTACAGTGCAGTACAGGCCCTTCGGCCCTCGATGTTGCGCCAGCCAGTGGACCCTCTAACCTAAACTATTTCAATATCATCCATATGCCTATCCGCTGAACATCTGAATGCCCCCAAAGTAGGCGAGTCCACAACTGCTGCAGGCAGGGCATTCCACGCCCTCAAATGGTATGTGTAATGTGTAATGTGGTACGTGTAATGTGTAATGGTAGCATATGGTATGCTAGTCTTTATAGGAAGGGGTATAGAGTATAAGAGCTGGCCTTTAATGTTGCAGTTGTATAAAACGTTGGTTAGACCTCATTTGGAATACTGCATCCAGTTCTGGTCGCCTTACTACAGGAAGGACGTGGAGACTCTGGAGAGAGTGCAGAGGAGGTTTACCAGGATACTGCCTGGTATGGAAGGTCTGAGTTACGAGGAGAGCTTAGGCAAATTGGGACTGTTTTCCTTAGAAAGACATAGACTTAGAGGAGATCTAATAGAGGTGTACAAGATTATGAGGGGTATAGATAGAGTAAACAGGGTTAAGCTTTTTCTAGGATGGACTCAAATAGCACGAGGGGTCACGGGCTTAGGGTGAAGGGGGTAAGGTATAATTTGGATGCTAGAGGGAGTTTTTTCACACAGAGGGTGGTGGGGGTATGGAATGCGCTGCCAAGTAAAGTGGTGGAGGCAGGTACTCTGGAGTTATTTAAGAAATTCTTAGATGGGCACATGAACAGAATGGGAATGGAGGGGTATAGAAAACTGATTTAAAATAGGGATCATGAGCCTTGGGAGTCACTGGGAAGTGTGTAAATAGATGATGATATTGATGTACTTGTTTTTATCCTACAGGTGCTTTGGTCCACCTTGTTGTCTAACGAGGGGCATACATGCGATGGGTCGTGAGAGAGCTGCTCTTGGATTTTTTTCGAGAGTATCCTAGTGCTTCACATCGTTAGTGTACTCTTGACCTGGACCATTTGATGGGCAACACGACAGCTCAGTGACTATCGCTGTGCTGTGCAGATACATGGATTTGGGCCTGTGTCTGTGGGAGTTTGCGCATTCTCCCTGTGCTTGCGTGGGTTTTCTCCGGATGCTCCAGTTTCCTCCCACATCCCAAAGATGTGCTCTTAGACTAACTGGCAAAACAAATTTCTCCCTATATTTTTCTCAAATTTGGTTTTTAATCCATAGATCTATAAACATAGACAGGGATCACGGGTAGAGGCGAGAACATCGGGGTGGCGGCACAGGCTCGTTGGGCTGAAGGGCCTGTTTCCCATGCTGTTTTGTTCTTTGTACTCTCTTCCACTGTCTTTGTTGGGAAAAAGATATAGAAGTCTGAGGTCACATACCAACTGTATCAAGAACAATTTCTTTCCTGCTGCCATCAGACTTTTGAATGGACCTACTTCGCATTAAGTTGATCTTTCTCTACACCCGAGCTATGACTGTAACATTACATTCTGCACTCCTTCATTTCCTTTTTGATGATCAGTATGCTATGTCTGTATAGTGAGCAAGAAACAATACTTTTCACAGCATACTCATATATGTGACAATAATAAATCTAATCAAATGCCATAACTCTCTTGTCATCAATTTTTGGCATGTTATTTGTGTCTTCCACTGTGAAGACCAACACAAAATACCCGTTCAATGCCTCAGCCATTTTCTCATTTCCAGTTATTACATCCGCTTCTCATTCTCTAAACGACCAATGTTTACTTTAGCCATTCTTTTTCATTTTGTATATTTGCAGAAACTTTTGCTATCTGTTTTTAGATTCTGAACTAGTTTACTCTCATAATTCATTTTACTTTTCTTTACAGATTATTTTGTGGCTTTCTTTTGACCTTCAAAGATTTCCCAATCCTCTAATTTCCACTAATCTTTGCCACTTTGTATGCATTTTCTTTCAGTTTGATACTTTCCTTTATTTCCTCAGATATCCATGGCTGATTATCTCTTTTTCTACAGTTTTTCCTTATCACTGGTATGTACTTTTGCTGAGCACTGTGAAAGATTGCTTTGAAATTCCTCCACTGTTCCTCAATTGTCCCACCATAAAGCTTTTCCTCCCAGGTTACATTAGCCAACTCCTCCCTCATCCCATTGTAGTCTTCTTTGTTTAAGCACAAGACACTGCTATTGGATTTTACTTCTTGCATTCCATCTGTATTTTAAATTCAGCCATATTATAATTGCTTCCTCCTAGAGGATTACTAACTAAATCCATTAATTATTCCTGTCTCATTACACAGGACAGATCTAGGATAGCTTGCTCCCTCCTGGGCTCCATTACATACTGTTCAAGGAAACTAACGTGGACATATTCTATTAACTCCTCCTCAAGGCTGCCTTGACCGACCTTGTTTGACCAATTGGCATGTAGATTAAAATCCCCCATGATAATTGTTGTACCAGTTTTACACACGAGTTATTTCTTTGTATATTTCTCTACCCACCATGATGTTACTATTTCATGTCTGTAGATGATGCCTATCATTAATTTTTTCTCCTTACTATTTCTAATTTCCACCCAAATGGATTCAATCTATTTTCCATAGAACTAACATCATCTCTCACAATTGCCCTGATGTCATCCTTAAATAGCAGAACTACACCACCTCCCTTATCTTCCTGTCTGTCCTTTCAAACAGTCTAAAAGCCCTGGATATTTAAATCCAGTTGCGATGATGCTGCAATCATGGCTCTGTAATGGCTACCAAATCATACTCGTTCACGACGATTTGTGATCTCAACTCATTTACCTTGTTTTGAATGCTATGAACATTCAGATAAAGTACCCTTATGCTAGTTTTGTACCTTGTTTTTGAATTCTAACACCTCCACTGTTAACACCTCCTGAGTTCTCCTTCCTTTTAATTTTTTTCCTGATCTTCGAATTAGTTGAAACAATGGAGGCCTTGAAATAAGGATGCCTCATGCTCTTGTACAGAATCAATGTCGCATCAAGCGAGGCTAGTATTTTAACCAGCCCACCACACATCTGCCCACTTCAGTCTCAGATAGGCTTTCAGAGGCAGCAGCCCCAACTTCAGCCCACTCTGCCATCCTCACCCACCAAGAAGATAGTATGGGTGTGTGCTGGAGCAGAAGAGGGATCGCAATGCCGGGAAATGACCCAACTCCCACCTTCAAGATGATAACGTGTCCATTCGGTGCAACAGCTGGACCCCACTGAGGACACTTTGCAAAGATTCAATGGTTTAGAACAAATATCTAAGGAAGATGTTAAATATCAGTCATGAGAACGGAACAACTCACACTGAAAATCTGAGAACACGCAGAGACACAGAAAGAATAACAACCAAAATACTGTGGATGTTGGAAATCTGAAATAAAATTGAGAATGTTGCAATGGGCCAGATATTACTTTTGTGTGACTAAAGTTGGTATACTCAGAAGACACAGTGAAAAATTTAAATTAAGATGGACCTGAGAAGTTAGAGCAGGCAAGTAGCTACAAGAATTCGGAGGGAAATGCAATGTACTGCAATGCCTTTGACCAGTTCTATATAAAAAAGCCTAATCAATATTGTATATTATTTTCCTGAACAAGGAAGCCTGATCCTGCACATTTATTCCTGTGCATTTGTTAACATGATGGAAGGCCAGAGTGATCTGTCCACCAACTCTTTTCTCCCTCTTTCTGAGAAATGTTTAGTGAGATCTAGTACTCAGCCCATGGGGAATTGTGGAGTCAAATCCACGAATGTCCACATAGCTTTGATCGCCTTAAGTTGCAGAACTGTCATATACAAGTCAATATCTTCATTTCCCTCCTGCAGCTGTTGTGGCACAGGACAATTGTGGTCTACTGCAATGTTCAAGGGGGAAAAAAATGGTCGAGTTCATTGCTATAAAAGCAAGAGAACATTGCACAAATAACAATCTCAACAAAGACCTTTTTATCTGCAATACTGCAGTTTTCTTTGATATGAGTTTGCAACATACACTCTTTACCAACATAAGTGTCTTCAGTTTTTTAGGAATAACTGCACATCAGGCATTGTATAATACTCAGAAAAAGAATTTCAGACTTTACTCTTACCTGCATATCTTCATCATAAAAGTCATCGTCACATTCATCCATGGGATCCATCATATGTCCTGGTGGTCCATGTCCTGGGCCAGGTCCATGACCAGGGGATCCATATGATGGCCCTGGTACAGGTCCATGTGCAGGGGATCCATATGCTGGACCAGGCCCATGGCCTGGTGGTCCATGACCAGAACCAGGTCCATGTCCCGGGCCAGGATTGTGACCAGGAGGGGGGCCATGTCCTGGACCAGATGCATGGCAAGGAGGGGGCCCATGACCTGGCCCAGGTCCATGGCACGGAGGGGGCCCATGTCCTGGTCCTGGTCCTGGCCCATGATTTGGGGGGTCATGCCCCGGGGGCCCATGCACAGGCCCAGCTCCTGGAGGTCCATGTTCTGGTGGTCCATGTCCTGGCCCTGACCCATGTCCTTGTGACCCATGTCCTTGGCCATGTGCTCCTCCTCTGCCTCCTCTTCCACCACGTCCCCTAGCCCTTCCTCGGCCACCTCTGCCTCGGATACCACGTCCTCTACCACCACCTCTACCAGGACCTGCAGTTAAAAATAGAAAGCAGAAATAACAAATTAGACTAGGACAGAACATTAAAAAAAGAACAATACTGCATTGAAAAACACAACAGGATGAACTATAAACAAATTACTAAATGATTTCAATAACAAGTAAAAGAAAAGGTACAATTTACCTGTTTGTATTCGAAGTGTTCCAGTAAGTGGGAAAAGTGGAGTGTTTCCTGATGGCATTAGCAGTGCCTGTCGGTGGGATTCACCCACCTTTAGCATTTGAAAATATTCAAAACATGAGACATGAAATCGGAGTGCGACACACAGGTCCCCCTCCCAAAACTGACATGGCAACCGCTGCTGGCAAGAGGAGAACTCACAATCCATAAGCAGAGAGGAGCATCCTGTCCCACCTCCACCACTGACTCTACCACCACACGACAACATGCAGGCACAATAATAAACATTCAGCCTTTGATTGTCAGATTGCATATTTTATGAGGTTTATCTTCTTTTCTAACACAATGTTTACAAAGCACTTGAGATGCATTCAAGTGTGAAGAGAAAAAAACATTAACAAGACTCTTTGCTTGTGTGTAAATAATCCATACCTTTCAATTAAATCATTTCAGAGAGTGCACGCACCTGATGTTAACGTTCCAATGTTAAAATGGTACCCTCCAGTGAAAATGACCAGAGAACTTCATAAAGGGTTTCAAAGCAGCAGTGGCTACGAAAGAAAATCAGTGGATTTCCTGACAGGTCATAGGACTTTAGACAGGACTGTTAGCACCTGCACCAATCCCTATCACAGAATAGAGTACTGTGGTGATTTTGAAGGCTTTCCAGTGTGCAAGGGGCAAGATGTCATTGTAAAAGAGGTTCAGCTAGCAGCTACGAAGGCAAATTCAATGTTAGCATTCATTTCTCAAGGACTAGAATTACAAGAGCAGGGATGTACTGCTGAGGCTGTATAAGGCATTGGTCAGACCCCATTTGGAATACTGTCAGTAGTTTTGGATCCCATAGCTAAGTTAGAACATGCTGTTCTTGGAAGAAATCCAGAGGAGTTCCACAAGATTGATTCCATGAATATAGTGTTTGCCATGACGAGTGTATGAGGACTCTGGACCTATACTCAATGGAGTTTAGAAGAATGAGGTGGGGAAATCTAATTGAAACTAAAAGAATACTGGGATGTCTCGATAGAGTGGACGTGGAGATGATGCTTCCATTCATGGGAGAGACTAGAATTCAAGGGCACAATCACAAATTGAAGGTGCATTCCTTTCAAATTAAGAGACGAGAAATTCTTCAACCAGGAGCTGATGATTCTGTGGAAATCATTTCCATAGAGGGCTGTGCAGGCCAGGTCATTATGTATATTTAAGACACAGATAGATAGGTTTTTGATTAAAATAAGGGGACCAAGGGTTACAGAAGAAAGCAGGAGAATTGGAATGAGAATCATATCAGCCATGATTGAATGACAGAGCAGACTCGATGGACTAAACGCCTCATTCTGCTTCTGTATCTTATGATTTTATGGACCAGGGCACTTCAAAGGTTGCAGAGGACAGAAGTAACAATGAATCTTACCCCAGAATGGTGTCTGAATTCATCATCCTGAAAGTAAACAACAATTTTTTCCAGGACAACAAAGAAAAAAGCAGCCACTAGAACTCCATTCTGGGGGAGAATCCCAGAGTTCAAAGTCCATTGCCCCCAGCCCACTCAACCCCCAAGTCTCTTGGGGAACTCTCCCTCTGCAATCTGCAGCAGCAGCATCACTTACTCCTTGCTCCACCTCCCTCTGAGTACAAGACACCAGTTCAGACAATTCACTCCCTCTACAGAAACGCACTGGCAGCAGCGCATACCATCTACAAAATGCATTGCAGCAAATCACCTCAGCTCCTTCAAAGCCTGACCACCACTTGCAAGTTTCCCTTCAAGTCATTTACCAAACTGAACTAGAAATATATCATCATTCTTCATTGTCACTGGGCCAAACCTCTGGAACTCCATTCCAGCCAGCATAATTAGTGTACCTGTACCATGGGACTGCAGTGGTTTAAGACGACAGTTCACCATATCTTCTCAAAATCAATTAGTGATCAGTAATAAATGCTGGCTTAACTACTGACGCTCACGTCCTAAGAATGAATTAAAACCATCAGCAATCTGACAATACAGTTTGCACTAACAATAATATAGGACCAAAACAAAAATGTAATCTAATCCTTCAGATTGACAGCCCCAGGAAATAAAAGCAACATTTGGTCTAACATTAAGGCAGAGTGACCAACAATATCCCAGGTTTGTTTCTTAGCTGATGGTTAAGTTAACTGTTTGTTATTGAGTAATAATTAGCAATAGCTTGCATCTGTTAAGTATGTTTAACTTAGTGAAATATCTAAAGATGCTTGACAGTTTAGAGTTTGGGGCCTAAGCAGGTTTCTAATGAAATTTGGTGCTGTGCAGGAGGCCAGCGCTGGAGGAATGCAAAAATCTCAGGGGGATGTGGAACTGCAAAGGGACTCACAAATTAATGGTCTAGACAAAGGTAACAATGGATTCATGACAACAGACCCCAATATAAGTCAATACCTCAGGAGAATTTGAAAAAAACTTGAAAGGAATCCTAGCCGCACACACATAAGAGGCAAGGTTTAAAGGAGATATACGAGGTAAGTTTTTTTACACAGAGGTCGGTGGGCACCTGGAATTCATTGCTGGGGGAAGTAGTGGAAACAGATATAATAGTAACTTTTAAGAGGCATTTTATCAAGCACATGAGTAGGATGGGAATAGAGGGATATGGACCCCAGAAGGGTACAGGATTTTACTTCAGCTGGACAGCATGGTCGGTGCAGGCTTGGAGGGCCGAAGGGCCTGTTTCTCTTCTTTGAAAAGAAAAAAGCTCACAAAAGTTCTATTTTCTATAAGCGTTACCTGACATTCCACGCCCCCTGTTGTGTCCCATGGGCATGTGGGACTGCTGCTGCTGCTGATGCTGATGTTGTTGAGAAGCCTCCTTTGCCTTCCTGTATTGGCTTAACTCTTTGGCAAAATCATCATACTCTTCCTCTTCCTCATCTGGTGGTGCTTCCTCCTCCTCCTCCTCATATTCAACATACTGATCATCCTCATACTCCTCATACATGTTATAGTTCATCTTTTCAGTTTTCATATAAGTCTTCTTTGGTAATGGGGCCCCTGAAGGGGAAGGGTAAGGTGGCTGCATTGAGCAGGGAATAAAATAGTAATTAATTCAAGGACAGAAACATTAATTAAAAATGTTGATTTATCGAAGCATCAAAAATAACTTAAGTTATTTATCCTGTCCCATAATGGAAAAATAATGATTTGTACCCAAAGTGTGAGTTCCAAATATTAGCCAGGAATGTGTCGGGCAGAAGCCAGCCATTTTGCCAAAGCAATAAAGTGACTATTGATGAGAAATTAAGCCAGGATATTCTTGTGAACAAAAATAGAAAATGCTGAAAAATCTCAGCAGGTCTGAGAGCATCTGTGAAGGGGGAATAGGGCCAACATTTCTACTCTCTGTGCACAGGCACTGTCAGATCTGCTGTGGTTTTTCAGTATTTTCTGATTTTGTTTCAGGTTCCAGCATCCATCGTATACTGTCTTTATCATTCATGTGAACAACTTAGCAATTTAGCAACGCAATGGAAAAGGTAAAAGCCTGAAGGTCGGGTCTGTCCCTGCAGACTATGAAAAAGTTAACACCCTGCACCCCCCCACAACCAGTTCTTGCCCTCTTTTATCATTTTGTAAATGGTGCATATTTTCTCAATGCTGTTTCGAAGTTGTTTACATTCTGCCACTTTTTCACTCTCCTTGCAACTCTCTCCAGTCTGTATACTGGTCCCAGAGTAGATGGTCAGCTGCCATCCAACTCACAGAATACTGCCAATAATCATCTTGGGTCAGATTTGAGGGCTACTTATCAGCAATCCAAGTGACACATTCTCCAACATTTCCTTTCCTTCAGTTGGAAAATATTAAACAATTTATTGTTTTCCCATTATATTGATATTCTTGTATAATGCCCTGACATGTCTCTTTTTTCACTGATGCTCAAGCACAACAACTATTCTATTTTTCTATCATATTTTGGTATCTAAAATTAATATTCAATCCAACTTCATGGGTATGCCATTGCAGAATGCTGTAGATATAGCTAGTGATCAATGCTCAGCAATAGCATTCTAACTCTAGAAACAACAACATATGGACTCCTCTCCCTTACTCTTTGTCCATTCTTGCTGCTCTCCACCAAGTGCTGTTCCTTTCTGAACTGCCACTTAATCCAGTACCAAATCAGAAGCTAGCGACATTTACCATTTCCTGTCATTAACTACAGAAGGAATTAATTCTCCATTATCTCTTTGTTAATTGAAATCTATCCAATAAAGGGCGGCACATGGCACAGTAGTTAGCATTGCTGCCTCACAGCATCAGGGGCTTGGGTTCAATTCCAGCCTTGGGTAACTGTCCGTGTGGAATTTGCACATTCTTCCCACATCTGTGTGGGTTTCCTCCGGGTGCTCTGGTTTCTTCCCACATCCAAAGACGCGTGGGTTAGATTGATTGGCCATATTAAATTGCTCTTTAGTGTCAGGGGGTTTAGCAGGGTAAAATGTGTGGGGTTACAGGGATAGGGCCTGGGCGAGATTGTGCAGGCTCGCTGGGCTGAATGGCCTCTTTATGAACTGTGGGGATTCTAAAAATACCCAAGGATGGAACTGGGGGAAAAGTACTTTGATAAAGAAATCTTGAGAGAAGGGAAAGAAAAAAGAGCAGATGGACAGGAAAATGGAATGTAACATTAAAACAAGAGCTGGTCTGTAAGAATAGAAGCAAAAATTAATTAGAAAATGAACAAGGAGAGAGCAGAAGTCATGAAGAAAGGAAATTAAATAACAATTGACAATTCACTGGCAAAATGCATTTCACTAGCAATGATTAAAGTGAATCAAACATGAAATAATGTTATCAACCATGGTTCAGAAGAATCTACATCATATGACCTTGGGTTCATGTCTTACTCCAGGGACCTGTGATGATATTGTATCTTTAAGAAATGTATTTTTATCATGCTTCTTGAAAAGGGTATGTTTGAAAGTCAGCTCAGTTTTAAATGATGCCAATATGAAAGGGAAATAGGCAGCTCAAATGTTGAGAATGCAGGGTGTTGGCTGATTTTAACTAATAGTGTGATGTCTAAACAGAATTAATGCATTTTTGTTTATTTAGGCTTCTGTGAGGTTTCGAGTAGGTTGATTGACAAAAGACAGAATCATATGCTAATTGAGGGAGCTAAGTTTGGTGGAAAGATACACAGTTTCTCTTTAGTTTTCCGTCTGAATCTGAAAGAAGCAAGAGGTATCTTTCTGTCTCTCTGGAAGTTGCAGTTTAAGGCTGAGGGAACTCAGATGTCTTTCTCCCCAGAGGTGTTTAAAAAGCTCTAAGACTGTTAACAAGTTCAAACACGTAAACATGTTGTGATGCCAACTGACTTTGAAGTGGGGCTTTTAAGTCTGTAAAAGCAATTTTCCTTGAATTAGAACTAAAAGAAATTGATTAGCAATTAAAATTGTATCTTGTCACATTTAAGTATTGTTCAAATATTAAATGATACGCTAATTCATTTGCTTTTCATTAAACTTTGTTGTTAAATTAAGTTTGTTTTGATAAAAAACTTCCCAGTTTCAGGAAAATCATGCCTGGAGTGACACATTAATGCCAAAAATAACTAATAATTGGGGTCTAGTTGAACTTCATATTAGACTAGAACACCTTAAGAGATCAGAGCACAACGTCAAAATGGATATTCTTGTAGAGTACTGAGGAAATGCTGCACTATCACATGCATTCCCTTTCTGATCAGATGTTACATCGAGGTCCTCTCTTCCTTTTCATGAAAGGACCCATAGCATTATCTGAAGAAAAGCTAGGAAGCTTTTTGTTCAATATTTACTCAACAATCACCAGAACAAATCATGTAATCATGATTATATTACTATTTGCAGCACCTTATTGCATACAAATTGAATGTTGTGCTTTGAGCATTACAACAGTAGCTGCATCTCAAAAATACTTGGTTGGCTGTAAAGCATTTTTGAGACACCCTGAGGTGCCGAAAGGCATTGTATAAATGCAAGTCTTTATTTCAAGTTATTAAGCAAGCTCCATCTCTCTATGGTTTGTTATTTTACTTTTATGCTCTAGTTGAGAAGAACATGACTACTCTTGGACTATCTTACTGCTTCACCACTCATGTTTGCAGCAAGCAGTGGAGGCTGGGTTACTAAATGTCTTCAAAGTTGAGTTATACAGATTTCGAATTGTGAGTTAAGGATTTTGGGAGCAGGCAGGAAAGTAGAGTTAAAGCCACAATCACTTCAACCATGGTGTTTTTGAATAATGGAGCTCACTTGAGGGGCTAAATGAACTATTCCTGCTCCTATTTTTAAGATTCTTAATACAGAACGGGGGGGGTAGTAAGAGAGACCCAAAGAGAAACGCCTTTTTGAGGCTACAGCCACATTAACTAACAGGTAAAACACTTCAAGGATAACAGTGTAGGGCGACGTACCACAAAATGCATTAATATTCTACTTCACTGCCTTTACCTGTGAATACGGTGGACTGTATTCTCGGTACTTCCTGTATCCCTTCTCCCCAGGACTATAGTCAGACTCGTCACTATAGTCAGAATAATCATCACTGGAAGACACATGTCGCTGCAAAGACAATTAAAGTGGAAAGAGTGAAAACACAAGACAGAGATTTGCATTTAAATTGTTACTTACCGCAACTAAATGACACTACACAATTATGTCTTGTTTTAGACATCATGCCAGTATATTTATTTATTTACCAGTAAGCAATAGCATTCTTGAAAATCATACCACCAGAAGACAATTAAAAAAGCATTAGGAATTCTGTGAAATTCCATCCAACTTTATGGCTTTTCAGTTAAAGAAACCATACAAAGCCTTTGCTCTACAATTTTTGTGAAGAGGATCTATACTTCTGTGGGTTGTTAGAGCCAAGTGCTGTCACCATTTTATTGCAATTAACTTAATTTAATTCCTAAATAATTGTCTAATTATTACCAAATTTTACGTAGAGGCAAAAAAGGCAGACAGCCAGGGATAGAGTGAGAGGAGAAATATCAGGGAGTTTAAGTTAAAATGAATAAATGCCAGATTTTGTTGAAATGTATCCCACACTGTTAAGAGAAGCAAAGGTGAAAATAGCAGAGGGACTGATGATCATTCCCAATCCTCTTGGGTAGAGTTGCACCATTGTTTATAAAAGGCCAATGGGATAGCCTGAGTAACTACAGGCCAGTCGGCCTCATTGCGATGGTGATCAAATTATTGGGAATAAATTCAGAAGGAGTCTTATGGAGTCTTAGCTTTTATTGGTAGGGGGATTGAATTTAGGAGCCGCAGCATCATGTTGCAACTGTACAAAACTCTAGTGCGGCCGCACTTGGAGTATTGTGTGCAGTTCTGGTCGCCACATTATAAGAAAGATGTGGAGGCATTGGAGAGGGTACAGAGGAGGTTTACCAGGATGTTGCCTGGTATAGAGGGCAGGTCCTATGAAGAGAGGTTGAAGGATTTGAGGTTGTTTTCGTTAGAAAGGAGGCGGCTAAGAGGGGATCTTATTGAAGCATATAGGATGATTAGAGGTTTAGATAGGGTGGACAGTGATAGCCTTTTTCTTAGGATGGAGAAAGCTAGCACGAGGGGACACAGCTTTAAATTAAGGGGTATGAGTTATAGGACGGATATCAGAGGTAGGTTCTTACTCAAAGAGTGATTAGGGAGTGGAATGCCCTGCCTGCAGCTGTTGTAGATGCGCCAAGTTTGGTGGCGTTTAAGACGTTAATTGATAAGTATATGGAAGAGAAGGGAATGGTTTAGTTTGGAGGGGCATTGCTTTTATTTTGGTCGGCACAACATCGAAGGCCGAAGGGCCTGTTCTGTGCTGTATTGTTCTATGTTCTATGTTCTATGACAATGTTAATTATCATTTTATTAGTGTCACAAGTAGGCTTACAATTACATCCAATGAAGTTTTGTGAAAATCCCCTAGTCTCCACATTCTGGCACCTGTTCAGGTACACTGAGGGAGAATTTAACATGGCCAATGCACCTAACCAGCACGTCTTTTGGACTGTGGAAGGAAACTGGAGTACCCGGACGAAACCCACACAGATATGAGGAAAATGTGCAGACTCCACATAGGTAGTCACCCAAGGCCAAAACTGAACCTGGATCCTTGGAGCTGTGAGGCAGCAGTGCTAATCAGAAAGGCATGGATTAATCAAAGACACTAATATGGATTTGTTGGGGGAAAGTCATATCTGTCATTTTTTTTGTGGAGCTAACAAGAAAGGTTGAAGTTAGAACATAGAACATTACAGCGCAGAACAGGCCCTTCGGCCCTCAATGTTGCGCCGACCAATTAGGAACAAGCAGTGACCCTCTAACCTAAACCATTCCCTTTTCATCCATAAACTTATCTACTAACCTCTTAAAAGCCACCAAACTTGGTGCATCTACAACTGACGCAGGCAAGGCATTCCATACCTTTACCACCCTCTGGGTAAAGAACGTACCTCTGACATCTGTCCTAAAACCACCACCCCTTAATTTAAAGCTATGTCCCCTCGTGCTAGCTTTCTCCATCCTAGGAAAAAGGCTATCACTGTCCACCCTATCTAAACCTCTAATCATCTTATGTTTCAATAAGGTCTCCTCTTAGCTGTCTTCTTTCTAACGAAAACCAGGACATTCATTAATAAAAGTTAGGACATTAATTTTAACAATGTCCAAGTGGTCTTGAAAATTCCAACAGAATGGGGGAGTGGGATGTTACTGCTGCTGGACAGGGTAAATGGAAACTGTTATTTTAACTGAACTATAGTATAAACAGGAAAAAATTACAGAATGTTATCTATCTGATTTAGTAACTAGATATCTGTCCGTTGACATTATAAATGAAAAGGACAGAGACAGAGAAGAGTTTCCGAAATACATTCAGAATCACATTCCTGACTTGTGTCTTGTAGATGGTGGAAGGCTTTGGAGAGTCAGGTGACTTACTTGCTGCAATATTCCTATCTTCTGACCTGCTCTTGTAACCACTGTGCTTATGTGGCGACTCCAGTCAAGTTTCTGATCAATGGTAAACCCAAGGATATTGACAGCAGGGGACTCAGTGATGGCTACACCATTGAATATCAAGGGGCAGCGGTTAGAGCATGATGATCATGGCCTGGCATTTATGTGGCATGAATGTTACTTGCCACTTGTCAGCCCAAGCCTGGATACTGTCCAGATCTTGTTGCAAATAAACATGTACTGCTTCAGCATCTGACGAATTGCGAATGGTGAACATTGTGCAATCATTGGCAAACATCTCTGCTTACGACCTTATGATGAAGATCATTGATGAAGCAGCTGAAGATGGTTGAGCCTAGGACACAACCCTGAGGGACTCCTGTAGAGATATCTTGAAGCTGAGAATTGATTCCAGTTCTGCTGGGCTCTTTGATGTCACACTCAGTCGCAAGCAGCCTTAATGGCAACAGCTGTCATTCTCACCTCACCTCTGCAATTCAGTTCTTTTATCCACATTTGAACCAAGTATCTGAGTGACCCTTTTGAAACTCAAACAGGTACTGCCTGATCACATTGATGATGACCCCTTCCATCACCTTACTAATGACTGAGAGTTGACTGATTGGGTAGTAATTGGCCAGGTTGAATTTGGACTGCTTTTTGGAGACAGGGCATACCTGGGCAATTTTCCACACTGTCAGATAGATGCCAAAGTTGTTCATTAGATTGTTAATTTGTCCCCTTTTCTTACTGGTTTACTTGAGAATGTTCAAGCATATAAATGAGACTAGCTGGGAAGTGAAAGGAGTAGTGGTAATTAAAACTAAATCAATAAACTGTCTTGTGTAAAGGAAAAGAGTTGTGTCTTGGTTCTAACTTCACCAGTTGATGTGGATCTAATCAACATTGACAAGAGAACGTTTAGCCTGAAGTTGAAGATTGGAATCTAAGAATTACTTGGCGTATAGCCCCGGAGGTTATGGAAGTGCAAGTGAATGTCAGTGTTTGCCTTCAATTTGCTGGATGGTGCTGAAGTAGTGATCAGGGATAGACTCCTGGGGTGGGATTTTCCAACTGCACTCACCCTAAAACTGGAAAACTCGGCAGGGGCAGACCATGCAATGGACCTTTGCATGGTCTGCCCACCACTACTATAATTTCTTTCGTGGAAAATACCCCTCCCCCGCCTCACAATCTTGACAGCAATCAGATTCTCAGAAAGAGGTACACTTTTGGAACAAACGTCTGAAGCTTTTAGAAAAAAATCTGGGAAACATATAATTTTCAGCCACTTTTTTGCACCAATAGAACATTCAGCAGAAATGCAAGATGAAGGATTTGATACGGGCAACATTGAGAATTTTTGTTTAGATGTGGGGTGCAAGCATCAATACAAAAGCAATGATTGAGATCCTTCTGGTAGTTCTAACAGATAACAGAAGTTGGGTAACCCCAGAAATAAATCAGTCAGAAGGCACTGTAATAGTCACCAGAAGTTTTAGAATGGCGAATTTGAGCAAAGAAGGAATTTAAAATTGGAAGTCCAGCTTCAGGGGCCTTTAAATGTATAGGACTAGACATTAAGCAGAATAAATCATGAATGACCTTGAATCAAAATCCTTTTTAGAAAATATCAATCATATCCCAATAGATTGGGCCAGATCTTCTCCTGTATCCAAGAAAGCAATAGACCAATTAAGAACTTATAAAGTTGCAGCATTACCTCCCGACTCCTAAACTCAATCCCTTGATTAATGAAGGCCAGTACATCATATGCCTTCTTGACCACATCCTCCACTTGCGAGGCAGATTTAAGAGTCCTATGGACCCAGACCCCAAGATCCTTCTGCTCCTCAACACTGCCAAGACTCCTACCCTTGATATTATACTGCTTCATCCCATTGGTCCTGCTAAAATGGACCACCACACATTTATCCACATTGAAGTCATCTGCCACTTCTCTGCCCAGTCTTGCATCCTATCTATGTCTCACTGCAACTTCAGACATCCCTCCAGACTATCCACGACACCACCAACCTTCGTATCGTCGGCGAACTTACTAACCCATCCCTCCACTTCCTCATCCAGGTCCTTTATTAAAATGACAAACAGCAAGGGTCCTAGAACAGATCCCTGGGGCACTCCACTGGTGACTGACCTCCGTGCAGAAGAAGACCCATCCACAACTACTCTCTGCCTTCTGCAGGCAAGCCAGTTCTGGATCCACAGGGCCAAAGCCCCTTGGATCCCATGCCCTTTCACCTTCTCAAGAGGTGGAAAAAGTGATAAAGAAAGCATATGGTATGTTAGCCTTCATAGGAAGGGGTATAGAATACAAGAGTAGGAGTCTGATGTTGCAAGTGTATAGAATGTTGGTTAGGTCTCACTTGGAGTACAGTGTCCAGTTCTGGTCGCCATACTACCGGAAAGACGTGGAGTCCCTGGAGAGAGTGCAGAGGAGATTTACCAGGATGCTGCCTGGTATGGAAGGGCTGTCTTACAAGGAAAGGTTGAACGCACTGGGGTTGTTTTCCCTTGAAAGATGTCAGCTGAGAGGGGATCTATTAGAGGTATATAAGATTATGAGGGGTATAGATAGAGTAAATGGTGGTAAGCTTTTTCCACCATTAGATTCTGATAGAACGAGGGGTCACGGCCTTAGGGTGAAGGGGGCTATGTATAAGACGAATATTAGAGGGCATTTTTTCACACAAAGGGTAGTGGGGGTGTGGAATGCACTACCGAGTAAGGTCGTGGGAGCAGCCACGCTAGGGTTGTTTAAGGGTCTCCTGGACAGCCACATGAGCGGTCTGCAGATAGAGGGATATAGGAGGACTGTTTAAATACTTTAATTCTTTCCACAGGCTATTCGGTCCACCTTGTTGACCAACAAGGGCATGCATTCGGCAGGTCGTGCGAGGGCTGCTCCTGGATGTTACTTCAGGAGTGGCCTTGTGCTTCATGTCGTTAGTGTATGCTTAAACTGGACCATCTGATGGGCAACATGACAGCTCAGAGACTATCGCTGTTGCTGTGCAGACACATGAATTTGGGCATGTGTCTGCGGGAGTTTGCGCGTTCTCCCCATGGTTGCGTGGGTTTTCTGCGGGTGCTCCGGTTTCCTCCCACATCCCAAAAATGTGCTCTTAGGCTGATTGGGTAACAAATTGTCCCTATATTGGTCTCTATATGTCATTAAGACGTTAGGATGGCGGTGCGGGCTCGTTGGGCCGAAGGGCCTGTTTCCCGTGCTGTGTTGTTCTTTGTTCTTTTGTTCTAGGTCCTGCATGAGGGACCTTATCAAATGCCTTCCTGAAATTAATGTAAATCACATCCACTGCTCTTCCTTCGTCAATGTTCAGTCACATTTTTGAAGAACTCAACTAGGCTCGTAAGGCACGATATGCCCTTAACAAAGCCATGTTGACTATTCCTGATCATATTGAATTTCTCTAAATGCTCATAAATCCTATCTCTCAGAATCCTTTCCATCAACTTATCGACCACTGAGGTCAGACTCACCGGTCGGTAATTGCCTGTGCTATCCCTATTCCCCTTCTTGAAAATAGGCACCACATCCACAATCCTCCAATCTTCCGGAACCTCTCCCGTCTCCACTGACGACACAAAGATCATCGCCAAGGGCTCTGCAATCACTTCCCTCACCTCTCACAGTAACCTGGGGTACATCCCATCCGGACCCAACGACTTATCTACCTTGATGGAATTTAACAGTTCCAACACCTCCTCTTTCTTAATATCCACATACTCAATCTTTTCTGTTTGCCGCATTCCTGTAGTAGAACCCCCCCCCCCAGATCACTCTCCACTGTGAATACTGAGGCAAAGTACTTGTTAAGCACCTCTGCCATTTCTTCTGGTTCCACACAGACTTTTCCTCCTTCATCTTTTATAGGTCCTATCCCTTCTCTTCTCATCCTTTTACTCTTCACATATTTGTTGGAACTGATGGAACTGACCACTACGACAAAACATGTAACAACTGAGGAAGTTCTGAGAAGAGATAAAACATTTAAGAAATATTTCCAGCCTTGGGTAATTCAGAAGGTGTTAGCTTAAGTCATTTTTAGCAATGCCCATCTTCCAGATGGATATTCCAGTATAGCAGCTTGGTGACAAAGAATAATAAATGTTGTCCATTAGCCTGGGAAGCAAAAGAAAATAAAGGGTAGTTAAAAGTACCTTAATTGCTGAAACACTGGTGTTAGTAGGAGGAATAGATATCAGGGGTACTTTATAATACAAAGAGCAATATGCTATAATATGCTTTGGATTGCAAAGTCAATTCTGGTCAGGAGTGAAAGTAATAGGGTAATTGTTATGGGGGACTTTAACTTTACTAATATTGATTGGAATAGCTATAGCTCTAGCTCGTTAGCGGGGTCAGTTTTCGTACAAAGTGTGCAGGAAGGTTTTTTGACTCAGTATGTAGATAGGCCAACTAGAGGTGAGGCTACATTGGATTTGGTGCTGGGCAATGAGCCAGACCAGGTGTTAGGCTTGGAAGTTAGTGAACATTTTGGTGATAGTGACCACAATTCGGTTACGTTCACCTTAGTGATGGATAGGGATAGGCATGAAGCTGGGGGCAGTAGTTATAGCTGGGGGAAGGGTAATTATGAGGCCATCAGGAGAGAATTAGGGTGCATAGATTGGACTAGGAAGCTACAGGGACTGGGAACATCTGGAATGTGGAGCTTATTCAAGGAGCAGCTGCTGCGGGTCCTTGATAAGTATGTCCCTGTCAGGCAAGGAGGAAATGGTCGAGTAAGAGAACCTTGGTGTACGAAAAAAGTTGATTTGCTGGTTAAAAGGAAAAAGGAGGCTTATGTCAGGATGAGGATTGAAGGCTCGGTTAGTGCAATGGATAGTTATAGATTAGCCAGGAGGGAGCTAAAGAGTGAATTGAGGAGAGCGAAGAGAGGACACGAGAAGACTTTGGCTGATAGGATTAGGGAGAATCCTAAAGCTTTCTTTAGATATGTTAAGAATAGAAGATTGGTTAGGGCAAGATTAGGGCCAGTCATAGACAGCAGTGGGAAGTTGTGCGTGGAGCCTGAAGAGATTGGAGAGGCACTGAATAAATATTTCTCTTCGGTATTCGCGCAGGGTGATGTAAATGTAGTTATGGAGAACACTGAGGTACAGGGTAGCAAACTGGAAAGTATTGAAGTAGATAGGGAGGATGTGCTAGATATTCTCGAGGGTTTGAAGTTGGATAAGTTCCCTGGGCCGGATGGGATTTACCCTAGGATTCTCTGGGAGGCAAGAGAGGCGATTGCAGAGCCTCTGGCTCTGATCTTCAGGTCGTCATTGGTTACGGGTGTGGTTCCGGGGGACTGGAGGATAGCGAATGTGGTCCTGTTGTTCAAGAAGGGGAAGAGAGACCTTCCAGGCAATTATAGGCCAGTGAGTCTTACTTCTGTTGTGGGCAAAGTATTGGAGAGAATTATTAGGGATAGGATTTATATTTATTTAGAGAGTAATGAATTGATTGGGGATAGTCAGCATGGTTTTGTGAAGGGTAGGTCGTGCCTTACTAACCTCATTGAGTTTTTTGAAAAATTGACTAAGGAGGTGGATGGGGGTAAGGCGGTTGATGTGGTATATATGGACTTTAGTAAGGCGTTTGATAAGGTGGCCATGGAAGACTTCTGCAGAAAATGCAGATGTATGGGATAGAGGGTGATTTAGCTAATTGGGTTAGGAATTGGCTAGCAGATAGAAGACAGAGGTTGGTGGTTGATGGGAGATATTCATCTTGGAGTTCGGTGACAAGTGGCGTACCTCAGGGGTCTGTTTTGGGGCCCCTGCGGTTTGTAATTTTTATAAATGATCTGGATGAGGGTATTGAAGGATGGATTAGTAAATTTGTAGATGACACTAAAGTCGGTGGAGTGGTAGATAGTGAAGAGGGGTGTTATAGTTTGCAGAAGGACTTGGACAAGTTGCAGAGCTGGGCCGAGAGGTGGCAAATGGAGTTTAATGTGGGAAAGTGTGAGGTAATGCACTATGGCAGAAATAATAAATGTGTAGAGTATAGGGCAAATGGTAGGATTCTTAGTAGTCTAGATGAACAGAGGGATCTTGGTGTGTATGTGCATAGATCCCTGAAAGTAGGCCGTCAGGTCGAGAAGGTTGTTAAGAAGGCATATGGAGTCTTGGCTTTGATTGGTAGAGGGATTGAATTTTGGAGCCGCAACGTCATGTTGCAACTGTACAAAACTCTAGTGCGGCCGCACTTGGAGTATTGTGTGCAGTTCTGTTCCCCGCATCATAAGAAAGATGTGGAGGCATTGGAGAGGGTACAGAGGAGGTTTACCAGGATGTTGCCTGGTATGGAGGGCAGGTCTTATGAGGAGAGGCTGAGGGATTTCAGGTTGTTTTCGTTAGAAAGGAGGCGGCTAAGAGGGGACCTAATCGAAACATATAAGATGATTAGAGGTTTAGATAGGGTGGACAGTGATAGCCCTTTTTCCTAGGATGGAGAAAGCTAGCACGAGGGGACACAGCTTTAAATTATGGGGTGATAGTTATAGGACGGATATCAGAGGTAGGTTCTTTACCCAAAGGGTGGTTCGGGAGTGGAATGCCCTGTCTGCAGCAGTTGTAGATGCACCAAGTTTGGTGGCGTTTAAGAGCTTAGTTGATAAGTATATGGAAGAGAAGGGAATGGTTTAGTTTGGAGGGGCATTGCTTTTTATATTGGTCGACGCAACATCGAAGGCCGAAGAGCCTGTTCTGTGCTGTAATGTTCTATGTTCTATAAGGATAACTATTCTCTTGGAGAAATGTTCTTTCAACAAAAGGTGTCCTGAAAAAAGTTGATACTTTACCTTGGGAACATGAAGAGAAATTTGCAAAATAAGATGGTGGATGTAAGTCACTAATTGTCAGACTGTGATGTTTGTTCCAATAAATTATTAGATGCACTGAAAAAAGTCTTGTGTTATAATGAGGAAATGGAAAACCAGTACTTTCTAAATGTTTAGTGAAGGGGGAATAAGGGATCTATTAAAGGTTGGTTTTGACAATGTAGGACATATAAGTTGGAAAAATGCACAATTCTGTTTTTTTTCATTTAGTTTGAAAGATTGTTCCTGATTTTTAATTCATGAAACAGGTAATGGGTATGTTTACACCAATTAAATAGAGATAGCTGGAACAATGGGAGGTGAGAATATTGTTGACTTGAGCTCTCCAGCAAAGAAAGCAGCTGAATGGTGCCAAGGATGAAGGATTTTAGTTACTGGATAGATTATTTTCTCCATAAATGTATGATGAAGGAATAGAAAATTGAGGAGTTGAGACAAACGTAAGCAGGTTAGGGAGTGAACAGACGCCAATGTACATATTAATCATGTACCAACCGACACTCCTACCAGCTTCTCTGCTGCCATCAGACTTTTGAATGGACCTACCTTGAAAATTAATCTTTCTCTACACCCTAGCTATGACTGTAACACTACGTTCTGCACTTTCTCCTTTCCTTCCCTACGTACAGTATGCTTTGTCTGTATAATGTGCAAGAAACAATTTTTTTGTGTATACTAATACATTTGACAATAATAAATCAAATATAAGGTTAATGACAAAAGAATTGTGACAACAAGTTAAAACTACTATTTTATGCAGAGTGGTTAGGGATGAACTGCACAAGGTGTGGTGGAGACAGAATCAATTGCTGTTTTTACAGAGAAATAGTATAGATGTGATGGGCCAAATGGCCTCCTATGTTGTAATCATTCCATGATTCTATAGCTATTCTATTAAGAGCCATAACTTACAATACTATGAGTGTGAGGTGAAAAGTGGGATGAGGCTGCATTGCTTTTTCACACTGGCATGGACACAACGGACCGAATTGCCACCTCTTGTGCCAGAAATTTCAGCAGTGACTTCCCCAGTTTATAATATGAACAATATTCCTGCTAGATTGTACTAATAGGTACAATCGAGAAGATGCCACACAGCCTTTGCTCTATGATAAATAATGCGCATGTGTGGCTATAATATCTACCACTATCTACCACTCCACCGACTTTAGTGTCATCTGCAAATTTACTGATCCATCCCTCAATACCCTCATCCAGATCATTTATAAAAACTACAAACAGCAGGGGCCCCAAAACAGACCCCTGAGGTATACCACTTGTCACCGAACTCCATGATGAATATCTCCCATCAACCACCACCCTCTGTCTTCTATCTGCTAGCCAATTCCTAATCCAATTAGCTAAATCACCCTCTATCCCATACATCTGCATTTTCTGCAGAAGTCTTCCATGGGCCACATTATCAAACGCCTTACTAAAGTCCATATATACCACATCAACCGCCTTACCCCCATCCACCTCCTTAGTCACTTTTTCAAAAAACTCAATGAGTTTAGTAAGGCACGACCTACCCTTCACAAAACCATGCTGACTATCTCCAATCAATTCATTACTCTCTAAATAACTATAAATCATATCCCTAATTATTCTCTCCAACACTTTGCCCACCACAGAAGTAAGACTCACTGGCCTATAATTCCCTGGAAGGTCTCTCGTCCCCTTCTTGAACAATGGGACCACATTCGCTATCCTCCAGTCCTCCGGAACCACACCCGTAACCAACGACGACCTGAAGATCAGAGCCAGAGGCTCTGCAATAGCCTCTCTTGCCTCCCAGAGAATCCTAGGGTAAATCCTGTCCGGCCCAGGGGACTTATCCAACTTCAAACCCTCGAGAATATCTAGCACATCCTCCCTATCTACTTCAATACTTTCCAGTTTGCAACCCTGTATCTCAGTGTTCTCCACAACTACATTTACATCTCCCTGCGTGAATACCGAAGAGAAATATTTATTTAGTGCCTCTCCAATCTCTTCAGGCTCCACGCACAACTTCCCACTGCTGTCTGTGACTGGCCCTAATCTTGTCCTAACCAATCTTCTATTCTTAACATATCTAAAGAAAGGATTAAGGAGAATCCTAAAGCTATCAGCCAAAGTCTTCTCATGTCCCCTCTTAGCTCTCCTCAATTCACTCTTTAGCTCCCTCCTGGCTAATCTATAGCTATCCATTGCACTAACCGAGCCTTCAAGCCTCATCCTGACATAAGCCTCCTTATTCCTTTTAACCAGCAAATCAACTTTTTTCGTACACCAAGGTTCTCTTACTCGACCATTTCCTCCTTGCCTGACAGGGACATATTTATCAAGGACTCGCAGCAGCTGCTCCTTGAATAAGCTCCACATTCCAGATGTTCCCAGTCCCTGTAGTTTCCTAGTCCAATCTATGCACCCTAATTCTCTCCTGATGGCCTCATAATTACCCTTCCCCCAGCTATAACTACTGCCCCCAGCTTCATGCCATGTGGTAGATAGTGAAGAGGGGTGTTATAGTTTGCAGAGAGACTTGGACAAGTTGCAGAGCTGGGCCGAGAGGTGGCAAATGGAGTTTTATGTGGAAAAGTGTGAGGTAATTCACTTTGGCAGGAATAACAAATGTGTAGAGTATAGGGCTAATGGTAGGACTCTTAATAGTGTTGATGATCAGAGGGATCTTGGTGTATATGTGCATAGATCCCTGAAAGTTGGCAATCAAGTCGATAAGGTTGTTAAGAAGGCATATGGAGTCTTAGCTTTTATTGGTAGGGGGATTGAATTTCGGAGCCGCAACGTCATGTTGCAACTGTACAAAACTCTAGTGCGGCCGCACTTGGAGTATTGTGTGCAGTCCTGGTCCCCACATTATAAGAAAGATGTGGAGGCATTGGAGAGGGTACAGAGGAGGTTTACCAGGATGTTGCCTGGTATGGAGGGCAGGTCTTATGAAGAGAGGCTGAGGGATTTGAGGTTGTTTTCGTTAGAAAGGAGGCGGCTAAGAGGGGACCTTATCGAAACATATAAGATGATTAGAGGTTTAGATAGGGTGGACAGTGATAGCCTTTTTCCTAGGATGGAGAAAGCTAGCACGAGGGGACACAGCTTTAAATTAAGGGGTGATAGTTATAGGACGGATATCAGAGGTAGGTTCTTTACCCAAAGGGTGGTTCGGGAGTGGAATGCCCTGCCTGCAGCAGTTGTAGATGCGCCAAGTTTGGTGGCGTTTAAGAGGTTAGTTGATAAGTATATGGAAGAGAAGGGAATGGTTTAGTTTGGAGGGGCATTGCTTTTTATATTGGTCGGCGCAACATCGAAGGCCGAAGGGCCTGTTCTGTGCTGTAATGTTCTATCTATCTATCTATCTATAATGGAAAAGTCTAAAAAAAACCGAGACATGTAGAAGTGCGTTTTAAAAGGATCATTGTATATATGAGTTAAATATTCCTGGCCAATATTATTAACACTGAGTTTCAGCTATAACTAATATATGTATCTTGAACAGACAGCTGTATTTAAAGATGTCCAATTGATACTGAACTTTAGGGCCAAATACCTTGTGCTTTGATTTCCGTTTCTTTTTTGATCTCTTCTTTTCCTTTTCCCTTTCTTTCTTGCGCTTTCTCTTCATCCGACGATGGGATTTGTCCTTATCTTTCTCCTCATCTTCTTGATCATCTTTTTCTTTTTTAATCTTTTCCTGGGATCCCTCCTGAGCTTCCACTTCCTCACCGTCATCTTCTAATTCCCCTTCCTCCAGTTCTCCTTCTTCCCTGTGTTATGAAAAATGAACCACTGTCAGGGGGCAGAAATTAAGTGATTTCATTCAAATTTTTTTTAAAAAGCAAAATAAGATGACCCATGATGACCTTTATGAGGCCAATGAACTGAAAACGGCCATTCCTCATTGAGATCAGCATTGATCACCATCTAGTACTGTTGAGTAAAGGGACAGGATGCAAGTCTTAATCTTAAACCTACTCAACTAGCATTATAATTCTAACAGGAAGCTGTCATACACACAACGTGCTAAAATATAGTTTTAATAATTCCTTACCCAGTTAAATTTACTGTAACTTTAAATAATTACTTTCATCATATGAATAAACAATATTGAGTTGTAAACAGTCTTTCGCTTTCTCTTGATACTCTGGTTAGGTCTCACAGATGTCAGTAACCTTCTAATACCTCCTAAACTATTATACTAAGGACTGAAACTTAATCATTATTACACAATGGGACATCAACAATAGGGTGTACACTGTGAGAATCTGTGTCTTCTCAGGGCAGCCAGTCCACCTTAGGACAAGGAACACCACAAACTTATTCCTGTTCTCATCTAACTTGATTAATTTTCCCCACTTGGCCGAGGTTGGTGAAATCTGAGATTGAAGTAGACTGGCAGCCATTTTATAATCCCACTAAATTGGTGCTCTACCACTTACTCAATGTTTAGGTATAGACTACATGGGGCAAGAGGACCAGTAAGATGTCTGGTTTGATATTTTTGTCTGTGGTGAACTAACTAATCTCATCCACTGTTAAACAGTGGTATCAGTATCCATTACAGGAAGGAAGGGAATGGGCCTGAGTTTCCAGTCTGAATATGAGCCAATGAATCTTGCTGGAAGGTATACGCGGATATTTGGTAAAGGCTTGCAACAGGCTGGGCTAAGATTCTCTCGATTATCATACAACCAACATTAAAGATCTTAGCCTGCATGCTCAGAAAAAAACCTAACAGACAAGTTTCCAAAATAGTGGATTCCAGCAAGAATCAATCATTGAACAATAAAGCAACCTTCAAACATTTCCTTTTAAAACTGCATATCAATGAAGAAATTTTTCTAACTGCTTTGATGAAAGCTGGTTGAAAACAATGGCTTCTAGAGTGGACATTCAAATGTGAACAACTCAGTTTATCGCACCTTTTAATTTTCAATTGAATCAACTTTAGTTTCACGCTGCAACAATGAAAGATGCTGGGTGAAAATGCAACTTCAAAAAGTTCTTATTTTAAGATACCCAAAGAACAATTGCACAAGTGAAGTCCCAGTGCAATCCTTATTTGTGCTGAGTTAGATCTCCACCAGGAATGTGGGTATAACCCAGCAATTCTTCCTCTGTGCTGAGAAAGCACAAGTAGCCAGTTTGACTGCTTCAGATTATCTGTTAGCATCTGGGTAAGTGTGCACACAATGATAGCCATTGCAGTTTTCTCCCTTACCACTGTGATCACTGACTCACTGTCACGCCACACACCTTACTTGGTTGCAGTATTATAACTAGGACCTGCACAACTATACACACTTCCACTCCTAGGCAACACAGTTTCTATGATGGACATGAGCTAGTCATGATACACCAATTTCAGATTCCATCTGCTTGAGCAAGATCTCTACTTAACATATAGCCCTTAACACCACTTCTTTGCAATTAAAATCTATGTTAACTACAAGGCCCACTAGCTGCTGTTTGATAAAAATTGTCTGCAGATTTACCTTCAAAAGGTCATGAACGTAGCCCACTCCAATGCACAAACCAGCCTCCCATCCATTGACTCTGTCTACACCTCCCGCAGCCTCTCGAAGCAGCCAGCACAATTCCACACAACCTGGGCATTCTGTCTTCCACCTTCTTCCGTCAGGAAAAGGACACAGAAGTCTGAGATCACATATCAATCAACTTAAGAACAACTTCTTCCCTGATGCCACCAGACTTTTGAATGGACCCATCTCACATTAAGTTATCTTTCTCTACACCCTAGTTATGACTGTAATACTATATTCTACACTATCTCATTTCCTTCCCTATGAATATATCTTTTGTCTATATAGTGTGCAAGAAACAATACTTTTTGCTGTATCGCAATACATATAACAATAATGATTCAAATCAAACCTCTAGTCAGCCATCGTTCACTCTCAAAACCAATGGTTATCTCAAAATTTTAATGATTTTTTTCTCACTGACATACTATGTATTTATTTTTATTTCTTTAACAAAACATCACTTTCATAAGTTTGTGTTTTTCAGACACAGGCAAAAATTGAAATCTAAAATATTAATATGCATTTATCATTAACGAGCACAGAACTTTGTTCAAATGTATTACTTTGAAAGTAGTATTAACGTTGTCTCTGATAATTTTAAGCCAACA